>CM076576.1:880289396-881012822 GCA_034641835.2 Pinus albicaulis
TTTAATGTTAATCAAACATTCGATTATAAGCTTATACGGGGAAGGATTAATATATACATTGCAAAGGCATTATTATATAGTATTAAATATTTGTGAATCATTTAATAACTATAGGGGGTGGGATATTTATTTAAAGTTAGTTTCAGACCAAAGGGCACTTTATTTGGGTTTTAATTTAACATGTGTGTAAAAACTCTGGTCCAAAAATCTTTGTAATAGTGGTTTTTTGGGGATATTTAAATATAGGGAATTAAAAAGTAGGATAAGGTATTTTTTAAGGATTTAGTAAACTAATTTAAAATTTAATATGAAAAGGGGAATGGAATACACACAAAAATATATAAAATAACTAAGTGTAAAAAGTAGAATAAAATCTTTTCTTTTTATCATTTCACCAATACTTAGTATAAAGTATTTTTGAGGGTTTTTGTATGTTTTCGAATGAAGGAAGTTAATTAGATGGGTTTACATGTTTCATTAAGTAAGAATGATTCTTTACCTATGAAAGGATTTATAATGTATGAATGAGAGATGAAATAATGATGAATAGGGATTTAACATAAGAATTTAATATTTTCAACTAACCAGTCATCGAGCCTTGGGTCTGGTCCCAACAAAAGTCAGAGAAATGTTTTGAGCCTATTTGACTGATAGTTTAGAACATTAAATAACTATAGGGGAAGGTAAATTAGTAATTTTTCTCGATAATCATTTCTTACATGCTTTCTCCACTTCTTTCTACCTACCCGGCCTCCTTCTAACATTTTTTCCTCATTTGGCAAGTGCATTTAGGCTTGCAACCTTGAAATATTTATTCTTTTAAAGCATAAACTAACTAGATCTACCTTATTTCATCCAAGGGCTCAGATTAAATTGTTGAGCTCCTCATTATTCTCTACCTATCTACTGATTTGTCAGGATTAAATTGTCTGACAAATCTTTATTCACTATCTAAAACATGAAATTGAAAACACGACAAGCTAAGATTAAACAGTTTAACTTATCATGGATTATGGCATTTATTGACACTCTGCCATAATTATTTATTTTGTAGAAAAGTAAAAAGTAGTGGCATTTGGACTTGCTCACTTTCAAGACTTATTCTCATCTTTTTATTTTTGGGCTCTATATTTTTTAAGTCCTTTGATCTTTCTTTCACGACTTTTTACCCTCTTTTTGATTTTTTTCCTTTTATTATTTTTTTATTATTTTTATTTTTCAATAATATGGGAAAACAACTTGCAGAAAGCAAGGTATGTACATATTTTACAAGACTATCAAAAATCAATTCAAAATTATGAATCCTATATTTATAGGACCCTAATAGATTGCAAGTTCGAATTCTAGAAAAATACTTGTTGTAATGCAGGTATCGATCTATGGAAAGGTTTCTAAGGTTCTTTGCTGAGTTGCAGGCTTCAGTAGCTTATCTAGAGCATTGCGCCGCTACTCAGTAGTATTCAAAGGTTTACTAGGAAAATTTTTGCAAGATTTGGGTGTAAAAATGGCAGAAAATGGCTTGAACAGGGTTTCTTACAGTTGGGAAAGCTTTTCATAGGGTTAAACACGCAAGAATAATCGATAAATGAATTTTCAAAGGTTTTATTAAACATATTGGTTGCATTATACTGGAATTGAATGCAAGCCGCATCAAGTGGGAGAGTGGTTTCAGAGTTTGAATGAATTAAAAACCAGACTGGTTTATCACGCAGAGTTTTAGTCGTAAGTGGTTTTAGACTCAACCCACGCAATCAAATATAAAGAGGGCACGTGGAGGAGAGAATTCTTTTCAAAACAACCCATTTCGCGCTTCTTTGGCATTTGGGTGATCATGCATCTTTTCCATGCGATTTGGGATATCAACCGTTGGATCTGAGAGTTGAAAGCGAAGGGTTGAGATTAATTTGGGAGTTGCACTGGTATGATAGGTGGGACCGGGCTGTGTTATGTGGTGGGATAAAACATTACAATAAAGGCGCTTGAACAAGTTTTTTAAACCTTATGCCTTTTATAATTTGTGGTGGGTAGGCTAATGTTTTTATTTAAAACATTTATAAAATGTTTCAAACTTTATTTGTGGGCGTGATATATATAGTATATATTATATAGTTTAATCAAATGCACTCAACACTTGTTTAAACTACATGGGGCGGGATATTTAAATATAGGTATCTTTTAGACCAAGGAGAATAATTGGCTAAGATTTTATTTTGTGCACATGGGATATATTAACTTTGGTCTAAAATTTAAAATATTGGGTTTTGGGGGCTTATTTAAATATAATGAATTTAATAACTAGGGGAGGGTATTTTTAGGGATTTAATAAAATAGGTTAAAATTAAATATGAAAAGGGTAGAAAAATGAAAAAAACACATATTATCTCTAAGTAAAATGTGAAAACTAAAGCATTGCTCATATTTTATATTATTTCATTAATACTTAGGATAAATGTAATTTTGAGGGTTTTATGAATGTTTTTGAAAAGAATGAAGTTAATTATTTTAGGGTTACAATTTTACTAAGTAAGAATGTTCCCTTACTTAGAAAAAAGGGGTTTTGATGTATGAATGAAGCGTGAATGTTAATGAATTAGGGTTTAAGGTAGGAATTCAATATTTTTAACTAATCAGTCATCGAGCCTTGGGTCCGGTCCCAACAAAAGTTAGAGAAATGCTCTGAGCCTCTTTGACTGAAATTTCAGAATACTAAATACCTATAGGGGAGGGGAAATTAATGATTTTGCCTGATGATGGTTTATTACATGCTTGCTTCACTGCTTTCTACCTACCCAACTTTATTTCTAACATTTTTTCTTCATTTTGTAGGTGAATTTAGGCTTGCAACTTTAAAACATTTTTCTTTCAAAGCATAAAACTATCTAAATCTACCTTATTTCATCCGAGGGCTCAGATTAAACTGTTGAGCTCCACATCATTCTCTACCTATCTACTGATTTGTCAAGTTTAAATTTTTTGACAAATCTTTATTCTTTATCTAGAACAGGAAATTGAAAACATGAAAAGTTAAGATTAAACTATTTAACTGATCATGGATTATGGCATTTATTGAGACTCTGCACATAATCATTATTCTTGCAGTAAAAAGTAAAATTAGTGGCATTTGGACTTTCTCACTTTAAGGTATTATTTCCTTTTTCTTCTTTTGGGGTCTATATTTTTCTAAGTCCTTTGATTTTTCTTTTAGGACCTTTTACCCTTTGTTTGGATTTTTATTATTTTTCATTTTTCAAAATATGGGAAAAAAACTTGCAGAAAGAAAGGTATGTACATATTTACAAGACTATCAAAGTCAATTCAAAAATTATGAATCCTATATTTATAGGACCTTGATAGGGTTAACTTGAGGACTACATACAGTGCCAAAAACCATATTGATATACTAGTATGACATCAAACCTTGGGAAAGAGAATTTGATATACTAACTTACATAGTAGAAATTTCAAATGTAGGAGAAGCTCCTGAAAAGGTCCCAGAAAGTGGCTGATATTGAGGAGGAACTAACAGAGCACATTATAATAATGATTATGGAGAGCTTGAAAACATGGATGTATTAGTAGGCATACTTCCAGAAATCATTCTTGACATATTAAATCTGGCAACATTGTAATAAGGATTGTGGTAATGTCGAAGACCTTGACCTAAAAGGTTCAAATGTGTGAGATACCAAGAATCCAATCGAAAAGAAGAAATAGGAAGGTCTAGAATAATAGTCTTTTCACTGATAAAAACTAAAGTACTTGGATTTTATTCTTCCTTGTCTGTAGTAATATATTCAATATTAATGAGACCAAGAGGTATATTATCGGTAATAATAGGTTTTACTTTAGGTGAATGTGAAGTAGCAGTAGGGGGTATAACATTTAAAGGAGACCCAATTTCTAAAAAATCAGACTCAAGTTAAGAAATTTATGTCTGAGTTAATTGTGTTTCTGAGACTTCACTAGTATCATATTCTAAGCTAATGACTTCAGTAACTACTAGTTCGTATTGCACTAAGCCTATTTAAAATTCTTGAGGTTGATTCAATTCAGTTACATATTCTATAATGGTAGATGTCTCACGTTGATCTGAAGTCCTAGCTCATGTTGATTTTGTCCTTTCCGCCTTAATGTTTTCCAATTGACTTGGTGTACACTCAGGGGGTTTACCCTAAATTCTTTGTGAATGTCTTGGTAAATCATGCACGATGAATTTTAATTAAGAATTCAAAAAATATAAGAAAACATCACACCGAGGCCTATAAAAGATAAAAACAAAAAATAACACATGCCAAAAAATATATGAATCAAACCACACAAGAAACCTTTTCACATCGAAATCACTAATTGGTGATGAAATGCAACGTCGCGGTAATCAAGGTGAAAAGTATATATAGATAAAGAGGATGGAACCAATTACCCTGACAACCTCCTTAATGAAACAATATGGTGCATGTAACTCCACTTATGCCATCTTGAGTGAATATTACCCTCAAAAAGGTCCAAGTGAGTCTATTCAACATTTGTTCCAAGTACAGTAGAGACCTTCCCTCTACCGCCAACTTGGGAGATACCCCTAAGATTATGGTCACTAAGGTTACCACCTACAACAATTAGAACTAGGGGAATAGTTTAAGATCAGATGTACATGTACGGGAAGAGTAACAAAGCTCAATCCCTTTGAAATTTCCTCAACATGTATAATCTGAGGTTTACATCCAAATTACCCCAAGTACCTTTCGACATCATTTGTAATGCATGAAAACAACTCTACCGTAATCAATGAAGTGGGTATGATCTCTTCATCGGGCCTGATATGATCTCGTTCTTGACTCCCTTGTAAGAGGAGATTCCTACAAAAAAATTGCTAATCAAAAAATGCTAATCAATTTTATTAACACTGTGTTATTAAGTTGTTACTTACTAATTGGGTTATGGAAGTGGAGCTGATGATATTATGACCAGACTCAAAAACTCTAATGCAGTCAACTATAAAATTTTAACCTTTTCATTCAATGAATTCCTAGTTATGGGAGAGTAAGAGCCTTTTATATTTTCAAATGAAATGCAAAAACATAGATTCCGACAACATTATTTTCCAAAAAAACGGAAATTTCACTTGAAACATTTCAATTGCATCAATTAAATCAAAATTCCAGTTCACTTAACAAGTCAAATAACCATAAATTTTCCATTTACAAGGAATCACTCACAATTCTTAAAAATGCACAGAGAAATCAATAAAACATTGAAATGAATTTGTATTACTGAATGGAACTAACTTAATGGCAGTAACTCCAAAACTGAAAAATAAATCGCTTTCGTTTTATATTAAGAAAAAGAAGAAACTGTATCAAAACACTAAAAATTTGAGAAAACCATAACTTCACTAATCTAGAAGAGATTTCACAAATAAGAAAATTATTCACTAAACCAGGTATATTTGTAAGAAAAAATACAGGGAGTAAACAATTTAATAACAACCAATCTCTTTTTTAATCAATCAGCAAGAAATCCAGATAAAACCCTACCCAAATTTCTGAAAAGGATTGATTCT
The DNA here is from genome assembly GCA_034641835.2 of Pinus albicaulis. Classification (NCBI taxonomy): domain Eukaryota; kingdom Viridiplantae; phylum Streptophyta; class Pinopsida; order Pinales; family Pinaceae; genus Pinus; species Pinus albicaulis. Next base: position 880,294,954 of record CM076576.1, read on the forward strand.
CAACAAGACCTCACTATGGCATTCAAACAAGTTCACAAAAGGTATATGAAGGTAAAAAAAAAGCATAATGAAACACTCAAGAAGAAAAATCTAGACTCTGATCAAGGAAAATCTACATTTTCAAAATTTCTAAGGTTTTCTTAGGTGAACAGTTTAGTATATTGCGCATGCACACATTTTCTTAACAAAAATTGTGATGATATGCACTATGTTGCTGAACAGAAACCACGTAGATCAAGAATGCTTCAATAAAAATTAAAATAAAGGAAATCAAACTAGGGGATATGAAAAGTCACTAATTTTATAATACTCAAATACAGCTAATAAAAAATTATCAAAAAAAATGAAAAGGAACAGAACGAAGTCGTTCCCTAGTGGATTCTGCAATTTTTTATGCAGATTAATCCTTCTTGCGGATAAGATAATTCTCCCTATATTCCTAAGGAAAAATAGAAGAAAACAAAAAATTGAATAACTCTTTCCCTAATCCTACTTTGTTTGAATAATAAATACAAGAGAATGAGAATGGAGCCCTTACCTATTTGTGAAATTCTTGATGGAGATCCCCAATTCGTCTTGATGCACCTCCTCAGTGCTCAAAAAGACTTTCAATCACATACATAAAAATGATAAAAGGCATATGCAATATAATAATTCAAACAAGCTTAATCTAATGATAAAGGAGATTAGAAATTTATATCATCTTAATGAATAAACAAAAGGAAAATAAATCATTCATCATTTCAGTAAGACAATACAATGGAAAAAGGATTCATTTTTATTATTTCAAGGATAAAGAAGAACCTCAAAACTTCTTCCTTGATGTTGTGAGGTTCCTCCCAAATGCCTCCAACCCTCTCCTTTGATGGTAAGCTTCCCAATATAAATATAAGAGCATGATTATACCTTTTTCTAACTCCCATAACTCTCTACCCTATAGTCAATTTATAGGCCAAGAAGACCATGTTTCAGATCCACAAGAGGAGGATGAGATCCACTAATAGTAGTAATAGGGTTGCTTGATGAAAGGGAATTAGTTCCACAATGTGAGGGGTAAGGCTCAACTAGATATGATCTAGAAGATTTTAGTTAGGAATATTAACCCAACAAGGCTTCTAGAATTCACTTTTTTTTTCTTTTAATTGAGATATTTGTGTGGTCTACAGTGGAAGACAAATCACAATTTTGTGCAGGTTTCGATGGTAGAAACTATGAATTTGTGAAAAATGACTAGGAAAACTGCACATGCTATGTCAAACATGTTATACAGCCTCATTACAAAAAAATCATATTTTCAATTGTTTTAGTTTATTGAATTTCAAGGGAGTGCTTTCAAACATGTTTATGGATGGTGAGAGATCCATTTTAATGGTAAAGTGTCATTTTGACAAAATAATGTGTAACACTCTCATAGAATAGTTGGGAATACATAGTCGAATGGTATTGAATAGAAAACCATCCTATAACAGGAACTCTTTCCATGTGATACTATCTCTTTCCACAGGGTTTTTTCATGCATCAAAATTTTCTTGAAAATCAACATCGTCTTCTTACAAATCCTTTAAATATTCAAATCCTAAAACCTGCACTTGACTCTCTTGCATGATGAAATCCTCTTGCTTAAAGCATCAACTACCTTATTTTTTTGTCCACCTATATTCTTTAGAAAAAAGGTGAAACTCGACAAAACATCAACTCACTTGGTGTGCTTATGGTTGAAATTATGTTACTACGTTATATACCATAACACAGAATTACCATTAAATAGAGCAAAGTCCTTGGAAATTAAATAGTGCATCCAATGCTTTAAAGCTCGAATCACAACATAAAACTCTTTGTCAAAAGAAGAGCATTTTTTATTTGAGTTACTTAAGTTCTCGTTGAAATATTCAAAAATTTTATCTTCTTGGACCAGTACATCTCTGATATCTATCCCACTTGCATCACATATTACATGGAAAAGTTGATTGAAGTCGAGCTACTTCCACACTAGTTTCTCGGTGACCATCTTCCTCAATAGATGGAAAATTTTATTTTTTTATGTTTTCTAACAAAATGGTTGGTTTTCCTTATTATTATATCAATGATAGGTTCACAAAGACTAATGAGGCTCTTGATAAACTTCTGATAGAATCTAGCTAAGCCATGGAAGATTCTAACTTCAAAAATTCTCTTGGGTAATGGACAATCCACAATTTCCTTTATTTTCTCCGCATCCATTTTTATTCCATCTTTAGAAATGAAAAAAACTTAGTATACTAACTCAAGTTTTATAAAAGTACAATTCCTCTTGTTAATTAACAACTTTTCTTGCTGCAATCGTTCCAGAAATGATCTCGCATGTCTGATGTGCTCTTCTTTAGTTTGATTGAAAATAAAAATATCATCTAAGTAAATAATGAAAAACTTACGAGTGAACTCCTTCAAGACTTAATTCATCAACTGCGTGAATTTATTAGGTGAATTTCTCAGTGTAAATGGCATGAACATCCATTTTTACAACTCATCATTTATCTTGAAAGTTGTCTTCCACTCTTCCCCTTCTCTTCTCAAATCAATATTTGAAAAGTAAGCTTCTCCACTGAAACAGTGCATCATATCACCCATATATGGCAATGAAAATATGTATCTAATTATGATATTTTAAATTTCTCTTCAATTTGTACACATTCACCACTCTCGATCCTTATTTGGGCTTAGTACGACAATGCATGGACTCAAGCTCTCTCTTATCAACCCTTTTTCTAGCAAATCCTAAACTTGTTTCCTTATTTCTTCATTTTACTTGAGCGTCATCATTTGGAAGGCTTTCTCCTTATATCAAATATACATGGTGGTTGATGCCTATTTTGGGTGGAAACTCGCTTGTAAAATAACATACTTCAATATCATCAAATTCATACAACATTTCCTAAATTTCAATAGGTGAATATGCAATTTTAGTGTGAAAAAGTATTACCTTTAGTTTTCATATTACCACATAACTAAAATACTATTTCTCCATTTGTTGTAGAAATCATTTACCACAAAACAACAAATGCTTTAGGGACTTGTCTTAGTTGTACTTTCTTCCTTTAATGGTACAAGAGTATGTCTGACGCCATCCTTTCCAAAATTGTAGCAGTTTTTCTCTCCATCATGTATCATTTTCTTATTGAACTGCCATGGTCATCTTAGAAATATGTGGCAAACATCCATTGGAATTATATCACAGATTATTTTGTCTGTGTATCCTTCTATCTGGAACCTAACTTCACTCCATTCATTCACTAACAATTGGTGCCCCTTCTGCACCCATAATACTTTGTACGATGTTTGATGTTTAATCCTCTCCAACCCTAGTTTTTCCACCATTTCTAAGTCAACAATATTATCAGTTATTTTCTCCCAATCACTAACTTGAAACATTTCCCTTTTGATTTACACAGTCTTAGACAAGGATCTTCTTAGGGATTTTTCAACAGTTTCTTTGGCTAGCTTCAACAAGACTTTATGCATCATCAATGCCTCTCTGATTTTCAACATATTTTCTACCTCAAATTCTTACGCTTTTTTTCCTTCTATCTGAAATATATGTGCCCCATGTTTTCCAACATTCTCATTCTCTGGACACTCAAAATATATGTGACTCATTTTTCCACATATGTAGCATCGATAAACAACCACTATGCCTTCTACCTCTATATTGAGGTATTCCTCCTCTAGTGCTACCTTCATTCTCCTACTTCCTTTGTTTTTTTGAGCTTCTTGCATTATTATTTTTAGCTATAATATTTTCCTTTCTAGCTGACTATCCTTTTCCTTTAGAAAAACCATGCCCTTCAAGGCATACTGGTATGATTATTCCATGGTGCTCGAAGAAAGAATGTTGATTTCATCCTAAATATCTATTTTGAAGCCATTAATATACCTCGTTGTATTTTCTAGCGTGTCTTCCACATTACCTCATCCCAAGTTAACTCTGTAAAAATTATTCGATATATTATTTATTGTAGATGATATTTTCTTGATCTTAGGCATATTCCTGTGAAGAGTTGACTAGTAACCTTTGGTAATATTTCTTCTTCATCTCTGCCACCATCTTGCCCCAAATTTTGATCAATGAATTATTCCTCTTCTTCCTTTTAGCATGAAGATTTTCCCACCATTGTGCATCTTGACCCTTCAACGTCCTTACTGCAAAATTCACCCTTTTTTCACCGTCCATCTCTTCGTCTTCAAAATAATTTTCTAACTCACTGATCCAATCAAACAAATTTTTAGTTGCGAGGCTATGATCATAGGTACATAATTTAGTTGTTGGTCTTGAAATTGATCCTAACAGTGACCTTAATAACTTGACTTCTGGAGGTTACTTGGCAGGTGTTACTCCCTATTCCTTAACTTCTTCTTCAGGTTCATTAATATCTCAAGCCTTAGGATATCATTGTCTCCCTATTGCCATGACCTCTAAGTGACCTTGTAGACTCCTTATCTCGTCTCTGAGTTCCACATTACCCACAATTATGCATCCTTGACCTCGTGATCTTCTTTCTCGCATAGCTATCTTCTTGCTCTAATACCATAAATTGGTGCAACAAGGAGGCCAAACGGAGAAATGAAAACTAAGATGTAGTCCAAAAAAAATTTCTATGGAGTCACTATGAAATTATTCTGTAGCACCTATTTCTAATTCATTGTTTCATCACTAAAAAATCATTTCATGACGCCTATTATAATTACATATTACTATTTTTGGGTAGATGACAGCATTCAAACCAAACATACTCTATTTCAACACTCATCTCACTATAACTACCTCACATTCCCACTCATGAACATCGTGGTGCATTCTTCTATGGATTGTGATACCAATTCGACAGGAACACAAAAAATATATGAATAAAATACAATTATTAAGCTTCAACATTCAAAATATTAATGTAATATGATTGAACAAGAACATACTTTCAGAAATAAACACCGCACATGAATAAAATTATGATTAGTAACAGTTCATAAGAAGACATCGATTTTCTTCAAACATTGTAGGACTTTGATTCAATTCAAAACCACATCACTTACAACCCCACTGGACATTCAATTTCACCATTCACATATAAATAAACACTTTCTTATTCACACATATGGAAAGAACAACGATTGAAAACCCATATAACTATAAATTCATAGAGGAAAAGAACTAGCACCCTCTTCTCCTCTCCTTTATTTCTTTCTAAAAATTCGTTCTCTTTAAGAAAAGAAACTAAAATAACACAACCAAGACTCAGAAGATATGAATAGCTTCATCTTCTATACAAAATAAAGGAAACTAAAAATACATATTTACAACAGAAAATATCTCCTCCACTTACTAAAAAAATCAAAACTCCTCCTAAACTAGGCATTCAAAAATTTTAAACAAATACCCCCCTCTCCCCCTTTAGAATGCAACCATCCCATCAAATTGGCAAGATTTTTTCAAGCCTTCATCGATTTTTGTGCTCCATCTATACATCTGCATCAGATATAACACAAAAATAAAAATCTTTTTTCCACAATTACAAATCAATATTTAAAAGTAGAATTTCTAATTTGTAATTTTTTGTGACCACAATGTCATAGAAAAAAGAGCTATAATAGGAGGATGAACAAGCTTGAAGTTACATGGAAGGATCATCATGCATTGGTGTTAACAACTATGTTAACTAATGAATTAACGAATCAAAATTATGATATTCTAAATTGTAATTGTATTATGTTACATGAAAATAATTTAATGGTGGAGGGTCTTCTAAATTTTAACAGTGAACAAGATGTATGTAAATTATGTGCATTAAGAACATCTGATATGGAAGGGTTTCCTATAAGTGCATAAAAGAGAGGAAAGGGAAAGTACAAAGCTAGTGCATAGTGGTCCCATGAAAACAAAGTCACTTGGTGGGGTTTATTTTTTATTAATCTTCATTGAGGATAGAGATAGATACACATAATTTAAATTTATTAGATGTAAAACTGATTTATTTGAGTATTTAAAATCATTTAATGACATGGTTGAAAATAAATCATGAATGTACATCAAGATCCTTAAGGAAAATGCACATCCAATAACTTCATTAAATATTGAAAAAAAAGAGATTCAACAAGACTATATTGTACAACATACTCTTGAACATAATGGAGTGAGTGTACATAAATATCCTCAAGGAAAATACACATCAAATAACTTCATAAAATATTGATAAAATAATGAGATTCAACAAGACTATATTGTACGACATACTCCTAAACATAATGGAGTGAATGGGGAGAAAAAATAGAATATTGGTTGGATGGGCTCATAGCTTAACTAAAGGTAAGAATATTTCTAATGGATATTTGGATGATGTAATAAGTTATAATTTGGAGTTCAAATAAAATAGCTACAAAATTTCTAAAGCCTAAAATTTCTAAAGCCTAAAATCCCTTGGGAATAATTTTACAGCTATAAACGAGTAGTTAGTCAATTGAAATTTTTTGGGAGCAATTCATTTTACCACATTCCAAAAGAAGACAAAATAAATCTTTATGCTAAGGAAAACAAATGCATCCTTACTGCTATCGTGCTAACAAAACTTATAAATTATATAATAATATTAATCGTAAAGTGTTTGAGAGTGTAGATTTTATATTGGATGAATATGCACAAGAGAGTTAGAATGAAGAAGATCTTGTTGTATGGAGATTTTTGCAAGATAGAAAGGAGGAAAAGGTTAAAGATAAACAAGTTGATGTTGAATATTAATGTACCACTATGGAGATTAATAAGGAAAGTTGAAAAACCTCTCATGTATAAATATTATGAATTAATAAATCAAGTTACGAGTGTAGAGGAACCTTTAAATTTTGACCAAGAAAAAGGCCATAAAGAATGAATGTATTACATGCAAGGACAATTTGATAAAATGATGGAAAATTAAACATGGGAAATGGTAAATTTTTTTGAGAATAAACTCCTTATCGGTTCAAAATATTTTTTTAGGTCTAAATTCAATGTTGGTAGTAGTATAGATGAGTATAAATCTATATTTGTAACAAAGGTCTAATCATAGAAATAAAAAATAGGAATTATGATGATTTTTCACCCATAAATGAAATTAAAATAATTAATTTAGTGATTGCATTGTTTACGAAGTAGACATGGAAGCTACAACCAATAGATGTTAAGTCAATTTATTTAATGTAGAATTAAAAGAAGCTTAACTTATTCAAGTAGAGGGGTTTGTGATGTAAGGTCAATACCACTTTTTTAAAGAAATAATTATGTGGAATTAAGCAGGAACCCAAGCCTTTGGATGTAAAATTTGATACTTCCTTTTTTCTTCAAGGTTTAATTAAAAGTAAAAGTGATCAAAATTATTTTAATCAACAAGTATGAAAATGGGCATATTAGTGATACTAGTTTGAAGGAAGAAATCAATTGAAAGTTGTCATTGGAATTTGAGATGAAGGATCTTGGTGAGTTCTATTATTATCTATGCCTTGATGTATGCAGGTATGATGGTGAACTTTTGATCACACGAAATAAACACACAAAGAAGTTAATACATAGGTTTAACATGAATCAATGTGAACCATTTTACACTTCATTATAATTGAATTTTAAACTCAATAGTGATAAATGAAATAAACTACATAAATGGTACTTTGTATTCGTAGTTGTTAGGAATTTTAAATTATTTCACTACAACCAAGTCTTATATTTCATATTCAATGAATATACTTAGTTAATTCATGCCTAAAATAGATCATAGTTATCAAATAAGACCCAAGGGATTACTACGCATTTTCATATTGAATATAGTAATGATTTGAATGTTGAGTTTATTGGTTATTGATATTTCTGTAGAGATTCCAAATGGGAAAGTGTAAGCTATTATAGGATCTAAAATTATTCCATTGAGCACTAAAAAAGAACCAATTGTTTCATTTTCTTCCACTAATCTTTGTTAAATTTATTATGTAGTGCCACCTGTGAGGAAATTTAGCTATGTATTATGGGATAAAATAAAAAAATAACAACCAACAAATCTGATAACCAAAGCTTTAAAAAGCTAGGAAAACAACCATTTTACCATGCTAAACATGGCATAGTTAAAGGCATCATTAAATTGAATTAATATATTGGAATAAAAATGATAATGTGGAATGAAAAAGATAAATATTAAAATATTTATAAAAAAGTTAGGTATTGTAGAAAATTATTTTCTCAATGAAGGGGAAATGATAGAATTTAAGATAAAATTGTTAGTGTTCAAATGAACTATTATTTCCAATATAATATTTCCTTCTACAAAGTGAGATGTTGTATTATTTTTCAAAGTAAATAGAATGTGTGAGTTGTAAAATCACTTATGCACATTTATCGTCCCAATTATAATAGTTATCCACTGGATCCTTCCAATTTCTATAAGTATGGGACACTTATGTATATGATGTAATAAAAGGTACAATATAATATCTACCATGTAGAGACTTTTTAATTTGTAACATTCTTGATTTTTTCCATTAAAGGATTTAAGGTGCAAAAAGAAGTTAATATAAAGATGAGTTAGTCCTTAATAATTCAATTCAAATTCTCATGATCATGTTTTTTTATGTTTTCATTGGATGAACTATTGTAGTGGAAAAGAATGCATTAGTACGAGAATGAGATAGCTTGGGTCAATGTATATATGTAGCTATAATTTAAAAATTAATGTAACAAGAAAAGGAAGCAGGGTGCGTGTATATATATAGCTATAATTTCCAACTTAATTGTTCAAAATGGTAGTTAGATTATGTTATAGAGAAAGTAATTTTAGGTGGAATATTTCTATTTTAGTGTTGTTGATAAGACACAAGTAAGTAAATATGTAAATGAGGTTTCTCATACTATATTGGATCACTATCCATCCATAACGCTTGGATCTGAAGAACCTATAGGTGTAATTTCACATGCTAGTGTAATATAAGGTGGATGTAAGGGTATGTCCCACCCATTGGAATCAACATAGATGATTTCAAGTGTAAATACAATAAATAAACCTAAATTTATTTTATGTTGATGTTTCTTGATAAGTAAAAGTAAATTAAAACAAATTTAATGTTAGCCATTAGACACCTAATTCCAATTATCGTTACCATGACCTCATGATGGTGGCTTGGTGCAATGTAATTGAAATGGGATCCCTTAGTACAAACTAATATAAGGAGGGTGTTTACTTATCCCATAAAATGCACTAAAGCTTAGAATATTTTTAGAATTATGAATATTAAAAAATAGTTTACTAATGTAGTTGATGTGAAATGAAAATATCATAATTCAATCTTTATTTAATTTACATTCACATCTTTTACTTTGTCTTAAAAATTGGTCCTATATGAATTATATGAATTATTATGTATAGAATGATAATATGCATGTCAAAAAAAACTATTCATAATAAACATTAAACATTAATAAATATCAAAACATAAAAAACATGAAGAAAAAAAATATAAGAAGTTTCAAAATGTAATAATAAAAAATAGTACCAATACATTTTCTTAGTTTAATTTAAGAAAATAAAATAAAATGGTAGAGTATGGATCAACTCATTAAGCTTGGTAACACTTTTTGGAAAAATAGATAATGAAATAATATATTTTCCAAATTTTAATGAAATTATTTTGAAGAAATCAACCAAGGTACCAATATATCAAGTAAGAAATTAAATAATCCATTAGTCTAGAATCTTTGAGAATGAAACAAACCCTTGATCAAGGCACTCATTGAACTTAAAAAAACCCTTGGTAAATTTATGAAACTCAATCATGAATAAACTCCTTGATCAAGTTATAGAGCTTGCTCTCTCTGAATACCTTGAACAAGCTCGAGAGATCAATTGAAGTATGGAGGTTGGTATAATAAAATGGAACTCATAATGTTTGTTTAATTATTTCCTGGAAAAATAGGAGTTCTACTCATATTTTGTTATAAAACAATACAACATGAGACATGGTGTTGGTTTTACAATTTCTCTAATATCTACTATTAAGGCCTATTGAGCCACCTCGATCAAGCTCTGAACCATACCACTGAACCACCATGTACATTACGATTTTCCATATAGCTTCTAACATAAAAAATAATTGATTTTCGTTTATTTAATAAATATAACTATTAATTTTATCAAATTTGTTTCTAGAAAAATAATTATATTGTTGGAATTGTTTATTTTTTTATGTTAATTTTTTATTTCAATTTTATGAATAAGTGGTAGTTATGTTGTTAGGTTTATTTTCAAGTATCTATTGGAAAGAAAAAAAAATAAAACTGCATGTTATTCAAACATTCCCTAAGATATGTAGGATTTTTTTTATTTTTTTTCCAATTTGTTTATTCTTAAATATAAAAAAAATATTAATTGATATATCATTAAAAATAAAAATTTCAACATAAATATTATGTTTCTTTTCAATTTATTTATTTTCAAATAATCAAATTGCAACATAAATATGACCATTTGTTTTTTCCAACATACAACAACAAGAAAAATTGTTGTGAAATTTCATTCTCTGATAATGCATAGATGATTGAAAGATATTAACCATACCATTGTTGAAAAAAAAAACTAGCTAACCCTACCTCTAACCACTAACTAAAAATACTAACTAATAACCTTTGTAAAACATAACATTTATAATTTCTAGCATAAACCGTGAACTTTAATCTCTAACCAATTATCTATAACCTATGTGTCTTGTAATCCCTAGACATGAACCAATATTATTAATAACTAGTGAGCTACATAAATTGTAAAACTTATAATAATGATTACTAAAACGCTCTAAACCTAACTCTATTTCTATATCTCCTAACCCGTAATACTTATAGCATATAAATTTGAAAGCCTTTAACCCCCACTAATTATTAACCACTAGTGATATTTTTGCCTTTTAATTTTAAAGCCCGTCCCATTGTATGATTTTCATAACTATGATATGGACTGATATGGGCTAAGCATATTAAAAGTGTAGTAATTTTAATTATTTATTTTCTAAATGCGAGTTCTCTCACTAGTAATATTTAAACCCAAAATCATACATCCGTAAAAGTTATAATGTTCGTGTACCATGATGCATAAACATAACCATATAATACAAAAGAGAACCTAAAGAGACCATTAAAAGAACATTTAAGCAAACTATGCAAAACTAATTCAGGTATAAGGCAATTATTTCACTGAACATTCAAGCAAACTTATTCAAATAGAAGGCACTTCATTCACTAAACATTCAAGAAAACTATTTAACAATAATTCGAAAAGGATCCCCAAATTACAGAGACCCATTTATATCGATCCCCAAATTACAAAGATCCATTTATACGTATGGATTTGGGTTTGATGGCAAATTCAAGAATAAAATATTTTCTACACACATGTGATTTTCTAAATCCCTTTACTGCTGCAAAATATTATTTTAAAATTAATTAAATAAAAATAAACATGACAAATATTATCACCCAAAAAAACTAATGTCCATCTTACTTGTCGTCGCAACATGGAACTATAGTAATCAATTGGTGTATGTTTAACATTAACTTCATTAGTGCCTCTATTGTTTTTTATTGTATGTGCAAGCTAATTTTATTAAGGCATAGTTTCTTTAGAAATCATGGTTTTGGCCTCTTCCCGACGTGGACTGTAGGTTATTTTTGTTTTTACTAACCGCATATCAGCTTAGCTAGACTAATGCTAACATTAGTCTCGTAGTGTGAAATGCTAACTCATTTGTGAAGGGCAGAGAGGGATGTGCAAGCACGGTAAAGTTAAGGTTAACAGTTGTGGTGTTGTGGTGGATGCATGTGGAAGCAGCCATGCATGTGGATGTCGTGTCACTCCCTGGTTGGGTGATGCTTCAAATTCATTGAGCTTCAACTTCAATTGTATCTACCTCCCGTGGTTTTACAACTCTTCTACCACAGGATTTCATTTTGCAACTCTTCTGCAATCTGATTCGGTCTGTTAGGGGGACTCTTTAACCAAGGAAAAAGGGAAAAAAGGAAACATGGGCAAAAACTCTTATGTAACTCGATTTCGTGCTGCAACTCTTCTGCAACTCGATTTCAATCTATTAAGGGGACTCTTTAACCAAGGAAAAAAGGCAACATGGGAAAAAAGGCAACAAGGGCATAAGCAGGCCAATGGATACGCCTGAGAAGGCGGAATTCAAGTCAAGAGAACATATATTAACATGTTTTGGTGACCCTTGCCCCTTTTTCTTTTTCTTGGTTTATGAGAAGAGCTTGTTCCAGACTACATCTGGTTTGCCTATTGCGAAAAGATTCCATTAGGGGAATTTTGGGGTCTAAAATGGGCCTCCTAAGAAAAATGTAGAACAAAAATAAACTTTATAACAACCAATAGGATTCAAGATGATGATGTCAACCATGGGGGATGGTTCACCATTTTTTAAATAAAAGGGTAAAAATATTTAAAAAATAATAAAATAATAAAACTACTTTTTCAACTCGTATTTTCAACTTATGTCCCAAAATTTTTACTCAAATTTCGAGCGGGAGTACTCATTGGATGCGAAATTTAATTCCTCATCCAAGGAGTACCCATGTTGCATACTTTCAATGAACTCTACTACACGAAAAATGAGAAATACCAAAAACATGATTGTAATGCGTTTTTTTATGTATTTCTCATTTCTCGTGTAGTAGTACCCGTCAAAAGTATGCACAAACCTCTTTGATGAAGGAATTAAATTTAGCATCAGTAGTACTTTCTAAATGAAATTTGAATAAAAAACTTGGGAGATAAGTTGAAAATATGAGTTGAAAAAGTGGTTTTTCCATTTTTCCCTCTAAAATTTGATGATGTCATCAAATCTTATTTGATTTTTTCCACTATTATTTTATAATTTCCTTAGGAGGCCCTTTAGACCTCAAAATTCCCCTAATTATTATGTCCCAATCAAGCATAGACCTAGTCCAAAGTGCATTCGTGGTAAGTCTACCGATCCACTCTGCATTAATTTCGGTCTGTTAGGGGGACTCTTTAACCGGGGTGAAAAGGAAATAGGGGCATAATCAAGCCAATGGATTCGACTCATAAGGTAGAATTCAAGTCCAGAGAACAAATCTTACCTTGATGCGATAACCCTTGCCCCTTTTGATTTTGCTTGGTTTGTGAGGAGAGCTTGTTCCAGACTACATCTGGCTCACTTGGTACTTGCTTTCGGACTATATCTCGCTATTGCAAAAAGCATATGCACTTACAAATCACTATTTGTTACCTGTAATTTTGTCCCAATCAAGCACAAACTCAGTCCAAAATGCATTCATTGTAAGTCTACCGATCCACTCTAAATTGATCAATTTTCAAGTGCCATAAAGTACCAAGTGAGATTTCTGAAAGCACATCTACGGGAGCAGCCCTAAGTGTAATCTACCTCCTTTTCATATAGTACTGGTCATTGGTCACTATGTTTAATTCCAACACCATGTTCCAAGCAAGCCCATCTAAAGACATGGCCAACAAAGTGGAGTAGCATCTAAGAAAGAATCGGCTTTTCATAGTACGGTATGTACCCTTGGGTGGCGAAATAACTCCAGCCAATAGCTCAGTTTATGAATGGTCTCATGTCTAAATATTGAGAGAAATCTACTTACATTTTCTGAACGAAAAATGTTACGCCTACAGCAGCATGCAGAGGCCAGAGCATCAATAAAGACAACTGAGTAAGCATATGAGCCATCGACATGAATTGCATTTTCACCACCAATACTAGAGTCATTTAATTATGAGTACTTGTTGAATAGCCATAGGGATTTAGAGTATTGTTTCACTTTTCTATTAGTTCGATTACCATTGTTCATATGATTCCCTCATTAGGTAAACACATGATTATAACTTGGTATTTTCTCATAAACTAATAGAAATAGATGGGGTTGGTTAATATGAACATGATGTCATGCACCATCGCTAAGCCTATGTTCATCTTCGATTGGAGCTCCATCGTTTCCATGTCCATATCCAGAGAGTTCTGCTCGGACAATCTTTGCGGCTGCAAAAAAATCGCCAATTTAGCTAGCATACAATAACCAACGCAGTGATGAGAAAAACTAGCTTGGAAAGCCCAATTGCTTGGGTTCGCTTAGGAGGTTGATCAACCCATAAACTAGCTGGGGAGTGTAGCATTACATTTTTTTTTACTAGCCCAGATAGCAAGGTTGATTTCAGGATAAGCATCGCGTGGAATCCTGCATGTCTTGCATGGTTGGTTAGGAGAATGGAGCAGTAAAGCGTGTGGGCTTCATGTGGATTCCACATGTTGCATGAAGGTCATAATTTGAAATTTTGATTTCTCAAATAACTTTTTTCATTTACAATGTACAAATGAGACTATTTTTCATAATATTTTCCGGTTGCAGTAATTTATAATAGCAACATCGATTTCAAATATTTTTCTTGAGATTTTTGACAGAATATTTATAAGGTTTCCTTCAACGGTTTATACTCATGGATAAAACTCATTTTTGCATCATTTTGGTGCATATGGAGGAGACATACAAACTCTTCTTAGTTGATACAGGTAAATTATTTCTTCTCTCATGTATTTTTATTTTAACCTACTACTATTCTCCTCCTTCTAGTTTTATGTTACTAACGAACATTATATATATTTTCTTGTACACAGGTAACACTTCTCCTGAAAGATTAATTTTCTTAGAATATTTTGGTTTACTGAAAACCTCCATCTCTCACAATATGTGTTCCAATACAAGGTTAGTTGTCTAGCTTCCATTTTATGTATGTTGACCAGAGCGTGGACAATTAGTAGCGACCAGCGACCTGCGATAGATCAGGTTGCTGGAGCTCTCATTTCTGATCGGGAAAATAGAAAGGTACGTTCGCATTTCAATGTATTATTATGCATATTAGCTATAAATGTTATTATTTATGTGTTTGGTAGTTTCTCACTTCAGAGCCTATGCTAAATTCTTAGAATCTCATTTACGAGGCTCAATATGATGATCTCCTTGCATTTCCATGGCAATTTCTTTGATCTTAATTTCTGATGTAATTTTAGTGTCAGTATGTTTAGAAGTTAAATATAGATGTTTGGATTTAGCTTTGTGTCAATGTAGTTGATACAGGTAAATTCTTTCTTCTCTCATGTATTCTTATTTTAACCTACTACTATTCTCCTCATTCCATTTTTATGTTACTAACTAACATTATATATATTTTCTTGAACATAGGTAACACTTCTCCTTTTTATGCAAGATTAATTTTCTTGGAATATTTTGGTTTATTAACAACCTCCATCTCTGACAATATGTGTTCCAATACAAGGTTGGTTGTGTTGCTTTAACCAATGATTTTATTAATTCTGTTATATTCTAGAGATGTCACCGTTTTTTTTTTCTTACTATTTTGGAAGTCTATTAATGTCGTAACTCCTTTAATGTGTTAAAAATTTCATTCACCTTGATTTCTTCTGAGGATTTTCTAATAATCCTCCAATAAAATATTTTAATCTATATATGAGTATGTGACTCAATTTTTTATTAATTGTAATATTTATAAATTTCCTTTTAAACTTTGTTATATAATTCTTTATATTCATGATATTAAAATTGATTTTGATCTCATAAGAAGAATTCAAATGAGTTCATTTCTAGCATTATCAAAGTTGAACAATTGGCTCATACATAATCTACCTTTCCTCATATGTGTAGATAACTTAAAAACAATGTTTCACAGAAGATGCAGGGAAACTACAACAAAGTATAAATTTTCTTCAACTGACTGAAAACGATATTGAATGTCGATATAATCTTACAACAAGGAGATCCATAGTTATTTTGAGTCCATAATTAATTCCATGACTTATGTAAGTGCATAAAATAGTTTGAACTCTTTTTATTGTACCAGAAAATTCATTTGAATCCATAATTAAGAATTCATAAAATATCCAACTCCCAATTGTTGGATCAAGGTGGTTCACTGCTTGAACTCTGGCTAAAGGAAGGGACTAGCAGTGTTGCAACCATCCTTGTTTTATTATTAGAAGATGAATCCAATATTCACACGAAAAAAGGTTACATTGAAAGATGAATATAAACTCACATATTTGACTTTATAAAATAAAAATTAGAATTTATTATTTAATCCTCTTTAGTAACATTTTACATATTCTCTATAACTAATTTATTTTCTCTCCTATGGCTTTGTTGGTCTCTACATATATGTTATTCTCTTTCTCATTTTGTGTTTCACAATGAAAGTTATATTTGAATTTCTTCACACTAAAAATTACAACTTGCATGGGAGATTTT
The DNA here is from genome assembly GCA_034641835.2 of Pinus albicaulis. Taxonomy (NCBI): domain Eukaryota; kingdom Viridiplantae; phylum Streptophyta; class Pinopsida; order Pinales; family Pinaceae; genus Pinus; species Pinus albicaulis. The sequence continues at coordinate 880,311,290 of CM076576.1, forward strand.
TATAGGTGTTGTTTTATGGGGCCACAACTTTTCTTAGATGGTAAATTTTTCACTAGAATCTCGTGAGAAATAATTCAAGAAATTTGTTTGTGGGAGCATTTAAATCTTTTTTTATGGAGGAAATAGGTTTAACGCTATCAAGAATGCTTGGGGAACCTGAAATCCCAAATATTAATAATTGTAACTTGGCTTTTCAAAACTTTATGTTGAATTTTCTATTTTTTTCCAGACAAAAAAATTATTTGTTTAGACAACTCTCTCTCTCTCTCTCTCTCTCTCTCTCTCTCTCTCTCTCTCTATCTATATATGACAATAGATAATAACTAAGAAAACACACACACTCTCTCTCTCTCTCTCTATATGACAATAGATAAGAACTAAGAAAACATATTTGTAATGTTTCTTTAGGATGGGTGCAATGAATCCTTCTCTCTCTCTCTCTCTCTCTCTCTCTCTCTCTCTATATATATATATATATATATATGACAATAGATAAGAACTAAGAAAACATATTTGTAATGTTTCTTTAGGATGGGTGCAATGAATCTCTCTCTCTCTCTCTCTCTCTCTCTCTCTCTCTCTTCTATTTTTTGCCAGACAAAAAAAATATTTGTTTAGACAACTCATTCTCTCTCTCTCTCTCTCTCTCTCTCTCTCTCTATCTCTATCTATATATGACAATAGATAAGAACTAAGAAAACACACTCTCTCTCTCTCTCTCTCTCTCTCTCTATATATGACAATAGATAAGAACTAAGAAAACATATTTGTAATGTTTCTTTAGGATGGGTGCAATGAATCCTTCTCTCTCTCTCTCTCTCTCTCTCTCTCTCTCTCTCTCTCTCTCTATATGACAATAGATAAGAACTAAGAAAACATATTTGTAATGTTTCTTTAGGATGGGTGCAATGAATCTCTCTCTCTCTCTCTCTCTCTCTATGACAATAGATAAGAACTAAGAAAACATATTTGTAATGTTTCTTTAGGATGGGTGCAATGAATCCTACTTACTTTCACTAGCAGGGTTTCCCTCGATACAAATCTTTGTCATTCACATTTGAAAGAAATCAAAATCATCAAATGAAAGTAATTGTATGTAAAGATGCTCTACAATGGAGGGAAGATGTTCATATTAGATAATTAAATTTAAAATTAAGAAAATTTATTAATGTCAACTTAATTAAAACTATATATATATATATATATATATATATATATATATATATATATATATATATATATATATATATATATATATATATATATATTCAAAATAGTGTGAAAATTAAAGAATAAAATGCAACATTAAAATAAATTTAAAAATAATGATTCATCAAAATATATAATTAATAAACATATACAAATTTGATAAATTTAGATAACAAACATAAAATTAAAAATATATGTTACCATATAAATTAAAATAATAATTCATTTTCAAAATTAATTAATAAGCATATAAAAACATAATACTTATAACAAAATAAATTTCTAATCCTTGTCTCTATATATAATCAATTCTCCCCATATCACTTTTCAAAATTAAATTAAAAAAGCATAAAACATGTAAAAAAAATGCCAAACACATATATTTGTAACTATAGGTATTATTTGAATACAATCACATTATCTGGTGTGGTTGATATAGTCTAATCGACATCATTTTCATATTTTAGTTAGCATATAAAAGGTGGAAAACATTGTTGATGATTATATACCAACCCTATTTACTAATCTAGTTGTGCTATTTTATAACATGTGTGTGTGAAGAAGATTAGTAGAAAATACTTGAATATGGTTTATTACAGCTAAGTTAGTTAAAGGTATGGTTGAAAACGGTTTATTATAAGTCAAAATATAGTTTAATATTGATGACAATGCTTGTGCACATCAAACTATACTTCACTATGATAGACCATCATTATCAATGGTTCACCACATTTGAACACGGTTGTCCCTGTTTGATTATGGTTGAAATTGTTTAGTTATGGGTGACTCTTGTTGGACATGATGAACAAGCCTTGACCATGTTAACCATGGGTAAAAATGGTTTAACAAATTTAGCCATGAGTGATCATATTTACCAATGGAGACCCTATTAGTCATGTTTAACCATGGTTGGCCAAGGTTTATCACGACGAATGAGGAGAGCATGGGTTGTTGAATGCTGATTATAGTTTACCAAAGTTTACCATGGTTAATCAAGGCTAACCAAGGTTCACAATGGTTAACTATGGTTGACTATGGCTTACTAGGTTTTCCTATGCTTGAACATGGGTGACAATGAATGACAATGTTTGACAATTTTTAACCATGTATGACCTTGGTTAAATTTGTTTGGACATACTTGATATTAATTTATCTTGGTCAAACATGGTTGAATATAGTTAACATGTTGTTAAATATAGGTTTAAATGGATAATTATGATTTTTAGTGTTTACCTATAAATGAGTATGGATGAACATTTTTAACTTTGTTTGACCTTCATTAACCATGGTTTCAGAGGTTATCTTTAATATATGATTGTTGACTATTTCTAATTAAGGATGACTATGGTTGAATATTATCAACATATGATTTACTATGGTTGACTATGGCTAGCTAATGTTAACTATCAGTGACTATGGTTACTAATTTGAAATGTGTGAACAAAATATTTCTTATACAGAGATAGAAAATAGGGTATTTTACTGTTTATTTCACCTTTACTAGAAAGGATGAAACTAGATGCTTATGGCCCTCTTACTGGCTCTGCCTAAAGAAATATGAATTAAACACTAAATTGATCTGGCAATGAAAGTATTTGTTTTTTTTTGCAAAGTATTCATTAACCAATTTTTATGTGTGAATAAGCAAGTTCAACTATTCTGAAATGGAAGTAATGTGGTTCGAAATGGAACAAATGAGTTTTGATGACTGTATAAGTCTCATTGTGAAAAGTGGACTTATTAAAAATTACTATTTAATTTAGTAAACTCTGGAAATAAGCAGCAAGAATACACAACATAACATTAAGCATTTGTTTAAGCAGTTCACCCCTCTCTTGGGCTACCTCTGCTGGGTCCAAAAGCCTCCAAATAGGCTTTTCCCTCTTTTATTAATGCTCAAAATAAGTATTACACCATGAATAAAGCCTCAAAAGGATAAAATAGCTGGAAATTCAGAATCAAAGTGTTGGAAATAGTAAAAATTGACTATTCATTCACCTCAAATAGATGAACATAGCCCAATACAGTTGATCATTCCCTTAGCCCTAGTGGCTCCACAAGCAAATTCGCTGATAAAATCACTGACAGAGTGCCCTAATGGCTCTACAACCCATTCCAACAGCTTCAAAATGCTTCAATACCCCAAAAAAAAAAAAAATTCGTTCCAAAAGGACTTCCCTAGCCAAAGTTATGACTGAAACTGATTTTGCCGAGTTAGGGCTAGGAAAGCTCCACCAAATGTGGAGAAACTCTAGATAGCTCGAACAAAATTGGGGTAGGCACTATAATTGGGCACTCTGCCATATTGACCGCCAGTTGGAAGGTGCTAAGGGATAAGGTCCATGTGACTAGACCGTTCGGAAATCTTTTACGGACTTTGAGTTATTTACGGGTTTTGTTAAAGTTTGAACCATAATATATAAATGTCCTCCGCCCCTCGCGTCGGTCCATAGGACCACGACCTCAGATGTCCTGTGCGCCGATTTCATTTGACTCCCGGTTCCGAGCCATGGGTTCTATGATGAGGGGGGGGCTGGCCCTTCGAGGCTGGCCCCCTTTCGGGCCCCACCCAAATAATGTTAAACTTAAAATATCACGTCGATCCCATAGTTTAATAAGTATTGCCCGTAGCCCAACGGTTGGGCCACTCAGATATTACCGCTCCGACCCAGGGTCGATCCCTGCCACGACAACAAAATTTTATTGAACCATTTCATTCGACCTTGGGACCACGTGGTGGCCTTCGGGCTGGCCACATGGCGCCCTTTGATTGGAAGCCAGTGGAATATTCTGCAGAATATTCTGTGCAATATTATTTTTTTAATAAAAACTTTTATAAAGTCAAACTAGCCATCTTTTTACTAAAATTGGAAAACTTCAAAGCTGAATAACTTTCTCATACATCATCGGTTTTCAGTGTCGTTCACGTCTACATGATCATTTTTCTGAGAAATTTCTTTTCGTTCTGGTTTGGAACAATTCCGAGCAACTAAGTTTTTGAGCATTTTTCCACAAAGGACTTGATCTCCTAATCAGTTAACATATGGTTGAATAAGGTTGACCATTAATGACTATGAATGAAATTGGTTGATGATCATTGACCATGGTGATGATGGGTGATAATGGTTAACAAGGTTGAAAAGGATTAACCATGTATCCCTTCTAAAAGTAGATGCTTGAAAATCAGAGAGTTGAATCATCATTTAGGCTAGTGGTTGAAAAACTTAGTAAGTTGGTGCCTTTGTGAGAAAGAAGGTTGAAGAATTTGGCAGGTTGTAGCCTACAGAAGTTGAAGTAATATGAAGTTGTAGCTTTATTTTACATCACGATGAAAAATATTTTATGGTTTTCCTAGTTGGGTTTCCATGTTAATATATTTTGTCCATATTTATGAGTTTGGCATGTTAATTTTCATTATTGTGTTGAGAAGTATTCTTACTTTGAGCAGAGAATTTTTAAATTCTTAAATTCGGATTCACCATGCCTTCCCCCCTTGTATTTTCTTGGTTTCTAACAATTGGTATAATATTAGGCTCCTTTGGGAATAATTTAACTACTGGAAGTTAGATCCTAGGGATCATTGCTAACGAGGATTGGATTACCCCAAATGGAGTTCCATTTTTGAATGGATAAGGATATACAACCTATAAGGATAGAATGAATTTCATTTTAATGGCTCCTAACTCGAATGTATGGTTTTCTATAGAATATGGAATGGAAAATAATTACTATAATGTAGAATCTAAGGAGTCAATCTTGAAAGGGTTGTCTAAGATTTTTTTTGAAAAATTAATATGCTACGAGATTGCAAAAAGGATATGAGCTGAGTTACAATACTACTATGATAAAGGTGCTCAAGTTCCAGATGATATTAAGAATTCCTCTCTGAAGGGTGTAGCACATAATGGTTGAAAGGATATTTAAGATCATGAATCGAAGGAAGAAGAAGATTCCCATATAACAAGTGGCCAATGTGTTGATCATTAGTCAAAATATGCTAAATAGATGCATTCTACAAGTAATTTGTTGTTATTTTATAATTGTAGAAGAATAGGTCATCAATATTCTAGATTTTCATATGCATTTCTGGATGAATGAGATAGTTATACATTTAGTGATAGTGGAGAAGGACCTACACTCATATAAATAGTAGATCTAGATACTACTCAACAAGGTAAGAGAACACCCTAGGAGGAAAATAAGAAAAACTATCATGAATTTTCATCTATAGAAGGTAATGTGTAAATCTCTAGTACTAAGGAAGAAATAATACCTCAAACATATATAGGAGAATTATTAGAGTTAAAAAAGGAAGAATGTATTGAAGGAGCTAAAAGTGAAATAAACCATAGATGTAAATCTAGTAGTTCTCCTACTGAATTAGAAGATCTTGATAAAAATATATATTCCAGAAGAGAAATTATATCTACTTTAGATGAGATAGAGAAGCTTATATCAACAAATCGGAACAAAAGGACTTGGTGCAAGAATATGAGATCAAGAATTAGCACTTTCAAGTAGTAAAATATATTTTTTACTATCAAGACTCATCAAGATGAAGTAAAAATAATGAGTGACATAATGAAAAATTATTCTATGAAAAATAGGCTCACCATGAGAGACTAAAAGATAAGATAGTTGCAGTAAGACATGATTTATAAAAGGATAATGTTGATTTCTCTTGATTTCAATATCTCTTAGCTTGAAAAGTGTATCAAGATCTTGAATGAGATTCTCAGGAGCCATAAATATCCTCTCATCGATACTAGACTTGCATATAAAGAAGAATCATGCATTAGGAAAGTAGAAGGTAAAATAGTATACAACAATGTTGAAGAAGATCAAAATCCAACTAGAAAAAATCTCATGGATTTTTCAAACAACAACTACAACAAGAGAATAAATAGTAGCAAATAAAAGTCAATAACATCCATGAGCATCAGTAGTGGCAAATAATTGTTTATAGTTGCAATTTGAATAGTGATAGAGATCAAACAAAATTCAGTCAAGATCCTACCCCCTTCAAGGAGAAAGACATCAAATATTTATAGGTCCCCGTTCTCAAAGGAAAACCCAGGCACCAAAACTTCTTTAATGGCTACTATTTTTCTTATAATAATTTTGAACATGAAGCAATAAATTGTATTATAATGCAAAAATAAAATTATGATGAGTAGAAGTAACAAGAGATCATGCAATATTCTAAGGAATGGATATGTAAGAAACAATAGAGGTTATGTTGAGAATGTTGTTAAAATTTGCAATATCTTTCCCCCTTCTTAGATTGTGTTTAAAGCCATAGTTATGGGAATTATGGACACAAAAAGTTGAGTGCAGACATGACGAGATCAAGCCTCCCTATTAGAAAGAGAAATCAAAATAAGAAATTCAAACTTTGAATGCAAAAATAAATAAAAAGGTAAAGGAATATCAATTTTGCTTCAATGTTCAATGTGAAGGAAGGATGTTAAGAGGAAAAATCAATCAACAAAGATATTATTTGTCTCTTAAGGAAAATAAAAGTGAAATGAAAATATAGATTTTAATTATTCTCTTTGTGGATCACGCTGGCAATATCAACTGCAACAAGAATAAACTCCAAGCAATAAAAGGTAGTGGAAACCCAATTAACCTTCCAACGAAAATTGGGAAGAATGGAAGAAAGGTATGGAAAAAGATAATAATCATTGATGAAACGTCATAGTAGAAGAGTGGTGTGTTAAAAGCCACAAAAGTAAAGAAAGGTAATTAGTAAAAACATTCAAGTAGAATCAAAGAAATAATATATTAATTAATATTAAGATCAGATGTATGATAGAAATTAAAAAAAAAAGTAGTGCATGAGCCAAGGGGGATAAACACAATCAACATTTTAAGCCTAGATGAGACTTAGACCAATGGGAATTAGTGTTCTTTTGGCTCATTTGTACAATAATATTATAATTGAGTATTTTCTCTCGTCTCTCAACAAGCCTTCCTCACAAGAAAAGAGAATAATTCTTCAAATAACTGGATGGATATTTAAATATCACAAATCAAGGAGTTAACATGTTATTAGCACAACATAATCATAGGAGGAGATTAGTTTTAGGATGATAGTAAGAAAACATTGTCCTGATGTGATGTCTTGTTAAATAAAATATTAACTTCTCAACACTAAACAAGGAAAACAAGTAAACATTGAAAACAAATTAGAGAGACATTGTATGGATATTGGTACAAAGGTGACTTAGAAGATAGAGACTAATCAACCATTCAAATTTCAAAGGTCTTAGGGCACATGTGCATACAACAACAATCGTCAACAAGCAATTAAATTCCCTTAAGGGAAGAATGGTGAGCTATGAAGAACCAATGACCTTTTCCATTGATGATAAATCGGGTCAAATTAGAAAAACTTGGTGAATAAGGGGGAGCATGAACAATAGCATGCCATGAGGAGTGCTACTAAATATTACTTCCATCAATGATGTGCACTATAATTTTTAGTGTTACCATTAATTCCAAAGGGGGAGATTGTTGATCAAAGTTTATTCCTTTATGTGAAAGGAGTAGTTGTTGATGTCATGGAGTGCAAGCACATGGGGTGATTGTTGGAAATTATCCTTGATGTTAGGTAATTATTGTTGTTGTGTCTTTGGTGTTTTCATACTATTGATTTGAGGGTGTTTTCTCTATAGGTAGATTGTTTAAAATTTGATGCAAAGATGTCAAATGGAGAACCCATTAAGAGACCTTTATAATGGTATATGGCACTCTGAAAAACTCCTCAAAGATAACAAGTTATCCCACTTTACAAATTGGTAGGGTTCCAAGGTGCATGGTTCTTCTTGGACCTGATAGCATATAGTACCAATTGATATGGTATAAATAAGGTGGAAGTGTGACTAGGAGTTGATAGCATTGGGTGGTGTGTGATAAAGAATTGAAAATGTTGAGTTGGAAGGATAATGGACATACTATGGCATAGATAGATGAGTTACTAGAGAAATGGATTTTGACAAAAAAATTTGTCATATTTTGGCATGGACAAGTGTGATATTCTAGCGTGGATAGGTGTCAGAATCTACTGTAGATATCTTTACAAGTGTATTGGTGCAAGGAACCTACACAGGGTTTCTAAGCGAGGGTGTTGGGTGTGTGGAACCCCCACCCCTTTCAGAATAGGAGGGGGACTTGCAATTGATATTAGCCTTTAGATCAACATTGGGGGAGATTTTGCATTGGTGTGCTTCAAGGAAAATGCACATGGTCTTGTTGTAGATACAAAAAATTATGGATCGTCGACCTCCTTTAACTATCGAGTGTAAGGAGAGATCTGCACTTACAACTAGTGATTGATTAAGTGAAATGGAATGCAATTAATGACCAAATGAGTTGGAAGTTTCGGGTTGAATAACAAGTACAGGTGGTGACTGAAGTGGCACTGACATAAGAAAACAAATGTTGTTGACTTAGCCAAGTTAGGAAACGTGGAAAGCCCACATAGTAGGTTAAGTGAATAGGATGAAAGGCATAATTTGGCACAGTGACATGGAAGCACACTTGGCAGAGAAGTTGAGGTGTCCCAATGATAAGAGTACAAGTGGTAAACTACGTGGAATGTGATGGTGTGGCACACTCCATACATGTGACACATGACAGTCAATTTAAATATTTTTAGGTCGCCAAGTGGGCCATTTCTGGGTGACATATGGACCACTCGTAGGGTGCGACATGGCATAGGTGATTGCAACATGAAGTCAACACCAAGATTTCCTTTGATAGGTATGGAAATTGTTCTAAGTTGTGGTACTACAAGTAAATTTAGGAATTGTTTCAAATTAAGCTTTTAAATTTGGTGCTCAAATATTTTGGTAGTTAGGGCTCATGAAATTTGGCGCTCAAGCCAAATTTTTCACTTTAGTGCTAAAGTTAAAAGAGAACTAACTAAATTCCAAACACCGAAACTGGAATCAAAATGGAGGAAAGGCCATAATTCTATTTTCCATAGCGAATATAATGTTTACATGCAAAATGAGAGTAAAAAATGTTGCAACACAAGATTAATAGATTGATCAATTAAATAAGATGCAGAAGTTGTAGTGAAGACAACAATTAAGATAAAATAGAGCTAAAATTAAAGCAAGTTTGTCCAGCATGCATGATCAAAATGAAGTATCAGTCTAGCGAGTTAAACTGAAAAAATAAATATTAAATTGAAAATAAAATCCAACAACCAATTTAAGCTAAAGGAAAAGAGAAATTGAACAATATTTAAATCAAGAACAAGATTGAAGTAAAACTAATTACTAAACTTAGAATTAACAAATCAATTGAATCTAAAAGCTACTCAAAATACATAAAAACAATAGAAATATTACAGAAGATATATGTTAATCAAGGTATAGATCAATCTCTTAGTGAAAAAGAAATAATCTAGGTATGAGGTGGTATGTCAAGAATACAAGCAAGCGAGTATGACGAATATGTTGTTGAGTCAACTAGAGTGTTTAAATCAGATTTTCATAGAGAAAGGTCATTTTGGAGTGAGATGAAACATGTCTTAAAAGTATACAAATGTTTAGATTCAATTGAGATTCTATTGATTTATTAATTCAAAGTTTATTAATTAGTTTTACTTCAACCTTGTTCTTGATTTAAATATTGTTCAGATTCTCTATTCCTTTAGCTTAAATTGGTTGTTGGCTTTTCTTATTTGAAGTTGATAAATAGGGTTCATGTTGGCACCTAAAAATCAACAACTTGGTTCTGGCAGAGATAAAGAAGATTGAAGCCTGTAGTAGGTTGTATCCCACATAAATTAACGTAATATGAAATTGTAGTTTTACTTTGCACCATGATTAAAAAGAGTGTGGTCTTACCAATTGGGTTTCCACGTTAATATATTGTTTCCATATTTATGACTTGGGTGTGTTGATTTTGTTTATTGTGTTGCTAATTATTCTTACTTTGAGAAAAAAAAAAAATGTAACTATCAAAACATTGATTCATCTACCCCATCTGATTATTTTTTTAGTTTATGACATAATGGGATGTGGAAATTGACGTCGGGATTTCTAGAGAAGTTTTAAAATGCATTCAATAAGTGTGGCATGGGTTGTTGGATGTCATGTAGGAGACATAAGTCACGGGATGGAAATCTCCACATTAGTCAAAGTGAAAGTGTTTTTTGCATCACCAAACTTTGGGAGCAGAAAACTATTAGAGGTTGGAGAAGTGGTGTGATGTCATTGTAATGTTGTGGCACTATAATGTGGCTAGTGGTACATTAGAATACACATGAAGTGGTAGTGCCATGTGAGCACCATGTGGTAGTGACTTGTTGTTGTGGAAAGGGTTAAGTAGGTAGACATCAAATGGGCATAAATTTCAATCTAGAGGTTAGATTAAGGAAAAAAATTATATCATCAGAAAGTTCTTGATGAGCTAGATGTGATGGTTGTGTCCAAATTTGATTTCACAAATATTGGGAAGAAAAGATAATTTTTAACCCTATTTCCACAATGAGACCATGTAGGTTGGGCTAATTAAAAGTAACACCTCCCATTTAGCCTCCGAAATCTAAAAAAGATGGAAGTGTTACATTTGTTATGACACAATTAAATTTTATTGATAATTTTTTTTTTTTTTTCCAAGGTCCATTCAATCTAAGTGTTGAACCTGGACTCTAATACCACTTTGTAACACTATCTTGATATCCCTTAAATCTTTTTAGTTATAAAGTATTACTAAAATTCTACTTCCAATTTTATTGAATATGGAATATCAAATTATCAAAAACTACCACTTTCTAAAACTTTACAAAGCTAATTAATGATATGTTAATGTGTTACTCATTATTTTTGTTATTATCATAAGAAAAGATTTGTCACATGTTTTTCACGACCAATATTAAATAAAACATATAATTTAGATAAATATCTTTCAGAATTTGGTTGATCAAAATATTAAATAAAATATATATTACATTTCATCTCACCCAACATTTATTTCGACGTCTCTAATTCACACATTTATGTTTTTAATTTGATTGCAATATTAGCCCTCTTTAGTTTGCTTCCAGAGTAAATCATCTTGCTTTATAATATGATTTACCCTTTATAATAATATTTTAGCCTCTTTATTTCACTTGTCTACTTTTAGACTTCAAAGGTATCCTTGCATACAGAATTTGGAATCATAATGCAAGATCCGTGTATCTCCACGTCCATGTATATGCCAGGGATGCTTAAACTAATTATGGAGACATGACATGACAGGACGTCCTGTATGCCCTTTCAAGTGGTTCCTTCTAGTGATGTTTGCGGCATCAGAAAAGTTCACAGATTTGAGATATGGTGATCCCACCCTTACATGCTCATTCAATGAAGGGTGGGTTGCAGTTGTTCAACGAACTATATGATAGAATGAAATGTATGGGAACAAAATGGATCTATCCCTCCGACCTTTGGGCGGATTAGAGTATTGAAGGGGATGCAGAATGGCGATGAAAAATTCCTCAGTGTCGCAAATGTGGAGGCGAATGGTTTTTCTTATGGTCATCACAATCCTCACAATATGGGCAAACTACGAGGCTGCTGAAAGAGCAGTGGAATACGTGGTGGTGGGGAAGACATTAGCAGTGGAGAGATTAGGAGGGGTTAAGGTTCTCACTCTTCTTCTCATGGAGGCCACCCATTTCGTGCACAATCTCCTCTATGCAAATCCCCATTATCCAAGAAAATATATTCACACAGTGGTGTTATCAATCGATAACAATTACACAGAGAGTGTAGTGTCTGAAGATAACGTAATACATATAAATAGCGAATATATTGCAGATTTGCTAGAAGAGGAGATTAAAGGACTCCTGTACAGAGAAATGGGTCGTTTATGGCTCTGGGACGGAGGTAGAAAGGCTCCTCTTGGTCTGCTTGAAGGCATGGCTGAATACATAAAATTAGCTGCAGGCTTCAATGCCCCAATTCCATCGGTATTGATAAAGGTACTTGATGATACTGAACGACTGTGGGATGCAGGAGGACTGGTAACAGCCATGTATTTACAATACTGTGAAGGTATCAAAAGTGGGTTTGTAGCAGATCTCAATGCCCGAATGGAGGAGGAGTGGAAGGAGGATTTGCTAGAAGAGTTTTTGGGGAAGAGTGTCACATGGTGTGGTCAGAATTCAAGAAGATTATTAAAAATAAAACAAAGTTGCAGATTTACAGTGGCCTTGCAGGTACTGAAACCACCTCTATTTTCAGGTACCGATCACTCTCTATTTTCTTCAGTACTGAAACTGGAAATTGCGTTGCATATTTAATGTGGGTATTGAATGCCGCGATCGAAGCACTGTTGCGGGTCATGAAAAGGTTGAAAAGCCAGGGTATATTTGTGTCCGGTGAAAAGGTTGACGTGTCCACTACTTCATATCCTTCCACTTCTTCCCACTTCTTTTCAATGCGTGACATCAACGCTATGATGCCAAAATCACTTTATGATGGCGACGGTCTCCTTGGATTCGTTTCTACATTTGTTCATTCAAATATAATTTTGAGTTTAGGCTAGGACCAACCTTTCCCAATAAGAACAATAAAAATGGTTTATAGCACAGTTTTGCAGCACTACCCTCACAACATACGGTACCATATTATTACATACTTGCAAGATGCTATTTTAATTACTTGATGTTAAAATTGTTGTTATTGCATGGTGAATTAAGAAATGCATTCCTTTTTCTTATTTGCGTGTGACAATTCTCTGTCAAAAAAACATGGTTTATAATTAATAATTATAAGGGTAAATAATGAGTGTTTAAGAAAATATTGTAAAATATATCTGATTCAAATTTAAATCTAGTTTATAATTCATAATTATAATTGTAAATATTAATGAAAGTTTAAGAAAATTATGTGATTTAAATTTCTTATTTGCCGTGTGACAATTTTCTGTCAAAAAAACATGTTTTATAATTAATAATTATAATGGTAAAAAATGAGTGTTTAAGAAAATATCGTAAAATAGATCTGATTCAAATTTAAACCTAGTTTATGATTCATAATTATCACTGCAAATATTAATGAAAGTTTAAGAAGATTGTGATTCAAATTATAAACATTAGTGTTGTTAGAAAATAGTAAAATTAATTTACAAACAATAATTTCATTTAGAGGAAACAATAAGATCATTTGGAACAAACATGAAGGTATTATAATTTATTAAACATAATTATTATAGTGGATTTTAGGATTGGAATTTATTAAATTAATAAGAAAAGTATTAGTTTTCCTTTGTATTATTATTTCCAATGATTTTTTTATTCTGTACAGTATATTACGATGAGTTGTAATCTCAAATATAATTGTAATAGTTATCTATTGCATCACTCTCAGTACTATATGTATATGGAATATTGTTATGTGTATTTGATATAATAGTATATCTAATGAAGGTTTTAAATTTTTGGTGATCTAATTTGGTAATAGATTTCATGTTTAGATGTTACAGGACAAAAAAATTGGTTCCATCCATCCATGCAATTCTCGTGAAGTAATTTTGAAAAAAAAAATATGTGTTTTTTCAAGAAACTACTATAACCATAGATTGAAGAGTTGAAAAAATAATCTACTTTTGAAATAAACCAATTACCATTTTAAGCTACAATATAATTGAATTAGGGAGGAAAGATGCAAAGGAAAAAAGTTGAAAATAATTATATTATTTTGTATTAATGGAGAAAAGGTTACATAAGTTGTAACGGACCTCCTTAGTTTAGGATTTGTTCCTAGATTTTAGGGGTTTGGTTGCAACTTCCTAATTTCTAGTATTGTACTTAATGATGTAATCTTTCATTCATGAATGTAGAGTGTAAGAGAGTGATCTCTCAGTTCTAAGTGTAGTCTCCAGGTGCAGGCCTCACCTGTGAGCTACATCTCCTTATTTTCAATTCTGTTAATATTTTATCTTGGTATTAGAGCTCAGATTGGGTGAGCCTGATCTTTTATCGCCTTTGTGGCTGAATTGCCTTTGTGGCTAGCTTGCCTTTGTGGCTTGAAGTGCCTTTGTGGCCGTGTGTACACAAGAGCTTTGTGCTCAATTGAGCAGGTGGACTGCAGAACACCTGGCTCGGACTCAGATGATTTTTTAATTTTCTGAGTAGAAGGGGGTTGGCACGCTTTTCGCGCTGACAGTCGCGCCAGGAAGCGCAACTGGCGCGTCTGTTTGGCCATTAATCACGCCACCGCGCCAAAATACCAGATTGGCGCGGAATCGCATGGAAAAATCGCACCAAGTGTTTTTCCTTACAACGTTTTCATCTAGGCGCAGATTTTTCACTCGGGAGGGCGCCAACTCACCTTCAAGGGGATCCGCGGGAAGCCTCATCTTCATTTGACGATTTGCGGAGAAGCAGATCGGAGAAGTTGCGGATCTATCCGTGAGAGGCAGATTGAATCAGTTTTGATCAAATCGGTTTTGTGGCTGTATTGAAAAACAACGAATTTGCTCATCGGAGTGAGGTTGAATTGAAAATTTCGCTAGATCTGAATCGAAGATACAGTGGGTGGATCAGGAGACCAGCAGATCAGTGGCAGAAAAGTGGTAGATCGGGTGTCAGGATTTGACAGGTATTTTTTTTTTTTTACTGTTGGGTAGATTCATTTGCTTCTAGATCAAGATGAGTAATACAATGGAATCTTATCTCCACGAGTCTGGCAAACTCGATGGATCTAACTTCACAAACTGGAAGTTTAAGATTCAGACCTTGCTTGAGGGTGCGAATGCTTGGTCCATAGTTACAGGTGATGAGCAGAGGCCGAATTTGAACACAGGGACACAGGAGCAAGAATGGGATAAACGAGAGAACAAGGTGAAAGTTTTGCTGAAGATTTCTGTAAAGGACAACATTATCCCTCACATCAGAGACTGTGAAACGTCCGCAGAGATCTGGACGACTATCAAAAGGTTGTATCAGACCCAGAATACAAGTCGAATTATGGCACTCAAAAACAAATTGTTCTCAATGAAGATGGACGAAAGTGAGACCGCTGTTTCATTTATCACACGAATCAGAGATGTGAAAGACGGATTTGGGGACATCGGGGAGAAGCTGTCTGACTCTGATCTCGTAACAATCACAATGAATGGGATGCGAGATGAATTTCAAATGTTCATCACTGGATTGGCGGCAAGGGAGAAAGTTCCTTCATTTGAAGATCTAACAGGGATCTTGCTGCAAGAGGAGGAGCGGCGGCAGAACTTGAACCCCCAGAGTGATGATCTTGCGCTGATGGCGAAACGACGACCTTTCAGAGGGAAGCAGCCACAGCAGCAATCATAGTCGCAACTACAGCAGAAAGGAGGTACATCACAGAATAGTCCATATAAAGGTATGCAAATAATCCTGTCAAGAAATGATATTATTGTGGAAAGAAGGGTCATGTACAGAATGTATGCTTTAAGAAGCAGGTTGATGATGCAAAGAGGAAGCTGGCAATCGCAAAGCACAGAGGATACTTCATTGAAGAAGATGTTGAAGAAGATGTAAATGAAGATTTCAGTCATGAATTTCAACTATTCACATTCGACTGTGCCCTTTCAGCATCTAATGAGGACGACATCTGGTATGTCGATTCCGGAGCATCCTCTCACATGACAGGTAAAAAGGAATTTTTTGAAATTCTTGAAGAAAGTACATATGGATCAAAGATTTATTTAGGAGATGATAGTGAATACGAGATTAAAGATTATGGGGTTATTCCAGTCAAGTTACCAAATGGAAAAATTAGTCATCTTAAAAATGTTTTATATGTACCTGGAATTAAGAAAAATCTGATATCTGTATCCATGATAACTGATCAAGATATGCAAGTCGAGTTCTTCAAGACTCATTATGTCATAAAGGATTGCAGGAAAGAAATTTTTGCAACAGGCATGCGCTTTGGAAGCCTATACAGACTGGATGTAAAGAGTATATCAAAGCGAGCCATGGTTGCAGGTGGATCGACAGCCGAACAACTCTGGCATCAGAGATTCAGTCATTTGAATTTGCAGGACCTCATGTTATTGCAGAGAAAAGGTATGGTTGAGGGGCTCCCTATCTTTCGTAATACTCAGTTAAATTGTGATGGTTGTGCCTTAGGTAAAATGCATAGAGAACAGTTTCCTGTGCATGATAGGAGGAAGGAAACAAATATTTTAGAACTAGTGCACACTGATATATGCGGACCTATGCAGACAAGGTCGTTAGGTGGAGCATATTATTTTCTGTTATTTACTGATGACTGCACTAGATATTCATGGGTTTATTTTCTGAGTAAGAAGAGTCAGACTTTCCAGTGCTTTATAGAATTTAAAACCTTGGTGGAAAAACAGTTTGATAAGAGTATAAAAATTCTTCGATCTGATCAAGGAGGAGAATACAAGTTAGGGGAATTCATGAAATTCTACAAATCTCACGGGATTGTACAACAGTTTACAGTGCCACACACACCACAACAGAATGGAGTTGCAGAGCGTAAGAACAGAACCTTAGTGGAGTGCGCAAGGAGCATGTTACAAGGTAAGGGTCTATCTAATAATTTTTGGGCAGAGGCTATTAATACTACTGTATATTTAAAGAACAGAGGTCCTACCATGTATCTTGGCTTCAGAACTCCTTTTGAAGCTCTATATGGATTCAAACCAGCAGTAAACCATCTAAGAGTATTTGGGTCAAAAGCATTTGCCCATATACCCAAAGTTGAAGCTCTATATGGATTCAAACCAGCAGTAAACCATCTAAGAGTATTTGGGTCAAAAGCATTTTCCCATATACCCAAAGCTGATAGGAAGAAATTAGACCCTAAAGTTGTTAAATGCATCTTTGTTGGTTATGGCACAGAATTTAAAGCATATAAGTTGTTCAATCCTCAGTCTCATAAGATATTTGCAAGCAAGGATGTAGTGTTTCATGAACAGGTTCAGGAAGGGAAAGATGGCATTGGTGATCATTGGCACATTCCATTTTTGATGGATGAAGGCAGCGAGGATGAAAGAGAGCTGGAACAGAAACAGGAGCAGAAAGAAGAGCAGCAAGAAGGTGATAATGCAAGCCTAATTAGAGTTGAAGAAAACAAATTTGAGGTAAGTCCCCTACTAAGGAGATCAAGTAGGAAGACTCAAATACCATTAAAATTGAAAGACTATGCTTTGATGTCAAATGCTTTGAACATTGTAGAGCCCACTAATTACAAAGAAGCTAGTCAATTTAAGGAGTGGAGAGCTGCAATGAATGAAGAGATAGAATCTATTCTTAGAAATGACACTTGGGACTTAGTTGAACTGCCTAAGAATAAAACACCCATAGAATGTAAATGGATGTTTAAACCAAAAATGAATGCAGATGGAAGTATTGAAAAACTGAAAGCTAGGCTGGTTGCAAAGTGGTACTCACAGCAGGAAGGTATAGATTTTGATGATACCTTTACACCTGTAGCAAAGTTAAATACAATCAGAATGCTTATTTCGTTAGCTACTAAACATAATTGGGAGCTACACCAGCTTGATGTCAAATCTGCATTTTTAAATGGTGAGTTAAAAGAGGAAATTTACTTAATATAGCCAGAAGGGTTTGTAAAGCAGGGGCAGGAACATCTTGTTTGCAGATTGAAAAAGGCTTTATATGGCTTAAAGCAAGCACCCAGGTCTTCGTACGAAAAGGTTGATTCTTTCTTTTTAGAGTATGGTTTTCATAGAAGTTTAAATGACCCAAATTTGTATACCAAGTACAATAAGCAGGGGCAGATTATTCTGATTTCTTTGTATGTAGATGACATGATTATAATAGGAGATGCAGATGATTTAATCAGAGGAATCAAAAGGCTTATGGCACAAGTTTTTGAAATGAAAGATCTCAGAAGTCTTCATTACTGTCTGGGACTAGAAGTATGGAGAGATACTGGGAAAAATTTTCTTACCCAAGGGAAGTATGCCAGAAATCTGTTGGAAACGTTTGGTATGGATCAGTGTAGATCAGCAGCAACACCTTTGTAGCAGAATTTGAAGTTGTGCAGTGATGATGGCACTAAGGAGGTTGATGCCACAATGTACAGACAGCTGGTTGGCAGCTTGATATATCTTACAACAACCAGACCTGACTTGGCATACTCTGTTAGTGTGTTGAGCCCGTTCATGTCAAAACCGCTTGAAGGTCATTGGGTAGCAGCAAAAATCGTGTTGAGATATCTTTGTGGTACTGTTAATTATGGCATTTTATACACTGACACATCTGATGTTATTCTAGCAGGTTTTTCAGATTCAGACTGGGCAGGTAACTTGGATGATCGAAGGTCTATCACAGGTTACACATTTAGCATAGGATCCGGGGTCATAGCATGGAGCAGCAAGAAGCAGAGTACTGTAGCACTGTCTTCATGTGAAGCTGAGTATCAAGCATTGTGTGCAGCAACGTGTGAAGTGATCTAGTTGAGAAGGCTTCTCAATGATGCAGGAGAAGAACAACAGAACTCTACTTCCATCAAAAGCGACAACCAGAGCACTATTAAATTAGCATACAATCCAGTGTTCCATAAAAATACCAAACATATAGACACTCAGTTCCATTTTGTCAGAGAAAAACTACAGTCAAAAGAGATTATTGTTGAATATTGTAAAACTTGTGACAATGTGGCTGATATTTTTACAAAGCCTCTTGCACGTGTGAAGTTTGAATTGTTTAGAAGGATGCTAGGAGTTCAGGACAATCCTTTCTCCATTAAGGGGGGGAGTTGAAAATAATTATATTATTTTGTATTAATGGAGAAAAGGTTACATAAGTTGTAACGTATCTCCTTAGTTTAGGATTTGTTCCTAGAGTTTCGGGGTTTGGTTGCAACTTCCTAATTTCTGGTATTGTACTTAATGATGTAATCTTTCATTCATGAATGTAGAGTGTAAGAGAGTGACCTCTCAGTTCTGAGTGTAGTCTCCAGGTGCAGGCCTCACCTGTGAGCTACATCTCCTTGTTTTCAATTCTGTTCATATTTTATCTAAAAAATATGTTTAAATTTTTATAAAGAAATATATTATTAAAACATGGTGTAAATTTCATGTTCACCATAATTTATATAATGGTTTCCCTTATTTGTAAAAACCATTGTATTTGGTTAAAAAAATTACAAAAATAAGAGAATATTGGAGAGAAGAAAATCCATGGGTGGATTCATAAACAACTTGGAAGGAAACTTAAATTTTGAAAGACATTTAGAAGAAATAGAAAATTTTAGTAATTTTCTTTCTAAAATCAAAGATTAAATAAATTTAATTTAAACTTGATAATATTGATAAAAAATTCAATGAATACACTTATATTAAATGGTATGATGGTAACATATCTAATGGAGATGCTTATCACATGTATTATAGTTAGCAAAAAATAATCTACATTTGATTGATTGTGAAGTATTGTATTGCAATACGTAGAAAAATGAAAGTATTTCACATATAAGTTTAAATTTGACATTAGTAACGGAAAGAGAAAATCCATAAAAAAAAAAAAAAGTAGTGAGAATGGCATCAAAGAGGTAAGTTGAACCTGCAAAATCAAGTCAAGTCACCACCAATAACATACCAATGTGGAAAGTAAAAATGGATGGCTCTATTTACGTAATATATATCCAATAATATTGAAAAATTTAATTTTAAATTCCACAATTGCATGTCAGGATTTAAAAGTAGAATTTGTCATGTTATGATGTTTTGTGACCACATCCTAGAAAGGGTAACTCGAGTGGGATAATTGAACAACCGTGAAGATATATGGAATGATCATCAAACATTGTTGTTAACGACTACGTCACCTAAAGAATTAAAGGATCAAAGTTACGGTAATCTGTATCATAATGGTATTATATTACTTGAAAATATTGTAACGTTGGAGGGTTTTCTATATTTTAAGAGTGAAAATGGTTCATGTGAATGATGTGAATTAGGAACACAACATATGAAAGAGTTTTTTAAAACTGTTGAAAAAGAAAGGGAATGTCTTGAATTAGTGGATAGTGATCCCATTAAATCCAAGTTATTTGGTGGATCTTTTTATTTTCATATATATATATATATATAATTTGTTAGAAATGAAATTATTGAGTTTGAATATTTTAAAGAATTTGAGAACATGGTTTCATGGATGATAAAGATATATATATACATAAGTTAAATTTATTAGAAATGAAATTAATGAGTTTCAATATTTTAAAGAATTTGAGAATATGGTTGAAAAGAAAATATGAAGGTACATAATGATCCTCACTCTTAGATTAAGAACGAGAATACAAATAAAATATTCAAAAAATAATTAGAGTTAGAAAGAGTTTACAATATTATATAATCTTTAATGGAAAGGAGTTGATGATAGGAAAGATAGAAGTATAGCTGAATGTGCTTATAGATTAATTAAATGTAAGTCTTTCTAACTGAATTTTGGTCGAAGTAATAAGTATTATTATAAACCTCAAAAACATAAACCCTACAAAATTTCTAGAGATCAAAATCCCTTCTTATAATTTTATATAGTTGTCTTTTGAATTTTTTTGGGAGAAATGCATTTTACCACATTATAAAAAAAGGGAGAATAAATCTTGATTCCAAGGAAATTAGATGCATCATTATAGGTTATTGTAGTCACAAGTAACAATGTTTATAAAATGTATGATCATGTTTTTCATAGAGTATTTGACAGTAGAGATGTTATATTTGATGAGCATGCAAAAGAGGATTAGAATGAGGAAGAGCTTGATTTATGGAAATTGTTAGAATAAAGAAAAGAGGAACAGGTTCAAAATCAACAAGTTTATGTTCACGATTAAGGTATCATTATGGAGATCAATAAAGCAAGTTAAAACACCTCTCATATATAGCTATTAATAACTCAAATTGTGAGGGTAGCTAAGCTTTTAATTTTTTACAAAGAAAAAGGACATAGAGAATGGATGGATTCCATGGATGGAGAATATGTTTATATGATGAAAAATGAAATATGTGAAACAATGAAACGACTTGAGAATAATGTCCCTAGAGGTTAAAACCGATTTCCGAAGTCTAAACTAAATGCTTACAATAGTATAGACAACTATACAACTAGATTGGTAGCAAAGGTCTATTCAAAGAAAGGAAAAATAGACTATTAGGATGGTTTTGGGCCTATAACTACAATGAAGACCATTGATTTAGTGATCACATTTGTTAGTAAGTAAACTTAGAAGCTAAAAAGTTGGATGTTAAGTCAATATTCTTGAATGGATAATTAAAATAAGAAGGTTATCTTTTTGAAGGAGAGGGGTTTATAATGTAGGGTCATGAACACTTTTTTTGTAAGTCAAAGAAAGCATTATATAGAATAAAGCAGGAACCTAAATACGGGTATATAAAAAATGATACTTTCTTCTTCTCAATAAGGACCGAAATGATAATATTAGTGCTACTAATTTGATGGAAGAAAGAAAAAAAAATCTATCACACGAATTTGAGATGAAGGATCTTGGTGAGTTGCATTACCATCTATGCCTTGATGTATGGAGAGATGATGGGAAAAATTTGATCACATAAAGAAAATATACAACGAAGTTAACTACAACTTGGATTTTCCAAAGTAGACTCCACAAAACACATTTTGATAGGCCAATGTTTCCAATATAATAACCAAATTTATCATTACGATGGAAGAAAGGTGGGAAAATGATTAAATACAAGACTATGAGAGGAAGGGATAGGAAAGGTAAGCTTAAGAAAAAGAAAAAGAAAAGAAAATATAAAACATAAAATATAAAAAATGCAAAAACCATAAAATTTTAAAAAATTAGGTTAAGGATAAATAAAGGTAAGATATATAAGGGTCAAATTAAATAAGTAAATTAAGGTAAAGTTATGTTAATATATTGAATTATAATAGGAAGGTAATAATAATATGTTTAAATACTTATGAGGTAAAAATAATAGAAAACTATATTATATAATATAAAAGTTAATGTAGCATATGTAAACATAAATTAATATAATAGATATTAATTTATTATATAGATAAAAATAGAAATGGAGAAGGAAAAGGAAAGGGAAAGGGAAATTGGAGGAAGGAAAAAAGAAGACAAGAACAAAATCATGAAGGAGAAAGAGAAAAAACATGGAAAAGAAAAAGACAAAACTTGGAGCCCAAAGGGAAGCGATAATAGGAAAAAGAGAAAGGAGAAGAATCAAGCAAAAGGAAAAGGAAAAGGAAAAGGAAAAGGAATAAAGGAAACAAGAAAATAAGAGAGATGAGAGGAACAAAAAAAGGAAAAGAATGGGAACAAAAAATAAAAGAGAAAAGGGGCCATAATTGGCTTGTTATGGAAGAAACCAAGAGTTTTAGGTTTGACTATTTGAGGAACTAGGTTGATTGATGAGTGGAAGCTAACCACTACTGATTTGAAGGTCACCATATTTGTTCACCTTTCCAATATTTTTCATAATTTCCAAGGCCTATATAATGAATCGTTTGAAATGATGCTTTTGTATGGAAAGAATTTGGGTATCTTCAACACAAACATTATGTCTTGTTTTTATTGAATGTTCAACTAGGACAAAGGAGAAGATATGTTCATCTTTAATGTATACAATGTGTTCTCTTACTATAGTCTTGAATGATCTCATTGTTTCATAAAAATGACATCTTCCATAAGAGAACATGACATTGCAGGCTGATTTTTGTTGATGTATTTCAATTTTATCCATAGTCAACCAAATCATTTATTTCATAGAGAAAAGGATTTAAAATATGTTATGAAATTTTGTTCTTCAAAAATATTGCAATCATATAAATAATTACTTGAATATGGGGAAGGTATACCTTAGGAGTAATGTTTTCTAGAGGTTTAATGTGGCATGAAATTCTCTTTATTCTGGTCAAAGTCTTCTTAATGTCTCACTCCTTATAGATTATTTTCTTGAATACATTTTTTCATGTGATTGAGTTATTTCTCGAGAGTTTCCAAGTCACTAATTATATATTCTCTCATGATCAAGGTATTTAATGCTCCTATTTTATAAAGGGGGTGGTGGTGGGAATTTTCATGTAATTATTTTTTGTATGGGTCTTCTTTATGAAGGCCTATTTCCAAAGGTACCATCCCGTATTCTGGTTAACTAGACATTTGAAAAGGGGAATATTTTTCATTATCCTCAAGTTCCATGGTAAATTGTATGCCTTAATAGATGCCATTAAGGTGGTCTATAAACCTATTAAGTTAATCTTCACCAGGGGGCCAGTTCACATTGGTGTAATTCCACCTTGTTGGTTTAAGCGAATAGGAAGAAAGGGTTATTCTTTCAAAATTTTCCATTTAAAGTTTAGAAAAAATGGATGAGAGTGGGGATCCCATTGATACTCCACTTATATGCTCATAATACTTGTCTTGGAAACTTAGGAAACTACTTCTCAAGAATATTTATGCCAATATGCCATTATTAGTAAGAATAACTTCTTTTTAACCACTTGAACAACTTCATTTCTAGATTTTTTTTTCCGAAGATGTGGACAACATCGAAGCTAACAATTATGCATTTTAGATAATTTTTTTCCTATATGATGATCTCAAAAAATTGTGATGAGTCTTTAACATTGAAATCAATGTTACCAACAATGGGAACTAAAATCTTGGCTTCAAATCTAGCATGTTCATACATAGAGGATCCAATGATATTAACTATGTGTTAGAGGAGAACTCATTTTTTATGTATCTTAGGGGGGCATAGATTATTATAGTGATTTCAACATTGGGTTACAATTTTATTTTTGTCGCATCATCAAGGATAGAACATTTGAGCGCATTTTCAACATCCCTGATTACCTTGACTATTGGGTTACTATCCACTTTTGTGTAACAACCATAATTATAAAGGTGTTCATGCATATTTTTAATGTAATCATGTGTTTGAAGAATAGTCATGATGAAGACCATTTTTGGAAACTTCATCCAGAGTTGAAGCGAAACAAACTGAAAGACAAAGAAAAGGAGAAAATTGTTGCTATAATTGAACATGACTTAGGTTTAGATTCAGGAGATGAGACAAATATTACAACCATGGGTTTGAAAGGTAAGCATATAGCAAGAAATAGTTCTTCAAATTGTTCCAATGTCACTCAAGATGAAGATAAAAAAATATAAATTTTCCATATTAGAGTCATCTCTAAACATACCAAGATTGATACAATTTTTGATAGTGGGTCACAAGCCAACTTGATTTCTGAAGACACGGTTAAGCAGCTAGACCTTGAAACTGTTAGACATCTAAGACCTTATCCTCTAGGGTGTATATGAAAGAATGAAAACTTGCAAGTTACAAGGAAGTCCATACTAATATTCTCCATCAATTTAAACTTTATTCATGAAGTTGAAGTTGACGTGGTGCGTCCTGAGATATCAGGTATTGTATTGGGAAGTCCTTATCTATATGATAGGAAAGTAGTATTTCATCACCATGAGAATAAGTATCACTTGTTTAAGGATGGTATTGAGTACATAGTTAGAGCCCATAAGAAGAAAACAAGTTTGTATCTTATACATGTAGGAGAAATGAAGAGGATAGTGAATGCAATTCGAATTTGACATTATTGATGATCAAACATAGAGATGTTTTGAGTGAAACCTTTCAAAAATATGCATTGAATGAACAAATTTATTTCATTAAGGTTTCTTATTCTTGTAAATAGATGTTTCAGGAGTATAACAGATTTCCTTTGAAAGGAGGTGAACAAGATGTAAAACATTTGCAGCAATCAACATCAGTGTTGCGAAGTGTTGGAAACAAGATGCCTACGCAAGAGAGGGCAAAGGTCAAAGAGAAAGCGACAAAGTGGCTTGAAAAAGAAGGCATGGGTTTCAAAAATGTTTTTTTTTTTGTTTCCAAATGGTACGTGGCAATGGCGAAGATACTTGGTCAAGATTTGATGCAAGTAAAAAGCAAGATCAATTAAGAATCGCCATGATGGCAGTGTGCAAGGTGAGATGGTATTTAAGTTTCCTTTGATTAGTGATTAAGGTAGGAAAAAAATGGTTTATGCAAGAACAAATTGCTTCTCTGCAAATTCATGGGAATTGCAGCATGATTGTGTCAAAGATAGCAAGAGAAGGTTCCAAGAGTCAAGGAAAAAGTTAACTTTTTGTGAAAAGCTTCAATGATGAAAATGGGAAAATTTCAATGGATAGAGACTAGAAGGGTGAGGGAACAATACCCTCATCCACATGATTAGTAATCAATGAGATTTTGGGTTCCACAAGGCTTCTAGTAGGGAGGAATGATTAGGTGCTCATTGTAAAAGCTCAAAACTAAAAGTGCTCATAATTGAATGGAAGCTAAACAACAGCGAAGAGCTCATCGCCAGGAATATAACGCAATTCATTTAGTCGAAAACATAGTTCGGATGAAGGCATTAGAGCGTGTTGTTTGTTTTCCTAAATAGATAAAAAATTTGTAGAACAATGACAGGCTGATTACATGGTAATCTAATCAACATACAGGGAATATTCTTCATTTTTTTCCCACTTAAACTATAGCAAGTGTCACAGCAGGATTCGATGAATTGGTTTGAAGGTGAATGTTTTCTAACTTTTGGCTCCTAAGGTTGAATTCAAGTTATATATATATATGGATGGGTAGCCCAACCAGAGGGTGACACGTGGTGGAGCCAGGGGCTGCCAAATTTGAATTTCATTATATGTTTACTGGTCGAATTATTACAAAGTCCAAGGTTTGATATATGGCATGTTTATTAACATGCTGAAGTTATATATATGGTGGGCATATATTTTATTTATGCCAAAGTCCACATGGTCAATTCATATGGTGGAGAAATATATTATTGGGCGCATTTTTATTACTTTTCAAAGTCCAAATACCATAGTTCGGGCGTGTGGAAAAATATATATGGGATGGGCGGAGGTCAAGGTCAACCTCGCAACCTCCCCCACAACATCATAACGACTTACCAAAGCCCACTTCGGATGTCCTTAACATGTATAGCGCACAACCATTATTTAAATTGATATTGGTTCTCCGATGGCGGGAATGGAGAGAGCCAACCCCTTGGGCCAGCCCCCTCCCATGTGACCACACCATATAACCACATTAAAGCACTCCCACTAAACGTGCTTATGAACCATAATAATCACTATTACCTACCCTTAATCACCACAATTAACTTAATTAACTACAATTTAACTTGGCAGAGTTTTAGGGGCACTTGCAAAACAGATGAACTTCCAACTTTAGCACTCTTATGTGGAGTCTTCTCCAGATTTAGAGGAGATTTCCTGGGAAAATTAAATGAAGCATATATGGAGAAATTTTCGACCAATTTTGGCTCAAGAAGAATCAATCCTAGCATATTGGCATGGTTTGAATCCATTGGTGCAGGTTCAAGAGGCAGAGGAGTCATTCTGAAAGTGTTTTTGACACTTTTAAGAAAAAATAAGCTCAAGGCCACCCAGAGAGAAGGCCATGCCTAGATAGCCTAAAGACCAAATTGAGAGCAAGAAGAGTCATTTCTGATAGATTTGGACATTCTGGACTCATTTAAGCATGTTTCAAGAGCTGTAGGTGAATGTAAACAATAATTTTTCTCACTTTTGAGCTAATACAGAGGCCCAATCCATGGAAGCTGGACCAAGGAGATGTAGCCTAAGAGGGGTGAACTGCTTCTTCAAAACTCTGTGTTGATGGATCAATTGTGATGGTTTATTGTGCTTGTTTTTTCTATTGTTCAACATTTTTTATTCATGCTTTATGCTCTTAAATTACCTCATAAAACTCAGTTAATTTACCTGTTTGGTACTCATAAACACCAAGGAAACCTATGTACATCAAGAATAATATCAGAAAATAAATTTTAAATCTGAAGATGAAATTAGAAAAGAAAAAATAACATTCATACTCAGATCAATTATCCCTTGGCTTTCCTCCTCTTCTCAAAATCTCATGAAGAATAGTGAACCTCTTCACTCTGTATTTCTCCTTTTATTTCTCTTTAATGACCAAAATCCCTAAACCTAGATCTCAATGGATGAGATTAAATATCACCATCTCAATATTAATTATCATGACTTAATTTCACATTAGGCCCACTTAAATCACTTAAGTGACCTAAATTTACAAAGTTAAACTCACTTTATAAAAATCACTTTTTAGTCATTAAATAAAAAGATACACTTCTCAACTTTATAAAATTACTTTATAAAGTAAAATACTTAAAGAGTGAAATATGCTCAGTAACTTCCACATTCTAGGCACTACCAGTGCAGAAGTACCTCCTAAGCTATAAAAATTAACATTCCCTCTTAGCGAGGGAGGTACTTATGGCACCTCCACGGCCAAGATCTATATCCAAGCTCATTTCACCCTCTCTAGTTTCTCCCTCTAAACCTGAAGCTTGTCCTGCTACCTATCTTGAAACCTAAGTTAAGAACCTACAAGAACCAACCATGCTCTAAGGAGTCCCATCAGGCTCTTGAGCATATATTAATAACATGGCATACAAACTGATTCTCCTGAAAATATTGGAAGAATCACTCTTCTTAGTCATTTATCCCCTCTTAGTAATTGACATCTTGTTGTGGAAAACTGTACGATTTCCCATGTTTGATGCCAAACATTATTGTTGCATCCAAGGTTTCTCCCTCTTAATATAGAAGCACCTATCCATCCTAGAACAAAACCCTATATCCATCCTCCTCCAAGGATGACACTAAGAACAAGTGCACCATTGGTCCTAGAGAAAATTGTGACAACTCCTTTGGGAAAATATTCCTTCTTGCATGCATTATAAATATTTCATGAATTTTTATTATATATTAAAATGCGTTAGAAAAAAAGCTCCAAAAATATAATAAAAGAGAGATCAATGCCTTAGAAATAAGTCACTTTGAGGGGGAAACCTCCAATACATTACATAAATGAACAATTCTTGGACGATACAAATGACAAAACATCCTTTCTATATACAGGAGTCCACGGGGCCACAATGTAATCCTAGCCGACCTAACAATAATAATGTAAGGGAACAATAATAACAATATGGGGGTTACAGGGGTACAACAATAACAATAAGGGGGTTACAGTAACAACAATAAGGGACTATACTAGTAATATAGGGACCTAACATGCTCCTCTCCTTCAAAAAATGTGTTGTCCTCAACACTTGAGTAGCTCCGGGTGCTTATGTATAAAATTCTCATCCTCCCATGTAGAATCTTCAATGGGTAAGTTCTTCCATTTAATGAGATACTCTGAAATTGATCGATTTTGTAGCTGTCGAGTTCTTGTTTCTGTGACTGCTTGAGGTTCCAATATGGTTTTCCTTCCTCATCAAGTTCTAGAAATATTGTTTGAATTGGAATTTTGTCCCCTATAACCTTGTTTAAGCATGAAACATGGAAATTTGGATGCACTCACGAAGAAGCGGGAAGCTCCAATTTGCATACCATAGTACCAATATTTTGCAACACCTTGTAAGGACCATAGTACTTTGGCGATAATTTATTATCCTTCTTAGCTTTCTTGAGGGACATTTGTTTTTATGGTTGTAGCCGTAAAAATATCAAGTCTCCTACATCAAAATTTCTCTTATTGCGATGTTGATGTGCTTGTTGTTTCATTCAATTTTGTGCCAAATTTAGGTTATCATTTAAGAGTTGGAGAACTTCTTGTTGATGCTCGATGTGATCTTCCACTGCTTGAACCCTGGAATTTTTCCTTAAAGAAGATGTGATGGATGGTGGTTGATATCCATAAAGTGTCATAAATGGGGTCATTTTTGCCGTAGTATGGAAGGAAGTGTTATACCACCATTCAGTGAGGGGTAACCGCTTGACCCATTGTGCTTGCTTATCAGATACAAAAAAAAAAACGATATCCTTCCAAACATTTATTCACTATCTCCATTTGACCATCAGATTGAGGATGATAAGATGAGCTATGAGCTAGTTGAGTACCCAAACAAGAAAATAATTCCGTCCAAAAGTTTCCTGTAAAAATGGGATCTTTGTCACTTACAATAATCTTTGGGTTTCGATGTAGATTTTGAATTTTTTCCATAAATGCAGTAGCAATTTTACTTGCTTTAAAAGGATGTGATAATGCACAAAAGTGTTCATACTTGGTAATTCTATCAAGTACCACCATGATGACACTCCTTCCTTCGGACTTAGGTAAACCTATGATAAAATCCATTGAAATATCCTCCCAATGTTGAATTGGAATGGATAATGGCTTTAGAAGACCCAGGGTCTTATTTGTCTCAAATTTATTTTACTGGAAAACCAAACATTTCGCCACAAGCTTTTGAATATCAGATTTAAGGCCATCCCAAAGAAATTATTTCTTCAACCTGTGGTAAGTTTTTAAAAATCTAGAGTTTCCTCCTATAGTAGAAGTGTGGAATTCCAAAAGAATTTTTTTTTTAAGTTGGGAATTCTTGCAAATATATAAGCGATCCTTGTACCATAAGGAATCATTTTTCCAACTAAATGTGTAAGATGTACTAGGATCTTGCTGCAAATTTTGAATGAGCTTCCACACTTCTTCATCCTTCTTCCAATCATCCCTTTCTTTGGTTATCCAATCTAGTTGGATAATATAAATGGAAAAAAGCAATGCTTCCAACTCTTCATCCTTTCTTCAGAGTGCATTTGCAACAAAATTTAGCTTTCCTTTTCTGTAGATGATTTCAAATTCATAACCGAACATCTTTGTGACCCATTTTTGCTGCTCTTCTGAAGATAGTATTTTTTCCAAAAAGTGTTTAAGACTATCATGATCAATTTTTACTTTGAAGTGTCTTCCCATTAGGTAAGGTCTCCATTTCTTTAGTGCATGTAGTATTGCCAAAATTTCATTCTCATAAATAGCCTTTTAAAATACTTTCCTTTGATTGGATGTCTTTCAAAAGAAATGGGTCTTCCTTCTTGCATTAAAACATCACCAATTCCATTTCATGAGGCATCACATTCCACAATAAAGGTTTTTGTGATGTTTGGGGTAGCTAAGACTGGTGCTAGGCACATTACCTCTTTAAGATGCTAAAAGGCCCCTTAGTTTCTTCAGGAGTCCATGAAAAAGCATCTTTCTTCAATAATGTTGTTAGAGGTGCTTCTATTCTCCCATAATTCTTAAAAAACTTGCGATAATACCCTATTAACCCAATAAATCCATGCAACTGCTTTATGGTTGTGGGGACTTTCCATTCCTTAATGGCTTTCATTTTTTTAGGGCATACCTTAACACCCTCGTGAGATACAATATGAACAAGATATTCCACCTCTTGTACTCCAAAGAAACATTTGGATGTTTTTGCATATAATTGTTTCTCCTCCAATAGTTTGAGAAACCTGTCAACATGTTGAACATGATCCTTCCAAAACTTACTATAGATTAGTATATCATCAAAAAATACTAGCACAAATTTTCTAAGGAAGGGTTTGAAAATGGAATTCATCAACCATTGAAATGTTGAAGGTGCATTGGTAAGGCCAAAAGGCATGACCAAAAATTAATAATGACCCTCATGAGTTCAAAATGTTGTTTTCGGAATATCTTTGGTCTTCATTCTAATTTGATGATATCCTAAACGAATATCCAACTTGGTAAAATAAATTTCTCCATGTAATTCATCCAATAATTCATCAATCACAGGAATGGGAAATTTATCTTTAATAGTGAGCGTATTGAGCTCCCTATAATCTGGAAAAATGCGCCATGATCCATATTTCTTGTGCACCAATAATACTGGAGCAGAGAAAGAACTTTGACTAGGTTGAATTATACTAACCTCTAACATTTCTGCAATCATACATTCAATTTCTCTCTTTTGGACATAAGGATATCTGTAAGGCCTGATGTTTGGAAGAAAACTTCATGGAATCAAATGAATAGAATGATCATGATCATGAATAGGTGGGAGTCCTTTTGGAGTTTAAAACACCTTGGAATGATTGTCAAAGAATTTTTGGAGATCTAGAGAAATAGATGATTTTGATGTTGGAACTTCTAGTGAGCATCATTGTGCAATTACGCCTCATTGTTCTTTCTTAAAAATAGTTTTCATGACATTAGAGCTTATTATCTTTCCTGGATTCCCTGTGATACCCCGTAATTCGTTTTCCTTTCCTTCCAAAAAAAGGTTCAAGAAAATTTCTTGAAAATTAAAAGCTACCGTCCCTAAAGATTGTAACCATTGTACTCCTAGTACAACGTCGGCACCTCCCCTTGGGATGGAAAGAATTGAAATATTCAATACATATTCCCCCAGGGATAGCTTGATATTATGGCATTTTCTAGAGCAATTTATAGTTACTCCATTTTCAACCATCACTTGAAATTATGGTGTTGGGTACAGGAAACAATTCAATTCCTTGGCTACCTTACAATGAATAAAATTATGGGTACTACCCGAATCAATCAACAATATTACCTTTTTCTTCTTGATATGTCCTTCTATCTTGAGAGTTTGAGGAGTGGTAATTACTGCCAATGCATACATGATATGGTTGGACTCATTTCTTCTTCTTCTAGGGTTGGTTCTTGGTGTATATCCTCTTCTTTTGAAGTTTATTCTTCATTTTCTTCCTCCTCTACATAATCTATGTAAAATAATTTATTCTCAGCACACTTATGACCTTTAGTGTATTTGCGATCACAACTGCAGCAAATATCTATTGCTCTTTTTTCTTCCAATTATTTTGGTGTCAACCTTGTAGGTTGTGGAAGTCTAGGGGTAGCAACACTTTTGTCTTTATAGATGTGAGTGGTAGGCTTCCTTATCACTACAATTTTACACTCAAATTTTCTTGCCAACCTGAATGCCTTCTCTAATGAATCAGGTTCCCAAACACGAACTTCATGTTGGATATTATACTTTAAAGTCCCTATCAAGACATCAATCTTGTGTTCCTCTGGAATATCAGCTACCCTTATATTCAATTTTTGGAAGTCCTTAATGTGCTCCACCACTGAACCCTTTTGTTTGAGATTTATAAATTGGCTGAAGAAGGTGTTTCTCTTCGTATCCTCATAATGTGTTATCATTTCCTCTGTAAAAATTCACCAAGTGACAATTTTTTTACGGGAGAAAAGCCATTGATACCATACAGATGTATTTTGTTCTAAATGTAAAGTTGTAGTGTGTACCTTTTGCGTGTTTTGCACATTATTGAAATCAAAATATTTCTCCATCTGTAGTATCCATGTTACGGGATCCTTTCCATCAAACTTCCTCATATCCATCTTTGGGATATGGTGGTTCTTCAATCCAACATTAGAGTTTATGAAATCACGATTAACATTTGGTTTTTTCTTATCATGAGTTTCCTCTACTATATTTTCGCCATTAGGGATCATTTCTTGTATCAACTTTGACAAACCTTCCTTCAAAACTTCCATGTCTTCCTTTAAACCTTCCATTTTTTCTTCCATGCCATTCTTCAAACCATCCATTTTTTCTTCCATACCATTCTTCAAACCATACATCGTATCTTCCATGCCTTTCTTCAAACCATCCATGTTAGCTTCCACACTTTTCTTCAAAACATCCGTTTCATTTTTTGTTTCTCTTTGCGAGAGCGAAATTTGGTGCACTTTCTCTTGTAATTTTTATATGTCATGTTGCATTTCTTCATATTCATGAGCCATAATAGAACCTTTTGAAGGCTTAATGGGTATTGAATTGTTTTTAGGAGGAATTTTAGAACCCAATACTGATAACTATTCTACAATATGCCCTTGGAATCAATTCAAATTGATTCTTCAAACAAGACTTATGTAATTCGGAAAAAAAAATACACACCTTTTTCTTTCTTTTGAGGAGCATGATATTGAAATTGAATTAGGTTCTCTATGATTTCAGATCTTCAATATCTAAAATTCGGCCCTGTAGTAGCACTCTAAATCTTCTTTTGAATGCCATAAGTCTGGCCTGATTTGAATTATTCAAGGAAAAGTTAATCCGAATCTCCCACAATGACCTAATTATGGACTAGTTCAGTAGAGATAAGTTTTATGACGTGCCACGTGTCACTGTTTCCTCCTTCGGCTCTGAAATTGATATAAAGGAAACTAAATTCCATGTACTTCTGGCCACTTTTTAAAGAATTCCAATCCAATGCTCAGAGAGAGAGTTATGATGATTTTCCCAAGGTCACCTCTTTGAGATGAAATTCGGGAGCTTTAACAAACCCTAACTTCCACAGATCATAACTCCGAAAATATTTCAAACAAAGCTCTACAATTTATACACAAAGCTCCACAGGATTTCGACTTCTCTATGTACAAATTTCAGCTTCTAAACCTTCGTAGAAAAAATGTTATATCACAAATTATACGATTACATGTTTTAGGTGAAATTCAGGAGCATAAACAAATCCTAACTTCCATAGATCATATCTCTAAAACTGTTGTGAACCAAGGTCTGAAATTCTTACACGAATTTCATAAAGATTCTGAATTTGCTCTGTAAAAATTTCTGCTTCTGAACCTTCATAGAAAAAATGTTATAGTGAAAATCCCACAATGACCTATTTGGAGTAGCGAAACCCTAGAATCCAAAGCTCTAATACCAAATGTTAGGAAACCGGCTGCAAAAATAGAAGAAAAGAGAGATCAATGTCTTAGAAATAATCCACTTCAAGGGGGAAACATGTACTACATTACATAAATGAACAATTCTTGGATGATACAAATGAAAAAACCTCCTTTCTATATACAGGAGTCCATGGGGCCACAATGTAATCATAACCGACCTAACAATAATAATGTAAGGGCACAATAATAACAATATGGGAGTTACAGGGGTACAACAATAACAATAAGGGGGTTACACTAACAACAATAAGGGACTATACTAGTAATATAGGGACCTAAAAAAATGGGCTAATTCAAGGGACACATATTCCAGAGTCGAGGAGGTTATTTTATTTGGATGTTAAGGTTTCCTTACAACAAGGAACTTGAATTGTTCTATGAAAATCATTGAAGGTTGGTTGGTGTGCTTTTAATGGACTGGTCATATAAATTAATGAATTTGAAGAAGAAAATAAAAGAAGCCATGCTACGCTCGAAAATTTTACAAGGAAGAAAGGAAAAAAATATAAAAAAATGGTTGCACTAACAACAAGGACAGTGTTGGTCAACTTAGAAGAAAATAGATTCAAGTGGGACTAAGAGAAATGTCCCACGATTATCATAACACCATGACGATGAAAAATAGAGCAAGGGGAAACCAAGCCAAAGAAGCAAGGCTATCAACAGAAAAGGAAGATTGTCCATATCTTTGGCCTAGAGAATCGAAGAAAATCTGCAGGAGAGGAGGAGTATTGCACATGGAAAACTCTCAAAGGATATATGTATATCTTAGTTGAGCAACAAGATCACAAAAAAAATAATTACCTTCAAGTGAGGATAAGTCTATGAATGTATTGGGGGTGTATATGGTATTCGGTGGAGTCCCTTAATAACATGGGGTGGAGATTTAGTCCTTAGATTCCTGGGAAGGGAAAGGTCTTAAGTTCTCCTTTTCTTGTTCATCTAGTTTTGATAGTGAATTTTGGATTCCATTTATTGGTGGAACCACTTTGTTACATATCTTAAGGGTGGAGGTGAAGCCTCTAGATTCCCTGGAATTTATTGGTTGTTGAACAACTGAAGGGAAAAGACCACATACCTTTGGACTCGTTATGATTTTATTGACTGATAAAGAGTTCGTGGGTGGAGGTGGGAGAACCATTAGAGTCCTTGTTTACACTAGTAATTGGAGTTTGATCCCTTGAGAAAAAACCACCTCAATCTCCAGAATCTAGCTCGAGGATGATAACTGCAAGAGAGCATTGGTTGCAGCTTGTCTATGGTTGGGTGGAGAGTCACTATCTGAGACTCAGTTGCCCAAGTTTATCTTGAGATAATATCCCCATATGTAACATTTCCATGAAGTTTATGTTAGACTTTTAAATGAATTGTGTATTGGTTGTATGAAAGTTTCATGTTTTCCTTGTGGTTACAAGGATAAAGTTTTGACAATATTCCATATAAGAATGTGAATGAATGATTCCTTGTGCTAATGTTTCTGCACTAATATTCCTTATGTAAGGAAATATATATATATATATATATATATATATATATATATGGAAGGAAAGCATAACTAGCGATTTTTCTACCAAGGCTAGGATTTTTAACTCTCAGCTTGGACAACATGAAAAAAAACAACAATATTTCATGGGGTTTCTTTCCTCCATTGATATTGCATGGTGGACCTCTCTTCCACATGACATCTTTTAGAGGCAACCTCCCCTCTCGCAAGAGAGGTTTGTCCAATTCCTTTAGCGGAAAGTCGCAATCATTCACGGGTGTATCAGATGTGAAATGCATGGAAGACCTCGCCAATACAATGAAAAATATCAAGGGATCTCGTAGCTGGGAATGCACAGTAAGTGATGTCCCAGCTAGATGGATCGTGATGTACCTCTATGTCGATGTGCTATCGAAGACAACCGAGAACTTTTGCATGTTGTCTATTGGCGAGAAAGGCACCAACCGCTTCATTAAGCCCCTGCACTTCAAGGGTTCATCAGTCCACCACGTGATCCTAGGATTTATGTGTTAGGGCAGTGATTTCACAAGGGGAAATGGTGTTGGTGGGTAGTCGATCAACAACGAGAACTTTTCCAATGATAACTTAACCCCGTCTTTTCAGATACAGATCACTCTTCTCTCTGGAAAAACCATGCTTCTTTAGGTTTGATCTTCGGATTTGGTAAAGAACCTTTCGTATGCCCTTGAACCCAATCTAGGTATTCCATATGCCCTTCAACAAATTCTCTATGGAGGTAAACATATATAGGAATATTTTCCACTCTCATTTTATAATATTAAAAAATATGCTACTGTGGTTTTAACCCTTCATTTGCGAGGAGGGGTAGTAGGTCAACCATCTTCTGCTAAATATTTCTCTTACAACGATGTTGTCCACACACAACCTCCCAAGAAAGCGGCTCAACCCTCTGAGGCTCCCAAGCCCCTTTTGGTTGATAAAATGGAGGATGTACCCTCTGTAGAAATTTCCCACTCGGCACTTGAAAACTAGTTTCAAATGTATGAAAAAGCTTCCATTATTTTCTGATTCAATGGATTATGACCTTGCACGACATATCTCTACCAATGGATTCATTCCACATGGACCAATAACAACAAGTTTATTTTCTGGTCGAAGGGTTTCTTTATAGTTTTGTTTGCTTTCAATGAAGATAATCAAAAACCTTAACTGGGGATCCATGGTTTTGGGGAAAAGCAAGGCTATTCCTTAGCCCCTGGTTTTCAAACTTCGACCCTTCTACGACAGTCATTACCAAACTTCCTATTTGGGTCAGACTTCCAAATATACCTACTAAGTTATGGCACTTTTCCATCTTTCAAGGAATTCAAAACTCTCTGGGTCATTTTCTGGCAATGGATCCCTCTAGGGGGGAGTCAGGTATATACACCTATGGTAGAATATGTGTTGAAATTGACATAACTAAAGGTATACTTGATCAAATAAATCTCAAAGTTGGTGATTTCCATTTGACTTAGACCCTGGACTATGAGAACACTGCTTTCTAATGTCGTCACTACCTTCAAAAAAGGTATCTTATGCTCCCCGCCCAAAAGAAGAGAAGCAATCACAAATCAAACTCTGAAAGATGGAAACCCTGTGATCCACCTCCCATGGATGACATTGAGTCCTTTAGTTCGGGTGAGGATTATATTGAAGCAAATGAGGTTGTAGCGCAACAGGAGAAGGAAATGCCCTCGGCGGATCCCAAGGGGCCCAATGTTTCCTTGGGTGCTCAGAAGAAAACACATAAGTCCTCCTCCTCTGATTTTGGATAAAGAGACTCTTCCTTTAGTCAACAACAGTCTTCAGGTGGTTTTATCCCAACCTCTCCATGACGATTGGGTTAAAGTTATAGGAAAAAAGGAAATAAATGTCGTATTAAGGATTCATCCGATTCTGGGTAGATTCTTGTACCTGTCTCTTCTGGTTCTCATTTTTCTCTTCATTAACCTCTAGATTTCTTTCTTGATTACTTAATGGGACCGAGGTTAATAGTTTATCATTTCCGACTTCCCCACTATCTAGTCTCTCTTGAATGTAAATCCATTTTGTACTATATATTTTTTTAATAGAATCAGTCTTAGAATATATATATATATATATATATATATATATATAGAGAGAGAGAGAGAGAGAGAGAGAGAGAATTTTATTTTAAAAGGTTAACATTGAATTTCCATGTCATAATGTGTAAACTAATCAAAATCCTTTAAAATTAAAAAGAGATACAAGTGTGATTAGGCACTCGCAATTTTTTTAATAATATAACTTACCTATCTGAAGCATGAATGGTGCACAAGTGACCAAAAACTACATTAAATATTAAAAATAAAATTAGTACCTTATTCTATAAACGTTATTGTATCGATAATATTTTTAATGACACATAACTAATTTAAATTTTAAATTTATTTTTTTAATTTAAATTTTATTAGATATTGTGTAAACAAATTAATTTAAATATAAAATATATATACTTTTATTTTGGTAAAAGTGCATTTATTTAGTTAATTTAAATTTAAATTTTAAATTCACTTTTTAAATTTTAATTTTATTAAATCTTGTTTTAATAAACCAATTTAAATATAATTTACATATGTTTATTTATTTTTAATGAGGCGTAAATAATTTGAATTCAAATTAATTCGAATTAATTTAAATTGTAAATTTATGTTTTTTAGTTTAAATTTTATTAAATATTATTCTAACAAATTAATTTAAAGATAAATTATATATACAGTTATTTTGATGACTTGCGGACTCAGAGGAAATAGAGTTCAACGACCATGGAGAAAACCCTAGTTAGGGTTGGCACACAAAGAAATTTCTACGAAGGTGGAAGGATGGGCCCTGGTCAAACAAATGGAATTTAATCAATGACATTTGGCATCACAATAAACAACAAATGTATTTATTTTATTATGCTTCTAGATATGTGAAACTTCTCGCTTGTTACCCCTCACAAATGAAGGTTTGTTACCTGCTTTTATTTTTTCTCTATAATTTTATGGTCTTGGACAAGATTTGATATTAATACAGAGGCGAGTTTCATGTGAGTGCACTGCTATGAACCCATAGTGTTTTTCTTGGGTGGTAATGGTCTTGGGATTTTACTTTCAACCTATCTGATAATCATGCACTGT
The DNA here is from genome assembly GCA_034641835.2 of Pinus albicaulis. NCBI lineage: Eukaryota > Viridiplantae > Streptophyta > Pinopsida > Pinales > Pinaceae > Pinus > Pinus albicaulis. The sequence goes on from CM076576.1 coordinate 880,349,774, forward strand.
CGGTTTTACTGGGCTTGGAGGTGTTGACATTGCTACAAGGCAAGCATAATGGTAAAACCTAGTGAGTTTGTTGACCAGAAGCTAGAAGCGAAGGATATTTGTCTTTCTGGGGATGGAGCCTACAAATAAAACTTCCCAAATGTGGCACTTCCACCTCGGTCTCCAGTTGGCAGGGGGAGTGTTTAAAAGTTGTCATGGATTTCGGTGGAAGGGTTTGTCTAGCGGAAGAAGCTGACCTAGTTTTTCTTAAATTGTCTCCTGGAAGAACTGAAATCCAACTGTTGGAGGGTGAACTCCATGCTGAAAAAATAGAGCCTAGACCAGTCGGGATTTTTGTGTGTCCTCAATTAATTTTAAACACTCCTCTCCATTCCTCTATTTTTATTTTTACATCTAGGGGTTTAGAGGATATAGCGTATGGCATGGTCTCCGGTTCGAAGGTGCAACTAAAGTCCTATTTTACAAACCATGGGGTTAAAAAGAAGGCTCTGGGTAAAAAAAAATTGAGTGCCTTGGTAAGTGGTTTCGACAAAAATATGTTGTTTTCTGGGTCATGTTTCGAACCTCCTCTTGTGGATGCAGTGCAAACTGGATAAGCCTTATTTGGTGAATTTTGGGGGGCTTAGGAGGGTTTTGGTATTGTTTTTTTATGGACCAGAGACAGAGGAATTTTCTAGGCAGTTGGTGGTAACAAAGGGGATTTTGGGTGATAATTTAGAATAGAAGACACCAGAGAAGGTGGGTGTACACACTGTGGGTTTTTTTGTGGCACATGTGGAAACCCTGCCATTAAACAAAGGTATTGTAGATGGATTGGAGGTGGGGGGAGGGTGTTTGGGAAAAATTAAAATGGAAGGGGCTATGAATGCAACGACTCTCCCATCCACTGCCTCATTCCAAATGGGTGGCCATGCTGGGTCAAAATGTAAAAAAGGGAAGGCAATTAAGGAAAATATAGAATGTACTAATATGATTTTTGGTGCCGATATCCATATTTACAGAGTGATGGTATCCTCGAAGGCCATTTTTGCCTGTAGAGAGCGAGGAAATTATTCCTCGTCTGATTTTATAACATAATGGATAGACATCTCTTAGGGAGAGGCCCCAGATAAGGAGGTGGAAGTTTTAACATTGTTGAAGGGCTAGTTTCTGCTCAATTTTAAGAAAAAGGAATCTCTGGAATGTGTGTTGGAGCACAACTCGGGGTTTGACATTGCTATGGTCCAGATTAAACGATGGACACCTATGTTTGATTCAAACTGGGAAACAGCGAACAAGATCTCAGTATGGGTTCATCTCCCATATTTTCCTCCACACTTCTAGACTATGGATGTGTTCAGGGCTATTGGGAATAGCCTGGGTACTTTCTTGGATGCGGATATGTATTTTTTGACAACAAGAGCATGGAATACTACTCGCATTTTGCCCCAACTTACCCCTAGAGAGGGTTTGATCGTGAAAATCCTTTTACACTTGAAGGTCACTCTTATATGCAAATGGTTGATTATGAACACTTACCATTCAGTAGCCATCAGTAGCACAAACATGGACATTTTTCCCTTTCGGTATCAGTAGAAGGTGAAGACAGAGGGGAGTGAAGAAGAATGAGTATCAATTCCATGTGGAGAAGGTGGATCAGGTTGATGGGGGTGATCAGGTTCAGGGGGAGGAGGTGATTCTTCAACAGGAAGAGGGGTCAATGCTGAAGGAGGAAATGGAGGAACCATTACTTCAGTCCGAGATCCTTCTTGATGGCATGTTAAATCAAGCACAGGACATCCTTGAACTTGTTGATCTTGCACTGTATATGGCGGTTACTAACCCTCACTCCTCATCTCCTATTGTGAATTTTCTTGATATTTTATTAAAATATATGAAGCCACCTGGTCCTTCCAAATCAAATGGAAATGAGTCTTTGTGGATTAAAAACCTTTCTCTAGCTATGCACATTATTTTAAAAACCATTCTGAAACTCATTATTGACACATTAACATATAATCTAAGACCTTGTGAGAGAAAAATTTTATCAGTTGAGGCCTATGGTGGGTTGGGGTGAATTTTTGTCTTGGATAAGTTGAGGAGGATAAGGGGAAAAAAAACTAATATTTCCAAAGAAAAAATTAAAGCCATGGTAGAGACTATAACGGAAAGTAATTATCCCTTAAAGGGGCGCTTAGAGTAGCGCAAACCCCTGCCATTATTTCAAAATGATTGTGTTGTCCTTAAACTATAGAGGTTTAGCTAGTGCCCCTAAAAAATAACATTAAAATATCTTTTTCTTAACTACCTTCCTGATGTGATATTGCTTCAAGATACCTTGGGCCAGGGCGATATGGTAATGTATACTCTTTAGAAAATTCTCCCGGGAAGGACATTTGTGACAATTCATGTCATAGGGAGATCAGGTGGTTTAGACATTGGTCTAAAATACAGTTTCATAAAGCTTAAAATTCTTGGGCCTCTAAGTTGCTTATTGGTGTAGAGGCTTTTTCAATGGAATTGGTCATTGACCTCACTATTGTAAACATTTATGGTCACTGCCAGGAGTGGGTACCCTTATGGAATAACCTCTTATCAAATTCTTTTATGTAAGAATCTAATCTGGTGGTCAGTGGTGATCTAAATTTCTCCCTTGGTTTGTCAGAAACTTGGGGGAACTTGGCTTGATCAGACCCTCTGGCTGAATTTTTCTGGAACAAACTTAGGGATGGGTCTCTTATTGATTCAAGCCTAATAAAAATCCTAGGTGAGAGAGCCCGGGTGGCAAAGATACTTGAATGTTTCTTTCTGAATGAATACTTTGGAAGCCAGATCATGGGGTTTAGACAATGGGTGGGATTAGGGGGGAGGATCATACCACTTTCCTATTTTACTGGAACTAGTAGGATCCAATAAGAAAGCAGGATCCCCTTTCAATTTTAATGTGGGTTGGCTAAATAAAGAAAACCATATAGGCATGTTTATGAAACATGGAAGCTTATGGACAGATCTGGTGCATGTTATCATGCCCTGTCTCTTATGAACAATATGAAAAGCCTCAAAAAGGAGAAAATATCTTGGGAAAAATAGAAAATGAAAAGAGACACAATAGATAATTGAGAAATAGGGGAGGAGCCGGAATAAATGGAATGTTTGGGGGTAGATAGTTATGAGAATGAGGAAAAGAGGGAATAGATGAATTCTCTTGAAACTAGGAGGAGGAAAATACTACTAGGTAATGAAGAGAAATGGTGTTTAAAGAGTCATGCATTATATCTCTCTACAGGGATGAAAATACCAAATATTTTCAAAATTATGCAAAGTGAAGGGAAAAAACTAACACTCTCTCGGAACTGGAAAAGACCAGGGGGTAAAGGTCAAAATTTTTAATGAAATAGCTTCGTTGGGTAAATATCATTTCAAAAACCTTTTTTTTGTCCTTGAGGGTGTGTTGTGTAACCAACTCCAAAAATAGAAGAAATGAGATATCAACGCCTTATAAATAAGCCACTTCGAGGGCGCAACCTCCAATACATTACATGAATGAACAATTCTTGGATGATACAATTTACAAAACCTCCTTTCTATATATAGGAGTCCATGGGGCCATAATGTAATCCTAGTGGGCCATAATGTAATCCTAGCCGTCCTAACAATAATAATTTAAGGGCACAATAATAACAAAATGGGGGTTACAAGGGTACAATAATAACAATAAGGGGGTTACACTAACAACAATAAGGGACTATACTAGTAATATAGGGACCTAACATGCCCCTCTCCTTCAAAAAACGTGTTGTCCTCAACGCTTGAGTAGCTCTGGGTGCTTTTGTATAAAATTCTCATCCTCCCATGTAGAATCTTCAGTGGGTAAGTTCTTCCACTTGATGAGATACTCTGAAATTGATCGATTCCGTAGTTGTCGAGTTCTTGTTTCCATGATTGCTTCTGGTTCCAATATGATTTTTCCTTCCTCATCAAGTTCTGGAAATATTGTTTGAACTGGAAGATTTTCACCTATAACCTTATTTAAGCATGAAACATGGAAAACTGGATGTACTCGTGAAGAAGCAGGAAGCTCCAATTTGTATGCCACAGTACCAATCTTTTGCAACACCTTGTAAGGACCATAGTACTTTGGCGATAATTTATTATCCTTCTTTGCTTGCTTGAGGGACATTTGTTTGTATGGTTGTAGCCGTAAAAATACCCAATCTCCTACATCAAAACTTCTCTCGCTACGATGTTGATCTGCCTGTTGTTTCATTCGATTTGTGCCAAATTCAGGTTATCCTTTAAGAGTTGGAGAACTTCTTGCTGATGCTCGATGTGATCTTCCACTGCTTGAACCTTCGAATTTTCCCTTAAAGATGATGTGATCGATGGTGGATGATATCCATAAAGTGCCATAAATGTGGTCATTTTTGCTGCAGTATGGAAGGAAGTGTTATACCACCATTCAGCGAGAGGTAACCACTTGACCCATTGTGTTTGTTTATCAGATACAAAACAACGAAGATATCCTTCCAAACATTTATTTACTATCTCTGTTTGACCATCAGATTGAAGATGATAAGATGAGCTATGAGCTAATTGAGTACCCAAACAAGAAAATAACTCCGTCCAAAAATTTCCCGTAAAAATGGGATCTCTGTCGCTCACAATAACCCTTTGGCTTCCATGTAGCTTTTGAATTTTGTCCACAAATGTAGTAGCAACTGTACTTGCTTTAAATGGATGAGATAATGCACAAAAGTGTGCATACTTGGTAAGTCTATCAACTACCACCATGATGACATTCTTTCCTTCGGACTTAGGTAAACCCGTGATAAAATCCATTGAAATCTCCTCCCAACGTTGACTTGGAATGGATAAAGGTTGTAGAAGTCCTGGGGTCTTAATTGTTTCCACTTTATTCTGCTGGCAAACCAAACATTCCGCCACAAACTTTCGAATATCAGATTTAAGGCCATCCCAAAAAAATTCTTCTTCACCCTGTGGTAAGTTTTTAAAAATCCTGAGTGTCCTCCTAAAGGAGAAGTGTGCAATTCCAGAAGAATCTTTTGTTTTAGTTGGGAATTCTTACAAAGATATAAGCGATCTTTGTACCATAAGGAATCATTTTTCTAACTAAATGTATCAGATGTACTAGGATCTTGCTGCAACTTTTGAATGAGTGTCCATACATCTTTGTCCTTCTTCCATTCATCTCTTGTTTCGGTTATCCAATCTAGTTGGATAATAGAAATGGCACAAAGCAATGCTTCCACCTCTTCATTCTTTCTTGAGAGTGCATCTGCAACAACATTAAGCTTTCCTTTTTTGTAGATTATTTCAAAGTCATAACCCAACATCTTTGTGACCCATTTTTGCTGCTCTTCTGAAGATAGTCTTTGTTCCAAAAGTGTTTAAGACTATCATGATCAGTTTTTACCTTGAAGTGTCTTCCCATTAGGTAAGTTCGCCATTTCTTTAGTGCATGCAGCATTGCTAACATTTCCTTCTCATAAATAGGTTTTTGTAAATACTTTCCTTTGATTGGATGACTTTCAAAAGCAATGGGTCTTCCTTCCCGCATTAAAATAGCACCAATTCCATTTCCTGAGGCATCACATTCCACAATAAAGGTTTTTGTGAAGTCTGGCGTAGCTAAGACCGGTGCTAGGCACATTGCCTCTTTAAGATGTTCAAAGGCCTTAGTTGTTTCAAGAGTCCATGAAAATGCATCTTTCTTCAATAGTGTTGTTAGAGGTGCTTCTATTCTCCCATAATTATTAACAAAATTGCGATAATACTCTGTTAAACCGAGAAATCCTCGCAACTGCTTTATGGTTGTGGGGACTTTCCATTCCTTAATGGCTTTAATTTTGTTAGGGTCTACCTTAACACCCTCGTGAGATACAATATGACCCAGATATTCCACCCCTTGTACTCCAAAGAAACATTTGGATGTTTTTGCATATAATTGTTTCTCCTCCAATAGTTTGAGCACCCTGTCAACATGTTGAACATGATCCTTCCAAGACCTGTTGTAGATTAGTATATCATCAAAAAATACTAGCACAAATTTTCTAAGGAAGGGTTTGAAAATGGAATTCATCAACCCTTGAAATGTAGAAGGTGCATCGGTAAGTCCAAAAGGCATGACCAAAAATTCATAATGACCCTCATGAGTTTGAAATGTTGTTTTCAGAATATCTTCAGTCTTCATTCTAATTTGATGATATCCTGAAGAAGATCCAACTTGGTAAAATAAATTGCTCCATGTAATTCATCCAATAATTCATCAATGACAGGAATGGGAAATTTATCTTTAATGGTGAGCTTATTGAGCTCCCTATAATCCGAACACATTCGCCATGATCCATCCTTCTTGTGTACCAATACTACGGGAGCAGAGAAAGAACTTTGACTAGGTTGAATTATACCCGCCTCTAACATTTCTGCAATCATGCGTTCAATTTCGCTCTTTTGGAAGTAAGGATATCTATAAGGCCGGATGTTTGGAGGAACACTTCCTGGAATCAAATGAATAGCATGATCATGATCATGAATAGGTGGGAGTCCTTTGGGAATTTCAAACACCTTGGAATGATTGTGCAAGACTTGTTGGAGATCTACAGAAATAGATGATTTTGATGTTGGAACTTCTAGTGAGCATAATTGTGCAATTACGCCTCGTTGTTATTTCTTTATAAGATTTGTCATGCCATTAGAGCTTATTATCCTTCCCGGCTTCCCTTCAATACCCCATAATTCGACTTCCTTTCCTTCTGAAAAAAATTTCAAGAAAAGTTCTTGAAAATTAAAAGCTACCGTCCCCAAAGATTGTAACCATTGTACTCCTAGTACAACATCAACACCTCCTATAGGAATGGAAAGCATTGGACTAGTCAATACATATTCCCCCATGGTTAGCTTGATATTATGGCATTTTCCAGAGCAATTTATAGTTCCTCCATTTGCAACCATCACTTGACATTCTGGTGCTGGGTATAGGAAACAATTTAATTCCTTGGCTACCTTACAATGAATAAAATTATGGGTGCTACCCGAATCAATCAACACTATTACCTTTTTCTTCTTGATATTTCCTTCTATCTTGAGAGTTTGAGGAGTGGTAATTCCTGCTAGTGCATTACAAGATATGGTCGGATTCATTTCTTCCTCTTCTAGAGCTGGTTCCTGGTGTATATCCTCTTCTTGTTCATTTTCTTCTTCCTCTTCACAATCTATGTAAAATAATTTCTTCTCAGCACACTTATGACTTTTAGTGTATTTGCTATCACAACTGTAGCAAAGCCCTTTTGCTCTTTTTTCTTCCAATTTTTGTGGTGTCAACCTTGTAGGTTGTGGAAATCTAGGTGTAGAAACACTTCCTTCTTTATAGAATTGAGTGGTAGGCTTCCTTGTCGCCATAATTTTACATTCAACTTTTCTTGCCAACCCGAATGCCTTCTCCAATGAATCAGGTTCCAAAACGCGAACTTCATGTTGGATGTTATCCTTTAAAGTGCCTAGGAAGAGATCAATCCTGTGTTCCTCTGTAAGATCAGTTACCCTTATATTCAATTTTTGGAAGTCCTCAATGTGCCGCCCCACTAAACCCTTTTGTTTGAGATTTATCAATTGGGTAAAGAAGGTGTTGCTCTTTGTATCCTCATAATGTGCTATCATTTCCTCCGTAAAAATTGACCAAGTGACAATTTTTTTACGGGAGCAAAGCCATCGATACCATACAAATGTATTTTGTTCTAAATGTAAAGTTGCAATGCATGCCTTTTGTGTGTTTTGCACATTATGGAGATCAAAATATTGCTCCATCTGTAGTATCCATGTTACAGGATCCTTTCCATCAAACTTCCTCATATCCATTTTTGGAATATGGTGGTTCTTCCCGCCAACATTAGAGCTTATGAAATCACGATTAACATTTATTTTGTTCTCATCATGAGGTTCTTCTACTATCTTTTCACCATTAGGAAACATTTCTTGTATCAACTTGGTCAAATCTTCGATGTCTGCTTTTAGATCATTCTTCATGTTTTTCATGTTGTTTTCCATGTTGTCTTTCATGTCATCCATCTTAGCTTCCATGCCAGCTTCCATGCCATCTATCTTAGATTCCATGCCATCTATCGTAGATTCCACGCCTTTCCTCAAACCATCCATCTTAGTTTCCACGTCTTTCTTCAAAACTTCCATGTCATTTTTTGTTTCTCTTTGCGAGAGTGAAATTTGTTGCACTTGCTCTTGTAATTTTGATATGTCATGTTGCCATTCTTCGTCTTCATGAGTCATAGTAGAGCTTTCCAAAGCCTTAATGGGTGTTGAATTCCTTTTAGGGGCCATTTTATACTTCAATATTGATATCTATTCTACAATAGGCCCTTTCAATCAATTCAACTTGATTCTTCAAACAAGACTTATGCAATTCGGAAAAAAAAATACACACCTTTTACTTGCTTTGAGGACCTCGATATTGAAATTGTATTATCTCTGTTATTTCGGATCTTCAATATCTGAAATTCAGCACTGAAGTAGCCCTTTGAATTATCTTTTGAATGCCACAAGTATGACCTGATTTGGATTCTCCAAGAAAAAGTTGTGTCCAATATCCCACAATGACCTAATTATGGACTGCTTCAGTAGAGTGAATTTGTACTACTTGCCACGTGTCACTGTTTCGTCCTTTGTCTCTGAAATTGATAGCCAAAAACTTCGGTCATTTACTTGTGACACGCTTTTACGTCCTTCAATCCGATGCCCGGAGAGAGAGTTATTGAACTTTTCCCACGATCACCTCATTGAGATGAAATTCAGGAGCTTGAAAAAGCACTACCTTCCACAGATCATATCTCCAAAAATATTGCGAACCAAGCTCTGAAATTTTTTGACGAATTTCCTCAAGATTTCAGCTTCGCACCATATGAATTTTAGACTCTGAACCTTCGTAAACAAAAATTTATAGCGCAAATTCCACGATGACCTGTTTAGGAGCCTGAAAAAATACCTAACTTCCACAGATCATATCTCCGAAAATATTGCGAACCAAGCTCTGAAATTTTTAGACAAGCTTCCTCAGGATTTTAGCTTCGCACCCTGAAAATTTCAGCTTCTGAAACTTCGTAGAAAAAAAAGTTATAGCGAAAATGCCACGATGACCTGTTTGGAGCAGCGAAACCCTAGAATCCAAAGCTCTGATACCAAATGTTGTGTAACCAGCTCCAAAAATAGAAGAAAAGAGATATCAACGCCTTAGAAATAAGCCACTTCGAGGGGGAAACCTCCAATACATTACATGAATGAACAATTCTTGGATGATACAATCTACAAAACCTCCTTTCTATATATAGGAGTCCATGGGGCCATAATGTAATCCTAGTGGGCCACAATGTAATCCTAGCCGACCTAACACTAATAATTTAAGGGCACAATAATAACAAAATGGGGGTTACAAGGGTACAATAATAACAATAAGGGGGTTACACTAACAAAAATAAGGGACTATACTAGTAATATAGGGACCTAACAGGGTGCCACATTAGGGGAGGTGATTAGAGTCACACAATTGTTTTCCAGATATGATGAGGAGGGGGACAATGACCATCTAATGGATCTTGTTACAAATAAGATGGTGAGGAGGGGGACAATGACCATCTAATGGATCTTGTTACAAATAAGAAAGTTGAACTTGCCTTAAATTCAATGCAAAAAGACAAAGAGTCTAGGGCATGATGGATGGATAGTGGAATTTTTTCAGCATTTTTTTGAATTAATGGGGGAAGAGATTGTTGGAGTGGTGGAAGGTACTAGAACAAATGGACCTATCCATGATCCTTTCAATTCCGCTTTCCTGGATCTTATTCCCAAATATGATACTCCTACTTCCTATGATGATTTCAGGCCTATCTACTTGTGCAATTGTATATATAAAATTATATCACAAATCATTTCTACTAAACTAAAACCTATTTTGTCTAGTAATATCTCTAAAGAAAAATTTGGCTTTTTGGATGGCAGGTAGATTCATTAAGCTATTGTGGTGGCCCAAGAAACATTGCATAGCATAAAGTAGTCAAAGAAAAAATGATTGTTAGTAAAAACTGGCCTTTCAAAAGCATATGACCAGATAAGTTGGATTTACTTGAGACTTTTGATGACCCATCTAGGCTTTAGAATTGAATTTGTAAACTGGATCATGGGTTATATTTTAAATGTGTCCTTTGAATTTTTAATCAATGGGGTTACGTCCCCCATTTTTCATAGTCAGAGAGATCTTAGAAAAGGATGTCCTATCTCCCCTCTCTTGTTCATTTTAGCTACCGAAGGTCTAATTCAACTTATTATTTTAGCTAAGAGAAGACGAGAGCTAAAAAGTATTGAAGTTGCAACAATTTGCTCATTTCCCATTTTCTATTTTTGTATGATCTACTTCTTTTCATTAATGTGAGTAGGGAGGATGTGTACCAACTAAAAATTAACTTGTATATGTTCTTGAAGGCTATAGACATGGTTATAAATGTACAGAAGTCATCTATAACATAAGAAGGCATCTCAGGACCAGATCTAGCTTGGATATAGACTATACTACCATTCCCACATCACCCTATGGGGGTGAGTCTAAAATACTTGGGTTCGTTTCTGAAACCCGATGCATACAGAAAATAGGGTTGGGTATGATTTTTTTCAAAAATTCAGAAGTGCATCAATATTTGGAGCTACAAATGGCTATCTAGAGCAGGGATGTTGGTACTCATAACATCGGTTCTGCTAGTTACCCAAATGTGTTGGATTGTTCTCTCTTGGGTCCCAAAAGGAATTCCCAACAAAATAAGGATAATATGCAGTGGATTCTTATGGGCTGGAAGGAAATAAAATTTGGTTATCACATAGGTAGCATGGGATAAAATATCAAGACAAAAGGAATGGGGTGGTTGGGGAATAAATAATTTATTTTAATTTGCAATATCACTTGCAAAAAAATTGGGATGGGGGTTATTGACTGAAGACAATCTCTGTGTGGTTGTGGTCAAAATAAAATACATTGATCTGACCCCTATGGATGAATGGATTTGCTTGCCCGAATAAAGGCTTTTCAAAAGCTTCAGTCATTTGGAAGGCTGCTTTGTTATAATTCAGGTTAGTTGAAGAAGGCTTGGCTTGGAAGGTGGGCAATGGGGAGAATTACAGGATTGGCCTAGATCCATTGGTCAGATACAATGAGTTTTATACTATTTCAAGAGGTCTGATTGATTTATTACACAAAATACATATTATTTCTTATATCAGATTGATAATTAGGATGATGCTTCAATTTGGCAACATGGTGAAAATCAACCAAGGAAATCCAAATTGGTCCTCAATGGAGGTAGGAATGGAAATATTATGCTTAGGAATTAAAATGCACAAAGGTCAGGATAAAAGACTACCCAAACACAATTTGGTGGGTCTATGCAAAGTTAGGTTATTACTCCCTAAAAATTTTATGAACACTTGATGAAGGGAAGAGGGTGGGGTGCCCAAGAATGGTGGTGCAAGCTTATATGGAAGTTGAACAACCCAGCAAGAATAAGACTTTTATTCTAGTGTATCTTGAGGAACAAAGTGCCTTCCTAGGTCTCATTACAGAGGAGGAATTTTCATGGTCCTAGATGGTGTATCCTCTATAAGGATGCGGATGAAACCTTTCATCACTTATTTCTTCATCGTCAATTCACTTAAAAAGTATGGAAATTTATGTAATCTCTTTTAAATTTTAACTCATCATGGAATGGATCAAACAACGGGAAGGCATGGAATAAATGGTGGCTGGAAAATATAGATTAAAATTATAGAAATATCCCTTTAATCATCTCTTCAAAATTTTGGTTGGCTTGAAACAAAGGGATCTTTCAGGACATTACCACCTCCCCCTTAATAATTACAGTTGAATGCACCTCGATCTTTTCCGTCCTTCCTTATTGTGATCATATAAAGTTTCAGAGGAACATCATCATTGAAAAAATAAGCTATGACATCATGTGGGCTTATTTCGATGGGGCATCGGATGAACAAATGGGATGTGGAGTCTGGTATGGTTATTCATAGAAATCTTAGCAATTCAATATTAGCCTCAATGGGAATTGGTAGTGGCACGAACAACTATACTAAAATTTTTACACTAAAACTCCTATTATGTTAGATCCTCCACTTTGGTATTGGCTCAGTTCAAATATTTGGCGATTCCATGAATTTCATAAATTGGTTCAACAATGCACAGAGATGTAAAAATTATGTATTGCATTCTATCCTTGAATAAACACATTTACTAAAATTATCTTTTGAACTCATTACTGTGTGCCATATTTACAGGGAATGGAACAAGGAAGTAACCTACTTTCTAAGGAGGACTTACAGCAGAATCTGGATTTGTGGAACATAACGGAAAAAATTGATGAAGATTTATGTGTGTCTAACATTAGACCCTACTAAGAAGGGTCATTGTTTACTTATCTTGATGCCTATTTTTATTTTTCTACAACACATGATGTATATCCTTTGGAGTTATATGTACATAATCTTTTTGGGAAAACTTTTTTTGGCTTTTCATAATGGGACAAAAGATATACTCTATATGGTTTTATTTGGGTTGTTTTCCCCAATAGGGAGGCCCATGCTTACTTGGAAATTTTTGTTTTTTTTGTTGTTGTTTTAAGTGACACTTTTGAGTGTTGTTTGCTATAAAATTGTGTTCACATGAGGATTTCTTGGACAGTTAACATTGTGGCCCTCAGGGGTGTTGATAAAACATATGGAATGCATAAGCATATATGATGTAACTTTTTATCTAATTAATAAAAAAATTCTTTTTTTCTTGGAAAAAAATATACAGTTATTTTGATAAATGTCACATTTATTTGGGTAATTTCGAAAAGTAAAATAATAAAAATGATATATTAAAAAAATTTCTATATGACTTTGTTTTAGTAATTTCTTAATTTTTCCTTAGGTGGCTATTTTTGAGTTGAAATTTCCTATATGTATTACTATTGTATTCCTAGATTAAACATAAATGTGCATTTAGTGTAAGTAAGCATTGGGGAAGGTATAAAAACCTGTTTTCATTTGATTAAATATGGAACTTAATTGTTGAGTTGGAAGAAAATATGGTTTAATCCATAATGGATCTATACGAGGAAATTTATATCATCCTCACATTTTTGGTAAATTAATTGGTACAATTGATATACATAGGTGCACCGATCTCATTGTTATTTACTTTTGAGGAGTTTTGACTTTGTAATAACATTATAAAGAGAAGCATGGGATAGTACCATACTTAGATTTTACAAGGCTAAGTTTTTTTGTAGAATCATCCTATCTTTAAAAATAGATAGATACACCATTTTGGATATTTTCCATTGAGACATTATCTAAAATTACGTTAGAGGTAGTCATATTTCTAAGGTGGATCATCATGATCCTGTAAGGACAATTTTTTTGGAAGGTTCTTGGAAGAAGCATCATGTTTGCAATGGGTCAGGCTGTAGGCTCATTATGAGACATATAGCTAAATGTTGGAATAAGAAGCATATGAATGCAAATAACTGTTGGATAATATTCATATGTGCATAATATTATAACATGATTTGTATGAATATGTGATTTTTGAAGGGTAACAATTTGAATTACTCAAGAATAAATAAAAAATTAAGACTTTCTCTAGATTATGTAGTATAATTACTAACATCTAGTATAATATCCTAAAGAAAAGAGATAACTTGGTAATCAAGTTTGATCCTTGGGCACTCTTATGCATGAAGGAAGAATTGAATGGATATGGACCATGATGATGTTGATTCTTGATGAGAAAGTCATCATGGTGTGGTAAGTCTAAGTTTTTTTTTTTTGGTTATTTTGTTAACATAGTATTTTGTTACGTGGAAGGATATTACAAGAAAACATGAAGAATGTTGAGGCAAGCTCAACATAGGATACTTGGTAATTATTAAGTCGAGATATATTCATCTTGGGATTATAAGGTAGTTGTGTTATAATATAACCTAAAGTACAACAAGGTAGATCACTTTCAGGCATAAGATATAATCAACTTAAAGTTTGGAAAGGCTTAATTTAAGGCCTTCATACATGAAGTCAAGATGAAATTTATGAGCAACAGATATGATCTGGATTATGCCACAAGATTGAAGAGAGAATATGGCTCCATGATACATTGAAATAAAGAAATCTTGATGTGAAAAAATAGGGAGCCATGTATATTTTAAGAATAAGTAGTTGATACTCTTCTAAAGACAAGCTATAAGGCTTATGGCATTGACTTCCAAAATATAAAGGAAGTATGGAATATCCTTTGGTTTTGAGAGTGAGTAAAAGAGTGTCCTTGAATAGGAGCAAGGATCTATTCCTGAATCAAGAGGAAATAGGGATATCCTCTATGTTTGATAGGGAGTGATGTTGGATATGACATGTGCATTATCTTATTAATGTGTTAAGCACTTGATGAGGAATAAAAATCGTAAGTATAGGTGAAGGTTATAGACATAGAATTGTGGAGGATTGGATAACCATATGTGGTTTCCTTGATGATAAATAATCCAATAAAGGAGTGGGAAAAACACTCTTTAGGATGGGAAAGGCATCCAAGATAATATTTGTCGAAGAGGACTGATATTGTTTAAGAATTATGGATTGGAAATCCAAGGTAAGAATAGTTGTAAAAGAACATACCTTGTGATCATATGATTGGGGTATATGCCTTGTAAAGGTATTTTGGTATCACGGGTAAATCTTCCTAGTATACTTCCTTCGAATAAAGTTGAGCTTGTCAAGTTAGGCATCAGTGATAGTGCTAGTTATAATGATGATGCTTACAGTTGGATTATCAATCTGCCTCTTCTTATGAGAACTCTTGAGTTTGAGAATGATGTTGTATTGTTGGTACAATTATGAATACATCCCTAGTTAAGAGGGAGTGTTGGAAATCTAACTAGTTTCACTCTTCACAATTGTTATTGTAGTCATTTCAATATGTATCCTATGTAGCAAAAAAAAAAATTATTGTTAGATTTTAAACTTTTGTGGTTTTGTTTTGGAGAAATATGATCTATATCTTCCACAATATTAGATGAATATTTTCGATGTTTTGAATCCCACAGGGGATCGACCATTAGGACACTGAATGAATGATTTAAAGAAGAGTAAAATGGTGAATAAATAATAATAAATGAACCAAAAATCGTTTAAAGAGAGATCCCACCAAAAATCCTAAGATACACTAAACCTAAATTAATGCATAAAATTAAATAACTAAATGGTTATTAATTATGGATTATTATTATTTTATTTATTAATAATTGATTATTAATACAATGTAATGAATAAATAATTATTAGTGTAAATAAATTATAATTAATTAACTAATTTCATAATAACAATCTATTTATTACCGTAGTCTAACCAGCCTGCTTTTTCGCTCTGAAATCATGGAAATTCTGGCAAGATTTTAATAAACTCTGGGAAGGATTTTTGTAAATCTAGGTTATAACCATCAAACTTCAAGATTTTAGGTTCACTAGAGGTTTTTTATGGTGTTGAATCCATTTCCAACATCAAACACATGATTCAACACTGCTACTACAAGATTTATTAAAACTTATTGTCCGGATTTCGACCACTTTTGGTCGTCCAAGCAATTCCTCTGCCTCCGTAGATAGCTCCCTATTTATTTATTTGAAAAAAATAAATAACTAATTTTCAGTAATAAATAATAAATAATAATAATAATTAATTAATTAATAATTAATAAATAGATAAATGTCTTTCGGATTAATCACATCATTAGGATTTAGTCGACGTTTCAAACCATCTAATGTGGTTCATCCTCAGGAAAGGGTGAAGAAGGAAACCAATCACATTGAATAAATAATAAGGATGCGTCATTGCCCGATGATAGTTGTTAAAACTAGTCATTAAAACTAGCTGTTATATAGAATAATTTAAAAATGGAAAGATTAAATTTTAATCATTATAAGAAGCAGAGGAGGGGCAATATATATATATATATATATATATATATGGATTACATAAATATTTTAAAATAAAGTTAAAAACCATTATTATAATATAATACAAGGGATAATATATAGCATAATGAAATTGAATAAAAACACTAACCAGAGAAAAAGAAAACTAAAGGAGAGAGAAATCAAAGGGATGGGAGTAAAATCATAGAGAGGAGAGACAAATAAAGATAAAAGGTAGAAGGAATCCAAAGCATGGGGGAGAAATCCCCTACAGAGGGTCACAGTCCAGATCTTAGTTAATTTCCACCCATCATCTCTGTTGAGATTCTTAGGATGTCTCTCAATTTCAATAGCCTCCCTCAGCTTTCTATAATGGAAATGATCCACCTTGGAAATGACTTTGGAGTATCCAATGCATACATGGTGACAAGATTTTGCAGCATGATCAACAGGAGAAGAAGTGTGGGATCGAATGTGCCTAATGTCTGCATCATGCTCAAGGATTCTCTGTCTAATTCATGTCCTTTGGGTCTATAGGATCCTTGAAATATCTGAGAGAATTGTTGATAGTACAGAGAGGTTTGAATGAAGAGGAGACATTAGTTATCCTAAGGACATGGGGAATTATATTTGTGGTCCCTAGGATAAATAGAAGATTAGCCATGGAGATAGGATCCATCCAAGTAGACTTGTCTCTTGAGCCTTTAAAGGATTTTTGAAAGGCCTTAATACCTTGAGATTTGCTATACCCATTAGTCTCAAACACGTCAAGAAGATGGTATTTCTCCGATTCCAGGTGGTTATCATCAGATATTCTAAGATCATAGGTTGCAAGAGTGCAGAGAAGACTAAATTTATGAGTAGGAAAATTATGAGAATCAACATGAAGATATTGTTCAATGTGAGTCTTCTTGTGAAAAACCTGGCGAGATATAGAGCGTCATCCCTTCTAGAGAAAAGAATATCTAAGAAGTGAAGGCAGCCATCCACCTCTACTTCCCTCATGAATTTGATGTAATGTGACTCGGAATTCAGGTGACCCATAAACAGATCTAACTTCTTGCAACCATGAGGAAAAATGCCACAAGTATCATCCATGAACCTATTCTACTTCTTTGGGAAAATTGAGCTGAGGCCAAAGCCTTCATTTCAAAATCCTCCATAAATAAGTTAGAAACTACGGGGGAAAGAGGGGAGCTCATGGAAACCCCCTGCAATTTTTCTCATAGAACTCACCTTGGAAACTGAAAAAATTCAAGGTGAGGCAAAGGCCAACCAACTTAGAAGTGTCTTGGCCGGAGACATGCTTAATGACATCAATGGCTTCAGGGATGGGGATTTTGGTAAATAATGAGACAACATGGAAGCTGACTAATAAATCCCCAAGATCTAGCCTCTTGTCTTTCCATTCCTTGATAAAATAATTTGAGACCTTAACATAAGAAATAGTAAGCCCCACAAGGGGTTTAAGCTTTCAGGCTAAGAATTTAGCCTGATGATAAGAGGGACCACCTATTGTGTTAACAATAAGTCTGAAAGGGGCCCCAGGCTTATGAACCTTAGGAAGGCCATAAATCATAGGGGGAGGGGATTACTCTCAATAAGCTTCCTTTAGAGAGAATTAAGAGAAGGATCAAACTTAATGGTGAGGAAAACCTCCTTATAAATAGATTTAAGGGGATTATTTTTAAGCTTAACATAGGTAACACTAAGGGATAGATGGTCAACCATTTTTCTGACATAGTCAGATTTATCCATAATGAAAATTGCACCACCCTTATTAGCCTTAAGGATGACAATGTCAGGGTTTCTTCTAAGGGATTTAAGGGCAAGAAACTCAAGCTTTCTCAAATTACTCCTCGGAGGCTACGCCTTCCTAAGAAAAATGGAGAAATATTGTCTAATAGTTTCCTTAATATTATTAAGAAGATCCTTAATTCCATACTCAATGCTATAGATGATGTCATCAATGGGAATCTTGCTAGGGGCTAAGGAAAAATTAAGCCCTTTATTAGGAAGACGATAAACAGAAGAATCAAAATTCAAAGAGGATAGGTTAATGAAATTTTTCATAGAGGAGAAATTCTTATTGATATTGCTAATATTATTAATGTTATTAGTATTATTATTGTTATTAATATCTATATTATTATTTTTATTAATGTTGCTTTGGTTATTGATAACATTATTGTTTTTAATGTTAATAATATCCTTGGATGAATCCTATCTCCATGGCTAATCTTTCACATATCCAAGGGACCAAAGAAATAATTGCACGTGTCCTTAGGAGAAATAATGTCTCCTCTTCATTTAAACCTCTTTTTACTATCAAGAATACTCTTGGATCTGCCAAGGACCCTATAGGAAAAAGGACATGAAAGGTGTTTATATGGTGCCTTGTTCCTGTTGTACTCCCTATATTGGGAAACTGGTCGATTCATTAGACAAATAATCCTTGAGCATGCTGCAGACATTAGGCATAGTCGATCCCACACTTCTTCTCTTGCTGAGCATGTTGATAAATCGTGTCACCATGTATGCATTTAAGACTCAAAAGTCGTTGCAAAGGCGGATCAATTCCATCATAGACAACTGAGAGAGATTATAAAATTGAGAGACATCTTAAGAATCTCAAAAAAGATGATAGGTGGAAATTAACAGTGAGCTGGACTCTAGCCCTCTCCAGCTGATTTATCCCCCATGGGTTGGATTCCTTCGAACTTTTATGTTTATTTCTCTCTCCTCTCTTTGATTTTAATCGTGTCCCTTTGTATTTATTTCTCTCTCCTGTCTTTCATTTTATTCCCGTCCCTTTGATTTATTTTCCTCTTTTATTTTTATCCTTTAGTTTTATTTTTCTCTCGTTAGTGTTTTTATTCAATTTCATTACGGTATATATTATCCGTTGTATTATATTATAATAATGATTGTTAGCTTTCTTTTAAAATATTTATATAACCAATATATATATATATATATATATATATATATATCCCCTCCTCCGCTTATTATAATAATTAAAATTTAATCTTTCCATTTTAAAATTATTCTATATTATTCATTTACCTTTTTATTAATATCCTCTAAAAAACTTAAATATTTTAATATTATTCCCTTTACATTATTTATCCCTACTCCCTTATTATATTAATTTTATATTTTAATCATTGAACTATATTATTCTAACTAATTAACTAACCTAGTCAATTAATGACTAGTTTTAACATTTATCACCGACCAATGACATATCCTTACTATTTATTAAATGACATCTATTTCCTTCTTTACCTTGTCCTCAAGATGAAGCACATTAGATGGTTCAAAACGTCGACCAAATCCTAATGATGTGATTAATCTGAAAGACAATTATCTACATTAGGGATCACAAAAGTCTTAGATCTAAAATTAATAAATATTTAATCAATTAATTATTAATTAATGTTAATAAATTTTTATTTAATTATTAATAATTAATTACTTATTATGATAGATAAATTATTATTACTGTAAATAAATAATCATTACTAAAATTTAATTAATTAATAGTTTTTTTTTTTTAATTTATTCATAATGCCTAAAGTTGAAAAATGTTAATGGTGAGAGAAAATATATATATATATATATATATATATATATATATATATATATATATATATATATATATATATATATATATATATATATATATATATATATATATATATATATATATATATATATATATATATATATATTGATTTTCAATTTTATTGAACATTAATTTTTTTTAATTTAATCTAATTAAATTATAAAATAATGGAAGATAAAAAAAATTACTTAAGATACTATATTTGAGAAGAAGAACGAGAGGAACTAATTTTCGTGGTCATAGGAAGCTAGGTTACCACTGATTTTGCTCCCTCCATTACTGTTGAGATTATGTTGATGCTTAATAATCTCAAGAGCTTCTTTGATTTTCCTATTTTGATAATGTTCTTCCCTATTGATAAATTTGGCACTTTCTAAATTAACATAATGCTTAGTCTTCGAGGAGTGTTCTACAAGGGCTGAAGTATGATATCATCCATTTTTAATATCGACTCTATGTTCTTTCAACATTCTTTTCAATGAGCTCCCTATCTCTCCAATGTAACTTTTTCCACAAGAATAGTCAATTTTATAACTCCTTTAAGTTGCTTATGATCGATATTATCCTTTACAGACCACATTCTTTGCCTTATCATTCTTGATGTTGTAAACTGAGTGAATATGTGCTTCTTTCACAAAATATTTGAAATATTACCTGCAACTTCTTGAATGTATGGTAAGAATATTTTACCACACCGGGCTTGAGGACCTTGGGAAAGGACCCTTCCTTCAACTCTTTTTATTACTTTCTTAATATACTTATATTTATATCCTATACTCTTAAATACAGAGGTTAAGTGATTAATCTCCTCATTGAGGTGCTCAGAGTAAGATATTCTAAGGGCCCTAACAACAATAGTGTTAAGGACACCAAATTTTTGAGATGGGTGATGGTAAGATTGACCATGAACATAACTATTAGTGTGATTTTTATTCCTAAAGACCTAATGTTCCAAGTACCATCCTCCTTCCTGGTAACAAGGACATCTAAAAATGGAATTTTATTGTTTTCTTCCACCTCCATAGTAAACTTAATTTTAGGCGAAATATAGCTAAGGTGATTAAAAAAATTATCAAGATTTTCCCTCCCATGAGTCCACTTTACGTTAGTGTCATCAACAAATTTCTTCTAGCATAGTGGTTTTAAAGGGAAGGCATCAAGGGCCTTATTTTCAAAGTACTCCATGTATAAATAGTTTTTATTATGAAATTAATTAATTAATTATGATTTATAATAATACTTATTTAATCATTACAATGAATTAATAATCAATTATTAATAAATAAATAAAATAAAATAATTATTAGTAATTCATAATTAATAACTATTTAGTTATTTAATTTTATGCATTAATTTAGGTTTAGTTTATCTTAGGATTTCTGGTCAGTGCTCTTTTTAAATAAGTTTTGGTTCATTTATTATTATTTATTCACCATTTGAATATTCGTTAAATCATTAATTCAATGTCCTGATGATGGATGCCCTTTTGGATTTGAAACATAGACAATATTCATCTAATACTGAGGAAAATCCAGACCATATTTTTCCAAAAGTTATTATTGTAGAGCATGGGTTTCATGATCTTTATTGATGGTGTTCTAGGTAAAATCATGTTATTCATGCTTCGAGGGTTTTATAGGTCATAGGATGTATTGTCATGAGTGAAGAGAGTCAACATCATTTTTATAATACCCTTCTGGGAAAAATATATTGTGTATAACAATATATTTTGAGTCTAGAAATACATGGGAACATCCAAAGTACAAGTCATCCCTCGAGGCTTCAATTCGGCCTAAAGGTGTAAATTCAACCCCTTAGAAAGGCTACATAAAGGAGTAGTTTGACCACATTTGGAACTCACTCACTTACAAGTTCAATCTACAAGAAAAAGTTTGATCTAAGGCTAGAAGAGTCTAGGAAGGTGGACTGAAGGTCTCAAAGGAAAAATAAGTTCAAGAAACCTTGTTTTTGGGATATATGTCTCTCACGTGTGTGAGAATATAGGATTTTTGCAGCTACAAAGAGGGTCGAAACACTGTGTCCAAATTGCAAGAGATAAAAGTGCAGGATCGGGTCGCTAGAGTGGAGAGTACTCTATCTTAACCTTGCTTACTTTGAAAGGAAATTTCTTGCTCAAGGAAGCACTCAAGAAGAAGCTAGATTAGGGTTTCTACAATAGCTACAAGGGTTTGTGTTTTTGTTATCTGATTTTTAGCAGATTCCAAAAGAAGAGAAGGGTTTCTAGGATTTCCCCTTGGATGGGTTTTTTCCTGGCATGGACCTTAACTTCTATTCGACTTTCTTTATTATTTTTCTCTTAGTACTTCAAGTTTTATGAAGAGTATATAATAAGGAATCATAAGAATAATAATAAATTTCATAATCAGGTACTAAGGTTAAAGGAGAATTAGAATTAATAACTACCACTTTACATTTTCCAACATGGTATCAAAGCTAAGGTGAACATAAAGGAAAATGGAAGGATTATCTTTTGGAAACAATAAGGGTTTTCTAAGGGGAAAAGGAAGACCTCTTGATATAGAAGAATGGTCTCATTAGAAGAAATATTGAAGAAGAATACTACAAGAAGTTTTTTTTTTCTCACATGAGGAAAATGGTATAGTTGAAGACTCACTAGAAGACCTCCTTGAAGGAAGCATCAAAGGATCTTGGTGTCATCACTTTTGGTATCCATTATTGAAGTCTCTTTGAAGATATTGAAAGCCTCAGGATAGTTGAGATATCATTAGGAAAGGAATAATATTGATCATCAAGTAAGAATCATATTATTACGCTATGTATGAATCTACAGGTCGTATGGGTTCTTTCTAGAAGGAAAGAAATAAGCTCATTATCTCATCATATTTCCTCCTATAGAAGAAAAGGATTAACCTTGGCCTTATAGAATACAAAGTAATGGAATATGTTACTCGTGAAATTATGGAACCTATAAAATACAAGACTCAAGAACTATAAAATTATAATAAAGGGGATGTAACAGAAGAACGAATCATTTTTTAATCGATTAAGGATCCTATTGTTCCATTTATTGCAAATTTGAAAACATCTAAGGAAATTTATGACAAGCTAGTGAAATTGTATTTTGTAAGTACAATAGGAGAAAATATTTATTTAAGGAAGAATATTTATATAATGAAGAAATCAAAGGATGAGGACATGACACCCTTTCTAATGAAGATCTATCGATTAAGAGATCACTTGCACGGGATTGGGGAGACAATTTCTCATTTAGAAACGATCATTCATGTACTAAAGGCATTTCCACTAGAATGGAGAAGCTTCACAACAAGCATCTACTCTAAGAAATAATTGACTCCTATTAATGATTTGTGGGCTCGATGAGTTTTGGATGAAACTAGGATCAGGGCAAAGGATGACATTGGATCACATGAATAGTCTCAAGCTTTTATAGTCTGAGTCAACAAGTTGAAGAAGCCTAAGTCTGGGAAGTCCAAGAAGAAAGATATGTCCAAGCTTCAATGCTTTAAATGAAATTCCATATGAACACTAAAAAAAAATGGAAATAAGTGATTCTCACGTAGATGAAGAAATCAGAGAAATTGAGAAGAATTTGGAGAAACATAAAGTAAAAGATATTTACTATTAAAAAAGGCATCTTGTTCGTTAGGTTTTTTGTAATGTTGATATTTCCCTTAAGATAGTATGCATTGATTTTTACTTTAGAAGATTCATGATTTTGTAATACTATCATAAAGACAAGCATAAGATAATATCGTACTGTCACTACCCCTCAATTCTCACAATTTTTGTTTCTATAATTAAAGAATTTACTAGCTATAACACCTCATTTTGTTTGGGGTATGCATAGTATCATCATTTGGTATTCTACTAATATAATGTTGACCGTGTCTTATACGCCACTTGAAGCAATATTATTATAAAAGAAACATTGTGTTTATTTTATGAGTTTAATAATATATAGCACCCATATGAATGTGGTCACCACTATTGGCTAATGAGCCCATCCTCTGATGGAATAGGATGTTATGATATAGTGACTAGATGTTATGATATAGTGACTGTGATGCTCCTCCAAAATAGTGTATGGTGATAGTTTGTTATGTGATAATAAAATATCATTAATGGCATGCGAGTAAGTTCTTCGCTATCTCTACAAGGTGTGGAATGACCCAATGATTCCAATACTCCCTACTCTTTATTACGGATTTAATTTACCAGTTCTCTCTCCCTTTATGTCTTGTTCATATATGTTATAACTCTATTAGTACTTTGTTTAATTGGTTAATTTAAATTTATTAATTTGATATAATACCCTCACGTATAATGTTGTTGTCCTCACTTGATCTACATGTTATATCCCTTATGCAGGTTATATTTTAAATATTATAAATGTACTTTGGATTTTAGTAAGGTTAGGACCTGTCGGGTGCAATATAGTTGTTGTATTGTATACCATCACCTGATTGGCGCACATACCCTATCCCATGTGAAATCTAGAGGTAAGAACATGGGCTTCACTAGGTCCAATGTGAGGGAACATCTACGGTTTATATATGATATCGAGCATCAACGGTGGAAACTCGTTTGAATAAACCCTAATGCCCCTCCCTAACCACCTTTCTCTCATTGAGATACTACCTCAGAGCCGGATTGCTCTGTAATTGAAAGAGGTATCTCTTTGTGTTATAACCACCATGCCTTTCTTACTGTACAAGATCACTATGTGTGGCCACACACTCAAATTCGACCCACTAGCATTGTCTTAAGTTTTTACAGGTTCCTCATAAACCTGGCTATTTCCAGGTCCATTGGGTGTTGACGACACTTAATCCGGGTCATTATTTTTCCCATTTTTTTTTATGTTCAATCGTCGATGTTAGTTTACTATGCATAGATTTTTATTAACTGGTTCTGGTTTGATTCTTGCAAGGATTGATGCATATCATCTCTAGTGAGAACCAATTCAGAGATTGCATTAGATTACACATTTGCACGGCATAGATTTTACACCTCTTCTCCAGATGATATTTCTAACTCTGGTTATTTCATAGGTTATCCACTTTCCCCAACAGCTCTTGGGTATAATAAATTTTCATTTTTTTGGCACAATAGATAGCGGATGGACCTTCAACTCGCACACCTCACACAGGTATCTGCGTATTCCCTATTTCGACCTATTGTACATCAATTATTCTCTCTTGGCCACAATATTTACCTTTTACTCGCTATGGTAACCTGCAATGCCACATGTATGTTTTTTTCATTATCCTGGCTCTCGAGTCATATTTCTGTTGACTACAATGAAATCTAATGCTTGACCTCTTTACCCATGTCGGTAATCTTCAATGTTTTTCATTCTCCATGAAATTCCTCTACCCATGTGTAAATGGACAGGGTTCAGAAGGGATTCCTTGCTCAACATATGTTTTCAGTTCCATATTATTGCCTAAAGTTTTCTATACTTCTCATGCTTTATCTTTCTAAGCCACAGGATTGAAGAACCTGGATATTTCCTGGCTTCTTCCAACTATGTAGCTTATTTGTGATTTTTCGATAGTATTATACTCGTATTTTTGTGGGTTCTATAGTAAAAGAAATGTTTGTGTATCTAAAATTAATAATACTATGTGCTATCATTTTCATGTGTTGAAACTACCTCCAAAAAGGATTAGTTCTTTCTAGCGTTTTGATTATGTCAATTGCATAAGATAATTTCCCCCCTCCGTCGTGGTTGATTCATAAATTCCCAGTACTATGTTTGTAACTCGTATCTATGAATTTGAAATGAAACTCAACACTATGTGTATTTCCTTTTAATGATACAGTGATAGTCATAAATGCCCATATTTCCATGTGTGATAAATTCATATATTTTTTAATGGTTTGGACTGATAGTAAACTATAAAACTACTATTTTCTTATGCGTATATATCACTATAAATCTCTTTTCCCTAATAAATTTTAGATCAGTCATTAGTGGTTTACTTTTGTTATTATTTCTAATTTTCACAGTACTTTGGGTTCTCACAACCCTCATTATCTTTGGATTTGTTGTATATTCGTTACCTTGGCTATGTTATACTTGAAACTATCTTAAGCTCTCTGTATATTTTCAATTTTAAACTAACAAGATCTAAACAAATTTAACTTTCAACACAATGGTAATTTCATTTTTACAGATAATTTACCTCATTACTACATGTTGGCTTTAATTTTCTTACTTAATTATGACCAAATTGTTTTACCTAGCTTAGATACAAGGTTAGTTACGTATTTAATGTAATGGAAGAATTTGGTAGTTGTTGATTGATAGCTTCATTTTTTATTTTAATGGCATCACTAGAAATCTTAACCAACATTCCTATAATTTCATAGTCTAGGTTTCCTGCAATTGCAAGACTTTCCTTTTCTATCAAAATAACCAAGGAAAGAGCTTACTACAAAATCATTATTTTATTTCGTGTAGATAAGTGCAGGATCCCTATCAGGCTTTACTTGTTAAATACTACTATTAAATGCAAGAATTCCAACTTAGACTCTAATCCTCCCAAGGAAGTGGTTGCACAGAACACACCATATTTTTTAATAATATAATAATATAATTATATATTTTCCTCTATAATTTAACCAGTCTCGTCCTCCTGGGTGCGATTTTTATAACTTTTATGAGACCAATTTATTCAATCGGATATTTCTCGGTATATCATATCCAATAATAAGTAGCTCAACCATGTCATTTATCTTTGCAATAAAATATAGAAACTCTGTAAGGAAAGTCGATTCTTATACATCATAGCTTACTTAAGTTCTGGTCTATTTCAGGCTTAATGTATACCATCCAAATACATAATATATAGGAATAGGGAGAAAGAAGACATTAACAATAAATTTATTCATATGAGTACCCCACCTCATTGATGGTTTTTAAATATGTAACTCCATCAGCAATCAAGTCATAATAATAATAAATACTTCCTACAAACCTTTACTAGTCTATTTTCCTTCTTCACTTCTTCTACCATCATATTCATATCCGTATCAAAATTCTTGGGTTCTCTTATCCAAATTTACTGATAGTATTCACATCACATGAATCACAATTGATTCAAAATATATTGAAAGTATTCACATAACAATAACCACAATCAATTCCATAATTCCAAAAAAAAATCCTAACTCTAATGAATCAGAAAAGGATCATTAAACTATTACATATGTATATATATATACTTTCTACATTCTATTTTATCTTATATACTTCATATGCATACTCTCATTATAAAAATATTATAATTATGCTCAATCATCATTCACGATGACATAGCTCTAAACTATTATGTTAATATCAATTTAAATCTCACAAGAGTTATGGAAATTGATTCTTCTGGTATATTAGACTACGTCCCAATCCTCGAGAAAAATGTAATAAAAAGGCATTCAATCCAGACTAAAATTTCATTATTATATATATATATATGGTAAGAGTATATTTCACACAAATTACATATTATAATCATTTTTGTAGTATAGTTAAAAATTTCCTTTTTCTTTACATTTAATAACTCAATGACGATTCCCTCCATTATTATATCTACCAATTCCACTATTATAACTTTCGACTTGGAAAATAAAGATAATAATTAAATCTCTACACATCCTATCACGAATTCCAAGAAGTTAATATATGTTAATAGACAAATTAATCCTAACCTGAGACTTTAAAAAACAATGATAATATATCAACTCAAAACATTAAACACATCATAGTATTCTAACCAAATAACATACAATAAAATCACCTTGGAATTGATCGTCTATTTTACACCACCCAACCATGAACTGATTTCCTCTAGCTTGCCCCTGAGCTGAGATAATATTGTCAAGGAATCAAAAGCCCCTCTTGGTCCCTTCCAAAGGTATTTAATACCTTTATTTCCATGATAAGGTTTTCTTTAGCGGCATCTCGCTTTTGTAGAATTTTTATGCACTTGCCTAGAATTTTCTATAAAATCTTTCCTTTCTCTCCCTCGATGCTTTTGCTTTTATATAAGCTTAGCATATTTCCCTTGCTAAGCAACTTAATTGATTTTTCTCTCCCATCCATTAATTTTATCTAGAATATTATCTATATTCTTATCTTGAAGGAATATTGTCAACCCTTTGGAAATAATGTCCTTTTCTAGGTGTCTCATTCCCAACACTTAGGTTCCATATATTACCTAAAAAAATATTCATTAACATACATATTCCAATATTATTTATGTATTTTTCACCATTCCTACTAACTTAACTTAGTCTACACAAAATATCGTAAGGGATATTACACATACTTAGAGTCTACTTGAGTATGTTTCGTTGTATAAATCATCATGTATTTAACAAAAGATAGATAAACATTTTTCATATTATTCATCCATGTATTATCTAACATTATTTCTAGGTATTCATATTGCTAAGGTGGATCATCATGATCATGTCAGAACCATGATTTTGGAAGGATATTGGAGAAGCATTATTACAAGGTTAGTATACATTCCATATAGTATGCAAAACAATACTTTTAGAGGGATGAAGTAATGCAATGAGTTAGGTTTCAGGATCATTGTGAGACATATATCTAAATGATGGAATGCGAAGCATAGGAATGAAAGTAACTCTTGGATAAGATTCATATGTTCATAATCTTATAACATGCTTTGTATGACTATGTGATCTTTGAAATGATTGAATTTGAATTACTCTAGAATAAATAATGAATTAATACTTTCTCTATATTTTGTAGCTTAATGATTAACATCCAGTATAATCTCTAGAAGAAAATTTCTAACTAGGTAGTCAATCTTGATCGTTGACCACTATGGTGCATGATGGAATACTAGAATGGAGATGCAATGAGGATGTTGATGATTTATGAGAAAGTAATCATGGTTAGGTAATTCTAAATTTATTTGTTGTTGGTTACCTTTTTAACGTATTATTTCTCTACATAGAAGGGTATTTAATAAATATGTGAATAATGTTAAGGCAAGCTCGAAATAGGATACCTGGGAATTACTAAGTCAAGATATATTAATATTGGGATTGTAAGGTAGTTGTGCGAGAATATGACACGAAGGTCAACAAGCGAGATCAACTTCAGGTTTGAAAAGGCTTAATTTAATCCCTTCATTCGTGATTTCAATATGAAAGTGTGAAGCAAGAGTGATTGCCTGGATTATGTCACAAGATTTAAGAGTGAAGATGGATCCATGATAGCTAAAAATAAAGTATCTTGATGCAAAGGAAAGATGGAGACCTGTAGATATGAAGAAAAAATATTTGATACTCTTATAAACACAATCTATAAGGCTTTTGGTGTTGAATTCCCAAATAGAAAGGAAGTTTGGAATCCCCACTAGTTTTGAGAGGGAGTAAAGGAGTATCCTTGAATAGGATCAAGGATCTATACCTGAATCAAGAGAGAAGAGGAATATCATCTCTAGTTGAGAGGGAGTGAAGTTGGAAATCACATGGTCATTATCTTATTCATGTGTCAAACACTTTACTAGGACTAACAACCATAATTGTAAGTGAAGGTTATGGAAAGAGAATGGTGGAGGATTATATAAGAATGTGTGGTTTCCTTCAGGATATAGCATCCAATAAAGGAAATTGAGTGACACTATTTGAGGACGGGACATGAATCCAAGCTAAGAGTGGTCGAAAAGGAACAACATTATTTGAGGATTCACGATTGGAAATCCAAGATAAGAATAGTCCTAAAATTTACCAACAATCTTTTCAATTTTTTTTTTCTTAAGTCTTACTAACTTTACATTATTAACTTCACAGTTTAAGGATTTTGATCACTCTATTGATTTCAGGAACTATGCCCTAAGGTAATTATACGGTTAATAATTTAAATAATCACTTTAAGGCATATAAAAATAGAATAAACTAAAATTTTATTTACTTCACACACATAGTTAACATGGTGTAATTCATGGTTTGACAAATACCTTTTACGTATTCCTCTTCTCACGAACTCCTACCTTATTTTCCTAACTTAGTATAAGGCTCATCCCATATCCTTGTTTTATGTTTTCTCCCCATGTGTTTGCATTACTAGCCTCACCTACAGTTCACCATTGCATCTTCCTCTGTAATAACTCCACTTACTCAAAAAAAAAAAAAAAAAACTATTTATAGAAATTCTGGTCATACTCAGACTTCTTTTTCGACACTTTCGTCATTTAATATTGTCGCAACAGTACAATATTATAGATTTTCACTACTTAGTTTGGTTTTTATCATTATCTTCTTATGATAATTTATTTCTTAATAACTACCTTCGTTATCATTCACATGTTAATGAAATATATTACATTTATTCACCATAGAACAAATATTAATCTGTCTTTTATACATTTTCTTTATTCTAAATACTAACCAATATATACATCACTATTCTTATTTCCTATCCTCCTCATAGTATTAGAAATTATGTTATTTATTTTATTGAAATCTACGTTAACATTATATATATACAATACATATACTCTCTATCCATTATTCAATTGTCAACCCTTATGATATATATATATATATATATATATATATATATATATATATATATATATAACATTTACATTGCCCTAAGGGAATTGTTATAACCTATATATGTATTGTCATAGGTTTTATATTAATTTCCCATAACTTATATACATCATAATTTTGGATGGATTCGAATACATATATATCTAGGTTTAATCCCACGTATATACAATATTATTAGAATTAGTGTACCTTTAAACACTCAATTTAACTCACTCTAGGCACAATTCCACATGCATATTAATAAAGTCAAATGGTATATGGATGAAAAAATTTCTAATGTATTCAATTTGTATAGTTGGAAAACATGTTTTGTAATAACAATTCCATATCAAACGTTTTCATTACTATAGTTTAATTTCATTCCTTTGGGTTTTTAATGCTTTGTGTATGCATTAAATTCACATCGAAAGACGACTGTATGCATTGAAAACTTATCTTCTCGATTTCCCAATGCGTTTAATATTTGTAATGCGAGCACCTGAACATCACACGAGCACGTTTACGAGATGAGACACCTGTAGGATTGATATTCTATGATTTCAATGGTTGAGATTGGTTTTTATTCCCTCCCAAGTCGAATTGACTATGGCTAGAGTTTTTGTGTTATTTTCTTCTATTTTCATTTGTGTGAAACACTACAAAGAAACCTCTCCTCTGTTTTCATCATCTCTCTGTTTGCAGGATTGGAGAACATCTTCGGATATAAATCATATTGACCTCACCAAAAATACCAGGGCCACTTATAAACCTACAGACATAACTGCTAAGGTAAATGGTCTTGATCCCCATTGCATTTCATTTTCAATGTTTCGAGGTCCTATATATAATTGTTAGCACTATAATCCACAGTAACGTTTTGATTTATGTTTTAGTTATTTTGTATTTCGTATTTGAATGTGTGTCCGTCTCTTTCTAGCTCTTACAATTGGATTTTCTATTTATTGCAGGTTTTGGAATTTATTTAAACTTACCCACGAATTTACTCATGCTTCTCTGGGATTTCATTACGGCTAGAACAAAGGTATGACTCTTAATTACCTACATTATTTCCCATAATATTTCAGCGTGTTGAACTGGGTAGGGTTTCAATCTTCTCAGATTGAAACTCTCAACTAATTACGTTGTTTCTTTTTGTTAACGCATACAATCTTGTTTCTGAGTTTTTTAATAGCGAATGTTTTATCCATACATTTAGTGATTCGGTCGAATGTTTGAACATAACAGTTTCCCCAAATTGATTTAACTCCTCTACTGAGAAATCGGTATTCCATGTGAGTATTTTATTACAATTGTTCCTGTGGATTTTTTGTTTGGAATGTTCCATTTTCTATAATTTCCACAGTCTGCGTATTAAGGGTTTCCTAAAGTTGTTTTCCATTAATTTGTTCTAGACTATGAAATATTCCTTTATTTTGAGTTATCCCACTTAACGTTTGTCTTTTGACTGTAAAACGAATTTTACTAGCTACACATAAGTTTTTACAAGCATTGCATATTGATTTTCTTGAGTTGTATATATTTTCCATTATAATCCCTGTAGGAATTTACGATGCAAATTTTATGGTTACTAGTATCTCCACACTTAAACACATTTTAATCCTCTATTAAACACACTTAAACACCCCTTTTTCCATATTTACATAGTTTTCCTCAACTATGTCCCGATACACTGTAAGAGGCTAAAACCATCCTCTTAGGTAATTAATTACCTAGCTCCGCTTTTAATTAATAATAGTATTCACATTAATTTATTCTTATTGAATTTTCTGAATATATATGCTATTTTTTTTCATCTACAAGAGGAGTTTCAACCTTACTACTCCTTAGACATGTATAGTTTGTAATCTTATTTCTTATACAACTTCTCTATCTTTTTCGAACTCTTTTTATTCCGATTAGTGTTATCCTAACAAAGTTGTATATTTTTCTTTATAGGTATTTTATATCTCATTCAATTCCACTTCAATTAATTTCAATCCTATGTTATAAGATCTGATGACGTGTTTCGTCTTCTTCTAGGTCGGTCATCCAAGTATAGAGGTTTGAACAATGTATATACATCGTTTACCAATTTCAACTCTACACTTTGTAGTTAAATTATTTAATGGATGTATTTAAGTAAAGATGTAATTAAACTATTGTAATTAATGTTTTTTGAACTGAATTGTAAAAAATTTTTATGCTCACCTCTATAAGAGGAAGTTCCTATATGTAAGAACTGTTACATGAACTTTAAACATATTTCTTTTCAGTACATATTTGTCTCTATATGCCTAAATATTCATAGAATAGAAAATATTTATTTTAAACCTAAAGTATATGTTTCTTATTCATATTTGTAGTTTCACTATTCTATTTAAACTTTACCTCTAAACTGTCTATGCATCATTCAATATATATTTATATAACTACTAGATTTCTAAACTATATTTTTTTAGATCATTTAATCATTTCACTTTTTTACTATTATAATTATGGTTGAGTTAAATTATGTTTTCTATCTTTGTAATGAAATTTATAAAATGGACCTAATAGCAGATTTAGACCCTTCCCTAAGGTTTAGAGATTCTATTTATTGGTCATAAGAATTAATTCATTCTATGTAACCATACAAAATAATTAACTATACATGTCATGGTTCAAACTCTGTTAAATACTTATGAAAACCACTCATTTTTTAACACAACAGACTATTACACTTAATTTATAATTAAATGTATAAATATTTCGGTTATAATTCATAAGACATATTCATATCTAACTACATCGGAATTTCATAAAAGATAAGAGTAACATAAGGAAAAATTTCACATAATGTGCATACCAATCTGGTAAAGACTATTTTCCACCCAACCTTGAGCTTAATCCACAGCTCCCCCCGAGCAGAGAACAATTTTTCCCGAGTCTATAAAACCTCTTTTCTAACAAGGAATAACTCATTTAAGCTTGATTTCCCTCAACATGTTTCCATAACTACGTCCAGTTAATTTGGGATGTTGTTTCCCTTAGCCTAGGATTTACTTTTGTTTGTTCTACAAAAGCTTCTTTAAAACTAGCTTTTCCACTTTCTAGTTTTATTCTTACCTCTCCTCAGTAACTTTCCACTTTAATGAAGCTTTTATTAGATGTTTTTCTCCCATATAATAAAATTTATTTTATTTTATTTTTCTCCAAGGCTTTTTGGAGAATTTTGGGAAATTCTTAGTTATCTAGTCCATCCTCATGGATTTTGACTTCCTAGTCTCAATTTACTGTGCCTTTACATCATGGTATTATTTCCACATTTATATATTAATTTCCATAATTAATATATTTACACATTTTATCTCCGAGGTCTCCCTAACCTTTATCTGTATTTTATATTTATAGAATGACAAAATTAGGGATATTACATAGGCTCCCTCTAAAACAAAACACCTTGCTCAGTATTTTCCAGTATCCTCATTTATTTCATCATACATTTCTACTCCCAAGTAGCTTACTTAGGTGTGAAGTGTTTCCACTGCACTTCCAACCAATATTGTTTTATCTAGATGAAAGTTCCTTTCTTTCTCCCCATGTATCACAACCCAATCAAGTGAGTAGGTTCATATACATAAAAGAAAATTCAATTGTGAAATATGAAACCAAGTTTCATACCATGAAGTAGAGTGATTTTATACTCTCACTCCAATCCTCATGTCCCCGTAATTTTGAGATGTTTCTGAGCAAAACATTTTTTAATTCTCTGTGCATTCCTACATAACTCCTCTGACGATCTAAATTTACTTTATTACTTTGATGATTTCTTTCTATAGCATGTTTCCACCTACTGTAGTACTTCTAGTATTAGAACCAATTTTTTCTTTTGTTAATTTCTACTAAGTGGAATGTGGCCCTTTTTCTTTTTTCAAATAACACTTTTTTTTTTTACTTATGTCACTAGATATCTAATACTTGTATTTGTATGTCGTTTCTATAAATACAAAAATTCTTCCCGATTATTAGATTTTATATGTTTCATACTTATACTGTATGTCTACTAATAATTTTTTTGATCTCTCTTTCTGTCTAACTGTATGAGAATAATAAGCTGTACTACAATTCAGTTTTCCCCCCTCCTTCTTCCAGACTTGATTTTCCCAAAATTAGATGTACTTTTGGTATCTCTATCAGAGAGATCCAATGTGTGATTCTATGGAGTTAAATATTTATTTACTTAATATTTTGGTCACATGTGATGTGCTATTTGTAAAAACAGAAGTGTATTTCCTTTTGTTTTTTTGAGTCTCCATTCTTCCCACAATTTTTTGTCATGTTGTTACTTGGACTTGCTACTTAGTAGTCCTGAATTAAATTCATTTTATACAATATTTTTCTTCTACTTTCAATTAATGAAGGAATTTAATGTATCAACAGGATACTGAAGCTTTAATTTACCTTGTTGATTTTTTCAATCCTGTGCTAAGATTGTTTTTGTTACCTCCTTCTTTATCCCTGGTCAAAGTATAATCTCCTTGAAGGTGGTTATTATCTTAATATACCCATATTACCTGCATAAGGTATCCGATGACATTATGATGGTATTCATCTCTTATTTATCATTAATACCTTGAAATTTTATACTCACTTGTAAAAATCAGCTTTGGGCTAAATTATAATTTATCATTCAATTTCATCTAACTAAAATCTTACCTATTGAGGGTATTTCAACAATGCTCCTTGCACTCGTTCTCCCACTTCAAATTTTTCTATACTATTTTTATGTGTCAGAATTTGATGACGTTGTCTTCGTACATATCAATAATTCAGCTTTCTTTTCCTTCCATGAGTTTTACCACCTTTCTTACTTTGAATTTCACTTTATTTGAATAAAGGAATATTTATGAAATGTTATATTTAACTTTACCTTTCTTCCTACTACTATGTCCACAATTCTAAGGTATTTATTACTTCAGCCAATTCTACTTCATAGAATACAAAAATTTATTCATGTTTCTTCAAAATTCAACTTTCGATTTCATAAAATAATTCTACATTATTTTACAGCAATATTTCTCTCAATCTCTCTATATTAGTTTTTTTTAGTATACACCACCACTCCTTAGTTGAATCAACAACTTTCATTGTAGTATTAATTTTCTGTTTTAATTGTTTCAACTAATTTATCATTTAGTCTTTCTACTCAAGTTTACATTCTCATTTTTCTGAATGCAGAAATCCTTTTTGAACTTTATGACATCATTCGGCAATGCACCTTATTGATTGTATTTCTAGTTTCTCATTGGATTCAGGTCAATTCAATATTACCTGTTTCTGATTTATTTCCAATCCCTCTTTATAATTGTCATGTGAAACTCACATTCGCTTATTTTTAAATGTAGTTACAATCCTCTAAGTGTTTATAACAATATGCTATGATGTTCTTATCCCTTTTACTGGAGTATATCAAAACATCTTCTGTTAATACTCATACTACTTGCTCAAGTGTTTTAGTAGCATACTATTTATTAGGTACCTATATGTAGGACTGTAACATGGTTTTTTGGTCAGTACAAAAGTTAAATTTTTAACCTTTTAATGTATTTTTCTAGTTCAGAAGACTGCCCTATAGATGTTTACTTCCCATTTGATCAATTCATTCATCTATTTTTGTAAAAGTTAACTAGTTCTTGCTATTTAATTGGTTTCACTGTCTAATTCTATAGACATCCGGAAGGTGTCATCCTTATATTTAGCAAGAACCCTTAGTGCTCCACCGCCGGAGACATGCTTTGTTTAATATAATTCTTGTATATATGAATTATATCACTTGTAATTGAACTTTCAGTTCTTACCATTCAGGATTATTCACCCTATACATCCTTTAAATTTTTTTCTAGACTTTATTTTTTGATTTTTTATTTTATTAACTGTAGATAAGTCTCCCACAGACTCATTCGCGTTGGCTATCCCAATTCCCCAACTTGGGAAGCATGTTTGATAACTTTTTTTTTCCTTGCTTTATGTTCTTGTTGAAATGTAAAAATATGTTTAATGTTCATTAGTTTCTTTTACTACAACAGATTTTCCTAGTTACTTAGTGCAAGTACCTAATTTTCAAGCAATTTCCTATTTCTTTATGTGGTTCCATTTCCACTAATAGATCATACTACTCTATAGAAAGAATAGTGGACTTCTATACCATTTTCTCTTTCTTTTTCAGACAATTTAGTTAGTTAATGAGTGACCTTCTTCTTTTTATTCCTGAAATTTTCTGTACCAGTCAAGAGTACTTATCTTTTTCTAGTTTTCAAATACATTTTTTTTCCACTATCTTGAGGCTGATACAACTAAAAAAAATTCTGAATCAATTAAATAATTACAGATTTATCAGAATGTGTACTTGCAATTTCAATAATTTCTAATTGATTTTCAGCTAGTCGATCCAGTCTTTTTATGGCTGGTAGCACAATATTTTTTTTTTTTCAAATAGCTATTTAGAATTTTCACTTTCAATTATGTCTTTTTTTTATGTGGTTTTCACATTATATAATTCACTGTACATTGGCCTTTTCTCCACTGATGTAAGGCACATATTGAAGAAATTTTGTGAATTTCATCACAATTTCTTCTATAGTGAGTTGTCTCACCTTAGGTCATACTCTTTCCTTTGCTCTGTTGTCACATTACCTCTTACTCATGTATCGAGATTTGAATTTCTCTTGAAATTATTCCCATGATACAGTTTTTTTTTCATCAAGTCTATGTAAACCCTTGGTTTCTTTCACCAAAGTGTGAATTTTCCTTGCCACTGGTAACCCACAAATCTTATTTTTGGATTTCTTATGTATTCATATACCTGGAGGTAATCTTGTTTAGGATTCGGGTTTCCGCATCTCTTTCCTTTTCTTATTTAAGGACTAGAGATTTAATTTTGGAATTCTCCCTGCAACTCCCTTTTCTTCTGCTCTTTAAGCAGATTCTTCCCCACTGTCAGACCTCTTTGAGTTGGGTTCTGTTTCATTTGAAACTATACTTGAAGGTAATTTCTTTACCAACTTATTTTTCTCATCACTGCAGCAACCATTCATAATTAGTCTTTAACTGAACTGATTATTGTTGAAATGTTACTTTTAGCATTTTAGCATTTAGATCTAGTAGGGACCCTTCGCTTCCCTATTCTACTTACACCTTTTCTCTTTCTCTCATAACAATAGCTCTATTTTTTCTACATTGATTCTTGCACTAATTTTTATACACAGAAATTAGTAATCATAAATAATTATTTTTAATGAATTTTACAGTAGAAAATTTTCCCTATGTTGCAACACATAAGCCTAGAGTTTTAACATGGGCTTTGATACCATTTGTAATAACTCCACTTACTCAAAAACAAAATTATATTTATAGCAATTCTTGTCATAGTCGGACTTCTTTTCCGACACTTTCGCCATTTAATATTGTCGCAACGGTAGAATCTTATAAACTGTCACTACTTAATTTGGTTTCTATCATTATCTTTGTATGATCATTTATTTCTTAATAACTACCTTCGTTACCATGAACATTTTAAGGAAATCTATTACCTTTATTCACCAAATTAGAAATCTTAATTTGTCTTTTATACATTTTCGTTATTTTCACTATTAACCAATATATACATCACTATCCTTATTTCATATCCTCCTCATAGTATTAGAAATTATGTTATTTATTTTATTGAAATCTACGTTAAACTTATATATATAGTTTACCTCTACAGTATATATATACATGATTCTTCGTGTAGTAACCCATTCTATACATAAATTACAACATAGTTAAATACATATACTCTCTATCCATTATTGAATTGTCAACCCTTATGATATATATATATATATATATATATATATATATATAGTAATAAAATTTACATTTTCCTAAGGGAATTGTTATAACTTATATATTTATTTCAATAGGTTCTATATTAATTTCCCATACCTTATATAAATCATACTTTTGAATGGATTCGAATACATATATATCTAGGTTTTATCCCACTTATATACCATATTCATTACAATTATTATACCTTTAAAAATGTAATTTAACTTAATATACACACAATTCCACGTGCATATTAATAAAGTCGAATGGTATATGGATGAAAACATTTCTAATCTATTCGATTTGTATAGTTGGCAAACATGATTTGTATTAACCATTCCATATCAAAAAATTTCATTACTATAGTTTAAGTTCATTCCTTTGGGTTTTGAATTATTTTTGTATGCATTAAATTCACATCGAAAAATGGAAATATGCATTGAAAACTTATCTTCTCGATTTCCCAACGCATTTAATATTTCTACCTCTAGCACCTGAGCATCACATGGGCTCGTTTACGAGATGAGACACCTATAGGGTTGATCTGATAGAGTTTCAATGGTTTATATTGACTCGTATTTCCTACCAAGTAGAATTGACTATGGCTAGGGTTTTCGCGTTAGTTTCTTCCATTTTCATTTTTGCGAAACCTTGTAGAGAGACCTCTGCTCTATTTTCGTCATCTCTCTGTTTCCAAGCATGGAGAACGTCTTTAGATATGAATCATATTAACCTCATCCAAATTACCCAGGCCACTATCAAACCTACACTCATAACTGATAAGGTAAATGGTCTTGATCTCCATTTCATTTCGTTTTCAAAGTTTCCAAGTCATGTATATAATTTTTAGCACTTTAATCCATAGTAACATTCTGATTTATGTTTTATTTATTTTGCATTTCGTATTTCATTGTGTGTTTGTCTCTTTCTGGCTCTTACAATTGTATTTTCTCCTCATTGCAAGTTTTGGGATTTCTTTAAACTAACCCATGAATTTACTTGTTCTTCTACATAATTTCATTACGATGAGAATGAAGGTATGACTCTTAATTACCTACTCTATTTATTAGAATATTTTAGCGTGTTGAACTAGGTAGGGTTTCAATATTCTCATATTGAAACTCTTAGCTAATTGCGTTGTTTCTTTTTGTTAACATGTACAATCATGTTTCTGATTTTTTTAATAGTGAACATTTAATCCATACGTTAAGTGATTCGATCAAATGGTTGAACATAACTTTTTCCCCAAATCCATTTAACTCCTCAATGGAGAAATAATTATTCCATGTGGGTATTTTATTGCAATTTTTCCTGTGGATTTCTCGTTTGGAATGTTCCATTTTCTATAATTTACACACTTTGCGTATTAAGGGTTTCCCAAAGCCGTTTTCCATTAATCTGTTATAGACTACAAAATCTTCCTTTATTTCGATTTATCCCACTTAACATTTGTCTTTTGAGTGTAAAACGAATTTTACTCATTGCACATAAGTTTTTAAAAGCATTGCATATCGATTTTCTTGAATTCTATATACTTTTCTTTATAATAATTCTAGGAATTTACGATGGGAATTTTATGGTTACCAGTATCTCCGCACTGAAACACATTTTAATCCTCTATTAAAATCTTATGTTTATATATATATATATATATATATATATATATATATATATATATATATATATATATATATATATATATATATATATATATATATATATATTTGAATCTTGTTTTCCTTGACACAAAGAATTCTTGGATCCAAACATCAATATATTTCATTCTCAAACCGAAATACCCTCCTTCATATTGTTAAGATTTTGATTACTTTCGTAGTGTTATCCTTTGTTTATCATCAAGTTCATTAGAATTTAAGACCCATTTAATTCCATTTTTTTTTGGCAGAGGGATATTGTGTTTCTCTTAAATGTCAATTAGGAATTCCAGTTTAATAAAATTCCTATCTATACATTGTCTTTACAATGATAGTGACATTCTGAGTTTTCAATACATTAAATTTCAAAGTGTTGGTTTTATATGTGTTTTAGAGAGATATGAAATTTAATTTAATTGAGACTTCAATTCATGATCCCAATTTCACTATGGATATAGAAATTCTCTGTAATTATCCTAGTTATAATATTTGTATAATACAACGTTATATGATATACAGAGTCTAGTTTGTATTTTCATATAAACAATTAAATTGATATACTGATATTCCAGAATTCTTATAAAAATATATCATTCTGAATTGAATTTAATTTTGTTAATCAGAATAAAATTTCCTTTTGTATGTTTTGATAAAATTTCCAGATTTACATAGTTTTCCACAACTATGACCAGATACACTATAAGAGGCTACATCCATCCTCTAGGTAATTAATTACCTATCTCTTATTTTAATTAATTATGGTATTCACATTAATTCAGTCTATTTGAATTTTCTGAAATTAATATGTTATTTTTTTTTCATCTACAGGAGGAGTCTCAACCTTACTACTCCTTAGACAGGTATACTTTGTAATATTATTTCTTATACAACTTATATGTCTTTTTTGAACTCTTTTTACACTGATTAGTGTTATCCTAACACAACTCATATGTTTCTTTATAGGTATTTGATATCTCATTCAATTCCACTTCAATTAATTTAAATATTATGTCAGAAACTCTGACAACATGTTTTGTCTTCTTCCAAGTTGATCATACAAGTATAGAGGTTTCATCCATTTATATAAGTTTTTTACCAATTTCAACTCCACACTTTGTAATTGAATTATTTAATGGATGACTTTAAGTCAAGATGTAATTAAACAATTGCAATTAATTTTTTTTAACTGAATTTCAAGATGTTTTTATACTCGCCTCTATAAGAGGAAGTTCCTATATGTAAGAACTGCTATATGAAATTTAAACATATTTATTTTCAGTACATATCTCTCTCTATATGCATGAATATGAAAAGAATAGAAAATATTTATTTTAAACCTGAAGTATATGTTTCTTATTCAGATTTGTAGTTTCACTCTTGTATTTATAGTTTACCTCTAAACTGTTTATGCATCATTCAATATATGTTTATATAACTACTATATTTCTAAACTATATTTTGTTTATATCTTTATATCTTTTCACTTATTTACTATTATGATTATGGTTGAGTTAAATTATGTTCTCTATCTTTGTAATGAAATTTATAAAATGGAAGTCACAACATATTTTCATCCCTCCCCGAGGTTTAGAGATTTTGTGTGTTGGTCATAAGAACTCATTTAGTCTATGTAACCATACAAAACAATTAACTATACAAGTTATGGTTAAAATTGTATTAAATACATATGACAACCACTCATTTTTTAACACAACAGACTATTACACTTAATTTATAATAAATGTATAAACCTTTCAACTATAGTTCATAAAACATAATCATATCTAACTACATCACAATTTCATAAAATATAATAGTAACATAAGACAAAATTTCACAATTTTTGCATACCAATCTGGTAAATACTATTTCCCACCCAACCTTGAGCTTAATCCAAAGCTCCCCCCGAGCAGAGACCAATTATTCCTCAGTATAGACAACCACTTGTCTAACTAGGAATAGATTATTTAAGCTTTCTTTCCCTCAGCATGTTTCTATAACTATGTCCAGTTAATTTGGGATGTTGTTTCCCTTAGCCTAATCTTTACTTTTCTTTCTTCCACAAAAGCTTCTTGAAAACTAGCTTTTCCACTTTCTAGTTTTATTCTTACCTCTTCTAAATAAATTTCCACTTTACTGGGGCTTTTATTAGATCTTTTTCTCCCATCTAATAGAATTTATTTTATTTTATTTTTCTCCAAGGATTTTTGGAGAATTTTGGGAAAGTCTTTGGAATCTAGTCCATCCTCATGGATTTTGGCTTCCTAGTCTCAATTTACTCTGTCTTTACATCATGGTATTATTTACACATTTATATATTAATTTCCACAATTAATATATTTCCATATTTTATCTTTGAGATCCCCCTGACCTTTGTGTGTATTTTATATTTATAGAATTTCAAAATTAGGGATATTACATCCTCTCTAAATTCCCTACCCTAACCTTGGAGTAAATTATTACTTCTTTGGGAGTATCAACTAGTACATTATTACTCGATGGGTTAGATGTATAATAATATAATATTATGGAATGTCATGCAGCCAACACATGACAACAATGTCCCTATTATCCATGTGACCTTCTCATGAACCTCAGTACTTGGCTACGTGGATGGTGGAGATTTTCTTTCTACATATCTAAGGGTGGGGATGTAATCTCCCAAATAGTAACCTTATGTTCCTTGTTTCCAGGCATCCATTCACTCTTTTTGTTCCACTCGAATGTGTAACCTATAGAGTTCTCATAGAGAAATGTTTCTATGTGTTAGAGGTATCTTCCCTCATGTCTTGTGGCAAGCTCCCTTTCTCTTCGTGTTTGAATGGCATCTAGAAGTATGAATGATGCATTATGGATAAATTGAATTGTTATTGTGTAATTATTTACATAAAATTCCCCTTTATGGTTTCATTTACATTGGAGTTTACCCTCTTTAGGTACTGGAAATTTCATTTTATCCCTGAATCTGCAGTTCCTTGAGATCATTTCAGGTTCGACACTATATTATAGGTACCAGGTTTTTCTTTTGTATTTCATAACATGGGATTTTGTCTTGGTTAGTATCCCTTCATTGTTTTTTTCACTCAGTTTTAATGGACTCTTCATGTTGCTAGGAATCTCATTTGTCTTTTC
Source organism: Pinus albicaulis (assembly GCA_034641835.2). Taxonomy (NCBI): domain Eukaryota; kingdom Viridiplantae; phylum Streptophyta; class Pinopsida; order Pinales; family Pinaceae; genus Pinus; species Pinus albicaulis. The sequence goes on from CM076576.1 coordinate 880,392,622, forward strand.
TTGTCACTTTGGTTTGTCTATTTCTCTTGGATATGGTGTCGTTGTAGTAGGTTGACCAGACAAAACACCTTCGTTCTCCCACTTGTAGGTATGTGAGTATTGGTTGGTTGGGGTTTTATTTTTGTTTCATTTTATTTCTAAAATGGAAGGCTATGATTGGGTATGCTCATCCAACGCCTTATACAAGGTCTCACAAGAGATTTTTTTCTACTTGGTTTCTTTATTTCTATGTCTTTGGTTTTGCATGTTAGTGGTAACTCTGATTCATTATGAGTGGTACTCTTGGTGTGTTGAAGGAGATAATGAAAAAATGTTGAAAAATGTGCACATGGAACAATGAATCTCCCTCAGCTCATATTCAAGGAGAATGTGCCCATTTCATTATATTTTTGTTTATACTATAATTTCCCTAATTATGATATCAAAAGAACTAGGAAGTATCCTTCAAATAATATATTAAGAATGATTATACAACTATACACAATTTAATTTTAATTTATAATTTCTTGTAGTTAATGAAACTTATCAATTTATGTGTAGTCGTGATATAAGTTCTCATTATTTTATCTTAGCAACTCCTTATCGCAGCAATATAGCTATTTGATATTACCTCATATGTAATTCTTGGAAACCAAAATAATACTTCACACTCAATTTAGGTTTCAAATTTTAGTTCTTGTTTTTTCTGAATGACATATAGTTTCTCATGTTCTAACCACCGACCAAATTGGGAAAATTCCTAAATAAAGCTGAATAGTTTATTCTTAATCCTAACCCAGCTCACACTCACAAATCTAAGGGTTCTAATTAAGCATCCCCTAATTTAAACATGCATGTGTAGTCTCATATGTGTCGATTCCTTCACTCCTTTATCTTATATAATGTTGATTTAAGTCATACATGTACATATCGCAACATAGAATTTCAAACTAGAACATTTGTAATAATATATAAAAATAAAACAATAACTAGATTCTAACTTTCTATACTTCAAACCGATTTCTACATTCACATTTTATTTTTATTTTTAAAGTATTTATATGTTTACGTGGAGCCTCACTCATATCCAAAATAAATAATTGTGTCTAGGTATTTGTTTTTCCTGCTAGATATGCAAATTCTTGGTAATAAAGTTCTGGAACACATACATGAGCAGTAATTCTGATAAGTAACATAAATATACAGATAAGCATATTACTAAAACACATAACAAGCATAAAAATATGTTTCATGCGTGCCATTTCTCTACTATTGTGTGTGCACAGAAAGGTACTTAATTTAATTCTTTGTGTGCACCCATAATCAATCAATCAATATATTCATAATTTAAATGTACACATAAAATTCTCACCATAGCTACTACTAGAATTTCATTTGGGAAAAAAATTATCCTCACTATCATGAGTTCATCCACTATTTTCGCCCTAAGCTAAGAATGCTTGCCTCTCTAGTCGACATCCTCTTTGATTCCTCCATAGTGTATTTTATACATTTTCTTCCCTAGCATATTTTTTTAGCAACATCCCTCTTTTTGGGTGTAGGCTTTCTTTCTTTTATTTTCTCTGAAAAAAATTGTTTTTCCCTTGTCCTTTAAAGCCCACTTTTCTCTCCCATGACACTTTATTCCACCCATACTTAGTGTCTTTTTCCAGCTAAGTGATCTAATAGATCTTTATATCCCATCCTATTAAATCTTATCTATTACATCCCACAGATTATTTTAGGAGTCCTATAAGGGAATATTATTTTGATCTCATCCATCAATGATGGTGTCCAAGTTTTGGCAATAATCTCTTTACTCTAGTGTTTATTTCCCAAGTAGTTTCCAACTTTTTGTTTATTACGTAAAGTAAATTTATTGTTCACATTCATTTCAACCTGACATGACCTTCCAACCATCAATTCTAAAAATAGCTCAGTCTAAATATAAAAATACATTAACATCAAGAACATATAGGTATTACATAAAATGACACACCTTGTGAACATCCATATGTCATATGTGCCTTGTAGAAGTAGTCCAGTATCACACGTAAAGCCTCCAACCATAATTCTCTTCAATGAAGTTGAGCTTGTCAAGTTAGGCCTTAGTGACAATGCTAGTTATAATGATGATTCTTATATTATTCTTATCAATCATACTCTTCCCATGATAACTCTTCAGCCTAAGAATGACATTGTACTAGTGGTATAATTATGAATACCTCCCTAGTTATGAAGGAGCGTTGGAAATATAACTAGTTTCTATATTCATAATTATTATTGTAGTAATTTCAATATGTACTTTATGAAACAAAAAAATAAATAAAAGAAAAGGTTATCATTTTAAAGCATGAGTTTCATGCTATTTAGTGATGGTATTTTTGTTAAAAGTTTGTTCTTAATGCTTCTAGGGTTTTTTAGGTCATAAAATTTATTGTCAGGAGTCAAGAGACTGCACATAATGTTTATAAAAACCTTATAGGAAAAAAATATCTTGTAAAAAAAAAATATTTTGAGTCTAGAATGGCATGGAAACCTCCAAATTAAAAGTGAGCGGTGGAATCTTCAAGTAGGCCTAAAGGAGGGAATTGAAATCCATGGGAAGGCTATATAAAGCAATATTTTGACCTCATTTGGTACTCAATCACTCACCAATTATATCTACAAGAATAAGTTTTCTCTAAGGCTAGAAGCATCTAGGAAGGTGGATCAAAGGTATAGAGGGAAAACGAAGTTGAAGAAATATTGTTTTTGGGATATCTCTCTCACACGTGTTAGTATCTAGGGTTTCTGCAGCTACAAAGAGGGTCATAACTACACATATGAATTACAAGAGAGTGAAGTAATAGATCATTGGAGGGGAGAATACTCTATCTTGACCTCATTTACTTTGGAAGGATACATCTTACTCAAGGAAGGAATCAAGAAGAAGTTCGATTAGGTTTTATATAATAGCTAAAAGGCCCAAATTGTAGGATGAAATTGTAGGGTAGGATTTGTGGTCGAAGCTGCTTCTAGTAGTAGGTTCTACTGGAAGGGCTAACTTTCTACTTGGAGGAGGAATTGGTCTAGGGTTTGGATCTTTACTATCTCATTTGAAGAAGTTTCTATAATAAGAGAAATTATTTTAGGTTTCATCTTGGAGGGGTTTTTCCCTGGCTTGGAGTGCAACTTTTATGTCCACTTTCTTTATTATTTTTCTCTTGATATTTATTTGATGAAGAAGATAGAATAAAGAAACATAATAAGAATAATAAATTTCGCAAGAAACTATTAAGGTTAAGGTAAAATTGGAATTAATATCTTGCATTTTTCATTTATCAACACAAAATGCTTACAATAGGGTTGACTATATTGATTATGTTGTCATATTGTGCAACAATAATCTCATTATGCATAGCACATTATTATTTAACTTCACTCTATGTGTTATGATCACAGGTAGTGTTCTCATTTCTATGGTTATCAATAAGGTGAGAAGCATTCTCCTTTCATTATGATGTGCTCACATTAATGATATTGTGTATGATTCTATTTGAATTAAGTTCATTGCATTGGATTACCCCCTTATTAAGTACATTTTAAACTTCAGTTAGTGTGTTATCATCAAGACTAGCATTGTTCTTTTCTATATCATTATTTAGAAGCTTCAATAAATTCTTTCACTATGTGTGAGAGAAAATACTTCCATCAAAATCAACTTTCTTTGAAATATAATACATAAATTATACTATGTATTGATATTGTATGGGAAGTAAGAATTATTAAATTACATCCAAGTCATTTATTTTATATTGTGTCACAATTCTTAGTTAATTAATCGCTAAACTAGATCACATTCATTAAAGAACAATCAAGGGAATACTGCATGGTTTCATAGCAAATATACTAATTATTTGAATTTGAATTTCATAGGTTATTGAGATTCTAGCACAACATCCAAACGATAAAGTTTCCACCATTATAGGATCTAAATTTGTGCCTTGGATCACAAAAAGAACCAATTGTTTCTTTGTATTCCACTAAAATTTGACTACAAGGCATTTTGTAGTGCCACCTATGAAGAAATTTGGATCTATCATATTCTTGAATGTGGGAAGAAAGAAAAAAATACCAACAAAGAACAAATGTGATAACTAAATCTCTATAAAATGGACGTACAACTCATTTTATCATGCTATAACAAGGCATATTGAAACTCATCATTAAATTGACTTGATATATTATAATACAAATGATAATGTGGAAAGAAAATGCTTAATTTGAAAAATGTATACTGACAAATGTTTGGAAATTACTGGGGGGTGAATCAGTAATTTTATCTTTCCAATTATTTATCTCAGCTTAATTTCCATTTTCAAATATCTCCTTATTCAGCTAACATATTATGTCTATCTTTTTTTATTTACTGTTTCTTTTGCGGTTACTAGAGAGATACAGTTTCATATGTATATATTCATAGTTAAATAACATTCACACAAGTGGGACATTCAACAAGAAACACATGAAGACTCTATATATAAGGTGGTTATAAGTGAAAACCCACAAAGGGAGAAATGCATGAATTTTTTGCTGAAAGGGATGTGAAATGAGGCTTCCACTCCCCTATTACATCAAAAATTTTGAAGGCTTCGACCTAGAGGATGCTGCTACATCAAGTAGGCTCAAACTCCCACAAATTTTATGCAGGATGCAACCCACAAGAGGATCCTACCTCAACATGCTATAATGTGTTCTTTATCAAGCTACAACTTGAAAGGATACAACAATCACCCAATCAAATTACAAATTATATTTGATGGTTACCTAGTCTTTCTCTCTATTCTAAAATATATTTTTTGTCCTCTTTTCAGCAACTTATTCTCTATGCTTTTGTTCTTCAAATAAACTTATTTTTTCCTACTCTTTCCCTTCTCTCCTTATGAGAATGTGCACAAACTCTCTCATTCAAATGGTCAAGTCAATTTTTTTTTTTTTTTCCATTCAAAATGGAACCTTTTTTATACAAATTGATGTTATATATTTGTATTCCATGAAACAAATATAACTTAAGACCTGTCACTTGCTATTCTAAGGTTTTTCACAATCTTCCTCTTCACTTTAAAATATGAAATTTAGTTCAAAAAAATTGTAATACAAATAAGGGATGAAATAAAATAAGCCAACAACAATGATTGTAAAATAAAATTCATGATTTTTTCAGATTTGTATGAGCTACATTTTAACTCTTTCTCAAATTTATACTAGCCCCATTTTAATGGCTTCAAGCATTTTCCTCTTATCTCTTCAACTAGAATATTGTACAAATGATTCTAATTAATGAAAACATCAATTATTCAGCTGATGTCTCAAAATTCCATGTACCGTATATTTGTTTAGATTGTGGGCTAAAATTCAAAGCAATTTAGTAGAATAAATAACCACTAGCATCCAAAATTGATAGACCTTTCCACATCACATTACTTTGATAAACCTTTGCACATCAACCTTCAACAATATCAATCGACAATAATTTTCAAGTCTTAACATTGCACAATGATTTTAAATAACTCAGCCTTAACATCCACATAACATTTAGTATTCAGTTATTTCTCCAACTATCCAGCATAACATTTTACATTACCATGCCCACTTCACATTAATGCCAACATTACAAACATTCTCCACCTTTTCAATTGATCCCAAATCGATGATACTCCCCCTAATATTCATACCTCTTATCTTTCCTAAGAATTAATTTTATTTTTGGCTTCATTTCTACTCCCAACATACCCCCTTTGAACTAAATGATAAGAAGCTTTATATGAAAATATGAACATTGTTTTTATTCACGGTCAATAAATATTCAATAATCATATATATTTTCTTATGAATATGGAAATGATTATCTCCTTGTGAAATAAATCAACCTTTTCTATATGAGAAGATCAATGTACATGCTTTAGTTTTATTTTCCAATAAATGAAATAGACTACATTAGGTAAGTTCGGTACCATTTCCATTGGATATATATATATATAGATATATATATGGGGGTAATATGTATATATTAATCGGTCCTTGCTACTTTGAGGAGGAAAAGAAATTTTAGGTGAAAATCTCCCTGTGTGGATTGTTGCGCGCCACAATTGATCCATGGGCACTAAGGTTATAACAAATAGAACTTGGGTTGTTAATTAGATGGTATTTTTCATTCCATGAAACATCATATTAAAAAATCTCACTCACACTCTAAAATATCAACTTCACCAATTTCTCTTACCAACATGATTGGCATTTTAATTGTATATATTGATTGATTCAAATGGAGTCACAAATTTCCGAGTAAAAATAATTACGGCACAAACCATAATTCACAAAAAAAACCATCAATTGATGCACAACAACCGTGTGCCATTAGTGCTTCCAATATTCGCTAAATTTAACACATAAAATGAATATGCATTAACACCAATTCATAAAATGAATATCAACAAATGCATCAATATATCAACCAACACATACATCAATCAACATATCAATGTCAAAACAACACGTATATCAACCAATAAATCAAACCAGCGCATATATTAAACCAATATATCAAACCAATCGATATATCGACCAATGGTAAATTATTGTCTTAACCAATACATTGACCAATGCTTCATAAAAAAAGTCGAACTATTCATCTCTCGAGAAATATGCACACGAAACAAAAACAATGTGCTCATGAATCATCCACCATACATAAGCTACTACATTCGATCTCCCCTCTTCACTCTCCCCATGATTTCATGGTATTCCAAATCGTACCAGATAGCACTTCGATGACATATTCCAAAATTTGTGTAGATTCATGTGAGAAGCCTCAATTTCACTATGACTTAAACATAGATTTGATGCACCAATACCAACATTCAATATTCTTATAGCTAAGGTTTGATGCAAAGAGTCATATCAATAACTCAAGAAAATAACACATACACACACAAACAAATATATATATATATATATATATATATATATATATATATATATATATATATATATATATATATATATAGAGAGAGAGAGAGAGAGAGAGAGAGAGAGAGAGAGAGAGAGAGAGAAATACATGTGCACATATTTCCTAATCAGACTAGCTTTAGGAAATCACTTGATTAGCACACTCACCACCCAACCATGAACTTTCCACCAGTTCCTCCCGAGATGAGACTAGTTTCCAAGAATATCCAAGGGAAAATCTCGAGAGAAAAAACAAAACACTCCTAATATCCTTCATAGGTATCTTATTTACCTATTATTCCTAACCAATTTTTCTATTATCGTCGTCTTCCTTTTGTGGAAGTATTTTTGTGTTAAATCTCGCTTTTCTCTCCTGCGGTGCTTTATCCTTCCATATGCTTCGCATATTTCTCTAGCTAAGAGACTTAATGGAACTTTTTATCCCATATATTAAATATTCTTGTTTAGGAAACAATTTTTTTCCATGGAATATTTATCTCAATCTCAACTATTGGTGAGATTTTTATTTCTGGCAATCGTCTCATTCCAAGTAATATGCATTCCTATTAATAAAAAAAAAATACATATTTCATAATCACTCTAATATATCATGTTCATTTACACAATTATGGTGTTTCCATCAACCAATCTAACATAGTTTAGTATAAAAAGAAAGTAATTATTCCATAAATAGAGGTATATTACGTCTTCCACCCTTCTAATTTACATCGTCCTCGGTGTTTAATTCTCCAGTTTGTTCCCTCGGGAACAATGCTAGATAGTTATTCTGTGTTTCATCCTCTCACTGCCATGTGGCCTCTTCGAGAGTAAAGTGTTTCCATTACACCTTAACTTGAATGTTTGCTCAATTTTGGATCAAGGTCTCTTTCTGATCGAGTATACGAATTAACTCTACCATGAAGTCTCTTTCAGGTTCCACCTACAATAGTTTCCATTCAATTATATGGAAATTACCATGTACATATTTCTTCAATACAGATGCATGAAAAACATTGTGTAATTTAATATGACTATGAAATGCTAATTGATAAGCTATAAGTAAAATTCTATCCAAATTTTCAAAAGGACCAAAAAATTGCATGATAATTTGGGATAGTTTTTAGCTCGTAAAGTTCTCTTCCTTGGCTTAACCCTTTAATAAGCATGATCTCCAACTTTAAACTCTTTTTGTGTTATTTTATCTTTTGCATAGCTCTTTTGTCTATCCTTAGCAGTATTTATATTCTTCCTAATCATGTGTACAATATGTTTCATTTCCTAGAAAGCATTTGGTTCTAAGATCAATCTATCTTTCTATTGACTCCAACCGAGAGGTGTATGGAACTTTATACCATACATAACTATAAAAGGACTCATTTTTTATAGATTTTTTTTGTTGTTGTTTCTATAAGAAAATTCAGCCAAATGTAAAAAATCCCTCCATTTAGTGGGCCTATCCATGACATAGATCCTAAGCAAGTCCTATAAAATATGATTTTTTCTCTTAATTTGACCATCTATTTGAGGATGGTATGTTGTAATGAAATTTAGTTGAGTTCCCATGCTCCCAAATAGTGCCCTCCAAAATTTCGAGGTAAACTTGGCATCTCTATCAGACACTACCATTTTGCGTACTCCATGTAGTTGAAATATCTCTTTCATGAAGATATTGGCAATTTATGTTCTACCATAATTGGAATGCACTGGTATTAAATGTGTTGTTCTACTTAAGGTGTCTACTACCAACATAATTAAATCATGTTGTCTCTTCGTTCTTGGTAACCCAATGATAAAATTGATAGATATTATTTCCCATTTCCATTGAGGAATAAGTAGTGGGTTCATTAATCCAATTGGATGTTTATGTTCTACTTTCACTTGCTAACACTCTGAAAATTTTTCTAAATATTAAGCCACTTTTTCTTAACTCCTGAACAAAAGAAGTTTTTCCTTAACATTGCTAACATATTTTGGTACTCTAGGTGTCCTGCATAGGGTTTTTTATGATATTCATCGAGTATGATTTGTTTCAAAGTAGTCACAATGGGTACATACAACATTTTTCTGAAATTTGAAAAGTTTCTAAATTTTCAGCATAACCAAAAATGTCAGTTTGTTGTAATTTTTCCTGAATTTCCAAGCATTTAGGATTACTCTTTATAGAATTTTTAATATGCTCCACCTAATCGGTGCTCATATTACTATCATATGCCCTTATTAAAGTATAATAATGTATAATCAATGCATCTCTTATCTTTTTTTCTTTCCCTTTTATATATTTTATGTCAAACTTAAATTCACTGAGAAATGGCATCCACCTAGCTTCTCCGGCATTTAGATCCAGTTGGCTAAAAATTTATTTTAACCTGATATGATCACTTAACAAAGTGAATTTCTTCCCTAAAAAATAGTGTCTCCACATTTTTAAGGCATGAATTATAGAAGCTAGCTCTAAATCGTAAATTGCATATTTCTTCTCATGGGTTTTCAGTTTTCTAGACTTATAAGCTACTATTGGATTTTCTTGCATTAAAATTCCCCCTATCCCATTCATGCAAGCATCATGAAAATAGTGAACTTTTTATTTGGATTTGAAATTTTTGAAATAGGACCCATAGTGATTAAGTGTTTCAACTTCTCAAATTTTTCTTGACATTTGGTGTTCCATTTCAAAATTTACTCCTTTTTTCCGTAGGGACGTGATTGGATGCGCTAATCTCAAGAATCCCTCTATAAAATTCTGGTAATATATACTGATTCCCATAAATGGGCAGACAAAAAACATTTCATTGGGGATAGGCTAATTTAATATGGCCTTAATATTTTCAAGAACAAACTCCAGTCCTTCCATTGAAATAACATGACCCAAACACTATATTATGTTCTTATAGAACTCACATTTTCTTGATTTAGCATACATATGGTGTTATCTTAATGCTTGCAACACCAATTCCAAATGTTTCCAATGTTCCTCTTCATTCTTAGAATACACTAGAATTTCATCTATGAAAACCAATACAAATTTATCCAAATACTTATAAGTATTCTATTCATTAAGCACATAAAGGTTGTTTAGGCGTTAGTAAGGCCAAATGGTAACACTACAAACTCGTAGTTACGATATCTAGTTCTGAAGGAGGTCTTGTAAATATCTTTGTCTTTGATTCTCAACTAGTGACATCGAGTCATTAAGCTATTTTTGAAAAAATAGTTTCCCCTCTCACCAGATCAAAAATATCATCAATACGAGGTAATGGGTATTTGTACTTAATAGTTAACTTGTTTAATTGTCAATAATCGATGCACATCCTAAACTCGTTATCCTTTTTCTTGACAAATAACACTAGATCCCCCCACGGTGATACATTGGGCCTATTTTAGCCCTTGATTAGTAGATCTTGCAGCTTCATCTTGAATTCCAGTAACTCAAGTGAAATCATTTAGTAAGGGAATCTCAACACTGGGGCTAAATCTAGTACCAAATTAATGGATAAATATATCTCTCTGTGAGGGGGTAAACCTGGAACTTCTTCAGGAAAAACATCTTAGAACTCTGTAATGACTAGAAGATTTTCTAATTTTTATTTCTCTATTTGTTGTTCACTTCAATCCACATAACCATAAATATCAGACACCCTTTTTTGTTCACTTGAATCCACATAACCATAACTATAACTATATATATATATATATATATATATATATATATATATATATATATATATATATATATATATATATATAGAGAGAGAGAGAGAGAGAGATAGATAAATACATGTATGTACCCCCAAATACGACTTTTCATAAAATCACTTGATGAGCACACTAAACACCCAACCATTATTTTCCACTAGTTCCCCTTGAGTTGAGACTAGTTTCCAAGGAGATCCAAGGGAAAATCCCCAGAGAAAAAAAAAAAATCTCCTAATATCTTTGATATGTATCTTATTTACCTAATCTTCCAAACCAAATTTTCTATTAGTGGCGTCCCACTTTTATGGACGATTTTTTCTATTAAAGCCCACTTTTATCTCTTGTGGTTCTTTATCCTTCCATATTCTTAGCATATTTCTCTAGCTAAGAGACTTAATGTATCTTTTCCTACCTTCCATTAACTCTTCTAGTTTAGGATTTTTTTTCTTATGGAATATTTATCTCAATCTCATCTATTGATGATATTTTTATTTTTGGCAACCATCTCCTACTCAAGTGTCTCATTCTAAGTAATTTACATTGTTGTTAATAAAATAAAATTTACTTATTTCATAATTACTTTAATGTATCTTGTTAGTTTACAAAATTATGTTGTTTCCATCAACCAATCTAACATAGTTTAGTCTAAAAATAAAATAATTATTCTAGAACTTAAGGGACATTACAATGTTATTTTCTTGTTGGAGTGTTTATCTAGTGTCTGTGTTGTGTCGAGCTTCTGATTTATTCACGTAATGTGAATCATTTCTTAATTTTCCAAATTTGTATTTATCTTCATGTGTAATTATTCAACATCTCATCCCTAGGGATGCCTGTGTCAATGGTATGCACTATTTATTGTTTTCTTATTTGATTTTCTTTAGCATATTCCTCTATAAAAGGTATAAATAGTGTCATCTTATTTTGGAATAATTTATTGTTTTTGGATTAAGGCACCAAATTTACTCCATTAGTCCTTTATTAATTCCTTCACAAGCATCTGTGTTAATATATTTTATTTGTGATTTTGAACATAGCCTTATCTGAAGAGTACGCTAAAACATTACATCATGATTAATTGTTATACGATCATATTCCTATGAGACTATGACTCTTCATTTGATCAATATATCATTGATAAATTTGGTTCTATCCAAAAGTATTATTGAAGAGCTTCAACAACCTTCTTCATTATATGAAAAATAAACCTCATCCCTTTATACATTCACCATTTGTATACACGACTGTAGGTTATAAATAAAGCATCAATAGACATACCATTCAATTCTTTGTAATAATAATAACAAATATGAATGATTTAGAGGAATGTTAGGATCAATTTAAATTATTTGAATATATGTGTGTGTGTGTGTGTGTGTGTGTGTGTGTGTGTATTCAAATGCTTACTCCTTTTTGTTGATGATGAATTAGAAACATACTTATTTCATAGATTTTGATTTCAATGCAACAATGTAGTTTTATCAAGTGTTGACCTTCTAAACATAGAACCAATTTGATGGTTTTATCCATGGTAGAATTTCACTTCGCATTGTTCCTAGCCTTTATCTCTAACTTTCATTGATTCATATTTGCTAGTTTATATGTTAGATGGAGACTAGAATTATTCATGTTAATACAAATCCTGCATATATATGTCTTCATTCGGAACTTAAAAATAATATGGATCATATGTTGATCACACGATACTTCATGATGAAGTCTTATAGAAACTAGACATAAAGACGTATAGAGTCTGTGCCTCTAGGCTTGATGTTAGCGCATTTTCTTGCACTATATATATTCAAAGAAATCTCTAGTTTTCCTTTCTTCGTAGTTCAAAGGTTATAAATTGGGTATGGAAATAATAAAATATATTTTTATGCATAGGTCATACATATATAGAGAAAAAACGCTGAATAATTTTCAAAATTTCTAATGATGTACAAATATACTATGAGCTAGTCTCATATTCAAAATATTTTGTCTAGATATTTTGAAATCTTTTGTCTAGATATGCAACTATGATATTGTAAATTTTGAAAATGCTTATTTACTTATCATATATATACACTTTAAAAAAAAAATTACATCAAATAATAAAACTTCAAACGATGAACCTAGTTTAAGATGGTCTAGTTCTACAAATATAAGCTAGTATTTTTCATGTTACTTCTATGTTTGTCTCAAAGTCGAGAGACTTAAAAATTTATAATATTCATATACTTTTTGCTTTTGATCATATGCATATTGTTTCTCTTCTTTACTTCTTATTGCTTATGTGATCCGGGTTGACTTTTGCTACCCTTTTAACCAAGACATTTTGCTTCGCTTGATGTGTTAGAATTACACTTTATCAAAAAAAGCATGCAGATATAATCAAGAGGAACACATGTCAACCATCACACAACAAAACACAAGATGTTTAATAACATATTTCATCCAGTGTGGAATACGTCTTCTGGCCTCGGTGTCTCAATGGTGTTGGCCGCTTCATTTGGTGCTATAAATGGTTATGTTTTACATGGATGTTGTTGAATTGTCATACAAGGGAATGGGCCCTCAACATGAGTGGCAAATCCTCTCCATGAGATGTTCCATTAAAAGGAACTCTTACTCATCACAGGCCTCCTATCAACATGACAAATTCACACATGGTGACAAAGAGCATCCTGCCATAAGGGCAACAAAGGGATCTCCCAACATAAATCGTCATCCATGATAAGTACATACCACATAAATTACACATAAAGATTATGCATCATACATCAAGCAGGAATCAACAACAACAAATAAACATAAATATTATGCATCATATATCAAGCAAGAATTGACATGACATAAAACATATCACAACAAATGTAAATGAAGTGCATGGAAACAACACTTTAGATACCTCAACTCTGATGTTGGTTGAAGACTAAGTTGCTCAACTACTGGATCTAAATGCACCATAGAAATCATGGCGTCAAATGGCATGAAATTGATTTTCCGCACGCTGAAAACCGACACCGTCATTCCATTATGGAAAATGGCCGAAATGTCAAGACCTTCGTTTCAGAAACTAACACTGCCATTAGAATTGTGTCACCAAGAGTTATAAAATTCATATCAAATTTGTCCAATTTGGACACTGGGAAAATTTGGCCCCTCTGGAAATGAGGCTCAATAAGGGTTCCACTGCCTCTGCATGTTGGCTTAGGGTTCCACACCTGCCTGCTATTAAAATATTATTAATACTCGAAATATGTGCTTGCCTCCATTGGTGCGTACTATGCGAATGAGTTTTTATATAAGATCTTCGGTGGGCTTCCCAAAGGGTGGGCCGATGGTGCATTGGCCACACCCACAGGAAGAGTTCATCGGGGGGCGGAGGTTCTGCAATCAAGACCCGACTCGACCCCATTTTACACAACCATTTATGCATTTTAAATTTTTGGTTTTGTTGGTGGTGCAACCCGATTGGGGGTCGACCACGTGGACCACGTAGGTTCGAGCCCCGCCACCACTGTTTTTCCTCGGTAACAATGAGATATATTATAAGGTTTGAATATTATATGGTTATAACATATATGGTATGGGTTCGAATCGATGGGGGCTCAGCGGGCGTCATGGCCTGCTGACCACATAAAATATTTTTAATATATATATTTTTTTGATATAACTAACTGGGGGTGGTGAGGGTAGCAGCCTGCCCCCCTAACTTTATTATTATTATTATTATTATTATTATTAATTAACAATGATTATTTTAAATTTTATCAAATTTTGATCGTAGGAGACAAATTATCAATCCCACAAATTCTCCAGGAATCTGGCCGGAGCTGGCCGGAATCTGGCCACCAAAATCCTGCGAAATTGTGTCCTCCTTAACCTCCCATGTCACCTAGTCAACCCTAGAACTTTGACCAGCTCTAACTTTCACATACTAACCCGGTTTGATGAACCGTTCAAATGGTTTTGATCAGGACAAATAGATATTCAAATTGAAACTGAGTTTTCCACATTTCTTCCACTTTTATTTTTGAGATTTCATAAGCCCTCTTTGTAATGTGAGGGTTTATGGAGCCACTTGGATCATTCCTCCCCAGTGAGGAGCTTTTGGTCCTCCAAAATCATTGACAATAATCTGCAATTGTTGTGTACAATGCCTGCCTCACAAGTGTCTTGATAAAGGTCACCCTTCCTTCTCCTTCATCTTTGTTCTTCAGAGCCATAAGTGGTGAACTGACACTTGCATCCTCTACAAAATTGTAGTAGAATTTATTGCAAATTACATGCTCAAATATGACCAAATATGACCCAAGAATTCCATACTCGCCATGAGTTTATACACATACTCGATGGTTAAGCTTACAACAAAATGGAATCAATAATATCCCAGCTATCAATACAAGGAAAAAAGCATCATTTTTTCTTAAAAAACGATGGAAAAACACATCATCCCTTTTAAAATTAAAAATGCAACACATGATTTAAAAACAATGCCATGACACACTACCACATCTAGAAAAACTATCTCTCACTTATCAAAGTGAATGGATAATCTCCCTGTGGCGCACTTGCTTGTCGAACATTTGTTTTTTCTGGTTCATGCACCAATACTTCATCCTTAAGGTGCAGCTCTGGATGGAACCTCGAACACATGGCTCTTTGATAACTACTTTGGTTGCAATGGCTACAAAAGGTATTCTTCCTCCAGAGCTGCTTAACTAGTTTCTTTCCCTGTAGTGGAAAAGTAATATACCACCTCAACCTTCTTTGTGTTTCAATTCTTTTCCAACACTTAGTAATGACATGGTTATGTAAACCACAAAAGAAAAAGTTTTCTTATGCCATGAATTACGTTCATGATTAGAAAAATTCTTATAATCAAAATGAATTTGTTAATATCGAGACTTATTGTACCTTTCTTGGTGATCTCTGATGTGATTGTGGTGATTAGAGCTTGTGTTAGCTCTTTCATTACAACATGAACTTCCATGTGATGATGGTGAAGTGTTCCCATCAATCCTTTTCCTTGGAGAGTTCAACAATATATGCTTGCTTCTAATGTGATTATGGAGATGAGAGCTTGCCTCAGTTTTTTCTCTACAATATTTGCTGCCATAAGATGATGGTAAAGTGTTCCCATCATTCTCTCTCCTCGACAGTTTCCACAATGTCATGGAGGCTTCTCACACCTTCAACCATTCTCCTTCACTGTATGCTAAACCTGCGTAGCAAGGTCTCTACACAACCTCCAATGGTTGAGTTATGCCTTGGCCATGAATGACATGTCCTCCTGCTTTGTACCCCATCTCGGTAAGTAGTCTCATGCCAGTTCCTATAATTAGGATCTCCACATTTACAACAGAAATAATAGCATGTGAAGATGAAACTAAAGAATTATCATAATTGTTTACCTCAGATATAGATTTTGAAACAGGTGAAGAGGGCTTCTATGAGCCTTCATTACGCTTCACTTCATCCAAGGTCTCTGTCATGGCTTGTAGCTAAAGCTACAATTGTTTCTTCTCCTCCTTCTCTTCATGTAGGACTGTCTTCAATGCCTCATGATCTATTTGAATATTTTAGTCATTGCACTCTAATTATTCCAATTCCTATGTCGTGGCTTGCACCTAAAGCTACAATCGCCGCTTCTCATACTTCTCTTCCTATAGGAGTGTTTTCAAAGCATCATGATTTGTTTGAAGAATTTGGTTGTTGTGCTTGAATTCTTCCAATTCCTCTATTGTGGCTTGCAATTGAAGCTGCAATCGTGACTTCTCCTCCTTCTTCTCTTGTAGAAGTGTTTTCAACTCACAGTTATCTGTTGCTTGTTTCTCATAAGCTTCATACAACATGTCCACCCTTTCATACATCCTCAACATGGCCTCATACTTGTATTTGACATACTCCATTGTTGCATGTTCAATGGTTCACGCTTGCAGTTCACATAATAAAGAAGACCACTCTGATACCAGTTGATCCGGGTTGACTTTCTCTACCGTTTTAACCAATACCTTTTCCTTCGACTGATGTGTTAGAATTACACTTTATAAAAAAAGAGAATTAATGAACACATGCAGATATAATTAAAAGGAACACATGTCAATCATCACAAAACAAAATGAAAGATGTTTAATAATGAAGTTCATCCAATGTGGACTACGTCTCTGGGCCTCGATGTCTCGATGGTGTTGGCTGCTTCATTTGGTGTTGTAAATGGTTATGGTTTACATAGAAATTGTTGACTTGTCATACAAGGGAATGGGACCTCAACATCAGTGGAAAATACCCTCCATGAGACGTTTTGTTACAAGGAACTCTCACTCATCACAGACCTCCTATCAGCATGAAAACTTCACACATGGTGACAAAGAGTATCCTGCCATCAAGGAAACAAAGATATCTCACAACATAAATCACCATCCATGATAAGTACATACCACATCAAGTACACTTAAATATTCCATGTCATAAATCAAGCAGGAATCGACAACAACAAATAAACATAAAGATTCTGCATCATACATCAAGCACGAATCGACATGACACAAAACATCTCATAGAAAATATCAATGATGTACATGGAAACAACACTTCATATATCTCAACTCTGATGCTAGCTGAAGAATAAGTTGCTCAGCTGCTAGATCTGAATGCACCATTGAAATCGTGGCGTCGAATGGCATGAAATCGACTAACCACACGCTAAAAACTGACACCATCATTACATTATGGAAAATGGCTGAAAAATCGAGACCTTTGCTTCATAAACTGACACTAATATTAGACTCATGTCATTGAGAGGTATAAAATTCATATAAAAATTTTCTAATTAGGACACTACAAAAAATTTGGCCCCTCTAGAAATGAGGCTCAATCAGGGTTCCACTGCCTCTACATGTTAGCTCGGGGTTCCACACCTACTTGCAATTAAAATATTATTAATACTCAAAATATGTCCTGCCCTCCATTGGTGCACACTATGCGAATGATTTTTTATAGAAGATCTTGGACGAACTTCCCAAAGGGTGGGATGGTGGTGCATTTTCCGCACCCACTAATGGAGTTCATTGGGGGGTGTAGGTTCCACATTCAAGGCTCGACCCAACCCCATTTTACAAAACCATTTGCGTGTTTTATATTTTTGTTTTTGTTCCTGGTGTCACCAACTTGTGGGCTGACCTCGTGGGTCGGGCAGGTTCTACCCTTGGCCACACCATTCTGCCTCGGTAACAATGTGATGTATTATAAGATTTGAATGTTATATGGTTATAACATATATGGTATGGGTTCGGGCTGAGGGAGGCTCGGCGGGGGTCAAAGTCCACCGACCCCATAAAATATTTTTAATATATATACATATATATATATATATATATATATATATATATATATATATATATATATATATATATATATATATATATATATATATATATATATATATATATATATATATAACCGACCGGGGGTTACAGGGATGGCAACCTACCCCCCTAACTTTACTTTTTTTTTTTAAATTAACAATGGTTACTTTAAATTTTCTCGAATTTTGACTCTAGGAGACAAATTATCGGTCCCACAAATTCGCCTAGAATCTGGCTGGAATCCTTAACTTTCCATGTCACCCTTAGCCTGCCATGTCCTCCTTAACCTGCCATGTCACCTAGTCAACCTCGTAACTTTGACCAGCTCTAAATTTCACATATGAACTCGGTTTGACGAATCGTTCACAGGGTTGCGATCGGGATGACGAGATCTTCAACTTCATTAGGGGAATTTAGAGGTCTAAAATGAGCCTCGTAAGAAAAATATACAACCAAAATAAACCTTATAAGAACCAATAGGATTCAAGATAATGATGTCAACCATGGGGGATAATTCACCATTTTTTAGGTAAAAGGGTAAGAATATGAAAAAATAATAAAATAGTAAAACTACTTTTTCAACTTGTATTTTTGACTTATCTCCCACACTTTTTACTCAAAATTCGAGCGGGAGTACTCGTTGGATGCAAAATTTAATTCTTCATCAAAATCTTACCCATGTTGCATACTTTTGATGGACCCTACTACATGAAAAATCAGAAATACATGAAAAAACGCGATTGCAATCACATTTTTCATGTATTTTTCATTTTTAGTGTAGTAGAGTCCATCAAAAGTATGCAACATGGGTACTCCTTGGATGAGGAATTAAATTTTGCATCCAACGAGTACTCCCGCTCAAAATGTGAGTAAAAAATTTGGGAGATAAGTTGAAAATACGAGTTGAAAAAGTAGTTTTTTGTTCTTTCCCTCTAAAATTTGATGATGTAATCAAATATTATTTTATTATTTCCACTATTATTTTATAATTTCCTTAGGAGGCCCATTTTAGACCTCAAAATTCCCCTAATGGAAACTAATCTTGCCACATTTCTTCCACTTTGATTTTTTAGCTTTCATAAGCCCTCTCTGTCCTATGAGGGTCTTTGGAGCCACATGGATCATTATGTAGAGTCTCCCGATTAGTTGATGCTTCATTTTCATATTCTCTATTATATTTTTGGCTCATATTTAATGTCAAACTAGTGATAAGAGGGAGTAAGGACTATTCCCAACTTGTTCCTTAGATACTCAAATGGTTATGTTGCTAGTGGCTTAGTAAATATATCTAATATCTTCTCCTTTCTTGATATGTATTCTAGTTTCACTATTTTCTGAGCCACATGTTATCTGAGGAAATGATACTTTATAGTTATATGATTATTCTTTGAATTAAGCACTAGATTCTTGGATATGTGTATTGCACTAGTATTTTCACTTTTAAGAGATATCGGTTCGCTAAAAGTTTCATTGATACCATGTAGAGTCTATTTCATGCACACCACTTGTGTGAAACAAGTATCAATTCCTATATATTCGAATTTTTTTGTAGATAGAGATACTAAGGTTGTTTTTTTCTCAACCATGCAACCAACAATTCTCCTATGTACAATGCACTACCACTCGTACTTTTCCAGTCATCTATGCAATTGGACCAGTTTTCATTTGGGCATGTTGTCAGTTTGAATTCCTTCCCTTTTTGTTACCATATTCCATTGTCTATATTCCATTTCAAGTATCTAAATGTCCCTTTTATTACTAGTAGATGACTTTATTTAGGTGTTGATTTATATCTAACTACCAATCTGGCTGCCAACATTATATCTAGTCTATGTGTTGTTATATATAGAAAACTTCCTGTCATATATTTGTAAATCTTTTAATCAAAAACAAGTGATTCAAGTATCAACACATAACTTGCACTGAATTTTTATGGTTGTTGAGATAGGTTTACAGTATTCCATTTGAAACATTTTCAACATATCCTTTATGTATTTCTCTTCAGAAATTAATATACCTCCTAAATTTTATAGTATTTTGTTATGGAACCAGCTCCAAAAATAGAATAAAAGAGAGATCAACGCCGTAGAAGTAAGCCACTTAGAGGGGGAAACCTCCTTTACATTACATAAATGAATAATTCTTCGATGATATAAATGACCAAAACCTCCTTATATATATATAGGTTTCCATGGGATCACAATATAATCCTAGTCGACCTAACAATAATAATGTAAGGGCACAATAATAACAGTATTGGGGTTACAGGGGTACAACAATAGCAATAAGGGGGTTACATTAACAAAAATAAGGGACTATACTAGTAATATAGGGACCTAACATGCCCCTTTCCTTCAAAAAAGTGTTGTACTTAATGCTTGAGTAGCTCTGGATGTTTCCGTATAAAATTCTCATCCTCCCATGTAGAATCTTTAGTGGGTAAGTTCTTCCACTTGATGAGGTACTCTGAAATTGACTGATTAAGTAGCTGTCAAGTTCTTGTTTCCATGACTGATTCAGGTTCCAATATGAATTTTCCTTCCTCATCAAGTTATGGAAATATTGTTTGAACTGGAATTTTGTCCCCTATAACCTTCTTTAAGCATGAAACATGGAAAACTAGATGCACTCGCTAAGAATCAAGAAGCTCCAATTTGTATGCCATAGTACCAATCTTTTGCAACACCTTGTAAGGACCATATTACTTTGGTGATAATTTATTATCATTCTTAGCTTGCTTGAGGGACATTTTTTTGTATGGTTGTAGCCTTAAAAATACCCAATCTCCTCCATCAAAATTTTTGTCATTGCGATGTTGTTTTTTTCCAAATTTAGGTTATTCTTTAAGAGTTGGAGAACCTCTTGTTGATGCTCGATGTGATATTCCACTGCCTGAACCTCAGAATTTTCTCTTAAAGAAGATGTGATGGATGGTGGATGATATCCATAAACTACCATAAATGGGGTCATTTTTGCTGCAGTATGGAAAGAAGTGTTATACCACCATTCAGCGAGAGGTAACCACATGACCCATTGTGTTGGCTTATCAGATAGAAAACAACGAAGATATCCTTCCAAAAATTTATTCACTATCTCTATTTGACCATCATATTGAGGATGATAAGATGAGATTTGAGCTAGTTGAGTAACCAAAGAAGAAAATAACTTCGTCCAAAAATTTCCAGTAGCTTTGTTTCCATAAATGCAGTAGCAACTAAACTTGCTTTAAAAGGATGAGATAATGCACAAAAGTATGCATACTTGGTAAGTCTATCAACCGCCACCATGATGACAATATTTCCTTCGAACTTAGGTAAACCTATGATAAAATCCATTGAAATCTCCTCCCAATGTTGACTTGGAATGGATAAAGGTTGTAGAAGACCCGAGGTCTTAATTGTCTCAACTTTATTTTTCCGAAAAACCAAACATTCTGCCACAAGCTTTTAAATATGAGATTTAATGCCATCCCAGAAAAATTCTTTCTTCACCCTATGGTAATTTCTTAAAAATCCTGAGTGTCCTCCTAAAGGAGAAGTGTGCAATTCCAAAATAATATTTTGTTTTAGTTGGGAATTATTGCAAATATATAAGCGATCTTTGTACCATAAGGAATCATTTTTCCAAAAAAATGTGTCATATGTACTAGGACCTTGCTGAAACTTTTGAATGACTGTCCACACTTCTTTTTCCTTCTTCCATTCATCCCTTGCTTCAATTATCCAATCTGGTTGGATAATATAAATGGCACAAAGCAATGCTTCCACCTCTTCATCCTTTCTTGAGACTGCATCTGCAACAAAATTGAGCTTCCCTTTTTTGTAGATAATTTCAAAGTCATAACCCCACATATTTGTGACCCATTTTTGTTGCTCTTTTGAAGATATTCTTTGTTCCAAAAATATTTTAAGACTATCATAATCATTTTTTACCTTGAAGTGTCTTCCCATTAGGTAAGGTCGCCATTTATTTAGTGCATGTAGTATTTCCAAAATTTCCTTCTCATAAATAGCTTTTTGTAAATACTTTCGTTTGATTGGACGACTTTCAAAAGAAATGGGTCTTCCTTCTTGCATAAAAACAACACCAATTCCATTTCCTGCGGCGTCACATTCCACAATAAAGGTTTTTCTAAAGTATGGTGTACCTAAGACCGGTGCGAGGCACATTGCCTCTTTAAGATATTAAGAGGCCTCAGTTGCTTCAGGAGTCCATGAAAATGCATATTTATTCAATAATTTTATTATAGGTGTTGTTATTCTCCCACAATTATTAACAAAATTTCGATAATACCCTTTTAACCCGAGAAATCCTCACAATTTCTTTATGGTTATGGGGACTTTCCATTCCTTAATGGCTTTAATTTTGTTATGGTCTACCTTAACACCCTCGTGAGATACAGTATGACCCAGATATTCCACCTCTTGTAATACAAAGAAACATTTGGATGTTGTTGCATATAATTGTTTCTCTTACAATAGTTTGAGCACCCTGTCAACATGTTGAACATGATCCTTCCAAGACCTGACGTAGATTAATATGTCATTAGAAAATACTAGCACAAATTTTCTAAGGAAGTGTTTGGAAATGGAATTCATCAACCCTTGAAATGTAGAAGGTGGATTGGTAAGGCCAAAAGGCATGACCAAAAATTCATAATGACCCTCATGATTTCAAAATGTTGTTTTCGAAATATCTTCACTCTTCATTCTAATTTGATGATATCCTGAATGATGATCCAACTTTGTAAAATAAATTTCTCCATGTAATTTGTCCAATAATTTATAAATCACAGGAATAAAATTTTTATCTTTAATAGTGAGCTTATTGAGCTCCCTATAATCTGGACACATGAGCCATGATCCATCCTTCTTGTGCACCAATACTACTGGAGGAGAGAAGGAACTTTGACTAGGTTGAACTATACCAACCTCTAACATATCTGCAATCATACGTTCATATTCGCTCTTTTGGACATAAGGATATCTATAAGGCCTGATGTTTGGAGGATCACTTCCTGGAATCAAATGAATAGCATGATCAGGATCATGAATAGGTGGGAGTCCTTTGGGACTTTCAAACTCCTTGGAATGTTTGTCCAAGATTTTTTGGAGATCTAGAGAAATAGATGATTTTTATGTTGGAACTTATAGTGAGCATAATTGTGCAATTACACCTCGTTGTTATTTCTTCATAAGCTTTGTCATGACATTATGGCTTTTTATCTTTCTCGGCTTCCCTGCAATACCCCATAATTCGATTTCCTTTCCTTCAAAAAATAATTTCAAGAAAATTTCTTGAAAATTAAAAGCTACCATCCCCAAAGATCGTAACCATTGTTCTCCTAGTACAACATCAGCACCTCCCATTGGAATGGAAAGAATTGGATTATTCAATACATATTCCCCCATGGTTATCTTGAGATTATGGAATTTTCCAAAGAAATTTATAGTTCCTCCATTTGCAAGCATCACTTGACATTCTGGTGCTGGGTATAGGAAATAATTCAATTCCTTGGCTACCTTACAATGGATAAAATTATGGGACTTCTCGAATCAATCAACACTTGAGAGTTGATTGAGAGTTTGAGGAGTGGTAATTCCTACCAATGCATTACACGATATGGTCAGACTCATTTATTCTTCTTCTAGGGTTGGTTCCTGGTGTATATCCTCTTCTTTTGAAGTTTCTTGTTCATTTTCTTCCTCCTCTTCACAATCTATGTAAAATAATTTCTTCTCAACACACTTATGACCTTTATTGTATTTTCTATCACAATTGTAGCAAAGTCGTTTTTCTCTTTCTTCTTCCAATTGTTGTGGTGTCAACCTTGTAGGTTTTGGAAGTCTAGGAGTAGCAACACTTCCATATGTATAGATGTGAGTGGTAGGCTTCCTTGTCACCATAATTTTTCATTCATTTTTTCCTGCCAACCTGAATGCCTTCTCTAATTAATGAGGTTCCCAAACATGAAATTCATGTTGGATTTTATCCTTTAAAGACCCATGAAGACATCAATCATATGTTCCTCTGGAATATCATTTACCCTTATATTCAATTTTTGGAAGTCATCAATATGGTCCCCCACTGAACCCTTTTGTTTGAGATTTATCAATTGGCTAAATACGATGTTTCTCTTTGTATCCTCATAATGTGCTATCATTTCCTCCATAAAAATTGACCATGTGACAATTTTTTTACGGGAGAGAATCCATCGATACCATACAAATGTATTTTGTTCTAAATGTAAAGTTTCAATATGTACCATTTGTGTGTTTTGCACATTATTGAGATCAAAATATTGCTCCATATATAGTATCCATGTTACGGGATCCTTGTCATCAAAATTCCTCATATCCATCTTTGGAATATGGTGGTTCTTCCATCCAACATTAGAGTTTATGAAATCACGATTAACATTTATTTTGTTCTCATCATGAGTTTCCTCTACTATATTTTCGCCATTAGGAAACATTTCTTGTGTCAACTTTGTCAAACCTTCCATGTGTGCTTTTAGATCATTCTTCATATTTTCCACGTTGTCTTTCATTTTTTCTTCCATGTCATCCATATTAGCTTCCAGCCTTTCTTAAAACCATCCATATTAGCTTCCATTCCCTTCTTCAAACCATCCATTTTAAATTCCATGCCTTTCTTCAAAAGTTCCATTTCATTTTTTTTTGTTCTTTGCTAGAGCAAGATTTGGTGCACCTGCTCTTGTAATTTTGATATGTCATGTTGCACTTATTCCTCTTCATGAGTCATAGTATAGCCTTCTGAAGGCTTAATGGGTGTTGAATTCTTTTTAGGGGCAATTTAGAACCCAATACTGATATCTATGCTTCGATATTCCCTCAGAATCACTTCAAACCAAAATTTCACACAAGACTTACACAATTCGAAAAAAAAAAATACACACCTTTTTCTTGCTTTTAAGGAGCTCCATATTGAAACTGAATTATCTCTGTGATTTCGGATATTCAATATCTGAAATTTGGCCCTGTAGTAGCCCTATTAATCTTCTTTCTAATGCCACAGGTCTGACCTGATTTGGATTCTTCAAGATAACTTTATAACCAATATCCAAAAATGACGTAATTATGGACTAGTTCAGTAGAGTGAAATTGTACGGCGTGCCACATATCACTGTTTCCTCCTTCAGCTCTAAAATTGATACACAGGAAACTATAGTCTATGCACTTTCATCCACTTTTAACAGAATTCTAATCTCATGCTCAGAGAGAGAGTTATGATGATTTCCCCATAGTCACCTCTTTGAGATGAAATTCGAGAGCCTAAAAAATTCCTACCTTCCACAGATCATATCTCTGAAAATATTGAGAAAAAAGATCGGAACATTTTACAGGAAGTTCCTCAAGATTTCACCTTCACTCTGTAAAAATTTCAGATTCTGGAACTTGTTAGAAAAAATTTATAGCGCACATTCCACGATGACCTAGTTTAGGTAAAATTCGGGAGCATGAAAAAAATCTAACTTTTTGCCAAATCATACCTTTGAAAATATTTCGAACCAAGATCTGAAATGTTTACATGACATTCCTCAGGTTTTTGACTTCACTCTGTAAAAATTTCAGCTTTTGAACCTTCATAGAAAAAAATGTTATAGAAAAAATGCCTCGATGACCTGTTTGGAGTAACAAAACCCTAGAATCCAAAGCTCTGATACAAATGTTATGAAACAAGCTCCAAAACTAGAAGAAAAGAGAGATCAACTCCCTAGAAAAAAGCCAGTTCGAGGGGGAAACCTCTTTTACATTACATAAACGAACAATTATTGGATGATACAAATGACCAAAACCTCATTCTATATATAGGACTCCATGGGATCACAATATAATCCTAGCTGAACTAAGAATAATAATGTAAGGGAACAATAATAAAAATATTGGGGTTTCAGGGGTACAAAAATAACAATAAGGGGGTTACACTAACAACAATAAGGGACTATACTAGTAATACGGGGACCTAACATATTTTCAGTCATAGATAAAAGGTAAGTTCTCCAATCATTGACATCTCAAACTCAGAGTCCATATCTTCGAGAAATCAATTTTGGGAATGATTTTTGTCATTTCCAAACATAATATCGTGCGCATACAAAACCTCAATTATGAATTCATCTTCTTTGGATTTTATGCACAAGTTACTGTTGGGTGCAGTAATTGAATTTCAATTACTCAACACTTAATCTTCAAACCAGGGCTTCGTAATCTTCAAGATGTAGCACAAGAAATGCCAAGGATTTTGGATCAATTATTTAATCGGTATCTTTATCCCTACAACTAAATCACTCAAGTGCACTAAAGAAAATATGTAAAGAAGACCTTGAAATGATATTTTTGTATCATCAACTCAATGAAACCACACCACTCGAGAGTCTGGATTCTCACTTAGAAAATAAAAACAACTAGAGACCTAAAATAAATAGTTCAAGAGAAAACATAACCAAGATTCATTTCAAACCATGCAAGCACAAAACACTTCAAAATAGAAAGATAAACCTATTCCTGCAAGAAGTTCCTATACTAGAAAAGATGAAACAGTTCATGCACTATGTTCATGTACTAGGTAAAGCAGAACAATACCTACATTATGTTCCTATACTAGGAAAACAAAACATGTTGTGCTTATACTAAAGAAAAAATCCTTGTTCATGTAATGAAAATAATATCCTGTAACAAGTTTAAATTCAAATACTGCAGAAATAAAATTGTGCTTGAATTAAGACAAAACTCCCAAACTCACCTATAATATCCCCCGCGTAAGCCACCATAAAAAACTCTCATAAAATTAGGGTTGTTAAATAATTAAATATTATTTATTATTATATTTATATTACATGAAGAATATTATTATAATAATAGTGGAAGAATTATTTCTTTATTATTTTATTTATAATAATTTATATTCTTCTATAGAAATAAATTATATTTCCATGTTTGTATCTTTTATGAGTTTTAGAAATAATGAGTAATAGTTTTGGAAAAACTATGGATAAGTGATATTTTTCTCGTAAGGAAAAATAAAATCTACCTTGAAAATAAAACATCAGAGATTTGTGGAGTGCTTTTGTGATTTAAGAAAAAATAGATTTATGGGTGCTTTATGGAATGCTTTTATGATTTACAAAAGCTATTCCATTTTCTTAATTCTATTTATTCTAAGCCTATGAGAAAAATAGAAGAAGGAATGAGAGAATAAATGGAGAATATATCCAAGGAAGAGGAAGAATGTATTCCAAGCATTCATCAAAATATAAGTAACTATGTTCTTTGGAGATTTTTTTGTTTGCATCTGTCGCATGATGATATAATAATTGAATTTATTTACAAGGAAAAGTTCATATCATAAAGAATCAAGATTATTTCTTGAGAAAACCTCTATATAATTTCTTGGATAGAGAAATAAGTGTTTTCTTCATTAAATTCTTAGAATATTTCATGTGTTTTGAATACATAAAAGTTTTTTATGGCTAAATAATTCTGTGAATTGCATGAGTTATTGGAAAATAGGGTCCAAATATGCCTTTGTATCTCCCAAACAGGGATAGATATGTAAAAAATTAAAGAGATTTTTGTAAAAGAGGATGTTTTGACCAAAAGCCTCTTTCATATTTCAAAAATTTGTTTCCCATGTCTCGAACACCATGTCCAAAACTGATGGCAAAAACATGGAATTATTAGACATTTAAATCTGGAAATATGAGCTCCAAAGATTCGTTTCAATCTTCCAAAATGTAAAACTTGTGTAAAATATGAGAGAGGTTATTTTTTAAAAACTTGTTACAAACAAAAACCTCTTTTTTTTTTCTAAAAATCGTTTCCATTTTTTTTGAAACCATGTCCACGGTTGATGACAAAAATATGAAATTATTTAATATTTAAATCTGGAAACATGGTCTACAAAGATTCATTTGAATCCTCAAAACCATGACACCTGTAACAAAAATGAGATAGGTTATTTTTTTTAAGCATGTTCCAAACAAAAACCTCTTTTTTTTTTCATAAATTCATTTCCATATGATCGCAAACCATGTCCAAAGTGGATGCCTAAAACAGGACAATAGAGTAAAATAGAGTGCTTCTATTTGATTTTTTCAATTTAGATAAAAATAATTTTTTATGTACATATAGACATAATAATGATGTTAATAATTATTTAAAATGAATTAAGTTATTTCATTTAATAGAATACTAAGTATGTTCTCATGATGCATAGACATTAAAAGTTTAAAGAGAAATATTGGACCCCTGAAAAGTGTATGTGCTTAGGGGAAAATGAATAATATCTAGTATATTTGATCTACTAGAATTGATTATATCATTTTACAAGCATGAGGGGCTTGAGTCATGCAATAAGATATAAATAACTCTTGTGAGAAGTATTTCACATAAAACATTTGCATAAAAGGCAATTGGTTGGGTTATTTGAGAAGCATTTGGACTTGAGGAAATATTAAAAATCTCTCTGATGTGTGAAATGATAAGAAATATTTTTTATTTCATACATAATAGCTAGTGAGTTAGTTATATTTTGGAAAAGAATAATTAGGGTGTTAAAATCCTTGGAAAATAAATATATATATTTGTATGAAAGGAAGCAATTATTGTGTTAGAACTCTTCAAAAAGTATTGAAGAGAAAAATATATCCTCGTATGCATTATTGGAATAGATTCTTGGAGAGGAAAACTAGTAATCACATGTTTTATTATGTAAGATTATTTATAGAAACATATACTCTTGCATGCATGGAAAAAGTATAGTTTTGGGTATTAAATTTATAGAGAAAAGGAAGATGCAATCACATAATATTGATTGTGTTAGCCTTCTTTTGGGAAAAATAACATGTATTTTTCAAACCTAAAGGGATTAGCTATGTTATTAGCTTTATTTTGAGAGAATTTTATGCGTAGTTATTTGGTTAGATCTTTTGGATGAGAAGGAAATGTCCCTTTGGATGCTTGAAAGAATAAATCACATGTGTTTTATCCCTTGAAAAAGAAATGTGTTTATTTTTCCATGAAATATTTATTTAGTTTCCTTTTGAAATAAATATATGTTTTACATGCAAGAAGAACAAACTATGTTATTGCATGCACAAATTTATTACTAGTATGTTAACTTTGTTTGAATTAGAGTTGGCATTTTTATACATAATATCCATTATGAATAGCTCTTATGTGGAAAATAATTTTTTTGGAAAAGAACATGCATTCACATGCATAAGTATAGAATCTATTGCATTAATCCCTTTGGAAAAGAATACATAAGAGTAGGAAAAAAGGAAATTTATTGCTGGGATAGTTATCTTGACAGCTTGTTATGCATTTGCATGCACAATATTATTATATAGCATGTTAGCTTTCCATTGGAAATAATATGAAAGTGCATGCAAGATTTTTTTAGTGTTTGTTGGAAAGATGGCACTTGATAGTGATTTAATTGTTACTAATGCATGTGAAATGATCTTAAAGAAGTAATTTCGTGTCAATTTGGTTATGTTTTATACATGCATAAGAATAGTTGTTGAAGTGTCACAAATAAAGATTTCTTATTGGTTTATTAATATTTTATCTAATCATGATATCAAGTGTGTTGATGACAACAATAGAAGGAAAGGAGAGTGACTTGAGAAAAGGAATGTTCAAGTTTAACATTGTGGAATATAAGAGTTGTTATTCCATGCATGTTTAGGAGTTCCAGCTGCAGGATGACCCACTGAAGGAAACAGTCTGACCAAAAATATAGATATTGAGGATCTATGGGTAAATGGTATCATTATGATTGTAATAGTTTATAGCTAGTTATGTTTCATTTAAAATTATTTTTCTATGTAATTTTTATTAAAATGGTCAAGGGATGGACTCCCTTATAACCATTAAGTGAGGGATGACAACCCTCATGAACGTTTAATAATAATATTAAACGTTTGCTAGTTTTCACCCTATGGGGTTTCCAGGGTATATCATTGTCTAATGATGTGATTGTTCAATGTGTCACTTTCATGATGCTAATTTCTTTCATGAGGTGATGTTTATATTATCGATTATGTGATTTACTAATTGAGTTAAAATTATCATGTGATTGATGCATAGTTATACCTGGAAATTTAAGTTAATATACTACAAAAAGAAGAGTTAATGGTTGCGTAACTCACTATGATTTTTACTAAATATTTCTCTAGGTGATGATGATGGTTATTCTAATGGTTAATGAGAGAATATAGAAATAAATTTAAAAAGTTACACATTGGTAAATGTTGAAAAATTTGCCTAACTCCATGCATTTTCGTGTGAGGTTCCCGGGGTATGTTACATCATCAAAGCTTCAATGCATGAACCTAAAGACCTCATTAATAATCAAAATAAATTTTAAACTCATGTGCATAAATGGAAATATCACCTCATAAATTTATCTATATTGTTAGTGTTTGTTGGAAAGATGGTGCTTGATAGTGATTTAATTGTTACTAATGCATGTGAAATGAACTTAAAGAAGTAATTTCATGTCAATTTGGTTATGTTTTATACATGCATAAAAATAGTTTTTGAAGTGTCACAAATAAATATTGCTTATTATTTTATTAATATTTTATCTAATCATGATATTAAGAGTTTTGATGACAACAATAGCAGGAAAGGAGAGTGACTTGAGGAAAGGAATGTTCAAGTTTAACATTGTGGAATATAAGAGTTGTTATTCCATGCATGTTTAGGAGTTCCAACTACAAGATGAACCACTGAAGGAAGCAGTCTAACCACAAAGATAGATATTGAGGATCTGTGCGTAAATGGTATCATTATGATTGTAATAGTTTATAGCTAGTTATGTTTCATTTAACATTATTTTTCTATGTAATTTTTATGACAATGGTCAAGGGATGGAATCCCTTATAACCATTAAGTGAGGGATGACAACCCTCATGAACTTTTAATAATAAAATTAAATGTTTGCTAGTTTTCACCCTACAGGGTTTCCAGGGTATATCATTGTCTAATGATGTGAGTTTTCATTGTGTCACTTTCATGATGTTAATTTCTTTCAGGATTTGATGTTTATATTATCGATTATGTGATTTACTAATTGATTTAAAATTATCATGTGATTGATGCATAGTTATACCTAGAAATTTAAGTTAATATACTACAAAAATAAGAGTTAATGGTTGTGTAACTCACTATGCTTTTTACTAAATATTTCTCTAAGTGATGATGATGATGCTTATTCTAATGGTTAATGAGGGAATATAGAAATAAATTTAGAAAGTTACACATTGGTAAATGTTGAAAATTTTTCTGAACTCCATGCATTTTCGTGTGAGGTTCCCGGGGTATGTTACATCATCACAACTTCAATGCATGAACTTAAAGACCTAATTAATCATCAAAAGAAATTTTAAACTCATGTGCATAAATGGAAATATTACCTCACAAATTTATCTATATTGTTCAAGATCAACTTATGTGCATATCACTTTATGAATAAAAACAAAATGATAATCATACATAGTATTTTGTTCCTGCACTTAAAATTTCCAAATAGAAAAAGGAAAACTTACGTTCAACTAGACCAAATTGGTATAGTAAAATTTTTAAATTAGAATTCCTTATCTAAGAACAAATTCACTTGCAAAATAATGCATCCAAACAAATACAGGAACCGGAAAAAGGGCTTTTACTTTCCTACCATAAAAAAGAGATAATGATTTAAAGAATAAATATATCAACCAAGAAATATTGAAATAATACCTCTACATATCTTAACTCAAAAGTGTTGTGCACAACACAAAGTATTTCTAAACTACATATATGACTTGAAAACAAAATACACTTTCCATATCCAAATTGTGGCCCACAACAATTGAAATAAATTCTTCAATAAAAAAGAAAATCTGCTTAAAAGTAAATCCCAAGCATAAACTCAACAATTAAAAACTCCAGATTTGAACCTGTATCATTCGTTTTGAAATAAAACACACAAGAGTTTATCCTCAGGCATACCTCATACAATAACACATTCACACAAAAGTATTAATCACACCATTTATCACATAATATAATTGACAGAGGGAGAACGATTTGGGTTGGTTGGGCCCTCGCTAACAATCTTGTTTCCCTTCTTAAGGAGAAATATTAATCTACAAGGTGAAGTTGGTCATCACAGGAAATATATAAATGATTGAATGAATTAGGAATCAACCCTCTTTTATTAAAAAAAAAGGTCTCTACTCAATACATAGCATATAGTGACAAATCCAGCACATGTAGGCCATGGCGATACAAGCTTTCTGAATATTTGAACACCAAAAAATATTCACAGTATCGCTATATTCCGTCCATATCTATCTTGAAATATATATAGATTATAATGACTCTTGGTTGTATTAAACAAATAACAAAACATGGGGTTGTTGGAAATTAATCCCTAACTTTAGAAACCCTACAACGCTCTAAGACATTTGCAGGAAAATAAGAACAGGTCCTTAGGATTGAGTACACTCATTTCTTCCTTGACAATTGGGACAAAATCTTAGTCAGACTCTCGAACCAACAGTCTTCCATATTCAGTACATTAATCGGGATGAGTGCAGGATTCTAGGGATCTTCCTATACCATAGTCACTTTTGATCTCGAATTATTGAACTTATATATTGTAATGGTCATAAGGTAATACAAATGGGAAGCTACATAGAAAGCATCGACCTTTTGGAATTTTAGTTAAAAATAAGCATACATTATCCATTTATCCAAATAATTATTAAAGAAACTAAAAATAATTGCATAAAGATCTTGCTTAGGTTTTAAAACAGAGGCTAATGTAGGTTAGTTTAGGTGAAAAATATCACAATAATGGTAGCCAAAATCCCACCAACCTCGTCCTCTCATGTGTCCTCACACTACCAGTAACCTCTTAAAAAAAATAAAATTGAAAAGCTTCTCCTTCTCATTTCTGGATTTGGATGTTGATTCCTAAACATTCTTCTTTAGTCTTCTTTGTTTGAGTCTTCCTCATATGTTTCTCCAATTTCCTCACATGAATTCGTAGGTGGGCCAGGTGGAACTTCCATTTCCTGATTGATTTTTTCAACTCCGCCATTGTTGTTAACAATTCTCCATTCGTGGTATTAAATTTTTCATTCTAAGTGTCCATACACCTATTTAAGACCTCGAGATCATAAATTTGTTGTTTCAACTTTTCAAATTGGCTTACCCTTTTCTCGAAAATTGAGTCCTTCATTTTATTTTTTCCTTCTACCTATTTTTTCTCTACCACAGATGTAGGAGGAACATCATCATTATGATTTCCTCTTTGTTCGGTTCTTTAACTCCTCCTTGTTCCACCTCTTTCTCAATGGCTGCCTTTTTTCTTTTCACATTTTTCATTAAGGATGTCATATGAACATCATCATCCTCTTCCTCCTTGCATTCTCGATTCTAAACAGAAGTGCCCATTGTTTTTATTCCTTCCAATAAAGAAATTATATCTTCTACATGTATATTTTTCCATGGGGGTATCTAGTGAACGCCCTTCGGGAGAAACATAGTCTTTCCTAGGTGATTTAAAATCTTCAGTGACCCCAACCTCATATAGAGTAGTAGGTTTCAAAGTATTTTTACTCGAAGAAGTTGGATAACTTTTTAACAACCCTTGTGTCATCCTCCAGGATGGTTTTGGTACCACGATATCGAATTTTACACTCTTCTTTTCCTTTTTAATCTTCTTCCCCTTCTTCTTCGTTTTTTGAGGCTGAATAGTCTTGGATTCGTTTTCATGTTTACCCTTTTGTTACAACTTTCCTTTCTAATGTTGGGTACCCTTAGGATCTGCATTTTTCTTTCACCTTTTCCTTGGTGAACTTTTAAACTAAGAAGCTTCATACTACCCCCACTTTCATATGCTTTTACAAGTTCCTCTAATGTAGATCCTCTCTTTTTAAGCTCTTCGCTCACCATAATCTTGATCAGCCCATAATCACATAATTTACAACCTAC
The DNA here is from genome assembly GCA_034641835.2 of Pinus albicaulis. Classification (NCBI taxonomy): domain Eukaryota; kingdom Viridiplantae; phylum Streptophyta; class Pinopsida; order Pinales; family Pinaceae; genus Pinus; species Pinus albicaulis. The sequence continues at coordinate 880,426,652 of CM076576.1, forward strand.
TTGGTCCTCTGCATACTTTTGAACACTCCTAAGAATTTTATCTAAACTTTTTAACCAAAAATAGGGAAGTTAATCAACTTACCAAATTCGAAGTGCATGAGGACTTGAATATGGTACAAGCAGGTGAAGGAGTATCTCCCTTCAGAGGTGAGGAACTTCTGCAAAATGTACTTGTGATAAATTTATATTGGAATAATAGATCTATTCTTATATTTTCATATGTAACCACGACAATCTTGGTGAAGGTACTTTCTATCCTGAACTATCCACCTTTTCATCTATTTGAGAGATGGATTTTCGTGATCCATTTCTTCATTCTCCTAATTGATACACAAATTATCCTGAAATAATGTTACATCCTTTCTCACCAAAAATCTCTTCATGGATTGACTATACCTTCTATAGGATTTATACTATCCATTGTACTCAATGAAAATGCATTTTTCACACCTTTTATCAAGTTTCTTCCTTAGCTCTTTCGGGACATGCACATAGTAAATATAGTGAAAACTCACAAACGATAAAAATTTGACTTTTCATCACTCCATTCTTCTTGAGACACTTTACCTTTCACACTATTAGTTAAATATCTACTCAATATGTAGGATCTACTCAAAATTCATTGGAAAGTTGTATTCTTAAGCATACAAAAATGTGGAAACTCCTTTGAGCAATAATCTACTCCTCCATATTATTTGAATACTTTGACATATTTTTTCCACTTTTATTTTCTACCATTTCCTTAGAATATTTAAACTTTTTGAATATCTCTGATTTATTTTTGAGAAAATTTTGAAAATAAAGGTGCAAAGGAGGTATTTCCTAGTGCATTTATCTTTTTATCCTAGGAAGACACATTAATGAATTTTTTTATTGGGACATTATGATTTTAATTAATATCATGGAGCATAGTTACTTTTTATTGGTTATGTACCATGTAATTTAATTTATTAATGTCACTTGTGTCATAAAGTGACATATGATAAAAGTTCAAAATACACTTTATAATATTAAAGTGACTTAATGAGAGCAAAAGTTCACATGGTACAATAACATAAAAGTGCCTATGAGGCTCATTAATTTGTTGGGGGGGGGGTGGCGCGCTATAGAAAATCTTATAAGAAGATTCAATTTGATCTTGTAATGTACTAAAAAAAATTATTGAATCCTTCTAAAATTTGCAGAAACAAAACATGATCACACAATCACATAACAAGTAAGAGAAAGAAACTATCAATCTCACAACACAAGATGTATCTAGGGAAATCACACTACCTAAAACCACACTATCTGTATATTGTATAAATTCAAGGCCATGAAACAATACAATGATTTCCTCTCATGGAGAAACTCCAACACTCTGCCAAATGTCTCGCTCTTATCTAGGAAAAAACAGTCAAATACTTAAACAATTCTCAGCCTCTGCTCATCCAACCTTACTCACACATTCTTGGAGGAATTTTCACCCTATTAAATAGGAAATTACTTGGAATTTATTGTGCAATGCATCATAGGATACCACATGACTCTGTAACTGACCTGTACAATTTTCTAATTATACAATTAATGGTTATCATCCCTTTAACCTTAGTCTCCACTAGGCCTTCCTTAGAACTGACATGCAACAAATATTTATAGTGAATTATCATTTAAATGATTGATCAGTACTTTTGAATTAAATCAAATTTAATTCATTGGACCTCTCACTAGCTCATCTATGATTTATAACTAGTTAAACTGATTTTAACTCAATTAATTGAGTTAACTAATTAAAACTAACAAATAATTGTAACTAGACCCCCTAAAATCATGGGAGAACTCTGCATGCCTCCTCTCTAACCCTCAAATTGATATTCCTAAGCTAAATCAATCACTCTGACTTATTTAACAAATACAAGTTGTCATGTGATGAAATTAAAATTTCTAAACCAATTTAATTAAGGGAAAATTAAATCATAAGACCCCTTTGGTTGCCATTTTAACACTCCCTCTAAACAAGAAATGGATTATCTGCTACCCCGATCCTATCTCTATGGAATTCTAATTTTCTTCTCACCAACGCCTTCTACAAGGTGTTTGCATCCTACTCCTCCATGTGAATGTACTCTAATGACATAATCTGTCTCTGCACACAATCTCTGAGATGGTGATACTGGATATCAATATGTGTGCACCTATAATGAAATATTGGATTAACTAAGAGTTTCATGTAATTTTGGTTATCCCAATGTATCACCGTCAGATCCATCTCATAACCAAACAATCCAACAAGTATCTTCCTCATCCATATAGCCTCACATACTACCTGATCGATTGCCATGTACTTTTCCTCTGTTGAGCTAAGTATAACTTATATTTGTTTCATGTTGTACTAGGAAAGATATGTTGATCCTATGATGAAGATTCCCCCTGATGTTATATTCCTGTCAGATGCACTCCCTGCCAAATCTGCATTAGTGAAGCCTTGGAGCTTCACTCCCTATGTTTTTTTGTACCATAATCCATACTTTGTAGTGCCTCTGAGGTATCTCAACACATGCTTCCCTACCTTCCAAAAGAGATTGGTAGGCTTAACCATATCTTGGCTGAGTTGGTTAACTGTGTAGCTATATCTGATTGTGTGTTCACCAAATACTTTAGTGAACCCACAAGATTCTTGTAAACATTAGAATCCATTACTTCACCCGATGTAGCATCCTCCTTCCTCCAATTTCCTGCAAGAGGGGTCTCCATTGGTTTGTTTCCCTCCATGTGGAACTTCGTCATAACCTCCTTAGAATACTTTCCCTGAGATACCAATAGCTCCCCATATCTTTTTCATATTTCTAATCCAAGGAAATAGTGCAAGATCCCCATATCCTTCATCTCAAATTCTCTTGCAAAATCCTCGTTGCAAGACTTTATCAGATGAAAATCACCTGTCAGTACCATGTCATCGACATAAATTCCAATCATAAAAATCTTATCATCAACCACAATATGATATAGGTTTGCATCCACTTCATTCTAAGTGAATCCCAACCCAGGGAAATAGTTATCGATCCTAGTTGACCAAGAAAGAGGTTCTTTCTTCAACCAATATAGTGATATATTTATTTTGCACACATATGACTCTCTGTATAAGGTTTAAAAACCTTATTTCTGCTCAATGTACTCCTCTTCCTCAATAAATCAATAGAGAAATGTTGTATTTACATCCATATGATTTATCTATCATCCCGTCCGTGTTGACAATGCAAGGATGGATCTAATAGATGAGTACCTTCTGACTGGTGCAAAAATCTCATCATAGTCAATCCCCTCCACCTAAGAGAACCCCCTAGCCACAAATCTCTCCTTGTGTTTCTCCACACTCCCATCTGTTGTCTACTTCACCTTGTAGACCCACCTCGATCCTACACCTAACTTCCCCACTGGTCTTGGTTCAACTTCCCATGTATTGTTTCTAATAATGGAGTCATACTCCTCAACCATGACATCAAACCACACTGGCTGCTACATTTCTTCCTCAAAAGAGGATGATTCTATATCAATACCTTCACTCATAAGATCCATGTATCTAGTGTACCACTGTGGGGACCTTATCTTCATGTGTTTTGATGTGGGTGCTCCAGCATTATCTCTTGCATCTAGCAATAATCTATGAGGCTCACATGTGTGCTTCCTTCCATCTTTGGTAAATGGATCTGGGTGACTAGTTTATACCACTCTTTTTTCCTCTGCTTATAGCTGCTCCACATCCTGAGGTTCATCCTTTGGAGCTAAAAGCTCCTCGACTGCCTGTAACTCAAGCTCCCTCTCAAGGGAATTTTGCATGGCTTTCTCTTCATCGAATTTCACATATCTGATACCATTGTCATCCTGTGTGCTATAAAGTAGACTCAATAGTTTTGAGGTGTATTAGTGTACCCCAGGAATATCCCCAACTCTGCTTTTGGATCTAGCTTCTTCTTGGAATCTTTGGTAACAATAAAATAAATAGATGAACCAAAAACTTTAAAGTATGACACATCTGGTCTCTTACCTGAAAAATACTCCTCTCGTGTACTCATCCCAAGTATTTGATGACGAATTTTTTTCTACACAAATATTTTTGTATTGCATGTTTCTACCCACATATGCAATGGTATGCCCTGATCATGCAAGATAGCTCATGTTGCTCCCACAATAGTTCTATTGTTTCTTTCTACAACCCCATTCCACTGTGGGTTATGATGTGCTATCAATTCTCTTCAAATTCATTCTAAGGCATAAAATTTATTTAATTCATTAGAGATATATTCTCCACCATTGTTTCTCCTCAGGGCCTTTACCTTATTCCCTCTATCTTTCTCAAAAAGTTCCTTGAACTCACAAAACTTGGAGAACGTCTGATATTTATTCTACATTAATAAAATCCAACACTTTCATGAAACATCATTAATAAAAATCACATAATACCTATTCTTTGTTGTGGAATCTGTCGAGAATGGTCCACACACATCTGAGTGGACTATCTCAATGATCTGCATGGCTTGGATTTCCTTATCATGAAAGTTGGCTTTGGTATACTTCCCCAATGTATATTGTTTGAATGTATCTCTCTATGAAAGTCCACCCTTTAGAAGTTCTGTGTAAATTTTTTGCATGATCTTACAAGTGTTGTGGTGTAGACAGCCCAACCTCCTATGCCATAGCTCACCAATGTCTCAACTCTCCACCTTCTCTTCTTTCATGCTCAATGTTGTGCAATATTCTACATCTAGTTTGTAGAGGCTCTTTACTCGATCCCCAATATTTTTCTCCTGTCCCGTGGCTTTGTGAAAAAGGAATTCCTTTCCTTCACTGAATATCATATCATATCCATGATCTTTCAAAATAGAAATATAAACCAAATTCCTATTTAAATCAGGAACATACATGACATATTTTAATGTAAGTGGATTACTTGACTTCTTCGGAAAGGTAACTGTACCTACACCGGTAGCACTATACCTCTCGTCGTCATCCATCTCGATGTGCATCTATAGATCCTTATCCTCCAAGCTACTGAAGAATTCTTTTTTATTGTTCATATGGAAATATACTCCACTATCCAAGGACCACACATAACCCATCACTGATGAAATGATGCATGCGATGAGAGTCAAATCCAACTCAAAATTTGAAGCAAGTGCTTCACCTACTTCTCCTCATGAGGCCTTCCTGTTGGTCTTCTTGTGTGGAAAATTTATGGCATAGTTTCCATGCTCATGGAAGTTGAAACATTTTACCTTTGAAAAGTATGGCTTCTTTCCTACCTTGTCAAACTTTGATTTGGAACGGGACATCTTCCCTTTCCCTTTCTTCGCCTTTCCATCCAAGGAAAAATTCTCCCCATCATCATTCTTTTATGAGGATCCATATATGGTGCTTTGTCAAATTTATGCTTGTACCAAATCAGACCATAGTCACTCTGAATATGGTATTTTATCCCTCCCATTCATAGAGTCTTGATAACTATGCCAGCTCTTGGGAAGTCCTAGAAGATCTAGGCTCACCAAATCATTCGATTAAATAGTTATCGCAACACTTCCAAGCTCATCTCGACATTTAGTGAACTTAGTCAAGTATTTTTTGGATCGTGTCACCCTTCTCCATTTTGATCTTCCTGAACTTTTCTTTCCATGTTGGATTCCTCTGGTTGCTTCTATTCTAAAATAGATCTGTCAAGGCCTTCCAAATAGCATATGGATTCACCTTCACATGGAGACTCGAGACAAAATGATCTCAACCTCCCTCTGACAATATCCTTCTTCCATTTTCTGCATTCTTCTTCCATGCATCAAGTTGTTGAGCATCTGTTGTTGTGGGCTAAGAAACATCAGTGCCAATAAATGCCTTCAGTCCATTTTCCTCAAGCACTACCTACATCATGTCCTTCCATTCTATGTAATTCTAATTTACCTCAAGGGTATATTCCGGTCTCAGTCCATTGAAAGAAATTCTGGTCTATTGCTAGGTCTTGCAGAATAAATTTTCAAATTCGAACCCGTTAAAAACAAACTTGGTTCTTCTCTTCCATTTTTATTCCTGGCGCTCTAATTTCATGTAGAAAATATAACAATGGGATTAAATCTGATATTGTAATTTACTAAAACAAAATACTAAATCCTTCTATAATCTTTGGAATTAAAACACAACATCACAAGCACATAACAAGTAAGAGAAGGAAACAACTAATCTCACAACACAAATTGTATCTGGGGAAACAACATTTCCTAGAACTGTGCTATATTTATATATTATAAAGTCAACACCATGAAACAATACAATGGTTTTCTTTCAAATACTTAACCAATTCTTAGTCTCTACTCAACCAGCCTTGCTCACACATTTCTAGAGGAATTTTCACCTTATCAAATAGGAAATTCCTTGGAATTTATTATGCAATTCATCATAGGATTCCTCATGACTCTATAACTTACCTGTACAATTTTCTAATTATACAACTGATAGTTATCATCCCCTTAATCTCATTCTCAACTGGGCCTTCCCTAGAGCTGACATGAAAAAAATATTTATAGAAAATTATTAGATAAATGATTGATCACTACCTATGAATTAAATTAGATTTAATTCACAGGACCTCTCGCTAGCTCATCTCTCAGTTAAAACTAGTTAAATCTATTTTAACTCAATTAATTAAGTTAACTAATTACAACTCACAAATAATTGTAATGGGGCCCCTAAAATCATGGGAGAACCCTACATGCCTCCTCTCTGACCCTCAAATCGAATTTCCTAATCTAACTGAGTCATTCTAACTTAGTTAAATAATAGAAGTTATCATGAAATGAAATTACAATTTCTCTTCCAATTTAATTAAGGGAAAATTGAATCAGAAGGCCCCTTTGGGTGCCATTTCAACAAGGCCACATGAGGGATGGGGTCAAGGAAGGGAATGATCTCCACCCCTGATCTAATGATTTGAGATTTAATCTCATACATTATATCTAAGAGTTATGGTTCTCTTCTATTGAGGTGACAAAAAGGGAAAAAGTGAAATAGGCTCAGTCATTCTCATGAGATTTGAGGAAAGGAAAGCAAGGAGAAAGGAGGAGTTTGATATTTTTCAGAAGAATAAGGAAACATATAGCTTAGAGACAAGCTAGAGTTTTCTGCAGTAGATCGGCACACATCCTGAGATTTTCGAGCAGGTTAAAAATTCATGTTTGTAGGAGATTGCTAGTTGAAATAGAAGGGAAGTCAGCACTAGTTTTCACAGACAGGCTGAGAGTGTTTCTCAGTGAAAATATGTGGTGAAAAGAATTGTTCAAACCTTACATTTTTTTCCATATTTATAGTCATTGGCCTGAGTATCAAGGAGGTCATCCTCCATATATTTAGATGATATATAGCATGATTTCTAATGCTTCAAATGCATGAATCTCGAGGATGCTAGGATAGAAATGCGGCACAAACTTCTGGGAATATTTCTACTCAGGTTGACTCACTTGGAACTGTTAGGTGGCAGCAAGAAAAAAATTGAAGGCATATCATACAATTTTTTTATGACTTTATGGAACATGAATTCCTATGTATACTTGTGCAGTGACATCACCAAGAAAAAGGGAGATAAGTTTTCTTATTTCTATTATGTAAATAATTTCCTTAAGAAATAGTAAATCCTCCTTAAAATTGGTTTCCCCCTTGTGGTTTTTTCCCGGGTCATTAGACCTTGTGTGTGTGCATGCTTGTATTTTCTTCATATTAGTTGGAAAAAAATTTGTAGAGGTAGCTAGTAACTGTTGCAAATAAATTTTCATTTAAAATTTTTATATCTCCTAACTATTTAGGGTGAGGGAATTAAACGTACATGCAAAAGATTTGAAACTTGGAGGGCTACCGGATAGAAAATTTTCTACATGGTATCAGAGCTAGAGGGGATTCAAACCTAAGTTTTTCATTAGCTAATAGAAGGGACCAAGGAGAAAAAATTTTCCATATTGGAAAACAATAGTCGTAAAACATTAGTAAAAAACCCAAAGAATTATTGGTTGAGATGGTGGAATATTTCCTGATAACAAACTTTCTCATTTTTGTTGGTTCTGAGGGTCATGGTGACTAGTTTGAGGGTGGAGGAAAAAATGAGTAAGGGTGATAATTTCGGCCTTTGGAAGGAGAGGGTGATTCATTTACTTGAAGAAGTTGAAGTGTGGGATATAATGGAGAATCATGTGCAACATCCTACTGATCTTGTTAAGTTGGTGGACCTCAATAAGAAGAATTTAACGACAAGGAAGATCATCCTTTATCCCATAAAATACCACCTTTTCCCTCATGTGACAAGAATGAAGTTTCTGTATGAGATTTGCGATTCACTTGTCACATTACACCAAAGTTGTAATGAAAACTGGAAGCTAAGAAACACCAAGATGATGAAGACCGACAATGTGACCTCCTACCTCACCAATATAACACAAGTTAGATATGAGTTAGATATCGTGGGAGAGGCTATCTATGAGGATTATTTGGTCAGTATCGCACTAGATGGTTTCACCCATAAGTGGGATGGATTGATACATGGAATTTTGGCCAAAGAATATTTTCCACACTATAGGAGGATGTGGGATGATTTCATTGAGGAGGAGACGAGGAGGAGTGAAAATATGAGAAGTCAATGTGGTGGGGGATATGAGGAGGAGAATTTTTCCCTTGTAGTGAAGGGAAAGAGGAATTCCAAGAAAGCGAATTTTGTTGGAGATAATTAGGAGAAGGACATGAGAAAAGTGAAGCTCTTTTCTTGTGGGAAAATGGGTCACTATGTTATTTAGTGTCCCAACAAGAAGGGACAGAATAAGAATGGATCTACAACTTAGATGAAAGTGGATGAGTTCACTTCAATATTTGACATAGTGTTTTCCATAGTGGTGAGTCTAGCCACCCATGACACAACTTCTCATGTGTGGTTTGTATACAATGGAGCATCCTTCCATATGACTAGAGTGAGAGAGAAATTCACAAGTCTCACAGAGGATGATATTTAGTTGGAGGTTGTGCTTGGAGATAACTCCAAGGTCAGAACAGGAGGAATGGGGAAAATATCCTTTTAGAGGAGTCATTACCTCATATGAAAGTGACATGTTATTTATTTTCCAAATTTGAAGAAGGACTTAATATTATTCTCCAGTATTGAGGACACGGGGTATGTTCCGAGGAGGAAAGGTGTTGATATATCCTATAGGATTCAATATCGATTCTATTAGAGTTATTGGAGTCCGTAGTGGGATACTCTATAGGTTTATGTTTCATCCTACTAGATCATTAGTGGTGTATACCAACAACAGTGAGTTGTGGAAGATTTGGCATAAGAGGATGGCCCTCTTGTATCAAGGAGATAAGTGGGGTAAGTATACCTCCAAAGAGATGGAGGAGTTATATAGGAGTGTAGAAATTAGGAGGGAGTACATAGTTCCTTATACCACCCAACAAAATGGGGTGGCAGAAAGGAATAACAAGGCCATAATGTGTGAAACTATAGCTATGTTGCATGATTATATATTACCTTTCTAATCATCATTGAAGGCATGTAACACTCTAAAATATTTCCAAAAAAATAACCCCCATAGATTCTTGGGGAGTAAGAATTCATAGGAGGATTTTTATGGGAATAAACCTGAGAATGGGCTCATCAGAATCTTTGGGTGCCTTACATATTCACACGTCCTTCAGGAGAAGCAGACAAATTTGGAAACCACTTCAGAGAAGTGTATCATTGTGGGTTACAGTACGAGAAAAAGGTTCTATCGTATATCCATTCCTGTGTTGAGGAAATTTTTCCTGAGGCAGGATGTTGGATTTAACGATGAGGGGACCTTGAGGAGAGCTCGAGATGTTGATAAAGTAGAGAATCCTACTCCTTAGCAAGGGGACATACCATAGGTATTATGATCCTCATGTGGTATACCAGGTTCAAGAGGATCACCCAATTCAAGGGTGACAGATTGACAGAGTCCAGTATCACTAGGTATAGGATCTCAAGGTCCAAATTCAACACATACCACATGAGGGCCTTCCTCGTCAAGAGTAGAGGCTTTAGTTGATTATTTTACCATACCATTTGATAAGGCTACTATAGTTAAAAGGAAGCCAAGATGGCTTCACGATGCCTTGAAGCAAGCTTAAGAGGTACAAGGGAAACCTAAGTGGTTCATGAGGGAGAGCAAACCACCAGAGAGGATGTTGGGTGGATATGTGGTGGATGTTGTAGAAACAAAGCCATACACATATGAGGAGGCCTCTAGTCAACAGATTTGGAGGGATGTCATGGTGGAGGAATATTTCTCCATCATGAAGAATTATGTGTTGGGAAGTAGTGCCAAAACTTGAGGGAAAGTTGGTGGTGACTTCCATTTTCCAAGTGGATCTACAGTATTAAACATGTTATGGATGATAGAGTAGAGAAGTTCAAAGCTCATTTTCTAGCATGGGGTTCTCATTGGTAGAGGGAGTTGACTATGAGGATACCTTCACACAAGCTACTAGTTATAATGCCATTAGAGCAGCGATATCTATACTAGATAATATGGGTTGGAGTATTCACATGATGGATGTTATTCAGAAGGAGGTGTACATTAAGAAACCACGAGGATCTGAGGTACATTGGAGGGAGTCTCATGTGTGTAGGCTTAAGAAATCCTTATATGGAATTAATATGGAACTGAGTGTATGGTACAAGAGGATATATTCCTACTTGCGTCTGATGAGTTTCTAGAAGATTGATGTTGATCCCAACATCTATTTCATCATGGTTGGTGATGATCCACTTAGTCTAGTTGTGTATGTGGATGACTTATTTATTATAGGAGAGGACTGACTCATCCAGCATTGCAAGAGGCACCTTTCTTCATAGTTTGACATGAATGATCTGATATTGATGCATTATTTTTTGGGGTTGGAGGTTTGGAAGGAGGATGGGCATATATTCGTAGTCTAGGGTAGGTATGCAGGTGATATTCTAAGGATATTTTGGATGGAGGGTTGTATGACTATGGATACTCTTATGATCACCAACTAGAAGAAGTTGCATGCTTCATATTATGATTTAGTGAACCTCACCTTGTATCATCATTTTATCAGTTCTTTGATGTACCTGATCAAGACTAGACCGGATATCTATTTCATATTCAACACATTGAGTCTATTTATGATAGATCCAACGACAGTACACTAGGTGTTTTTGAACCATGTGGTGAGGTACCTATAGATCATAATGGACTATGGTCTAGGCTATTTCAGGGGTGATGGAGTTAGATTGATTAGTTGCATGTACTCAGATTGGGTTGGCAGTGATAGCAATAGAAATAATAATTATGGGTGGCATTTCTTGTTGGGCTCAATAATTTTGTCATGGTTTAATAGGAAATACATATGAGTGACACTGAGCAGTGTAGAGGTAGAGTATATGGTAACTATGTAGGTCGGTTTCAAAGCACTTTGAATTGGCAAGATTCTACATGGGTTTTTTAATAAGCGGTTGATATCAACTATGATATACCATGATAATCATAGTCATATTAAACTCTCCAAGAACAAAGTATTTCATGATCAATAAAATCATATGGATATCATCTTCAACTTCACTATAGAATGGGTTCATAAGGGAGACATGCAACTTGAGTATATATCCACTGATGAAAATGTAGCATATATTCTCACTAAGTCATTGCCAATAGGAAATCATCTATATTTTAGAGAGAGGAAAAGAGTGGTGAGAAATACCTTCTTCGGTAAGAGGGAGTGTGGAAAATAATGGTATTAAGGAGGTGTTTCCTAGTCATTTTATCCTTTTTTCCTACGAAGACACAATAATGACTTTTTATCTTGGGACATTATGAGTCTAATTAATTCCATGATCAAAGTTACTTTTATGGGTTATGTACCATGTACTTTAATCTATTAATGAAACATGTGTCATAAAGTGACTTTATGATAAAAGTATAAAGAACACTTTATAATATTGAAATGAATTTTATGTTTTAAAAGCGATTTTATTAGAGAAAAAGTGAACATGGTACAAAAGCATTAAAAGTGTCCAGGAGACTCGTTAATTAATAGGGGGAATATGATGGATAGGGTTAAGAGAGGGAATGATCTCCACCCTTGATCTAATGAGTTGATATTTAATCTCAGTCATTAGATCTAAGGGTTACGGTTCTATTCTATTGAGACGAGAAAAAAAAAGGAAAAAGGAGAAAAAGGCTCATTCATTCTCATGAGATTTTAGGAGAGGAGAGCAGGGAGCAAGGAGGATGTTGAGATTATAGGGAAGGAGAATACATCATACAACTAGTAGACAAGCATGTGTTTGTTGTAGTATAATGGCACACATCCCAATATTTTTGGGTTGATTTAGCAAGCTGTGTTTGTAGGAGTTTCCTAGATGAAATATAAGGGATATCAGTGTTGGTTTTCAGGGAGAGGCTAAGACTGATTCTCAGAGAAAATATGTGCTAAAAAGGAGTTTTTCAAACCTTAAATTTTCTGACATACTTATAGTCATTGGGCCGAGTATTAAGGAGGTTTGTGTCTGAATATATTTAGTGGATAATTAACACAATTTCCAAGGATCCAAAGTCATGAATCTCGATGTTGCTAGGAGAGGAATGTGGCATAAACTTTTGGAAATGTTTATGCTCATATTGACTCAATTTATAAGGCAATGTTGGGTGGAAACACACACATAATTCAAGGCATATCACAGGCTATGTTTTAAGATTGTGTGGGGCACAAATTCCTATGTATATCTCAGTAGTGACATTACCAAGAAAAACAGAGATAAGTTTTCTTATTTATGCTATGTAAATAATTTCCTTAAAAGAAATTATATCCTCCTTAGAACTGGTTTTGCATTTGTGGGTTATTTTAGGGTCATTAGACCAAAATATCTATTTAAAATTACTTTGTGTGTGTACTTGTAGCTTCTTCATATCAACTAGAAACCAAATGGTAGAGGTAGCTAGTAAATGTTTCAAATAAAATTTGCATTTAAAATTTTTACATCTCCTAATTTTTTGGGGTGAGGGCATTAAACATACATTGAAAAAAATTGAAACTAGGAGGGCTTCCAAATAGAAACTTTTCTACAAAAAATACACCCAAAATGTTCTGCATTTTTTATAAAAATCATCAATTAACATTATAAAATTATAATATCAACTAATCGATTGAATTTTCATGGGTCCATATAGATATACATACAGAAGTTCTAGATCCTCCTTAGTTTTGTAAGAGGCTTCTGAAAATTTGTCTCTTTGATACCTTCCAATAATGTAACTTTCAAAATTGTCGAGTTAATCATTCAATATAGGAAGTCCCTCGATCATTTATCAAAGAAAATTTTAAGAAGCCTCCCCAAATTTATATGTATAATAAATTGGAAAATCCCCATGGTACATAGAAAACTGTATAGGCTATTTTGTCCATAATGTAATATGAATATATAACTTTTTAGCATATATTTCACTAAATTATAAAATTTTGTTAAATGTTGGTGAATTTTTCATGAAATTGTGAAACACTACAAAGTGTTGGAAAATCTTTGAGAAAATTAGAAAACATTGTAAAATTGTGGTGAATCGCTGATAATGTATACAACCATATATAATAATATGAAAAAAAATTAGTTAAACTATAATATATTCATTTTCATGTTTGGGAAAATAAACATCAAAGGGTTATGTTGGTCAAGGTTCTTAGTATACACTCTTGCAAATATTGTTTCATGATTTTATCATGTTTTACCAAAAAATGAATTATGATGTCGGAAGGGGAAACTGGTTGGATTGTACCCCAGAGTTGTGTGATATTGAAATATAGAGTTTCTTATGCTTAAACTTGTTCTTAACACATTTAGATAGCTTAGTCATATTATATATAACTCATATTCTACACACTTCACATGAAAATAAGGTATATGAATATGAATATGAATATATATATATATATATATATATATATATATATATATATATATATATATATATATATATATATAAAAATCATGAGTCTTTACATCAAATTTTGTTGGTTTCCTATATATTCCTTTTTTAAAAGATATATACTCAAAAATCTAGCTCTTACTCACATTTGTTCTCTTTTTTCAAAAATTTGGCCACACTACCAACTTTCTTTATCTAAGATCCCTTTTTTTCGATCAGAGAAATAAAATATTCAAGAATCTCAATTAATCTCCCACTTTATTAAGGTTTGATAGGCCATATTGGTCTTAGTGGACTTTTGTCATTATAATTAATTTTTTTATAATAATAATAATAATAAAGTCGTTTCTTTATGATTTAGTTGTGGCAAGAGACTCTCTACAGTCAAATATGGAAGAGTTTTTGTATTGTCATGCACTATACCATCCTATATTATTATTATTAATAATTTTTTTTTGGTAGTTAAAGTAAATTTCACTCTGTTTTTTATATCTAGTTTTATGAGAACCTATGGTATTCATGGGGAATATAGTCTCTTTAAAGGCGAAAATTAAACCATCTTAGGTCCATTTAACCCGGAATCTATCAAGCCTCGAGAGGGATCAAATCTCTTTTGCAATAAAAAAAAGGTTTGCATCTTGACAAATTTTACCACTCTTGTTGCTTGATAGATCTAGAGTTAAATGGATCTAGGTTGGTCTTAGAAATGTGTGATGTAGCAAGAGATAAGTTTTTTGATGTCTATAGAATTTACTATCGATTTAATTAAGCTAATAAGTATGTTTACTAGGGATTTAATTATGTTGATAAGAGTCTCTATTTTGGAATGGGTTAATTATTAGGTGGATGGTAGAGTTTTAAAAAATAATAATTTAATTATGGATAATTATTAGGTGATTGGTAGTTATTTAACCTAAATAGAATATTCTAGAATATTCTTAGTAATATACATAAACCAAAGGTTGAGATTTAAATACAAAGTAGTTGTGAATTAATTCTTAATTCATGACTACTCTTTATGTCACTTTAATTAAATTGATTAATTAAAAAAAAATCATATGAGCAAGTACCATATGAAGTAAATGATGGTTTTCTCGACATGTGGTATTGATAAATTATTGTATTAACCCGTCTTATTGTAAGAATCTCCATGGTAAAGTGCGCATAAAGCCATATGGTTAAGAATAATGTTCCATATTTTTAAAATGCATATATCTTTAACTTGTATACTAATTATTCTTATAATAATAATTTAAAATAAAGTTATAAGTTAGTTTTTTATGATTTTTTAATATTATGAGCAAGTGTCATTATGAGTTTATTATGGCTTGATGTGTATCTACCTTTATCAACCATTTATTTTTAAATTGTTTTTTCAAGAATTATTAGGTGGATGGTAAGGATTTAACTTTCCATAAATATTCTAAGATATTCTTAATAGTATTAAGAAATTAAAGTTGATATTTATTTCAAAATTAATTATGCCTTTTATTTGACTTTTAAATTTAATTGATTAATTAAAAAGAAGAAAGTATCTTATGAACCTAGTGCCTGTAATATTTATAAATAATAATGTTCACTCTCATGTTATTATAACAAAACTTATTTACAATTTAAAAATCTCTATTCACTAAAATAAATTTACATAATTACAAATATATATATATATATATATATATATATATATATATATATATATATATATAAATTTAAAATATATATCTTTAATTCATATATTAAGTTTTTAATTATTATTATAATAAATTATAGTATAATTATTATTATTATTTTTATAAAACCATTATTAATTTATAAGACTGCTCTAATTAATAACAATAATCAAGTTTTCAAATATGAAAAAATGCACACTATTTTATTTTAATATATAAAACATGAAGTTCGCGTGTCGTATCCTTCCATTAAAACTAAAGAGAATAATATCAAAATACATCCAAGTTCTAGCCCTGGTCTTTTCATTAACAAGACGGCTCTGAAGCAGCACGTCCCTACTAATGCTACTGTATTTGTAGTCATATACTCATGAAGGTATTTTCATTAACAAGACGGTTCCGAAGCAGCAAGTCCGTATCAATGCTAATGTATTTGTATTCATAAACTCGTGATAGAAAGATTGATGTTCTTACACTTGAATACATTTTTTTTTGTTGAATATCTTTCAATGTAAAAGTCAACTTCTATGAGGGACTTTGTTGTATTATTGTATCCAATATCCTAAGCACATGAATGGCAACACTTGGCTCTCTTGTGAAAAGATATGGAGTTTAACTATTTTTTTAATTTTTTTTGACACAGTTCTAAGTTCAGTTAGAAATGAATATTCTGTAGCTCTAGAAGAATGCATTGTGGCATGCTTCATATTATCTCTATTATCCATAGTGCCTAATGTATTTGTTCATGTAAAAGCATAAACTTAACTATTCGTAGTGCTTAATGTCTTTATTTATGTAAAAGCATAAACTTAGTTTCACTTGACATTGATATTTATATAGTTAAAGAAGTCCATCTATATCAAACATAGAGCCTATTTATAACTGTATTTCACTTGGTATGCATATGAGTTGGATTGGTAAAGTGCTGAGTTAGTTTTTCAACTCATCAAGTATATGTATTATTAAAATATGTTTAATATTTTGGTTAAGGCCAAGTTGTAAGTGGTTAATCGATCTCAACATGCAATAGACTTATATAAGTATTCAAGGCAGTATTATAAAATGTACATTATTATTTTTACCAAAAACCTTGTATGTATGAAGTTATACAAATATAGTTAAATAAAAAATAATTATGTAAATTTCAATATATTTTAAATGCTAATATTATGATACAATGAGTTTGAACTTTATATTTATCAATCCTACTTAGACAAACAAATCATCTTTAAATTGACAAAAAAAAAAACATATTGACTAAAACAAATCATCTTTATTTTAATACCTAATTATGGTATTAAATGAAAAAAAATTAAGAAAAAATAATAAATAAATAAAAACTATTTAAACTTGCAAAAAATAAATTTTAATTGTTATAAAGTTTCCATGTGTTAACCTTACATATTTGGAAATTTAAATTTCATGCTTTGTACTGCTTAATAAAATAAATTGAAATGAAATTAATTTGAAGTAAATCTATTTTATGAATAAAATTATAAGTAAAACTATAAATAAATGTACACGTAGTTCATAATTCTTATATAAAAAAACAGGTGTAAATACAATTATAAATGGGAAGCATTCATTCGAATTTTAATTTTTAATGTAATATTTTTCAGATAATGCAATCACGGGTGTCAGATTGTAGGTGTCATTAATAGCAGGCAGATCTACATTTTTTTCCTAAATACTAGATCCTGATGGTGGGGTAATTTTTTCCATGTTGTAGATGATCCATTGATTCATTTAACACCTCGGATTCTGGCGAAACGGTTGATGGAAGAGTTATTTGTTTATGGTCCTGGCAGTGGTGATCGTGCTCTCTTTTGTTTCCTTATTTCTTTCTACAGAGCATTGCTAGAATGGAAGAGGTTTCAGTTTTGATCTTTCAGTTCTGAAAAGAAAACGTTTATTGGAAAAAATATTCGTCTACTCCTAAGTCAAGGTGATATTGTGCACCTCGTTGGGAAATATTTCTTCACCACTGAGATTTTGTTGTAGTATTTACTCAACACTAAAATTTTGTTGTGTTGAGTTGATTGTGTTTCGGCTCTTTAGATATGATTTCAGAGTTTGTGTATTTTTGACAAATATTTATAATTATGAACATGGAATTTCAACATTGTTATGAAGTGAAGATGCTAGAAATTTTTTTGTGTTGAATCAACTTTGATTGTGATTTTGATGTTCAAATTTGATTTTATTGTCTGTATATTTTTGGCAAAATTCATAATTCCTAACTTAGAATTTCCAGGTTGTTAAGAAATGCAGATGCTAGAAATTCATTAGGAATTGTTCTTTGTTGGGTCTCGGCGATTCCCCAAGATGATTGCTTTTATGTAAATTGTTAGTTCCAGCATACAACAAGTTACTAATATTTGTAGAAATTATACAAACATATGTATATCAATGGATTCAATCCGATGAAGCAATTTATTAAAGCTAGATATTGAACCCTTCTACAAATCTTGTTGCTCAAAACCCCTCTATCTTCTATTGTATATTCCACAAGCAACCATGAAACAATTACAATGCACTCTTCTCACATGAGTGTCCTGCACTCTGCCTATTGTCTCACACTTGTCCAGACAAAATCGAGCCAACACTTAGCCAATTCTCAACCTGTCTTCAACCTACCTTGCTCATGAAATACCTATGGAATGAAATCCCTATTTCATAGGAATTTAATCCTTCCTTGACTGCGCAAGTATCATGAGCAATCCTTTGGTGTTTTAACTGCATCTAAGCTGTTTTCTAATAACACAACTAATAGTAAACTTCCCTTTAAACTTTGTCTCAACTGGGTCTCCACTGGAACTGACATGCATACAACTATTAATAGTAAATCATCAGTTGCATGGCAGATCACTGCATGTGAATTAAATCTGATTTAATTCATTTGACCTCTCACTAGTGCAACAATCAGTTATAAGTAATTCAATTGACTTTAACTTGCCTAACTGAGTTAACTGATCTCTCATGCATTAAACTCATGAACTTAATTGCAACTTGAACTATAAAACACATAGAATCACTCTGCACGCCTCACCAACCACCCTAAACTCCAAAGTCATGAGCTCACTGAGTCTATCCCACTCAGTTAACTATTACAAGTGTTTATGAGATAATATTACAATTTATTATCCAATTTAATTAAGGGAAAAATAAATTAGACACAATTTCAATTTATGAAATAAATTTAATTCCACACTAATGTATCGCTAGGACCCATCACTACATGACCTGTGGTCCCACACTAGTGTATGTGCTATTATGTTGTTTCTAAATGCCAATTTCATTGTTTCTTGTTGCAAATTTCAACACCCCCTCTCAACAATAACGGAATCAATATGTCTCGATCCGATACCTTGGAATGTCCTTGCATGCCCACATGCACCTCTTGCATTCGACATGCAACTCTTGCATGCAACAATTCTCTAGTGTTTCTCGCACATGCAACTTTTACATGCAACACTTCTGAAATTGAATAGACTCCAAACAACTTAATCAATATAATGCATCTGTCATCAGAGTCTTCTGACCGCTACTAGCTACTGCACTTATCTACTCGACTCTCTGTGTTGTTGACATTTGCATCCATGCACCTTGCACTACTGTCAACTCTGATCTACGCTCCAGTATCTGACACCTGTCACTCTAATTTTTTTTCTTCCTGATATATGACTGCATCAATCTAACCAATCCTGCTAATGATGTACTATGGGCTCCTTGTAGCCAGGTTCGATCCATGAGACACACATCTCAATGATTCATGCTCAAATTTCTTCTTGGGATTAATTTTTCACATCGCCCCACCTCACAAGTGGAGGTATAGATGCATGTACTCCCTCTGCCCATCTAAATCAAAATTTCCCCCTCATGGAGGTCTCTGCATGAGTTTTTTCTGCAACTCCATGATCCTCATCTTGTGGCTTCTCCACATATTGAGGTTCATCCTTAGGAACGAAGAGTTCCTCATCTGCATGAAAATCAAGCTCCCTCTAAAGGGACAATCGCATGGATTTCTCGCACTCCCCCATGGTTCATCCCCTGTATGTGTCTATCTGCGCAATATTACCCTTTGGAAGCCCCGTATAAATCTACTGCATGACCTTCAAAGCTCTGTGGTGGAGATGGCTCAATCTCTTGTGCCTAACTCACCCTCATCCTGACTCACCACTTTGTCTGCTTTACCCATCAATGCTGCACAACCATCTACATCAATTTTATAGAGATTCTTCACACGAATCACAATCTTCTTGGCTAATCCTATGGATTTGGGTCAAAAGAAATCTTTCCCTTCACAAAAAACCACATCATAACCTCTATCCTCCAACATTGCGAATGAAACTAAATTCTTTTTCAATCCTAGTACATGAATTACATATTTTAATAAGAAGGGTTTACCTGACTATCTCTGGAACATAACTGTACCAGTCTTCGTAGCACTGTAATGCCCGTGATCACCCATTTCGATATGCATCTGGTGGTCCTTCTCCTCCAAGCTACTGAAAAGTTCTTTGCCTCCCGTCATGTGGAAAGATGCGCCAATATCCAAGTACCAAACTGACCCCATCGCAATTGAAACCATGCATGCGATGAGCGAGAGGTCCAACTCAAATTGCAAAGCCAAAGCCCCACCATCTAAAAATCATAAAGCATTCTTATTCTTCTTCTTTTGTGGACAATTAGTGGCATAATTCCCATGCTCATGATGGTGAAAACACTTCACTCTAGACTTGTCATGCTCCTTGCCTTCTTCACCGGTCTCAGATTTGGAATAGGATTTCTTTCCTTTCCCTTTCTTCGCCTTATTAGCCAATGCACAATTTTCCTCATAATCTATCTTGGATGAGTATCCATCCTAGGTATTCCGCCTCAATTCTTCTTGCACCAAATCTGACCAAATTCACTCCCAATCTGGAAACTTCTCCCTCCCATTGAAAAAGTCCTGATAACTATGCCAACTCTTGGGAAGACCTAGAAGAGCTAGGCTCACCAAGTCATCATTCGTGACAGTAATTCCAAAACTCACAAGCTGATCTCGACATTGAACAAACCTGGTTAAATATTTCTGAATAGTGTCATGTTTCTCCTTTTTTATTTTCCTGAGATTTTCCTTCAATGCCAACTTTTTGTGGTCACTGCTACTCTGAAACAGATCTTTCAAATACTTCCACATTGCATATGGAGTGGATTTTTCATGGTTACTTGAGACAATGTGGTCTCGTACTCCCTCCAATAAGATCATTCCCGCCCTTGCAACCTTATTTTTCCAAGCATCAATATTTGCAGCATCTGCTGCAATGGGTTTGGGAATGTCATTATCAATGAATTCTTTCAACCCATTGTCCTCCAGTACTGCCTCCATCCTGTCTTTCCACGCAATATAATTGGAACTTCCTTCGAGTGCATATTCCAATCTCAAGCCATTGAAAGCCATTTCAATCTTGGTCCACGTGTTGCACTAAAAATACTTTTACGAATTCGAATTCTATTCAGTCACAAACTCAATTTATTCTTCACTATAGTGATTTCCTGTGCTCTGATGTCATGTAGAAATTATAAAAACATATTTATATCAATGGATTCAATCTAATTATCCCCACGGGGGTAGGCGAATTGGTAATTGAAATGCGGTGAAGTTCGTTTGTAAAGTGAGCTCCGTAC
The DNA here is from genome assembly GCA_034641835.2 of Pinus albicaulis. Taxonomy (NCBI): domain Eukaryota; kingdom Viridiplantae; phylum Streptophyta; class Pinopsida; order Pinales; family Pinaceae; genus Pinus; species Pinus albicaulis. Next base: position 880,447,953 of record CM076576.1, read on the forward strand.
AGGAGGTCACGAGTTCAAATCCCCCGGACTAAAACGGAGCATGTGGAGAGGGGCGGGTGCATGTTCCCAGTGGTTATAGTGGTAGCGGTCAGAATCAACTCCGTGTAACGCGAGTCATGAGGCTACCCCAGTTGCCGATCCCACTGTAAAAAAAATAAAAAAAAATGATTCAATCTAATCAATCAATGTACTAAAGCTATATACTGAACCCTTCTACAAATCAAGTGTGGAAAATAAACATGATCGCCAATCACAACAAGTAAAGAAAGAAGAAAATCAAACCACAAAACAAATATTTTCCCAGGGAAATATTTCTGCTAAAAACCCCTCTATCTTCTATTTTATATTCCACAAGGAATCATGAAACAATTACAATGCACTCTTCTCACAAGAGTCTACTCCATTCTGCCTATCGTCTCACACTGATCCAAACAAAATTGGGCCAACACTTAGCCAATTCTCATCCTGTCTTCACCCTGCCTTGCTCATGCAATCCCTGTGGAATGAAATCCCTATTCTTTAGGAATTTCAACCTTCCTTGATTGCACAAGTATCATGGGCAATCTTGTGGTGTTTTAACTTCATCTGGGAAATTTGCTAATAGCACAACTGATAGTAAAATTCCCTTTAACCTTTGTCTCAACTGGGTCTCCACTGGAACTGGCATGCATGCAGCTATTAATATTAAATCATCAGTTGCATGGCAGATCACTGCATGTGAAATAAATCTTATTTAATTCACTTGACCTCTCACTAGTGCAATAATCAGTTACAACTAGTTCAACTGACTTTAACTCGCTTAACTGAGTTAAATGATTTCTCATGCACTTAATTGCAACTTGAACTCTAAAACACATATAATCACTTTGCATGCCTCACCAACCACCCTCAACTCGAAATTCATGAGCTAACTAAGTCCATCACACTCATTTAACTATTACAAGTGTTTATGAGGTAAGATTGCAATTTATTGTCCAATTTAATTAAGGGAAAATTAAATTAGACACATTTCCAATTTATTAAATAAATTTAATTGTACACTAACGTATGACTAGGACCCATCACTACATAACCTGTAGTCCTACACTAGTGTAGGTGTTGTGATGTTGTTTCTGGATGCCAATTTTACTATTTCTTGTTGCAAATTTCAACATTGTTTTCATCATTTCCTATCAGTTAGTATCAATAAAGTGGGACATTGACCAATTCCAATCCAAGTCGATCTAACTTATGCCAATTTCAAGTATGTTTCTCATCCTGAAAACATTACATCAAATGAGACTTGTTGCTCTTTGTTAACCTTCCTATTGAATAGTAATTTTGACTATCTAATTTAGGCTCTTAAATTTCTTAACAAATGAGTTGTTCCAGAGGCAGTGTCATGGAGATTCTCTTAATAGAATCCTCATCCATAATGATGAAGAACATGTCAGTGGAAACAGGACCAACAACTACTCTATTAGCATTGAATCGCGTGCCCTCAAGCTCCCTCGCTAGGATCTGAGTCATGGTCTCCATTTCCAGTTTGCTAGTCGTGTAAGCCTTGAATCCTAGCCTAGGCATTGCCACCAGGGTGTCTGAGATGTTGATGATGAGCCCGCCATCGTGGTGAAGAGGCCTCTTGGCGACCTCCTTGCAGGTGAGAAAAGGGGCTCTGCATTTGACACTAAAAGTGGCATCCCATGCCTGGGGGTTGGTCTTTGCTATCATTACACAAGTAGGGTCAATGATCACTGCATTGTTGAGTACTATGTGAACTCCTCTGAAAATTTCCTCCCCCTTGTCAAATAGTCCGCCCACATCCCCAAAGCTTGAGACATCGACTCTCACGAAAATGGGTGTCATGTGACCACGGGATAAGTTGATAATAGAGGCGATATATTCTTATTTGTCTACGTTGTTCAGGTAGTTGACCACAACATTGGCACCATCTGTAGTCAGGTGAGAAACCTATATCTCTATACAAATTCTTTTTAATAGATTCAGAAAATATATTACCGCTACTTGTTGTAATATCCCTTTAAAGGTCATTTGCGATTTTAAAGAACAACAAAAAAGAATAAATTTAGTCAAATATGGCTTGATTTCTATTGCATGAATCCGTTACAAAGAACTAAGAAACTAAAAAAATATTATGTAATTGTAGAAAGTTATTGATTCGCTGCTAAAAGTGGAGAGTACATGGTGGCTATAAAATTCTTTTGAAGTGGCTTCTAAAGTACTCCAGGGCTTCCATAGTCTAATAAAAATTGTCTAGAAAACTTGAAATCCTAAAACTTCGTAAGAATTATAATAGTGAAATCGGTGAAGTACTCCACGGGCTTCCATAATCTAATTAAAAAAAAAAAAAAAAAATCGAGAAATTTTGAAATCTTAAAACTTTGCAAGAATGATAATAGCGAAATCAAACTCTCTAGCAAATGAAGAAAGTTTTTTCAAAGAAAGAAAAATTTCACTAGTTTACAAACTTTTCCACGCAAATGTCTTTTTTTATCAAACAAAATCTTTTTAAATCATGTTTGTCCACATAATCAAATTTATTGTAAAGACCTCGTTGTGTACATACTTGGCTTTATCAAGAGCTAGCTAGTAGTTCCTCACTGGGAGCTGCATTCCCTCAATGTAGTCATTCTGTAAATAAAGTTTATGAGTAGTGGTGAGCAGAGTGAGCCCTCAAAAGCCTCGTTTGGTTAGTTTTATGGGGTTTGGATTAACTAGGAAGAGGCTATCGATAGAAAAAGAAGTGGTAGTTTTACAGATAAGGTCATAGGCGATGTCAAGGGAAAGTATCTCCTCATGTTTGGTTAGCTCTTTGATTAGAGAAACATGCCTGCCTTCTCAGAGGAATTTGGTTTCTCCACAGAACGAATTGGAGCAGAGGAATTTGGTTTCTCCACAACGCAACTTGGTTGCTCCACGGAGTGAATTGGAGCAAAATTGCTCCACATAGCTGAGAAAAGAAACATAAACAAAGCTTGCAAACCTACAATGAAAACATCTTGCCACACAAGGAGCCGCGTGTAATTGTGTTATGAACATGAGCCACGTGTTATCATGCTATGGACATGTAATCTAAGACACATTCCATGTTGTATTAGTAATCATGAGAGCCATGGCAAATGGATAACATGCTATGAAACAATGTTATTGTTAGAGACACTGAGTTACATGTATGAGAGATTGAGTTACGCGTAAAAGCCTCATTTATGGCAACATTTTATGTTTTAGATTAATACTAGAAATAATGCTCACGTTATTCAATGATGAAAAAATAAGCTCGATCGTATTTTATTCAATACAAAGTTTGTATAGTATCTATGCCTCGAGAAAAGGCTAAACAAGATCTCCAATTTTTTAAACAATTTATTGGCTAATGCAAAATGGTTTCATTGTTTAATAGGATTAGCAAAAAAACGAATACAATATATACAACAAAACTTTAGCTAAAACATATTTAGTCCGGCAGATTCCAACGCATATCCATTACAATAGTGCCTGCCGGCCCGTTGGACAGGGACTAATAATATCAAACAATTGGGAAGCATGGAAGCACCCAATAATGTCCATCTGGCCAATCTCTACGTGAAACTGGCATGGCCTCAAACCGAGACGGTTTGGATTTCTAAACATACAGTGCCAATCTTCAACATTATTTTTTTTTAATAATCTTATTGAATTCTGACCACACCATTTCCGTACTCTACCCCAACAACTTTTCTAAAACATAAAATCTAATATTAAAATTAAAATTAACACAGGTGAATACCATTAGTAATTCCCTCAAGAGTTTTAAAGACCAGTTAGACCCCAAAAGCTCCATGCTCCTGTGGAGTTCTCTACATTGGAGAAACTAGTTGCTCGATAAGTAAGAGGTTACAAGAACATGAGGCGGATTTGAGGCATTGTAGGACTAAGTCCTCTGCTTTTGCTAAGCATGTTGGAAAGAAGAATCATCATATTTCTTTGAAGGAGTTCAAGGTTATCTTGAGGGTGGAGCATTTCCATTACCCCCAAATTTTAGAAAATTGTTGAAATTGAGAAAAGGTCGTGTACTCTGAATAGCTATGACGTAGTTTATTTTCTCTCTAATCTCTTAGAAGTGTCTTTTTTCCTCGATCTGTGGTGTTTGTGGTGTTTGTCTCTCTGCTTCCTTTTTATTTTTGTGGTTTATTTTTATTTTTAGATCTCTTGTTTTTAAATATTTTTGTTATGGTTATTATTATTATTATTATTTTGTTTTTTATTTATTTACTTATTGACATTCACCCTTATTAATTTTAATTTTAATATTGGATTTTTTTTTACTATTATGATTATTTATTTTATTTTAGTTTTTTTTTAAATTTGTTTATGTATTTATTTATTTATATTGATTTATTGATTTTTATTGATTTATTTGGTTAATGATTATTATTAATTTATTTATTTAATTGATTTTTATATTTATTATTCTAATGTTTACCTCTTTTAATTTTAATATTATATTATATTTTTTGTTTATTAATATTTTATTTTTAGAAGGTTATAATGCATTAAATATTGATTAAGTTTTGACTAGTGACCATTGCATGCATCTCAAAAGTATTTATATTCAACATTAAATATTAATTAGGTTTTGACTAGTGACCATTGCATCTCAAAAGTATTTATGTTCAACTATCTTGATGAGCACAAGTAGCACATATGATGAACTACACGATCAACACAAGTAGCAAAGTCTTGATGATGAACTACACTGGTGGGCCCTCCAAATGATATTGTGATTCACAGGTTCACAATCTGAAATAAAGTTATTTATGTTTCTTATATTTTTTGATATTTGTATTAATAAGTTAAAATGTTGGTTGGAACAAGATGGTTGTAGTGTCTAGATTTTCGTAAGATATTTATCATCTTTCATCTTTATACTAGTTATATTTTTTTTATGGTACAAAAATTTTATAACTTCAATAATCATCTAAAACTCTTAAGGACTTGTAATAACTGTGATGATAAATAAGGAAAAAACATTTTTTATGATAATCAAGGATAACTTCACTTTTATATATGATAATAATAGTTTGGTGGAAGTTCATTTAAACTAATATCTTAGAATCGATATTCTTTCAATTGAAACTATAGTGTTAGAAAAAAGATAAATGGAGGGTGAAATATTATGAGCTTGAAAGCGAGTGTAACTTTTCTTCTATGTCTAAACATAATCATAGATGGCTCAAGCAAGAAAGACATCAGATGCCAAAGTCTTAGCTAAATCATTGAGAAATATAAGAAGATGCCACCCCATAAGATACCAACAATATTAAAAATATTATTATTTATTTATTAAAAGATAACTTGTGTCAAAATAAAGATTTAGAAAATAAAAAAAACTAATATTTTATAAGAAGGAGGTTAACCCTAATTTATAAGATGAAAAATATCTTTCAATTTTAACTAACAAAAAAAAAAAAAATCAACATTATTAAAATAGCAACCAACTCCAATGATATAACATCCACTAACAAACCATGAAAAATAATTTCAACTTCATTACTTTTACTGGTCCAAAGTATAGATTTATACATGCGTTCTACTATATATTTATCTTGACAACATAATAATCATCATTTACTAATCAATCTAGGGTTAGCATTATTAAAATTGTTTCTACTTCTATATATATATATATATATATATATATATATAGGGTTAGCATTATTAAAATTGTTTACATATATATATATGTATATATATATCTCGTAACTTCTTATATGTTATATGTCGTGAATATATATGCCTGTCCTTTGGAACCTCAACCACTTGGGAATTTGTCTAACATATCACTTCTTATGATTTGACGCCTTCTTTATAACTAGTTCCATTATGGTCGCATGGATTATAAACAATGGGGATTAAACCTTAGGGAGAGTGGAGCTCTCTTGAGGGCTCCAACTACCTCGCATTCATTTATTTCCCATGTACATCTGTCGTTTTTTCCATCATCATATCAATAGGGTTTCCAATGTACATATGTTGTTTTTTCCATAGTTAGATCAATAGGGTTTTGATTGGACGAATCTCATGCCATCAGGGTGGTTAAGAGCTAACTGCCCCTTCCCGTGCCCTTTGCACCGATCATTCTCACTCTACGCTAATGCCGATGATGCTCTACAACCCTCCTAGGGTTTCATTCTCCACGTGAGGGTTTTGTTAGTTTCCTATAGGTAAGATGAAGAATGTAACCTTTTATTATCGTTTTCCAACGTGGGACAACGCCTGTGCAATTGATGAGTTTCGATCCTCTTAGCTAAGAACGTATTAAATTTACCGTTTTACTCATTTTTCCTTTACAAGCACCCAACCAGGTTGATTTCATATTTTTCCTTTGCTCTAGGGCATCTTCTAGAGATGTACTGTGGAAAATAATTCCAAGTAACTAAATTCTTCCTTGTCATTCTTCATTTGCTAATTTTTTGATTCTTAAACCCCGAGGACATTTAGAAAATGTAAGTTGAGTGTTTTGACTTTACGCAGGTTAGGTACTCCATTCTAGCAGCACCTTCAACATCTTGAATGGGATTTCTTGAAACGTTAACCATTTGATAACCATATTTGACTGTTGGAGTAATTTCCAACTATCGGATCAGTTGCAGGCGGCTGCATTATCGCTCAACGAACAGGTTGATCGGCGCGGAGATAAACAACGAGCAGATGGGCAGCGATCAACGGAGTGCAGGGGTTCAAACCGCGCGGAAGTTAACATGCAGCGACCCCCCACAGTTGACTTTGTGGTCGGGCTTTGACCCATAATCGATGGCTGTGGTGAATTGCGGGGGCTCACCCATTTGATGGGTACGGGCAGACTCATACCCCCCGTAACCACCAAGATGTGGTGGCTCCGCCCACCAGCCACCCACGCACCACCAATCCACCACCACCGCGTAAATTTGCCACCGCTGCCAGCAAATCAAATTTGACATAAATTTTTTAAACGGTGCTGACAGAAATTTTTAATGCCATTTATGAAATTTGTAAGCGGTGATAATTTGGCAATTTAGTCAACAAATGACATTAATTGTTTTTAGATATTTTGTTCTCAAATAAACGAGAGATGTAATTTAATTTTTACCTGAGACGAACGATTTTTATATACGCACGGCGGTCACAATTGTTTTTAAAAAACGGAAAGTACGGTTAAATTATTACCTTCGGTGTATATTTTATAGCTTTTAATGATTTTTTTATTAATAGACAGAGAGCTGTTTATTTTTTTACAGAGAGACAGAGAAGAGTTTTTTTGTTTTGAAACTGTGATTTGAAGCAGTCCAGCAATTGTAAATCCCTCTGTGATTGAGGAAGAACTTGTAAACAATTTTATGGAATAAAATTTGTGTTATGGAGTTAAAATTCTGTTACTGTGAGTGAAAATTTTTAAAAATATTTCTCTGTGTTAAGGAAGGGAGTTTTATTATTTTGGAATTCTGAAAATTTAAACATGGTATCAGAGCCAATCCAGGCTATTTGAAGGTCAAATACGCTGAAGGAACAGAGTTCGTTTTTGCAGCAGCCTCTCCAACAGAGTGAAGGTTCAGACAAGAAGAATTCAAAGGTATTTCTCTATATAATTCTGTGTTACTGTTGTAGTACAGTTAGTGAATTTAAAAGACACAGTCAAGTGTTTTTGATTCATAGTTAAGAGTGCAGTATGGCTGGCTCCAGCACTGGTATGGGTATGGGAAATATCCATCTCCCTTAATTTAATGGGAAAAATTATGACTACTGGTCAATAACTATGAGGGCATTATTTGTCTCCCAAGACTTATGGGAATTTGTTGAGGATGGCTTTGAAGAGCCGGAAAATGAAGTAGGTTTCTTCTTTTAACTCGGGTAGAAAGGGAGTCCTTTGAGAAATTATCAGAAAGATGCTGGGCTCTTCTTCTTTTGTATCAAGCGATTACGTAGTGTGTTTCGAGGATTCATGACGGCTAAGAAATCCCAAGAAGCATGGGAAACTCTTAAGACAGCTTATGAGGGTATGGAGAAGGTGAAGACAACAAAACTTCAGTTGCTGAGGAGAGAATTTGAGACTCTCTGTATGAAAGAGTCAGATAATATTGACTCATTCTTCACTCATGTGATTGGAATGGTCACACAAGCCAAGATCTCATGGAGAGACTCTTGAAGATAAGAGGATTGTGGAAAAACTCTTGAGGATTCTACCCTCAAGATTCAATGTGATTGTCACCACCATAGAGGAGACTAAGGATCTCACAAAGTTTTCGGTGGATGAACTTCATGCATCATTGATGACCCATGAACAAAGATTGGGTAGGAGTGAAAACTCATCTCTTGAGCATGCATTTAAGACCCATATGTCTTTCGGAAGAGGAAGAGGGCAAGGCAGAGGAAACAAAAGAGGAAGAGGCAGAAGCCAAAACAGAGGTGGAAGGGATAACCCTTCACATTCACATGGAAGGTGCAACAATCAAAATCACAGCCACGACCAAGGCAGCAGCCAGTAGAATGCTCAGCAGAATTCTCAAGGACAAAGGTATGATAAGTCCAATGTCCAATGTTACCATTGAAAAAAATATGGTCATTATGCTAATTAATGTAGAGAAAAAAGAAGCGACGAAGATATGGAAAGTAAAACTAGTGCCAAACTGCTAAGAGAAAATATCAGCCAAGATAATTTATTTTTAGCTTGTAATATGGCTGAAGAAAATAATGAAGATTTATGGTTTCTAGACTCTGGTTGTAGTAACCATATGACAGGAAACATAACAATGTTTTCTATGTTAGATGAGAGTGTGAAGTCACAAGTCACACTAGGAACTGATAGCAAAGTTTCTGTTATGGGAAAAGGGATTGTAAATGTTTTAAAAAGGAAAGGTGCAAAGAAATCCATAGCATATGTTTATTATGTTCCAGGAATGAAGTGTAACCTCTTAAGTATTGGACAACTTGTCCATAAGGGGTACAATGTCTTTTTTGAGGATGATGTTTGTACCATCATGGAAAAACCACCCAACAAAAAATGTATTGCTAAAGTGAAGATGAAAAGGAACAAGATGTTCCCTCTCAGAATGAGAGCAGATCTGAAAAATGAAGAAAAGATAGCAGCAGTGGAAAAAGAGGCTATCCAAAGCGAACCAAAAGATGAAAATTGGTTGTGGCATTTGAGATTTGGACATCTCAACTTTGGAGGTCTTAACTTGTTGAACGAGAAAAGGAATGGTAAGTGGTTTACCATTGATAGAAAGCCGGACAGCCTTTGTGAAGGTTGTATTCTTGGGAAACAACTTAGAGAAAGGGGATTTTCCTTAAAAGGGAAAAGCATAAGGGCAAAAGCACCCTTAGAGATTGTCCACTCAGATGTATGTGGACCGATGCAAACTCCATCACTTGCTAGTAGCCACTATGTGCTAACATTTATAGATAATTTTACAAGAAAAACTTGGGTTTACTTTTTGAAAAATAAAAGTCAAGTGTTTGAAAAATTTTGCAATTTCAAAGCACTTGTTGAGAATCGGTGCATTTTATATCAAAGTCTTAAGAATGATAGAGGAGGTGAGAATATATCTAAAGATTTTCTCGTTTTTTTGTAGAGAAAATGGTATTCCAAGCGAGTTTACAACTAGATATACTCGCAGCAAAAACAAAATGGAGTAGCCGTAAGGAAGAATAGAACTATAATGGACATGGCAAGAAGCATGTTAAAGGCAAAACATTTGCCTAATGATTATTCGGCTGAAGCTGTACATTGTGCAGTGTATGTTTTGAATAGGTGCCCTACAAAAGCAGTTATGAACAAAGTGTCGGAAGAGGCATGGAGTGGCACAAAGCAAGGTGTCACACACATGAAGGTTTTTGGATGTGTGGCTTATGCACACATTCCAGATCAGCTAAGGAAGAAGTTGGACAGCAAGGGGGAGAAATGTGTTTTCATTGGATACAGTGAGGAATCCAAGGCTTACAGGTTATACAACCCATCCACCAAGAAGTTTATTGTGAGCAGAGATGTTCAGTTCATTGAAGAGGAAGCTTGGGATGGAAGCATAGAGAAAACAGTGAATGTTAAACACTGTTTATCTCATGATGAAAATGATGATGAGTTGGTTGAAATACATCCCCAAACAGCAGCACCAACACAAGAGCAGCAACGCACACCCTTGAGGATAAATGATAGTGCTTCTCCAAGCACACCACAAGGAGGAAATTCAAGTGCTTCTTCAAGCATTTGTACATCTAATGAAAGAGGTAAGAAATTCAGAAGTTTGAAAGATATTTATGAACAAGATATAACAAATGAAGGTATCAATTCTTTGTTTGCTTTATATTGTCATGTTGATGATCCTGTTCATTTCGAAGAAGCCATCAAGGATAAGAAATGGATAGAAGCTATGGATGAGGAAATAAATGCCATAGAGAGGAACAAAACTTTGGATTTGGTTGAACTCCCAAAAGGTAAAGATGTCATTGGTGTTAAATGGGTCTACAAGACCAAAAGTAATGCTGAAGGCAAGATAGAGAGACACAAGGCAAGGCTTGTTGTCAAAGGCTATAAACAGAAGCATGGCATTGATTATGAGGAAACTTTCGCACCGGTTGCCAGAATGGAAACCGTGAGAGCAGTGTTGTCTATAGCAGCACAAAACAAATGGAAAGTTTACCAAATGGACGTGAAGTCAGCATTTCTGAATGGAGTGTTAATGGAAGAGGTTTACATTGAACAACCTCTCGGTTATGAGAAGAAAGGCCAAGAGCACAAAGTATGCAAGTTGAAGAAAGCTCTTTATGGGCTAAAGCAAGCGCCAAGAGCGTGGTACAGTAGAATAGACTCTTATCTACTGGAAAATGGATTTGAGAAGTGTGAGGGAGAACCCACCCTCTACATCAAAGAACAAGACGATAAAATCTTGATTGTAGTCTTGTATGTTGATGATGTTATTTTTACAGGTAATGATGATTGCCTTATTGAACATTTTAAAACAGTCATGAAAGAAGAATTTGAAATGACTGATATGGGTTTGTTAAGATACTTCTTGGGAATAGAAGTAGAACAAGATAAAAATGGGATTTTTATCTCACAGGCAAAGTATGTTAATGAGGTACTTGAAAGATTTAACATGCAGGAATGCAAAGCAGCAATCACTCCCACAGTGATGGGATTAAAGCTCAGCAGAGAGGACAGCAGCAAGGATTTTGATCCTAGTTTATACAAGAGCATAGTTGGCAGCCTTATGTACTTGACTGCAACTAGGCCGGACATAATGCATGATGTTAGTTTGATTTCCAGGTTCATGGAAAAGCCAAAGGATGCACATTGGCAAGCAGCAAAAAGAATTTTGAGGTATGTTAAAGGTACTAAAAGATTTGGTATTTTTTATACTACTTCAGAAAATTCAGATTTAGTTGGATACACGGACAGTGATTGGGCTGGAAGTGTAGATGATCGGAAGAGCACTTCCGGTTATGTTTTTCACATGGGTTCAGGAGCCATTTCATGGGCTTCTAAGAAACAGCCCATTGTAGCATTGTCTACAGCAGAAGCAGAATATGTGGCAGCTACAGTAGCAGCGTGTCAAGCAGTTTGGATGCGGAAAATGTTGAGAAGTTTATGTCAAGAACAGGTAAAAGGGACAGTGATATTTTGTGACAATAGCTCAGCTATTGCATTGTCTAAAAATTATGTTTTTCATAAGAGGACTAAACACATTGACACCAAGTTTCACTTCATACGTGAATTGGTTACCAATGGAGAAATCGTTTTGCAGCATTGCAGAACAGAGGATCATTTTGCAGATATCCTCACAAATCCACTTGCGTAGAAAAGATTTGAACATTTCAGGAAATGCTTGGGAATGCAGGAAAACCCAGCAGTTGAAATTAAGGGGGAGTGTTGGAGTAATTTCCAAATGTTGGATCAGTTGCAGGCGGCTACATTATCGCTCAACGAACAGGTTGATCGGCACAGAGATAAACAGCGAGCAGATGGGAAGCGATCAACGGAGTGCAGGGGTTCAAACCGCGCGGAAGTTAACATGCAGCGACCCTCCGCAGTTGACTTTGTGATCGGGCTTTGACCCATAATCGACGGCTATGGTGAATTGCGGGGGCTCACCCATTTGATGGGTACGGGCAGACTCATACCCCCCGTAACCACCAGGATGTGGTGGCTTCGCCCACCAGCCACCCACGCGCCACCAATCCGCCACCACCGCGTAAATTTGCCACCGCTGCCAGCAAATCAAATTTGACATAATTTTTTAAAACGGTGCTGACAGAAATTTTTAATGCCATTTATGAAATTTGTAAGCGGTGATAATTTGGCAATTTAGTCAAAAAATGACATTAATTGTTTTTAGATATTTTGTTTATATATAGAACAGAGATGTAATTTAATTTTTTTTACACACAGACAGAACAGATTTTTATATACGCACAGCAGTGCAATTGTTTTTAAAAAGAGAGAGAGTGCAGATTTAAAATTGTACACAGCAGTGTATATTTTATAAAAACACAGTGAGTTTTTTTTATTAATAGACATAGAACTGTTTATTTTTTTTTAATTGAGACAGAGTTCTTAAGTGTGCACTGTGACAGCAGCAGTCACAATTGTAAATCCCTCTGTGATTGAGGAAGAACTTGTAAACAATTTTATGGAATAAAATTTGTGTTATAGAGTTGAAATTCTGTTTTCTGTAGAGTGATATTTATTTCTCTGTGTTAAAGAGGGAGAGTTCTGGAATTTTCAAATTTTCCAACAAAGGGTTCTTATTTTGTCTTTGTCAGGTTCTATAGATTATGTTTAGATACTAATTTTTTAACTTTGGAGCCACGAGTTCTGCAGGGTTTGGGTGACCTCGAAGTCACGATCGGCATAATATTTTAATTTGAATCACACATTGTTGGTTATTAAACATATTGTTTAAAGATTTTTTTACAAGGATAATTTATGATTAAAGTTTCACAGTTGCTGCATACATATATTTTTTCCATTTGGCATTAATGTCTGCTTCCAAGTTTCCAAAAACATTCCATTTTGTTTTTGTGTTATTACATCACATGGAGTATCAATTATTTACCTTAGACACTAGGGTTTGACTAGCTGAAAAGTTCAGTACCTTCATCCCAATATAAACCCTTTAACTAAATTATCGTTGTTTATTTATTCTTCGGTTTCGTGCCAATATGTGAAGCTTATTGATGTTGGGGTTTATTTATTTAAACATTAGTTTTTTTTTGTTTTTTTCTTTTATTAGTACCTACTTCTTGCGGCATGGCAGGGACTATAGTAATCGAAATACATATAGTAATATATATTGGTCCTGCACATAAATCGATAGCTAAACTTACGATAAGTAGGAATAAACCATGAAATTTTTGAAATTTTCACTTTCACATGAACTAATGTTAACATTTTTTCTAAATATTAAATATTAAATGTTATGATAAAATGTTTGAAAACTATCAAACCCTTCAATCAAAAGATAAAAAATACACTTCTTACGCCTGCCATGGGTTCTGTCATACGGTGTAACAGTTGTCATTATGCTTGACATGCTTGCCATCACGCTGTCATTGTGCTTTCTTCCCTGGACGAATTGTCAAAAGACCTTCCTTGGCCATATGGTCCTGAAAGGCCTGGAACTTAATATTTGTCGGCAAGGAAAGAAGGGCTTACACGGGCAGGGCAGCTCTCATGGAGGCTACACTGTTATACAAAGCCACAAAAGAGTTTCAGCTCAGAAGATGAACTGTCTGAGTCCTCCGGTGATGAGGACGGGGAACACAAACTGCCGACACCGAAGAAGGCAACCTCTGCAAAACTCGTAATCTCATTCTTTTTCTGTCAAGTTGGTGCCAATTCCTGCATAGCCAATACCGAGATAACTACTATGATAAGAAGCTTAAAGAGTCCCTCTTAACAAACCGAACAGTCTGTAAAAATCAAGGATAGCTGATATATTTTAGAAAACTATGCACTGTTTGAAACGAAGAATTATAAATTTAGTCAAAATTCAAATGCTATTCAATATTTGCAAGTTTCGCCGGAAAACCTAAAATAAATTAACTTGCAAACCTAAAAGTAAATTGATCAATTGAAAAAATAGGACTGTAGATTACGTGGAATACTCATTTGAGCAAGCTTGACAGAAGATGACTTAATTCGCTGTAACACTCAGAAGATCGAAGATCGGTGGTGAAATTCATTTCTTAATCCTGCAAAGAAAGCATAGGCGGAAAAAAAGAGTCGAAAATGCTATCATAAAGTAAAAAATTTAGTAAGAAGGACAAAGAATTAAAATTAGGAAATGATAAATAAAGTTTTTGTTTCTGACATAGCTTCCATCCATTTAATCATTACTTGTCTGAAGCAAGCCCAGATATATGAAGCTGGACCATTATAGAGACCATTATAGAGGGGCATTCTAGAAATCTGAATTACCAGATCTGGAAAGGCCCGATAACTCCATAAATAAAAATCCAGAACAAGCTCTAAGTGAATCGAAAATACAATAAATTCCGGACTAAGTAGAACTGTTTGACTTGTCACAACACTGGAATGACACCTGGGTCATGTGATTTCAAGGGTGTTGCTATCATAACGACAACTAATCCCAGTAAGTTCCTTTTATATTCATTATACTTTCTTTGGTTATAACTTATTCTCGAAGAATACAATCTTCCTCTCTTAACACTGGCTGATTAGCAATATCTAGTCTATCTAATCTTGATTCTTGATTACATGTGCATTATAATAAATGATCTAGTAAAGTAAACATTTATACGTTTGTCCTTTAGAAAGTCTATGAAGGACATGGAAGGTTTGACATTGTAATTCTAGTAAATTTGGAAGATTCAGTTGGGGATATATAGCTTATCCATCTATTAAAATTGACCAAAAAGACAGTGAGCAAGTAAAGATAGACAGTCCTCACAGTTTTTTTTTAGCTAAGTGCAGGTCTGGGTTTTGTTTTTGCAGGTTATGGATCAGGTGCTTATCCAAAAAGGTAAAAAAGACTTTGGATTTTTATATAGTGCTTCAAATTTCAATGATATCATATAGGTAACAGAGATTACGAATGTTATATTGTTCTCACATATATTTTGGGCATTGGATTTATGCAGCGTTGGTGCCAATCAGACTTCTGTCAATAAGAACCACACCTCTGCTAGCGGATCTATGGATATGGGCCACACAGACAACAGTGTGCTGATGATGCTCCACATTTTTCTCCTTTTTGTTTGGATTTGAGATTTCAAGTGCTTCAGTTTTTCTAGCAAAAGAAATCCTACGATGTAATTTTAGGAGCAGAGATGCTCCAAATCTATACTCTCCCAATGAAAAACACAAATGTCAAATGCATCCACTCCCAATTAAGAGCACAGATGGTCTGTTAACAAAGTTAAGATAGCCTCTTCAACCTAGAGGAACAAGCATAAGTCCATAGTTTGGGAAAAAAATCTTTCACTTCACCTAGCAAGTTTAAATATTCTTGGTTATATGCATCTGCATGAAAAACAGGAACAAACCACTAAACTATAACTGCTACCAAACAAAACAGGAAATTTGCATACGATTCTTTCGCTGAAAAGAATAATGGCATCAAATATACCTTTATCAGTTCCCAATTTACATTCAACGATCTTAAAATCATTTTTAACTGTGTCATCCTATGTGACATTTCCACTCTTAAGCTTTGGCTGTGTCTGAAAAACAGCTGCCACTGGAGCTCTGCTATTTCACATCATGACAATTTGCAATGCCTTTCCTTTGTTAGCTTGGTATTCTAGTTTTGTAATCATTGACATCTCCTTGCACTTGATTAACCAGTAACCCAAAAAGCCCATCATTCCTAGTTTTCAACTTGCTCCAGAAATTGCTGTTTTGAACTTGCTCTGATGGTGATGGAGAAAAACCAGAAATTTGAAATGGCTTTGTCGATATTTGTCGTGATTACAGACAGTTGGTCCATCGGTGGTTGATAAGTGACAATTATATGCAGAGGCGATACGTGCCCTGCATAGTAGCTGCATGCTCCCACCTGTTAATTTATATTTTTTATTTCAAAATGTCCTTCACCGATATAGAATTAATGTGCTTGTATATTTTGAATGGCTTTTCATGTGGAGCCCGCCGCAAAAAAAATTTGCTTCACCGGGTTTATTTGACTTGTATATCATTTTTCATTTGATCTAACTCTCTTATGAGCTCTGATTAATAAACATTTTTATTAAAAGAATGACATTTTTCAGTTGAACTAACTCTCTTTTTTTCGTAACCCACCGAGCTTTTACATAGATTTCATTATCTTTATTTTGAGTACAAATCTCTGTAATCTTATTTTTTCTTCAATATACGTAAAGTCTAATAAATAAAATACAAATTAAATATATGGTTAAAAGTTATATATAGTTAAAAATTCATTTATAATGATGAAGATGAAATCTTTCCCTAAAAAATCTCTCAACAACTTTAATCACAACATTTCCAATAAAAATATGACAAACATTTGGTCTCTCTTCATTTTACAATTTATGGTTCAATCACTTTTTCATTTTCATTTACCTATCACAAGAATTCACAAGGCAAAGATATTTCATCCAAAAGTGATGGTAACTATAAATAATTAATCTTTAAATGGGAGTACGTTGATTTAAGTTACTATAGGTGCGTCTCTCAAGTCACATAGTCTACCGACCTAAAATACAAAGACTTGTTTTTCTTAGTATTTTATTAAAGCTATATAGAGAAGTTTGTTTTTGTTTTAGTCCAGCTTTTGTTGCTTTTTATTATAAATATAATCATGGAATTCAAAATGAACAGTTTAAATATTCATTTCCTGTTTTTAACAATTCTTTTTTTATTTTGTGATTTTTCATTATTCAAATTTTATTTTGAATATATATTTAGATTTACGGAATTAATTTCAATAATTTATATTTATGTGTATAATGTGGAACATTTACTGGTTCTGGGGAAACTTGAACTGGAATTTGGACGGATCCAAGGCGCCGTAAGGACGCTAGACCATAAGGGAGAGGTAAACACCCTGATTTCAAGATGAAAACACTACGACTCAGTAACTTACAGATGATGGACTCAGTAACTTACTTGAATAACTGAAATATTGCAGAGCTTCCTCACACTCTTCCACAACGGGCACGGGAAGTATGAGAACACACTCGACTCCTCTGGTCTTAAATAATTACTAATGACTCAGTAACTTACAGATGATGGACTCAGTAACTTACTTGAATAACTGAAATATTGCAAAGCTTCCTCACACTCTTCCACAACGGGCACGGGAAATACGAGAACACACTCGACTCCTCTGGTCTTCAACTCGCCTTAAAATCCCGACTTACAGTGATCTTGGAACAAACTGTCCTCAGACAGGCGGCCCAGCATGCTTCAGTATTAATTCAAATAATATGTTACATACCACGTTATGCTTCAGAGTAGAGCCTTTTTGTCTCTGATCTCTTAGAGCATGAATACAAACACTCTTTCACACAAACACTCAAAAGCACACTCAAACACAAGAAAATCGATCCCTAATACAGGCACACACACACTTATATAGAATATGAGAAGTATTGAGGGTCCTTGTCAGGCATTACTGGCCCAGACGGTGTCTGCTCAATATTCTCGAGTACAATAATTAAAGTAAAACGCACTACCAAGGACCTTTCGGTTCTCGGTCACTGTCAAAATCATTATCATGGTCAGGTTCACTGATTTCGGATGAAGATGAGGGATCCTTTTGGTTTGCCCAAGAGATATGATTTATCCATTCAAAGTACTCAGATTCCCATTGATGATCTGGCTGGTCTTGAGCATCTTGATACAGGTCCAGAAAAATGGTTGCTTTATCCTCAGATACCTTCTCTTTTCCTTTTTCTGTAGCTACTTTTCCTTTGGTGGAGACTGTAGAAGATTCGCCTTTTCATAAAGCCTTTGATGATTGTCCTATATCAAACTTTATCGTATATGTCGTAACATAGAGATTCTTCTGTGGAAAGATATATTTATCATCAGATTTCTGCCACCTATTGACATACGCCATTGGGTCTATCTCTATGTCGAGGAAAGAATCTTTCTTGCTTCTACGGAATTCAGGCATTGATAGGACTGGCATCTCCACTCCGTCCAATAATTCCCATTTGAAAATTTGAAACATGCTGACAAAGTGTTCTATTGCACATTGGATCCAGTGTTTTCATGTATGATTGATATATGTCTTTTTTTGCCATCCTAACTCAAAAATCATGGAAGAACATACTTTAGTTGACAACAATAAACTTATCAAACATACTACATCATCAAATTCAATTTCATTCATACGTAATAGTAAACTAATGCCTTCAATTAATCAATAATTTAATTATTTTTTAGACCTTCCTTCACAGCTTCAAGTTTTTAATCAAAGGACAATTAATAAAGTGGGAATATTTATACAACTTTTCAACCAAAGGCCAACTTTTTAATTCTTCAGCAAAGATTGTCACCTAACACAGATTCATCAATCCTTTCAGGTCCATAAATTTGTGAAAAAGGATTTGGGACAATAGGATTTCTAAATTCAATACTTTGATAATCCCATGGAGTAGAGAAAGTTCTTAAATACTGCAACGTTCTCACAACACATTGAGAGGCTCTTACTTGAGGTTTCTTCATGCAACGTCCATCTTTAATTTTCCAATTAGCAAATTGTTCAAATAGCTCATACCGGGGAAATGAATCTGTACCTGCATAATTTTCATCATTTCTTTGCAGAAATGCAGCATCAATTTCTTCAAAAAGATCAGGAATTATTAAAGACTTCAAAAATATTTGAACTCCTTCAGTCATGTTTATTTCATCCAAATCCAACATTTTGGCTGAAGTATAGATTGCAAAAGAGAAATATACACCACCAATAATCTGATAATAATTTAAATCTATAAAACTTTAATCATTTCTTTAGTGTATTCTCTTGACCAGTAATCATCCAAAGTTTTAAAATAAAGCTTCACTTTCATATTGGGTAAATGATAGAATTTCACTAGTTCTTCGTCTAAACCTAATAGAATTCCAACGTTCTTAGATTGCCAAGCTTGACATCTTTGTATCCACTGATTTATTCTTATTCTAAGCCCGACTATTTTCTTAATTTCCGCAACCAGATCCCCAAGAACTAATTCAAGAATCTGAAACCTTTTGACAAAAGTTTCAAAACTATCATCTACAACAGTTTCCACTGAAGAATAAAAATTTAGTTCTTCTTAATTCACTATGTTTTGTTCATGTATCCGTGTGGAGCATCAGCCTAAATAGTTACAGAAATTAATTGAACCTATCCAACATCAACTATACATCCGTTCACCCATGCCAATAATCTTCCTCTTGCGAGTTGTTTTGATATCTTTGCTGATAAGAAATACTTAAAATTCATAGAATCAGTTCATATCAGAAATTTGGCAGGGGCTAAATATAACTCAAATTTTTTAATACCATTAAAAATGGCGAGAGTCTCTTTTTCAGCCGTGAAATCATTTTTCTAGTGAGGTTGAAACTCACCTGATGCATATGCACATAAAATTTTTTCGTCGGTATCCTCCTTTCTTTCAAAAAGGATGGCAGCCCAAAAAGAATCAGAGGCATCAGTCTACAAGATTAAAAATCCATTACCTGGAGGCTTGAGTTCTGGCAGCTGCTTGCATTCGGCTTTTAATAATTTGACTGTTGTCGTAGCTTCTGGTGACCAACCAGAGTTCAAATGCTTTCGAATTGGAGCAGTCTTCTAAGAAAGTCTAGGAATATACTTATGCACATAGTTGAGCACACCCAGAAATCTTTGAATCATTTTTGTATCTTGCAGTTCATTTGGAAACTCGGAGAGTTTTGTGAGTACATGCGGCTGCATCTGGATCTTGCCATTAATGACATGAATTCCCAAAAAATAAATACTATCTTGAAAAAGGACCATTTTCTTTTCAGAGAGAACAATACCGTGCTTTCTGACTTCATCGAGGAATACTTGCAAATGCTTCATATGGTCTTCAAGATTTTGACTATGAATCAATATATCATCAATATAGACAACAATAAAATCATATTTACCAAAAATAAAATCCATACGCCTTTGAAAGAAGGCAGGCGCATTCTTTAAACCAAAAGGAACAACTTTCCACTGAAAAAATCCTGCGGGACAAGTGAAAGCAGTCTTATGACGATCTTCTTCTCTAATTTGTATCTGGTAATAACCAGACTTCATGTCAAATTTACTAAAGATCTTACTATGCTGAATCTTCTGCATAATCGTTTCCTGGCGAGGTAAAGGATAATTGAAGCTCTTGGTGATGGCATTCAAATTTTTATAATTTATCACCATTCTGGCTTTACCTCTTACTATTTCAGAATGATTTCTTACTAGAAAAGCAGAGCATGAGTAATGAGAAGAGCTTGGTTCAATCAATTGAAGATTCAAGAGTTCTTCAATCTGATTTCTAATTTCTTTTTCATCACTGGGAGTAGAGGGAATTAGTTTTCCTTGGACCCCATTGTCATGAAGGGTGAAAATATCCTGTTGAGGACTCTCTATACTCCAGAATGCTTGAGGATTGTCAGAACATTTTTTTAACAATTCATCAAAAATAGCAACTTGTGCTGGAGACCAATCAGAATTTCTGTTCGCTTTCTGCTTAGTTTTGTTCTGACTCCTTTCTTCATAAATCTTTAAAACTTCTTGCCAATTGTTAGAGTCATTTTTTGGTCTTCTGTCACCTGCTTTCTTTTGGCTATTTTCTCTTCGGGCTTCTGAATTAGCCAAAGTTAATCTTGGGACTGTAGTTGCATTTTTCTTTATATTGAAGATAACTTTATCTTCACTAATAGTAACTGGTAATACAGAATTGATAAAAGGAATGCCAAGAAATAAACTAGCAGATGTATCATAATGTTGGACAACAGAAAACTTTACAATACTCCCCCCAAATTTTAAAGAAACATTGTCGACATAATGGGTGAGATTTACCGATCCACCAATGGTCTCAGAAATAAGAATATTTTGCAGAGGTTTCCATAAACCTTTGAAAAGAGAAGGGGGAGCTAAATAATTTGACCCGCCCGTGTCAATGAAGGCATCAACATTAATCCACTCACCTTTGACTTGAACTTCAACAGGAATATACAGAAGATTGTTAGTTTTAACAATATTTTTGAGAAAAGAGCTTTCATCAGTATTAATAGATGTTGGAGCGGGCAAAGATGAGGACTGAGAAACTGTCTTCGGATAAGGGAAAAAAGAATTCAGAGTGGGTTGTGGAGGCAAGGAATTTAAAACTGGGGTTGAATTGTTAATACCACTATCAGAAGGAATAGAAAGTGAGGGAGCCGTAGAGACAGTATCATCTGAAAGGTATTCAGATGTCTCATCAGTATAATCATCTGAACTAAATTCATCACTGTAATGCAATTCATTTTCTTCATAGCATTCAGTGTCATCAGAGCATCTATTCATTTTTTGACAGGTATCTGGAACTGTTTCAGTCTCTGATAGAGAAGCATCAGTCAGAATATATACATTTGATACTTCATCCTGGGAATCAACTATGGACCAATTATCAACAAAATAATCAATCTCAATACAGGCTTTTAACTTATGAGAAGATTTTTTGGGACACTTGCGAGCAAAGTGACCTTCTTGTTTGCAAATAAAACATGCATTGTCTTTTCTTGGTTGCCTGTGTTTTTTCAAATATTTAAACTTTCGAAAAGGCCTTCTGGGATTGGTTACTCTTTTAGGCTTGAATTTGCCATACCTTTTAGATTTTATTTTCTTGAATGGCATCCATGGAAGGACAGAATGGCAAACATCAAGTCCCGGAGAAAACTCTTGAGCTTTCTTTTTCCAGCAGAAGTATTTGACTTTTTCTTGACATCTAAACAAAAGATCTATCCAGTAGGTTTGTTCAATCTTCTTTCCTTTAACTTCAAGATCTTTCATAATTAAATCTCCTAGATTACCAGGTAGCTTAGAAAAAAATGAAATTTTCTAAACAGAATCATTAGTCAGATTGGCTTTATAGATTTTTTCCATGTAGTCATTGCCAAACTGATCCAGGAACTTAATATCCTTGAGTTCCATTCTTGCTAGGTCTGTGATAATCTGTTTCTTTTCATTTGCTGGTTTTGGAACAAACTGAGTTTTTAGTAGCAATTCTAAAGTAGCTAGGCCTGAAGCAGCAACATTCATTCATTCTTCTTATGATGGTCCCGTCCACCAGTCATAAACAATGTCAGCCATCCGTTTTTCAGCAAGGGAAAAAATAGAAATATTATCTAACTTAGAAACAACTTTCATCTGATAAAGGGCACCAATCCAGATTCTTATAGATTCAGCTGGATTTGAAGATTTATCTAAATCGAGTTATTCAATATTGCTCTGCAATATTTCAGTTATTCAAGTAAGTTACTAAGTCCATCATCTGTAAGTTACTGAGTCGTTAGTAATTATTGGTATCAGAGACCTGTTCTCGATTCTGTTATGGCAAATCTGTTACGCTCTTTCTCATCCATAGATCGTAAGATTATTAATGAAGTTGCATGTCGAACTATTGAGTCTGAAGCTCCGAATGAAACTCATGAGTCTGTAGATAATCCTGAAAATTGGAATCCTCCATCACTTCATGCAACTGATGTCTATAAACTTCCCTTGTCTTATGTTTTTAAGAAAAAATCTTTTTTGAAAGAAGTAGAAGTCACTATTAATATTTCTGGTCCGTCTGTCCAAATAGTAGCTTTGAATCTATTTTCTGACGACGAGATTAAGAAATTTAAACAGTATGCCAAAGATAAGAAGTATAACTATCTTCATTTTGGGGGTATTCGTATTGGTCTTGCTCCTTTATTCCGTCATGGGTTAAACACTCCCTGTATTGCTGAAGTCTTTGATACCCGACACCAGAGCTATGACCATGCACGAATTGGAACTATCATGGGTAATCTATCCACAGGTTGTCAATATGGCACTATCTATCCTGATTACTCTATAAGCCTGACAGATATTCATTTGAAAGATTGTTGGAAATTAATGATTGGCGTTCAAGGTCTCCAATTGGCAGAAGACAGTGAGTATCTCTCTGTATTAGTTCAAAACTTGGTATTTCCAATATAAGTCTATTGTTGATGACAAGAAGCCAGAGTCTAAACTCAAACGCATTGCTATCTCTGATAGTAGAGTCAAGCTTATTCCTCCTAAACCAGAGATTCCTAGACCTCTTGTCAGACCATGTACATATGTTGTTCCTGTTTCTACTTCCGAAGCCTTTTCTTCCCGAAGAGTTGATATGCCTCCTATTGCAAAAGTATTTCAATCTGAACCTGTTCTAGACTCCAATGAATTGTATATACCTGAGTCTAAATCATTTCTTGCTGTAAATAAAATGCACCGTATTTCTCATGTTCCTTTTGCTCCTGTTGAAGAATGGAAATATGCCAATCGTCATTTTGTGAAAGGTGGGAAATGGCCTCCCAAGACAAAATTTTGTACCACCTCTTCTATGTCTAAACAGCCAAATACTAGAGCCGATTGTGCTCCCCTGATAGAACATAATGCTACCAACCCTAATGATTTAGACCAGACCTACCAGTTAGGTAATTATCTTACTACTTGGTGCGCACATGCAGAAAATGTTCTAGATGATCTTGGTTCCCAGACTGAGAAAATCCTTCAAAATCTTAAGCTTCTCCATGATGAAAAACAAGAAGAAAGACAGAGAAGAGAAGCAAAAGAGAAGAAGAAGAAAGAAAGGAAACGTAGAGAACATAAAGCTCCCACATTTTCTATTTCAATGGATACTCCCAATTATTGGGATATAGATGAAAAACAAGAAGAAAGTGGAGTAGAATCTAGTGCACAAGCATCTGAAAGAAAAACTTCTGAAAGAAAACTAGAGCCATCACAATCCCTAAACTTTCAGAAACCTAAGAGTGAGATTGCTACTCTAGAAAATGCTGCCACTAAGTTTCCCTCTTTCATTTTTCCTTCTCTTCAAAAAGCTCATGTCTTTAAAGAAATTCCAAAATATCCACGGATAGAAGAAGATCTGTTTGCAACCATTGCCACTGGATATGTTCTGGATTTAGATAAATCTTCAAATCCAACTGAATCTATAAGAATCTGGATTGGTGCCCTTTATCAGATGCAAGTTGTTTCTAAGTTAGATAATATTTCTATTTTTTCCCTTGCTGAAAAACGGATGGTCGGCATTGTTTATGACTGGTGGATGGGACCATCAGAAGAAGAACAAATGAATGTTGCTGCTTCAAGCCTAGCTACTTTAGAATTGCTACTAAAAAATCAGTTTGTTCCAGAACCAGCAGATGAAAAGAAATAGATTAACACAGACCTAGCAAGAATGGAACTCAAGGATATTAAGTTCCTGGATCAGTTTGGCAATGACTACATGGCAAAAATTTATAAAGCCAATATGACTAATGATTATGTTCAGAAAATTTCATTTTTGTCTACGCTACCTGGTAATCTAGGAGATTTAATTATGAAAGATCTTTAAGTCCAAGGAAAGAATATTGAACAAACCTACTGGATAGATCTTTTGTTTAGATGTCAAGAAAAGGTCAAATACCTCTGCTGGAAAAAGAAAGCTCAAGAGTTTTCTCTGGGACTTGATGTTTGTCATTCTGTCCTTCCATGGACGCCATTCAAGAAAAAAAAATCTAAAAGGTATGGAAAATTAAGCCTAAAAGAGTAGCCAATCCCAGAAGGCCTTTTCGAAAGTTTAAATATTTGAAAAAACGCAGGCAACCAAGAAAAGACAATGCATGTTTTCCTTGCAAACAAGAAGGTCACTTTGCTCACAAGTGTCCCAAAAAATCTTCTAATAAGTTAAAAGCCTGTATTGAGATTGATGATTTTGTTGATAATTGGTCCATAGTTGATTCCCAGGATGAAGTATCAGATGTATATATTCTGACTGATGCTTATCTATCAGACACTAAAACAGTTCTAGATACCTGTCAAAAAATGAATAGATGCTCTGATGACACTGAATGCTATGAAGACAATGAATTGCATTACAGTGATGAATTTAGTTCAGATGATTATACTGATGATACATTTGAATACCTTTCAGATGATACTGTCTCTGTGGCTCCCTCACTTTCTATTCCTCCCGATAGTGGTATTAAGAATTCAACCCCCGTTTTAAATTCCTTGCCTCCACAACCCACTCTAAATTATTTTTGCCCTTATTCGAAGATAGTTTCTCAGTCCTCATCTTTGCCCGCTCTAGCATCTATTAATACTGATGAAAGCTCTTTTCTCAAAAATATTGTTAAAACTAACAATCTTCTGTATATTCTTGTTGAAGTTCAAGTCAAAGGTGAGTGGATTAATGTCGATGCCTTCATTGACACGGGCGGGTCAAATAATTTAGCTCGCCCTTCTCTTTTCAAAGGTTTATGGAAACCTCTGCAAAATATTCTTATTTCTGAGACCATTGGTGGATTGGTAAATCTCACTCATTATGTCGACAATGTTTCTTTAAAAATTGGGGGGAGTATAGTAAAGTTTTCTGCTGTCCAACATTATGATACATCTGCTAGTTTATTTCTTGGCATGCCTTTTATCAATTCTGTATTACCAGTTACTATCAGTGAAGATAAAGTTATCTTCAATATAAAGAAAAAGGAAACTGCAGTCCCAAGATTAACTTTGGCTAATTCAGAAGCCCGAAGAGAAAATAGCCAAAAGAAAGCAGGTGACAGAAGACCAAAAAATGACTCTAACAATTGGCAAGAAGTTTTATAGATTTATGAGGAAAGGACTCAGAACAAAACTAAGAAAAAAGCGAACAGAAATTCTGATTGGTCTCCAGCACAAGTTGTTATTAGTGATGAATTGTTAAAAAATTGTTCTGAAAATCCTCAAGCATTCTGGAGTATAGAGAGTCCTCAATAGGAGATTGTCACACTTCATGACAATGGGGTCGAAGGAAAACTGATTCCCTGTACTCCCAGTGATGAAAAAGAAATTAGAAAGCAGATTGAAGAACTCTTGAATCTTCAATTGATTGAACCAAGCTCTTCTCATTACTCATGTTTTGCTTTCCTGGTAAGAAATCATTCTGAAATAGTAAGAGGTAAAGCCAGAATGGTGATAAATTATAAACCTTTGAATGCCATCACCAAGAGCTTCAATTATCCTTTACCTCCCCAAGAAACGATTATGCAGAAGATTCAACATAGTAAGATCTTTAGTAAATTTGACATGAAGTCTAGTTATTACCATATACAAATTAGAGAAGAAGATCGTCATAAGACTGCTTTCACTTGTCCCGCAAGATTTTTTCAGTGGAAAGTTGTTCCTTTTGGTTTAAAGAATGTGCCTACCTTCTTTCAAAGGCGTATGGATTTTATTTTTGGTAAATATGATTTTATTGTTGTCTATATTGATGATATATTGATTCATAGTCAAAATCTTGAAGACCATATGAAGCATTTGCAGATATTCCTCGATGAAGTCAGAAAGCACAGTATTGTTCTCTCTGAAAAGAAAATGGTCCTTTTTCAAGATAGTATTGATTTTTTGGGAATTCATGCCATTAATGGAAAGATCCAGATGCAGCCGCATGTACTCACAAAACTCTCCGAGTTTCCAAATGAAATTCAAGATACAAAAATGATTCAAAGATTTCTGGGTGTGCTCAACTATGTTCATAAGTATATTCCTAGACTTTCTGAGAAGACTACTCCAATTCGAAAGCATTTGAACTCTGGTTGGTCACCAAAATCTATGACAGAAGTCAAATTATTAAAAGCCGAATGCAAGAAGCTGCCAGAACTCAAGCCTCCAGGTAATGGATTTTTAATCTTGCAGATTGATGCCTCTGATTCTTTTTGGGCTGCCATCCTTTTTGAAAGAAAGGAGGATATCGGCGAAGAAATTTTATGTGCATATGCATCAGGTGAGTTTCAGCCTCACCAGAAAAATTATTTCACGGCTGAAAAAGAGACTCTCGCCATTTTTAATGGTATTCAAAAATTTGAGTTATATTTAGCCCCTGCCAAATTTCTGATAAGAACCGATTCTATGAATTTTAAGTATTTCTTATCAGCAAAGATATCAAAACAACTCGCAAGAGGAAGATTATTGACATGGAAAATTTGGTTTTAGATGTATGATTTTGATGTTGAATGGGTTCCAGGTATTTCTAGCTATTTAGCTGAGGCTCTTACCAGAGACATGAACAAAGCTTATAGTGGAGTAAAAAGAACTAAATTTTTTATTCTTCCAGGTAAGACTGCTGCAGATGATAATTTTGAAACTTTTGTCAAAAGGTTTCAGATTCTTGAATTAGTTCTTGATGATGTGGCCGAAGAAATTAAGAAAATTGTTGGACTTCGAATACGAAGAAATCAGTGGATACAAAGATGTCAAGCCTGGCAGTCTAAGAATGTTGGAATTTTATTGGGTTTAGATGAAGAACTGGTAAAATTTTATCCTTTGCCCAATATGAAAGTAAAACTTTATTTTAAAACTTTGGATTACTACTGGTCAAGGACATACACCGCGGATATGATCAAAGTCTTATAGACTTTGAACTATTACCAAATTATTGGTGGTGTAGATTTCTCTTTTGCAGTTTATACTTCAGCCAAGATGTTGGATTTAGATGAAATAAACATGACTGAAGGAGTTTAGAGATTTTTGAAGTCTTTAAGAATTCCTGATCTGTTTGAAGAAATTGATGCTGCCTTCCTACAAAGAAATGATGAAAAATTTGCAAGTACAGATTCTTTCCCTTAGTATGAATTGTTTGAACCTTTTGCTGACTGGGAAATCAGAGATGGTTGTTGCAAGAAAAAACCACAGATTAGAGCATCTCAATGTGTTATGCGAACATTGCAGTATTTGAGAACCTTCTCTACTCCATGGGATTACCAGAGTATAGAATTTAGAAATCCTATTGTTCCAAATCCTTTCGCACAAATTTATGGAACAGAAAGGTTTGATGAACCTGTGTTAGCTGACAATGCTGAAGAAATAAAGAAGTTGACCCTTTGGTTGAAAGAGTTTCATAAACTCAAGCTGCCCGAAAAATTGTCCCTGATTAAAAAACTTGAAGACTATCAAGGAAGGATAAAAATAATTAAATTGCCGATTAATCAAAAGGCATTGGTTACTATTACTGTTATGGCCGGAAATTGGACTGATGATGTAGTATGTTTGATAAGTTTATTGTTGTCAACTAAAGTATGTTCTTCCATGATTTTTGAGTTAGGATGGCAAAAAAAAACATATATCAATCATACATGCAAACACTGGATCCAATGTGCAATAGAACGCTTTGTCAGCATGTTTCAAATTTTCAAATGGGAATTATTGGACGGAGTGGAGATGCCAGTCCTATCAATTCCTGAATTCCGTAGAAGCAAGAAAGATTCTTTCCTCGACATAGAGATATACCCAATGGCGTATGTCAACAGGTGGCAGAAATCTGATGATAAATATATCTTTCCATAGAAGAATCTCTATGTTACAACAGATACGATAAAGTTTGATATAGGACAATCATCAAAGCCTTTATGAAAAGGCGAATCTTCTACAGTCTCCACCAAAGGAAAAGCAGCTACAGAAAAAGGAAAAGAGAATGTATCCGAGGATAAAGCAACCATTTTCGTGGACCTATATCGAGATGCTCAAGACCAACCAGATCATCAATGGGAATCTGAGTACTTGGAATGGATAAATCATATCTCTTGGGCAAACCAAAAGGATCCCTCATCTTCATCCGAAATCAGTGAACCTGACCATGATAATGATTTTGACAGTGACCGAGAACCGAAAGGTCCTTGGTAGTGCGTTTTACTTTAATTATTGTACTTGAGAATATTGAGCAGACACTGTCTAGGCCAGTAATGCCTGACAAGGACCCTCAATACTTCTCATATTCTACATAAGTGTGTATGTGCTTGTGTTAGGGATCGATTGTCTTGTGTTTGAGTGTGCTTTTGAGTGTTTGTGTGAAAGAGTGTTTGTATTCATGCTCTAAGAGATCATAGACAATAAGGCTCTACTCTGAAGCATAACGTGGTATGTTACATATTATTTGAATTAATACTGAAGCCTGCTAGGCCACCTATCTGAGGACAGTTTGTTCCAAGATCACTGTAAGTCAGGATTTTAAGGCGAGTCGAAGACCAGAGGAGTCGAGTGTGTTCTCGTATTTCTTGTGCCCGTTGTGGAAGAGTGTGAGGAAGCTTTGCAATATTTCAGTTATTCAAGTAAGTTACTGAGTCCATCATTTGTAATTTACTGAGTCGTTATGTTTATTAACTTCTCAAAGCCCCAGCTCACGGCAGGGACTTGTTGCCGTGCAACTATTCTTGTTTTATGGGTGTTTTCTCAAAGTTATTAATTTATTAGCGTTGCTCAGTTTATATGTCTTTATATAATCCGTTTTATTGCGACTCATCGTTATAGTTGTATTATTAGTCCCTTTCAAAAGTTGTATTATTAGTCCCTTCCATCATAGCAGGCACTATCATTTGCATTAGTTCGTAAAAAGTTTTACTTAAAGTTTTTATTTGATATTTCAAAGAGTATTTTGGTGAACCTATTATATAGATAAAACATAGTTACAACCGTCTTTTAAGCCAATAGAATCAATGGAAAATTTGATAGTCTTACTTTGCCTCTTCCCAACTATATTCTTCTTCACATATTCATCAAGACTTAAGGGTTTACGCAAATATTTATTTTATGTTCTTCCTGCCGAAGTAATAAATTTTAGAATTAGTTTGCTAATTGTTAACCGTTAATCATTAAGAATATATCAAGAATGCATTACGAATATATCAAGATATATTTTACATTTAAAAGGGTGAGGAGGGCTTACACATAGATTGTTGGAATGTGTAATTCCTATTTGTCTTCAGTTGTGACTTTCTATGTATAGAGTTTGTTCTTATTCCATAGGTTAGCTAAAACTAAGTTCTTAGTTTGGTGTGAGGTTGAGATATTCTCTCAAACAACTTATTGTGCATCCAAGATAGTTTACCTATATTGAGACTATACCTCACGTATATATGTAACTATATTTGATTAATAGATTAGAGATTGTATATGATATTTCATCTTGGTATTAGAGCCCGTTTGGGCCTGGCATTGACCCCTCCTGGGCCAAGAGAAATAAAAATTTTGGTGAATTTTTTTTTGTTTTGTTTTGGTGTTTTTCCATCATATTTTAATTGTAATCGTGACAACAAATCTGTAGTGGACAATTCGCGGCTTCTTCCATGATGGGGACAACGGGCTATATTTTGATGTTCTTGTCGAGAGAAGACGAGGTCGAGGGGAAATATGTTTCAAATTCATTTTTGACTGGTGGATTCATCAATGCACAGCTCTAGTGAGTAGGCATTGTTACGTGTGTGGCCAGGAGTGGGCCACTGTTATTTCAATTCGCCCAATGTAATGTGTGTCTAGAAGAACACAAGGAATAAGTGTGTTCATGGTTTGCCTTGCCAATCCTGCTGGTGTCAGATATGTTGTTTGCTGATGCATGGTGCGATGGGCCTCTTGGAAAATTATGGTACGCTGAATGTGGAGGCATGTTTCCTGCCCCGGTTGCAGTCAAGTTTTTGAATTTGATAAGGCCTTGGATTGAGGTGTTGTGCAAAGATCTAATGCGTTACGTTCGATGTTGTTGGCATCACCTGAGAGATATAAACCAAAACATGATCTAGGAAAATTCTGTTCGTTTGATTGTGTAAGCAGTTGTTGACACACCATTGGTGGGTTCCTTCTGTGTTTGGTGATTAGAGGCGAGGTCGATCTACTACGATTATAGAGACCACTCCTGTAGCCGACCGAAGAGCTCCTGTTAACGCTATCGGTTGGTGTTGAATCAGCCGGGGGATCAAAGATTCCTTCGTATGTTGATTTGGGTAGATAAATACAACAACTAATGGAATGCAAGTATATGAATTTTTTTTTTGGAGTTGTTCTGCATTGGTGGCAAGGCTCCTGACATCAATTATTTATTCATGGGTGACTATGTAGATCGTGGATACTATTCTGTATTGAGTCTCCTCTCTTATTTTTGCGAAGATCCAACCGGTGACATTTTGACAGCCATGGGTTGATTGAGGCTAAATTGTTGCTGAGAAGTCGTGAGATGGCGGAAGTTGTTAACCTTTTTTGTGGGGCAAAGCGAAATTGCTATGAGCATGGATTTCTTGTTGGAGCCTCGGCCGGGTTGTATTCCAGCAGCAGTGGTCATGCTTGCACCCATCCTTCGACCGGGTGTCTTGTAGTTGACCCTCATGTTTTTTTTGTTTGATTGAGTCTGATTTGTGGCAGGACATGCCAATTGAGGCCGATTTTCTATGGTGTTGAGAGTGGGATAATGGAAAAGCACTAATTCTAGGTAAGCAAGTCCATGCCCACATGTTAAAGTATGGAGTCGAGATAAAATTGTTCTTAGCTGCTAATCTCGTTATCATGTATGCCAGTTCTGGAAGTTTTGTGGATGCTCGTAATATGTTTGAAAAAATATCAGGCCAGAGTGATTTTGCATGGAATGCCATGATCAGAGGTTATTCCATCCACGAAAACTGCGAAGCCCTTAAATTCTATCGTTAAACGGAGACAGAGGGCACATTACCTGATAAATTCACTTTCCTTTTGGTGCTCAAGGCATGTGCTGCCTTACAGTATCTCATGCATGGTTTTGAGATCCATCATTGCATAGTTAAGAATTGGATTGCATTAGGAATTGAAGGTGAAGGTGAAAGGGGTGGAATCCATAATTCTCCTACCAAGAATTGAACCAAAGCGGATGGTCTGTTGCACACTTGACGAGCTGCACTTGAAGGATGGGGGTGGTCCCATAGAATGTCAAATCTGCATACAATTGAAGTGAGGTGTTGGTGATTGAGCTGAGCAGAGAAGTGACTGCGAGTGTGCAGATCGCACTGCTGTCTCCACTGGATTGATTTGCAGGAATGCAACCAAATTGTTGAGGATGGATACTCTTACGTGGAGGTCTGTGTGACTCCTATGCAGATGGAGATCATCATTCAGGAGATTCATACCCAAAAAAAATTTGGCAGGAAAAGGGAGAATCAGGGAGATGACATCAGTTGTTCAGAAAAGATTCAATTTTCTCGAGGGCACTGCCGAGCTTTACACTAATAAGGTGAACAATAGAGGGCTTTGTGCAATTGCTCAAGCTGGATCTTTGGGCTTTGTTGGCCATGATTGATATGATTTCGCACTGCCACCTATGTAGTCACAACATGTAGTTACCGGATGATGCATGTAGTTTCCAGACTGCTCATGTATCATTCCCTTATTTTCTTGCAGAAGAAATTTAGGTCTAGAAATGCCTCGTCAGGGTTTTCGATAACATTGACAAGAAAAATGGAAGGCAGTGGTTTTGTTCGTCGCTCCATGGAGTTGGATACAGTACAGGGTGTTACTGTATATTCCATTGTTGTATGAAGAGAGGGGGTGTACGAGGCCACTAATAAGGGCTGAGTACTCAAAGGAAACATGTGATTTGCTGTCAGCGAAGGTAGGTTTCATGAGTTTGGCATAAGGGGAGCCACACCATTTGATCAGGCTTATTGCATTTGACCTTGGTTTTGCTGCTCTTTGATTGATGCTGATTTTCTGATTGAGGAGGCCAACTATGAAGGCCAAGCACTGTGAGTGATGTGAAGGTTGATTTTGTGGTGATCCACCCAGCATACTTCGATCAATGACAACTGGAGTTATATGGAGCCATGAACGAATTTGTTTGTTGTTGAGCCATTGATTACATCGCAATCGTTGTGTGATTCTGTGGATCGATGAAAGTTGTAGCAATTGTGGGTGCAAATGAAATCAAGCAATCAATCCAAATGAAAGTCAATAAAAGTGCTCAGATAAATTGTTCCATTCCTCAAGGATCTTTAGCGTTACAGTTGTT
Source organism: Pinus albicaulis (assembly GCA_034641835.2). Classification (NCBI taxonomy): domain Eukaryota; kingdom Viridiplantae; phylum Streptophyta; class Pinopsida; order Pinales; family Pinaceae; genus Pinus; species Pinus albicaulis. The sequence continues at coordinate 880,480,923 of CM076576.1, forward strand.
TGGTTCTGCAGATGCGAAGCAGAAGTATGGATCGGAGCTGATAATGGGAACGTGCATTCCAGCGTTCCAAAAATGGTGGGAAAACGACCTAAGCTTGTGTGTTGAGCTAGAGGAGAGAAGGTGTTTTCCAATGTTGCTATGTTGCTTCAAGTAGATATGATGCTTAACCATTAAATTTGTTGGGTGAAGATATTTTTTAATGCATGCTTGGGTAATTGGGATTTTTTTTTTTTAATGAAAGTATTTTGGAACAAAAAAATTAATATACATATTGAGATTAGTCACCTCAATATGAAGTTATTTTTGTTAGAATTGACTACTCTAACAAATGATAGGTTAAGATGGATTTCCAAGTTTTTTAATTGACAAAGACAAAGACAAAGATGCTCAAGATGTGAACATTTCAAAATATGATGTAAAGGAGTAGCAAAAACGTTTAAAGGATGATGGAAAATGAAAGTGAAAGTTTTTTTGTGTGAATGCCTTCAAATAGACTCTTGATGATGAGTCACATAGTTGAATGGTAAGCAAGTCTAGGATGGTTTTGATGTGTCCTTGTATGTACCTGGTAACTTCAAGAGTTGTAGAATGTAAGCCTTGTGAAGGCATGTGTATCCGCATAAAAGTTCATCGTAATCTCAAAACCACTTTGTAATTACAAGTTCGTGTTCAGCCAAAAACCATTTCTTGCAGTGTCAGTTTGTGGTCAGTGAGAAACCACGTGTAACAGTGAAGTGGACTGGAAACAGGGCTGTGCCAGAGAAGAGTTGTTGTGTGAGGAGGAGCTTTTTGTTGCCTTCCTACTTATCTGTACTACCACCATTGCTGGTGTGTGAGGAGGAGTGTTTCCTGCCTACCTACCTACCTAGAGGAGCAATCTACGCTCTCTACCTTAGCACTGCCTAAGCGCTGAGTCATTGATCCTACCCTCTGCGATAGAGAGGAGATGACTATTGGGGTTTATATTAATACATTCAAACATCTTTTTTAACATGGTTACGGGTCATTCGGTAAAACCCATGTTGGAGGGGGATCTGTAAATATAGGTACATGTATGCAGTGAGAATGGTTGACAAGACCATGTATGTGAAGGGCATCCTACCAAACTAGCAGTTGCAGCAGTTGGTACCCATGCATTCCGGTGGATGGTTGCTCATTTATATGGACGTCGACATATCCTTTTCTTATGTTTGACCACAACTAGACTTCGGAGACCAGCATGCTAAAGTAAAAAATGAAGATGCCAAAGACTCAAAGTGCAAAGCCAAAGTAGTGGTGTGTTCTAGCATATGAATGATGTAGTCAAAGTTTTTTTATGTTTGTAGAATAGACTCATGACCATGGTAGAGTATGAGTCACAATTTGTAATTAGATAAAATCTACATGTCATTTACTCTTTGTACGTACTGTGAGACTCAGAGAGGCATGCATACCCTTTGTTATATGTTCCCTCTATTAGAGAGTTTTAACACCCTGGAAGAGCGTGTCATGCGGGATGGATACACTTGGGTGGGCCATATTGGTTTTAGACTCCATGAGGTGAAATTTATCTCAAGGGGGAGTTCATCGAGAGGTTGGATAAACCATGTATGTGAAGGACTTCCTAGTAGACTGGCAGTTGCAGCGGTTGGAAACCCATGCATTTCGGTAGATGGATTTTCCTTTATATGGACATCGACAATAGCATGAACAAGATACAAAGTGTAATTACCAAATAGGACTAGATGTAGATTTTATTGATGGATATTGAGACAAGTAGTCATTAAGGGGGAATGTTGGAATGTGTAATTCCTACTTGTCTGTTGTTGTGACTTTCTATGTATAGAGTCTGTTTCTATTTCATAGGTCAGCTAAAACTAAGTTCCTAGTTTGGTGTGAGGTTGAGATATTCTCTCAACCAACTTATCGTGCGTCCAATATAGCTTACCTATCTTGAGACTATACCTCATGTATATATGTAACTCTATTTGATTAATAGATTAGAGCGTGTATCTAAGATTTCATCTTGTAAAAGATCTGTGACATTGACCTTTCCTCTACACCACCCATAACCGTGAAGACTTCTTCAAAAGACTACTATTTGTGCCCCTATAAACATTAGATGGAAATTTCTATTATAAAACTAAATTACTATTATAAAACCAGGCAGGATAATATTATGAGTTTATACCAGCCTTGCAGTTTACACAATTCAAAAGAAAGTATAAAAAACATAACCAAGGTCCATAGGTACAGGATTGTGTGTTACAAATAAATGGAATTGGGAAAATCTGCGTGACATGGTCATATAATAAATGGAATTCGTCATTTTTTTGTAACATGGGCGATTATATGCCCTTATGCTTCAGAGATCCAAAAGCCATGGCCAACTCTTATGACACCATCGATTACTCCTCAAAGTACGACTTGCTTTTTTTTTTTTTGTAGATAAGATACAAGATAAGAGATTAGCAAGTGCTTACTATGATTAGATCAATCAGCAAGCCAATTGTTGGGAAAAAAAGTGTATTGATGATTTCAGTCGGAAAGTCGTGCATCGGCCTAAAGAATAAAAAACCGAGTATAACTGCTCCTCCCACTCCAATTCTCCCCGATTAGTTGAGGGTGTGGTGATAATTTCTAGATGGAGCTATGGCTGGAACCAGGGTGAAGGACCGGTAACTCAATCGGCTAATTAACCATCCAAACTATAATAACTAGAATAATTTATTGGCTCGGACCAGCTCTCTCCATTAATCTCGTTGTGGTACCAACTCATTTTTGTCTCAAGTTCTCGTAAGCAATAGGTGTTGGTTGATCTGCCACCTCATTTCTACGATGAATACATCAAAGTGATTCTTGGTCTGCAACATTAACTAATTGTAGTAATTACTCATGGAACGCCAACACTTTCAATTGTGAAAATTTGGAACTTGTAGGTTGGGATGGTTGTTCAATAGCTTAGACACTTGAAATTTATGCAACACCTAGTTATCGGACATGTGAAATGCATGCAACACCAAGTATTTCAATGATAAGTCTTTCCATTTACTTTAATTTTATTATGTATATTGCCTTATTTTTTATTAATTTTTTAATTTCAATTATTATTATATGCATGGGCATAAATTAAAATTATTTGTATAAGAGACCATATTACATAGAAATGAACTTTTTTAACATTTGTTTTCTTCCTCCTTGCTGCAAAATGCTATCTAATATACCGTAAAAAATTTAAAGTAGGCTTTCCTATATCATTTTATTTGGCACCATTATATAGAAAAATATACTAATCTGCTTTCCAAACAAAAATTAAATTTGTTCAAATTTGAATGTTAAAGTATATTATAAAGCTCCTCGAATTGTCTCATAATTAAAAGGACATAAAATAACCTAATGTAATAGACCCCTTCGATACAAGAAGGAAGAAAAACTATTCCCCAATACATTGATTCGGCGAGATATGTTGCTTAGGCCTCGTGTAATTAAATACATAAAAATAATTAATAAATAGATCATGGGGTCTTGTTTGCTCTAATAACCCCTTCTAGTGAGAGGCTATAGTGTGACTCATTCAGAAATAAAATCTATCCATTAAACTGAAGCATGAACTCCTTAGTGAGGTTGGGTTTCTCGTCGATGCCACTTTCATCTCAATGATGGTAAAGCTCTATAGTTGGTTCATTGAACTAGTAATCTTGAGAGTGGGAAAGAAGGTTGTGTATGAATATGGTAATTATTTTAGTTAAACACGCTTTTAAAATTGGGTAAATTCACTAACTAATTCAAGGTGGCATATACGGGATGGTAAATTGTGGATCCATTATAAACCAAAAGGTGAGGTCGGAACAGAAGATCAAATAGTATCGTAAAGAAGATCCCTAAATCTACTAAATGGGGGACTAGCACCATGGGAATGTTTTGTATGCATTAACTTTGTTTCTAGTAATTGTAATTCGATGTCTGTGATCGGCGGGAGTGGGTTATTAATCCTAGTGTCCTGTCAGCACTATTTCCTCTTGGAAGGCTATTTCACATTCAACTAGGAGTGCTATCGAAGCCTTTTACTCTCATATTCATCGGAAGGAACACCCTTGACCTTGATGGAACAATTGCTTGATAGTGGGACTTTCTCACAACACCAACAATCAATCAAGAATATGTTATTATTTTCTTTTCATGGTCATACGATTTGATTCTTCTATCCAATGCTTCTTTCACATGATTTCCTAAAATAAACATGTATATAGGTTGTTGATAGGGCTTCATATCCTTCGGTGTAAAACAATAGCCCGTATCATTTATTTTAGAACACTTTTATGTTATCCATGGCTTTCTTTATCTATTATTGAAACTTCTGTTATTTTGTAAAAGGGTTTCATATCTTAGAACTACTTATTTTCTATTGTATGATATCTATCTTTTGGTTTTTTATTCAATTATTGCATAATCTTGGCTATAGATTAATACAACTTTTCATTTCCTTGTGACTTTTATTTTAAGGGTTACTAATAGTGTTGTAGAGGGAAGGAAAGACATGGCTTCCTGCTAGGACCTACTATTCACCCTTCAACAATACCTAGGTATATTTATGTCAAGAAATAAGAATTGATCTCATTTAGACTTCTTCTCTAATGAAAAAGGTCAAACATATTTCTACAACATCTTTGTTATTAGTAATATCATTTATGTATATTTGAACTAAATTGTCAAGAAATCATTTTTCGTATCCCTTCATGTGCATTCCTTAACCTATACCATAATAATATCATAATATTTGCACTTGTTCCCATTCCATTGTCTTATGTAGAATTTCAGAAACCATTTATAGCAAGACACTATTTATAGTAAAAAAATTCATATTCTTTTATCATATATAATAACAGTTATGTTTTGAGAAAAACATAAACATTATAGAGTACTTATCTATTTAAGTTAGACTTTCAAGGATTTCACAAGGGATAAAGGCCACTGTTGCCAACCAATGGGAATGGAAATTACGTCCAATTCTCCCCCTCAGCTAGTTTTTCACTCCCAAAACAATTGCTTCACAATAATCTAACAACGTTTTTTCAAAGGAATTAAGGTTGTACAAATCCGACTAAAGAACTCAAAAGCTCACAAGTTTATCTTAGTGATTTCATCGGCTCCAACCGGCTCAAGAATACCCTAACTGACAGTGTTATGAATTCCTTCAAAAAAAGCTTTTTGCACGCTCATAAGCTTACATCTTTATTCTCTTCACTTGGACATCCTCCAACTAGGTACCAAGTCTTCAAGGTTTCCTTAGGTTTTCTCCCCTCTTAGCCTCTTGGCTCCCTTTTCCCAACTCGTATTATTTATCTCTAGGGAGAGGAATAATTGTACTCTAACTATCTTCTAGGTGAAAACTTTTTCATTTAGTGTCTTTTCACTGTGAATTCCAAGACTAGCCATAACCAATTTTATATAAAATTAAAATAAAATTTATACATTAAATTTTTCCACTAGGAATTCCACATAGCCCATTATTCTCAATTCTTTCAACCAAAATTAAATTAAATATTTATTTTTCGCTATGGAGTGTTACACACTAACATTCCACAATTCTTAGAATGTGGTGGGATGCAAGAAGAACCTTTCATATTTATGACACCAAAAAAATTGAAGACATTGGTAAAATACTAAATAAAACCTAACTCCCATGAGCTACTTAGTGAAGTAGTCCCTAAAAAAATAATTTAAATGAAAAAACATCGTGCACTATAACAAAAACATAAATGATTATACATATTTGGTTAGTTTTAATTAAAAGAATTATAAAACTTTAATAATGAAATTCTCATTGTGCTCACTTAGTTGTTTCATATTTAACTTTCACTCTTAATATTTCAAGGTCTTTACACATAAAAAGTAATATCTCAAATCCAACAGAAATTAACTTCCTTTTGTTCACATCTAAAAATTAAATTGAAAATGTTTGAATAAATTTTATTTGTGAAGAAATCTATTAGTCCCTCTACTTTATTATTGACTAATGCAAATTATAATGTTTAACTTTGAAAAACAAATATTTATTTTTCAATATTATTTAAAAAATATATTTTTCAATTATTCGAATGTGGTATAACTTTGATGGTCTTATTGCAACCTTTGTGCCATTTGGATAACTACCTTAGATTGTTTTGCCATAATTTTGGATGTACTTGAAATATTTATGGAGTGATTTTTAAATATTTATGTAATCATTTTTCTTTTTCTTTTTTCACATATGTATCCACTACGTCCACAGGAAAATCTTAGTAGACCCTCTCGAGGGGATCTAACTGTCGGCCTTACATGCGAGGACTAACCCCAAGGGTGTCAAGGAGATTTTATCCTGTGACCTCCCAAGTGGAAAAGTACTTAGCAGCGAGGACTCCACCAATAGAGCTAACTCTTGGGGCAACAATCATTTTTCATTGTTAATCTTATCACCTAATTAATTGTTTCCTACCGTAAATTAAGCAAGTATTTGCATAAAAAATAGATAGGAACAATATGGAAATAAATATACTTATCAGGAGTGACTCCATACCATTATTTATATTTTTTTCAATGCTTTAATATGTATGAGTAAAAATGTACGCACAAAAAATTTATGCAACTCCTTATCTCTTAGTAGGAAATTAAAGGATAAATATTTTTCATGTTTGAACTTAAACACTTTTCTTTATATATATATATAACAACATGAAAAACAAAAGGACATTCCCCCAAACAAATAAATTCAACAAGTATATTACAAGGCTCTTTGAGGGAGTTACCTCCAACAACCAGTTGAAACAAGATGGAAATAAATATACTTATCGGGAGTGACTCCATACCATTATTTATATTTTCTTCAATGCTTTAATATGTAAGAGTAAAAATGTACCCACAAAAAATTTATGCAATTCCTTATCCCTTAGTAGGAAATTAAAAGATAAATATTTTTCATGTTTGAACTTAAACACTTTTCTTTATATATATATATATATATATATATATATAAACATGAAAAACAAAAGAACATTGCCCCAAAAAAATAAATTCAACAAGTATATTACAAGGTTCCTTGAGGGAGTTACCTCCAACAACCAGTCACCTTACAATTTTAGAATTTAAATTGTTTCCCTAAGCAATTCGAAGTAGATTTTTCTTTTGGTTTTGTCCTTCTATTCCACGTGTTAAATTGCAGTTAATGCCTTTATCATTGCAAAACATCAGATTCATAATTAGCAATAAGTTTTGATATGAGTATCTCATTATGGGTTTTAAATTGCAGTTTATGCCATTATCACTGGAAAACATCACATTGATAATTGACAATAAGTATTGATATGAGTATCTCATTATGGGTTTTCAATTTTTATTCTGAAAATGTTTTATAATATATTGGGTTCTTTTATTCATGGTGAAATATATTTACATAGTGTTTTATAGTGTTTCTTGTGTTGTTTTAATTTGTTAATCTTTCCATGTATCGCAATAAGTTTTCATATTTTCTATTTCTTAATATATCGTTTAGGGTTTTTTTTGTTATCCTTTTGATATTTTCAACAACAAACAACATTTTATCACAATGTCATTTCTAATAAGCATGTGGGTGCTTTGTGAATTGCAATATTATGTTGTTTGTGATTTCAAAAATATGAAATATTGGAACAACTATATATCTTGTAATTATATCATGCTCTATAGACAAAAATTCATTCATTTAAGTTGTTGAATATAAAAAATCCTTGGTAAAATGGAATAAGAAATTTGGTCATGGCCAAAAATGTTTTGTACAAGAAGTGCTTTGAAAAGTGGTAGGACAGAGTTGATGACGACAAAAATGTGGATTTATGAGATAGAATATCAAAAATTTTATGAAGTGGAGGATTAAAAAGATTAGGGAATGTTAGTAAAGGGACATGCTAAGCTTTCCTTGCGAGGGGAGGTTGATACATGAGAATCTAAAGAAGTTCCAAGTTTGAGCATGGAGAGCATGCAGTTAAAATAAGTGAATTCTAGGGAAAAAATGAAAAATGAGTGCAGATGAAAGGAAGTACTAGTACAAGTGAAATAATACATGTGTATAAATAGTTTAGAGAAATGCACAATTTGAGGTGTGTAGAATCAATATGAAATTTTGAGGCTGACACCTGAAACTTTAAAAAATTTCTATGTTTGAGCACACAAAGCATGTACCAAAAAGAAGTGCAAAAGAAGAAGTGCAAAATAATGTAAGTATTAGTGCAAGTGTAATAAAACAGGTCTATTCATAAATTTATTTGGAGAAATGCATAGTTTGAAGTGTGCAAAATCATTGTGCAATTTTGACTTAAGAGGGAAGTGCGCCTAAAGATAAAATTTTGACGCTGACACATGAACGTCTAAAAAAGTTCTAAGTTTGAGCACAGAGAGCATGTACCAAAAAGAAGTGCAAAAGAAAGAAAGTATTAGTACAAAGTGTACAATAAAACATTTCTATTCATAAACTTCTTTAAAGAAATGCATAGTTTGAGGTGTGAAAAATCATTGTGCAATTTTGACGTTAGAGGGAAGTGCGCCAAGGATTTGAGGGAATAGGTCGGGAGGAGAGCTTTAGGAAAAGAGAGTGGAGGGTAAAGAGTGTATTATGTTGATTATCTAATTTGAGAATGAAGAAACATTTACCGGAGAATATAAATAATTATCGAGAGGAATAATTAAACATAACCAGCAACAAATCATAAACATAAACACATATGTTTAATAGGGAAAAACCCAAAACTCTGGGGAAAACCCATCTTAATGAAATTTAATTAAACATTGGCCAAAACCCTGACCAATCCGGCCAAGTGAGCCTTCACCGCTCACCTCGAGGCCTTACATTACAATGAAGTCCTTTGAGCCTTTTATAGGCTCCATTACATGGAATACCATGAGCTTAAAAACCATGGGTGCACAATACCATGTGTCCCAAAACCATCATTGTTTAAATCAGTCAAACTTGAATATAATCAAAAGTCAATTTACCTAACATTCCCCCCTTAAACTTGACTTGGGGTTCCTTGACTAAATCCAGCCAAACCTGCTAAGTGAGACAACCCCGCTCACTCTAGCTCTTCCCCCCTCAAATTTTTACCCAGGGTAATTGTTAACTTGACATCCCCCCTATTACCTAGGTCTAACCCAGACTTTACCAGTGATTACCCAGGGGTACGCATGCCATACCAGGTCTTACAGCAGTATGCCCATTTACATGTAAAAGAAAAAAAAAATTAACTCCATTATATATATATATATATATAATTTTTTTTTTTTCATTGTTGCAGTGTTTGTACATATGACATCAAAGTCCATATAAAAAGAACCCATCTACCGGATTACATGGGTCACCAGCCTCTGTAACCACTAGTCCTCTAGGATTTCTCTTCAGATACATGGTTCATCAATTAATTAATCCACGTGCAAACATCCTCTCATCTGTGAATTTCTCGAACCAACTTCTTATCACTACTAGTCACCTGATATGGGCTATGGCAGCACCAATTTTCTCTTTATCCATTGAGAAACCCTCCATGGAATCAATCAATTGGATATTTCCTATTTCCTAGAAACATCATGCTCCGAATGGCCAGATCTGCAAAAGGCTGCATTTATTTCTCCATTCACATGCCAATAAAACCATTGGCTGCAAAAGCGTCCCTTTGAAGCCAAATATGGCTCTGATACCAAATGAAAAAACATTTACCAGAGAATATAAATAATTACCGAGAGGAATAATTAAACATAACCAGCAAAAAATCATAAACATAAACACATATGTTTAACAGGGAAAAACCCCAAACTCTGGGGAAAACCCATCTTAATGAAATTTCATTAAGCATTGGCCAAAACCCTGACCAATCCGGCCAAGTGAGCCTTCACCGCTCACCTCGAGGCCTTACATTACAATGAAGTGTTTTGAGCCTTTTATAGGCTCCATTATATGCAATACCATGAGCTTAAAAACCATGGGTGTACAACACCATGTGCCCCAAAACCATTATTATTTAAATCAGTCAAACTTGACTATAATCCCAAGTCAATTTACCTAATAGAGAATTAATAATAATGATGACAATAGATTTTCCACTTAAACTTAGTTCTCAGTTTTTTTAGTGTGATTCTTATTCTGCATTAGCGTTATCAATCTGATTACTTATTTACAAGATTTAATAATAATAATGAGAATAGATTTTCCATTGAAACTATGTACTAGTTCTCAGTTTTTTAATGTGATTCTTATTCTGCATTACCGTTATCAATGTGACCACTTATTTACAAGATGTTGTACAAAGAACTTGATGAAATTGCGACACTGCCCACATTGCATCAAGACTCGTGACATCACATGGTGTGCATGATCTTATTAGCTTGGATATACTAAAGTTCATTTATGGTCTATGCGTATAGAGTGCATAATAAATATTTTTTTCCGTGCAAACAACAGTTCCCATCAATTCAAACATTAAAACCATCCCTAAATCCTTAGCCCCCACTTTTTTGCATGCAAACTTTAATAGCTAAAATAATCACATACCTACAAGGTGACATATATACAGATTGTTTTTGTGTTTCTGTTTAGCATTGTGGTAAATGCCAAGAAACACTTGGTTACTAGAACTAATTGAAGCTGACAACAATCATAAATTGTTAGAAAGATATTCTTGTAGATTTTTTCGTATCTTTATGAAATATTGTTTTCCCTTGGGTGAGTATATAGGTTTAATGTGTTTGATTCCAAATCATATGAAAAACTTAAATGATTATTATTATAGGAGATCGTGGTAGACGTCATAATTCTTGGAGATATAATACGTACCAAAATTCTAGAGCTAGAAAATATATTTCTGGAATCATCTAGCTTCATATATAATCTGGAAAAAAAATGTAAAGCTCTTTTCAGGTAATAGTTAACAAGTTGCACTAATTAGAATATTTAAGTGATCAATCATTACAAAGCGAACATGTTTGTATATTATTTAAAGCCCAAATTTAAAGGCAGTGGAGAAATATTTTAAGTTTTTTTGTTCACATGACTAGTCATATAAGCACTCCATTGCAACGAAGTTTCTGACATTCATGAAAAATATAATTTGAAGCTAGCAGCCTTAAAATTTACTTGTTGATCAAAGGACATTACATGTAGGTTCAGATTTATTATCAAAATAAAATAATATTTTTTGATTTATTATCAAAACAAAATAACAAAATCAAATGACATTTTCTAATTAGGCATAAGAATGTGTATATTTTCTAAATCAAATAATATTTTTTAATTTTTTTGATAGGCATGTTTATTTGGTAATAGGATTTTCATAATTTTAATTTAATTATCAATAATTATTAGGGGGATGGTAGGAATTTAACTTCCCCAAAATATTTTAGAATATTTTTAGTAGTAGTTAGAGATCAAAGGTTGAAATTTATCTCAAAAATAGTTTTATGTCCTTTCAACCATTTTAATTAAATTAATTAATTTAGAGAAAGTCATACGAACAAGTTTCATATGAAATAAGTTATGGTTTTTTAGGCATGTTATAGTGACAACCCATGGTTTTTTCTCATAGTATTGTAACAAAACTTACTTATAGATTAAGAATATTCATGGTTAAGATTCTTGTTATGCATTTTTAAAATTTATATATGTTTAATTCATGTATTTATCTTTTTATAATGAAAAATAAAATTATAATTACTTAGTTCTTATTTTTTTAAATTTTCACAATATCAATTTGCATTTTTTCTTAGGAAAACAACATTGACTTAAGTGGTAGGGACTAAGGTCCCCTGCAACACTTGTTTATAATTCATTCTATAAGAGTTGAGTAGATAATTTAATATGTTCAATTATCTTGGAAGTTTATCATATCAAAAATATAATATTATTGTTCAATTAGTTGAATTCACCTTAATTTTTAATTATTTCTTAAATATATAAAATATTATAAATAATAATTATTTATATTTTTATCTATATAATAAAAATATATTTTTATATTTTAATTTATATATATATATATATATATATATATATCATTTAAAAAATATTTAAAATAAATAGAATTTTAATTATAAATTACGTAAAAAACAAACTTAGTTGGTCTCTGAAGCTCGAGATGGAGTGATAACAAGTGGTGTAGTAAAGGGCCATGCAAATCATATATTTATTTCAAGACATGGTGGTGGTACTGGAGCATCTCAGCGAACAAGAATAAAAAATGCTTGGCTTCCATGGGAATACATAGGCTACCAAAGACTCATCAAAGATTGGTGGCTAATGACTTGCATGGTCGCAAAATTCTATAAACATATGGTCAATTGAAAATAGGAAGAGATGGTGTCATAGTTACTCGCCTTGGTGCATAAGAGTTTGATTTTAGTGCATCACCCCTTATTGGTTTGGGTTGCATCATGATGCACAAATGTCACAAAAGCACATGTATGGTTGGTATTGCTGCTAATGATCCTATTTTAAAGGAAATTTTTTTGAACTAGATAAAAAAAATTATAACATGTATATCATCATAAAATATAAACTTCGTTGTATAAAATCCTTGAATCTTTCAAATGATTTGACAATGTCGTGAAATTTTAAGTTGTATAAATGTTGAGTGTGATGGCTTGGTCATGGGGATAACATTTCTATCTAGTTTTCAACAAAGTGAATAGAAAGTAGTTTATTATGCAGGTGAATAGCATGAACAGGTTCTTGGTCTTATGAGGAATAAAGTGGGAAGAATAACTATGATAGATATATCGGTCAATATCATGTAGACATGAATTGACATAATATCCTTGTACTATACCTATGTTTATGTTATGGACACGTAATGTTGAGGAGTACATCATCAAAGTGAAGGTAGTGCGATTTGTGACATGTTAGGATAATCATGGATAATGGAATGACACTAGAAGCAAGGATAAGCATGGATAATGGGGTCATTGTGTGGTATATGGATGTGCAATACTATTTTTTTTGTATATGTTGTGCATGTCGTATATTCAGTGATTGAACCTATGGTGATATATACATGTAACATATGTAGTATTGTGTACATGTGATGTTGTATGTCTGTTGTATATATGGTGTTGTTTGTATATTGCATATGCAGTGCTAGGTATAGATGGTGTTATGTACATGTTGGATATGTGATGTTTTGTACATATTGTATTGTGCACATGTTGGATATGCGATGTTGTGTGCATATGTTGTTATGCACATGTAGGATATGCAGTTCTATGTACATATGGTGTTTTATGTGTGTTATAAATATGCTTCTATGTATATATGGTGGTGTGCGCATATGGTGTTATGTACATGTTGTACAAGTGGTTTTCTCTGTAGGCAGTGTCGCGTGCATGTTGCGCATGTGGCATTGTGTGGATGTGGTATTGTTTACATGTTGTGCATGTGGCATTTTGTACATGTGGTATTGTGTACACATTGTACAGGTGGTGTGGTGTACATTTGGTGTTGTGTACACATTGTGCAGGTGGTTCCATGTACATGTGATGATGTGCACACGTTATGCAGGTAGTGTTCTGTACATGCCAGTACTATGTACATGTTGTGCATATGGTACTGCTATACATGTGGTATTGTTTGTATGTTGTACCTGTTGTTTCGTGGGCATGCGGTACTATGTATATGCATATTTTTGTAGGTATCGTGACCTGTGTATTCGTTGTATTGTAATCTATGTAAGTGCATGTATTGTGTTTTATTGTACACTGGGTGTAGGTGTATGTTTTTTATGCCGATGTAGGTTTATGTAATGTGTTGTATTGTACACCACGTGTAGGTGTATGTGTTGTATGCCAGTATAGGCATATGTATTGTGTTGTATTGTACACCGGGTGTAGGTGTATGTGTCATTTGCCGGTGTGGGTGCATGTATTGTATGGTGTGGTATGGAGTATGTGGGTGTAAGTGTTGTGACCTACATTATGTGTATGTGTACATGATTGAAGAGAAGCAAAGGCATTGGGTGCTTGCCAAGTGCAACAACCGATCCAATGTATGTATAGAAAGAACAAAGGTAGAAGTAAGGACTGATGAAGGATACATATTAGTATTTTATTTCAATTTTATTATTCATATGATCATTTCTAATTTATGATGGTTACCTCTAATTTATGATAGCGTTTTATGGTGATTTCATGCAATTTATGATTTTGATCTATGATGGTTGTGTTTTGAGCTAACCTGATGTGATATGTTTATACATGATCACTACAAGAAAAAATGACATTGGTGAGGGTCATGCCTGTGATATACCTTTAAGGTCCATCACCAATGTCACACATGGTGACAGTCCTCAAAAAAGTGTTGTTCTAAGTGCATATAGTGATGGTTCTTTAAGGTTTGTCACCAAAGCCATTTTTAGTGACTCTTTTGGTGAGGGTTGTTAAAGGCCCATCACTGATTCTCTCTTCGATGACACTTTTAGTGACGATATTTTACTAACCCTCACCAATTCTCTTTTTGGTTACTTTTGGTGACGGTCGAAAAAAAATCATCATCAATGATCATTCCAATGAGTTTTGGATGACGCTATGTGCATGTTGCTATATTTTTTGTAAAAATATAACAATTGAAGACCATTGTTGTGGAGTCTTTTTCATTATGTGTCCAAGTCCATATAGTGGTTATAGTCAGTCAATTTGTTAAGAAGTAATTAGTGTGTATAATTTCCCTCAAGTAATGACAATATAGTTTTCCTATGATTCAACACATGATTAATCTCTATTAGTTTTATTATCTAACAAATTCCCTTTAGATAAGGTTCCACTACTGTGTGTAGAAACTATATTGTTTAAAACATATTCAAGTTTTTTCAATTCTATTAATGATAGAGATATAGCACTCCTCAACACTCTCAGCACATCTTAACATTCTTTGGAACACACTAACATTCCTTAGAACCTCGCATGTATTATAAAATCTTTGTACCTAAAACATATTTCCATGACTAGGACACCCAAGCACAGGTTGGCAAGCCCTAACATAGCATAACACTCTCCTAGCATGTGTTGGCATGATTTTTAGTCCCTAGCATTCCATGGAACACTTTGGCATGCATTAACATACATGAGCACTTGGCGCAAATTGGAAGTTGGTAGTATTGGAACCTATTATTAGTGTGCCTAGCATGCCCCTTTTGAAAATGATATATTCCTGACTTATTAACCCACTTATGTGTATATTTACTTGAATTTTAGCTTGGATCTTATTTATTTTTCATTGATACTCCTTGACACATATCTGCATACCCTGGCACCCTACACATCCTAGCATGCCTTAGAATCTTGCATTTCTTGGAAATTTTTGGCACATGTTAAAACACAATGGAACTTTGTAGCATGCTCTAGCACTTATTGACATGCCTTGATATTCCCTAGCACACCTTACTAGTTCTTAACATATCTTTTCACTCCCTCGTTGGAATGTTAGCTAGCACTCATTCACCCTCCCTGACACACCCTCATATTCTTTCACTTCCAAGTATTTTGACCTAGTGCTCCATTGTGTTTCCCTAGTACTCCATAACAGTCCTCAACATGCATTAGCACACTCTGTCACGCCTAATTAAAACTCGTCCACATGCCCTTCAACTTCATAACATTTGTATCACTCCCTAACACACATTTGCACTTGGCATGTGTTGGTGCTTGGAAAGTATTAGCATGTCTAGCATTCATTAAGATGCCTTAGTATGCTTTGGCATGGTTTAATATTAAAGTTATTTCAGATCAATTATTGGAAAGTAGATGAGAAGTAATATAGGATGATTTGGCAGATAAAATGCACTAACACTTGCCATTTGACACCTATTTCCACCTATTGTTGGTATTCCTAGCATACCCTTCCTGAAAAAGGTAAATTTATGAATTATTAACCCTCTTATGTGTTCATTTCCTTCTAGTTTAACCTGTTTCTCCTTTTTGTTGCCTTTATAGTCCATGGCACATATTGTCACACCTTTCCACATCTTGGCATGCTTTAGCACTTGACAAATATTATCTTATTTGACATTCCTTCAAACTATCTGACACATGTTAGCATTCCCTAGCATGCCTTGGCACTCATGCCCTCATGACTAGCCTTACATTTTTTTCACGGCTTGGGAACTGAATCAAGTCCTTAGCTACTGCAGTTCATCTGACATTGACATGCTTCAGCCGCAAAAAATTAACCAATTTCACCTACTAAAAGTATATTATCCCTTATTCACCTAATAACTTCCTATACATCATCTTAGGCCACTCATATCACCCAATTTTATTCATTCATTTACATGCATTTGAAACTAGTGCTCCCTTGTTTTTTTGTGGCACTCCATAACACTCCCTAACATGCATTGGCACACCCTAGCACCAGGCACATCTTAGCATGTTTCCTTGGCCTCTAGCATGCCTTAACACTTCTTAGCATACCTTGTCACTCCCTCCTTAGCACACCTGGAACTCACCGACACTTCTTGTCACAATATCTTAATCATTCATTTGCATGCATTATTTTCACCTAGTGCTCCCTTGTTTGTCCCTAGGACTACCTGACACTTCCTACCATGTTTTGGAACACCCTGGCACCTGGCACATCTTGGTCGCATGCCACTCTGGCACAATAGGATGAATTAGCATTGCCTAGCATACCATGTCACTCCCTCCCTAACACACCTCGAACTCACTAAAACTCCTTGTCACACACTCTTGTTCATTCATTTCGATGCATTTTGACATAATTCTCCCTTGTGCTTCCCTGTAACTCGATAACACTCAACATACATTGGCACTTGGCACATCTTGGTATGCTTCCATAAAACTCTAGTATGCCTTGGAACTATCTATCATATCTTGTCACTCCCTCCTTAGTAAACCTGGAACTCCATAGCATGCCTTATAACTCCCTCACACATATTAGACCTTGGCACTTGGTGGAACTTGACAATTCTTGGCATGCATTTCGATGCCCTCGAATGCCTTGGCATAATTTAAGATAAAATTTATTTGAGATCAATTATTCACAATTAAGAGAGAAGTGATAGAGGATGATTTGGCACTTAAGATACGTTAGCACTTGGCCCTTGGAATGTATTGGAACTATTTTTGGTATTCCTAGCATGCCCCTCTTGAAAAGTTAAGGTACTAAATTATTAACCTTCATATGTGTTCATTTATTTTCATTTTAAATTGGTGTTCCATTTTGTTGTCTGCCACTTCTTGACACATGTTCGCATACCCTAACACCTGACACATCTTGTCATGCCTTAAAACATGGCACACATTGGCATGGCTTGGCACTATTTGGCACTATATGGCACATGTTAGCACACCCTAACACTTCTTGAAATGCCCTAACATTCCCTAGCATGCCTTGTCACTCCCCCTTTGGCATGCCTAACACTCGCTGACACTCGCTGGCACACCCTCTTATTAATTCATTTCCATTAATTTTGACTCAAGGATCTATGTTTGATGGGGTACATGTCAAGAAAGAGTTCTTTCAAAGAATTAAAAAATGATCGCACCATTACTAACATAAGTAATTACGAGATTATACTTGAATGACATTGGGAAACTACACAAGAGATTTTAAGAATGACATTTTAGGGTTTTTTTATGGTGTGGGAATGGTAAGAAATGAGTGGTCAATATTGTTGTTCAATTATATATTTTAGCTATTAAATTTATACAATTCGAATGCCCCAAATTGTTTTCAAAACACTAAATCGATTTATACATTTGAAATTATAATTTTAACAATAATAAATTGTAGTCTAACCAAAAAAAAGCATATAACCAAATTCTAACCTAAAAATAAACCATTTTAAATTCAAATTTATTTTTAAAAACATTTTAATTATACCTTGAGTGGGACTAATGGTTAAGAGCATGTGTTTCCTCCTAAGAGGTCACAGGTTCAAAATAAGAGGGGGTAGAGTATGTATGCCTTCGTAGACATAGCAGTCAAATTGCTACGTGGAGGTGGGTCCCTTGTCCCACAAACACAAGGGTCTCATACACCAATTTTATTGTGTCATGACCTTAAAATTGGATAATAATATAATAATAAACTACACAACGAAACTAAAAAAAAAACTTCATAAAACTATAATTTCTTCATTTCTATAAGTTGATGGGACGAGCCAACTTGCAAAAATGGGATTAATATTTTGTTTTTATTAATACCATCCTAGATACATCTTAACTCTGAATCTATCAAGCGGCGAGAGGGATCAAATCTCTCGAGGTTCAAACGTGTTTTCTCAGTGAAAAACTTGACGAAAGGTTTGCACCTCAAGAGATTTGATCCCTCTCTGTGCTTGATAGATCCAGAGTTAAAATGGATCTAGGTTGGTTTTAGTCGTGTGCGGCCAAGGAAAATCTATCAAACATCATTAATTTTATCAATAATATGTAAATAAATATAATATTAATATAATAATTTTAAATATGATAAATATATCTGATATTAATGTGGTCATTTTAATTTTATGTTTTCTTAGTTACATCAATTTGTTTAAATGATAAATATTGTTAATAATTTTAATGATGAAATAAAATTTTTGAATGCAAATTGACAATGTAATAATTTCAAATGATAGAAAATGTGAATAATAAGAATGTAGTCCATTACAAATAGTCTTTGTTGTGATAAATCTCAATCTATTTTCATCTACTATTCTTATTGTCACCCATGTTAGTTTTGTCATCTTCTCATATTGATGATATGAAAACGAAATTTGAAATCGTAATCATTTAAATCTTTAGCTTGAGTTGTTGTAGTAAACAACATACCTTGTCTCTCTTGCTCTCTAATATTAATAGGTTGAATTACTATAACACAAAAATTAATCTACATTTCCAATATTGTTTTGTGCTTACACTAAAATCAATGAGCATTGTTAATCCAATCAGTTTAAAATTAATGTACCATCATACATCCAGTTATATCAAATTAGAAATCATCATCTACACTGAAATCAATGCATCTAATGCAAACAATTAAATAATATTAGAAAACAACTTCTACACTAAAATAAATTCATCTAATGGAAGAAATCAATAGGATTAGAAATCAACATCTACACTAAAATCAATGCATCTAGTGAAAGTAATAAAATAGGATTAGAAACCAACATCTACATTGATATCAATGAATTTAGTGCAAGCAATCCAATAGTTTTAGAAATAACCATATACACTGAAATCAATGCATTTACTGAAAGAAATTAAATAGGATTATAAATCATCTACATTGAAATCAATGCATCTAGTGCAAGAAATCAAATATAATTATGAATCAAAATCTACATTGAAATCAATGCATCTAGTGCAAGAAATCAAATAGGATTAGAAATCACAACCTACACTGAAATCAATGCATTTAGTGCAAGAAATCAAATAGGATTAGAATCCAACATATACCGTTGAAATCAATGAATTTAGTGTAAGAAATCATATAGAATTAGAAATCACCATCTACACTAAAATCAATGCATTTAGTGCAAGAAATCAAATAGGATTAGAAATCATCTAAATTGAAATCAAAGCATCTAGTGCAAGAAATCAAATAGGATTAGAAATAACCATCTACACTAAAATCAATACATTTAGTGCAAGAAATAAAATAGGAATAGAAATATCTACATTGAAGCAATGCATTTAGTGCAAGAAATCAAATATGTAGAAATCATCTACATTTAAATCAATTCATCTAGTGCAAGCGATCAAATATAATTATAAATCAACATGTACATTGAAATCAATGTATCTAGTGCAAGCAATCAAATAGGATTAAAAATCACCATCTACACTGAAATCAATACATTTAGTGCAAGAAATCAAATAGGATTATAAACCAAAATCTACACTAAAATCAATCCATTTAGGGCAAGAAATCAAATAGGATTATAAATCGCCATCTACACTAAAATCAATCCATCTAGTAAAGAAGTCATCTTCCATCTCTCCCCTCTCCATATATATCTATGTCTCCCTTCATATCTCCTTCTTTATATCTCTATCTCACCCCCCAAACACACATGTTTTCTCACTCCATATATATAAATATCTTTCCCCCTCCCTCCCACTCTCCATCTCTCTCTTCTTCCCTCTCTTCATCTTCCATCAATATCTCTATCTTCCTTTGTCTCTCTATATCACCCTCAAAACATATGCTCCATTTCTCCAATATATCTATCTATCCCTCCCTCTTCTTATCCCCCCCCCCCTCTCTCTTTCCCTTATCTCCCTCTCCCCTGCTTCTCTCTCTTTCCTCTGATTGTCCTCTCTCCCTCTCTCTCCATATTCCTTATCACTCCCTCTCTCTCCACCTTTATCTCTCTTCATTTCTTCTTACATCCCTCTCTCTACCCATCCAACTTCATCTCTCTTTCCCCCACTCTCTCCACTCTCTCACATCATCTCTCTTCCTTCCGCTCTCTAATTTTCACTCCCACCTCTCTCTCTCTCTCTCTCTCTCTCTCTCTCTCTTCACCCTCCAACTTTGTTATTATATCCCTCCCTCTCTCCTCCTCTCTCTCATCATTCCTCTCTCTCCCTTTCTCTCCTACCTCCATCTATATTCCCCATCACTCTCTCTCTCTCTCTCTCTCTCTCTTTTCCCTCCAATCCTCTCTCTTCCCCCATCACTCTCCTCCCCTCTCTCATCCTTCCTCTCTCTCCCTTTTTATTATACCTCCCTCTCTCTTCCCCATCTCTCTCTCTCTCTCTCTCTTTCCCTCTCCCTTTTCCCTCCAATACTCTCTCTTCCCCCATCTCTCTCTCTCTCTCTCTCCTCCAATACTCTCTCTTCCCCCATCTCTCTCTCTCTCTCTACCATCCAATCCTCTCACTATCTCACTCCATCTCTCCTTCTCTCTCTCCCCATTCCATATTTGTGTCTCCCTCTCCATCTATTACCCTTATCTACCTCTCTCACTCCTCTCCCTCTCTCTCTCCATTACTTCTCCCCCCTCTCCTTCATTTTTTCTCCATCTCTTCCTTATGACTCCCCCTATCTCTCCACCTCTATCACTGTATGTCTGTGTTCCCCCTTTTCATATTTATCTAAAGTTCATATATATCATGATATCTTAATATATATTGTAATATAACAAAATATAATATTGTACTAATCCAAATTTATTAAATTTAATAATATTAATATTCTAATATTTTAATATGAATATTAGAATTAATAATACTAATAATATTAATCTTTTGATATTAATATTAGGGTTAATAATTTTTTTTTCATGGTATTAAAAATAATTTGGCCCATGGTATTTGGCTCATAGGCTTCACCTAATTAAAACCTATTTTTTTAATGTTATGAAGTAAATATAAAAAAAGGTTTGATTTATACACCATACCTCTGGTTTATTTATATTTTATTTATTTACCATATCTCTATTATTTACCATGGAATTTGCCCCATAAGCTTGGTATATAATTAGATGTTCATTTCTAATCCTATTTGATATATTTTTATTTATTTACCATATCTCTTTATATCTCTTTTATACTTATTTATTTTTCATACCTCTTTTATAAATATCGTATTTGGCCCATGGTATTAAAATGGTATTTTTCCCATAGGCTTCACCTAAATAAAACCTTTTTTTTTAGTTTCCTTAAATATAAAGAGGTTTATGGAGTAAATAGAAAAAGAGGTTTTATTTATTTACCATACTTTTAGTTTATTTATATTTCTAGTTATTTACCATACTTCTAAGTATAAAAATAGATTTTATTTATTTACCAAAACTCAAGTTCATTTATATTTTTGTTTATTTACCATACCTCTTATTTGAGTGTTCGTATCCCTCTTTATATTTTAAATTGATATTGTATTTATACATAATAATAATTAAATTGATTTTTAAATTGAGCGACATTAGATTAAAAATATTAAATGTTTACATGTTCAATTTTTTACTTGATATCTACCTCATTAGATTAAAAATATTAAATGTTTACATGTTCAATTTTTTACTTGATACCTACCCCATACTGGAAACTCATAATCATGCTTGTTTAGTGAAATGTTTAGTCCAAACCCTTACACATTTTAGAATGAACTTCCAATTTAAAAATCCTTAATTTTTATTATTTAAAAATTTGATAAATATTGTTTTTTTATTTTCCTTCCTAAAACATTGGCGAGCTATCCAAACACTAAAACCTATTGACGCTCTTACTAACCTTATGAATTTATTTTTGAATTCCAGATCCAGTGGATGATGGCAACTCCGAAACACTAAAACCTATTGATGCTCTTACTAATATTCTTCATTGTTTTGTGGACAATGAATTTATTTATGAATTCCAAATCTGCTAGATGATGGCAACTCTGAATTCTGCTAAAAAAAAATTTGCATTAAGATAGTTTTCTCCCTCACTATCTCAACATAATCAACATTTTATTACGTTTCTCCATATAAAAGTAATATTATTTTGGTAGAGCTCAACATAATCAACATTTTCTTGTGTTTCTCCATATACAAGTAATATTATTTTGGTACATTTATGTATTTGAACTTATATTTTAAGTCGTCTCTACCAGGTTCAAACCCCCAATTAGAACAAAATGTGATAATTTGTTTCTTCGTTGGGATTTCAAAAACAAGTAATATTATTTTGGTAGAGCTCAACATAATCAACATTTTCTTGCGTTTCTCCATATACAGGTAATATTATTTTGGTACATTTATGTATTTGAACTTATATTTTAAGTCGTCTCTACCGATTCAAACCCCCAAGTAGAACAAAAGATGATAATTTATTTCTTCATTGATATTTCAAAAAGAGAATGCTCAAGACGATGCCATGAGGTTTTTTTTTGTCTTTTTTGAAATTATAGAGATTAAATCATTGATTTTAATTAGAAATAGTGAAAGAAACAAGACATCAAGGTTGTTACAATGGCCAGGGGATATTTTAATCTAGAGAACCTTTTGAAAGTTGATATCCCCACTGAGGTTCTGTGCACAAACTCTACATCTCATTTTTTTTTACATGCAGATATTTTTATTACGTAATTTCCGTAAAATAATTATTTTGTAGTCAGCTAAAAAACACTAATTTCTTTTTTTCCTCAGTTTTTCGTGATTGAAATATTAATTTTGCTTGGTTTCCTTCAGTAAAACCTAATTATGCTTAGCTTCCATGAATACAAAATTGATTCCGTTTTTTCCTTGTGATAAAAATCTATTTTCGTGCTTTCATCCAAATTCTTGCAAACGTAAGCCTTTCTTTTTTCACTTTAGCATGGCTCCATGATGAATATAAATATCAATCCAGATTCTAGAGTAGAGAAAAATTAGTCTAATTGGGTTTAATTTACTACACTTACAGTTTAGTTGAAAACACAATTGCAATATAATATTATCTAAAAAGTAGTTGTTACCTCGATGATAAACTCATTAGAACCAATGTGGGGATAGGGTTGCTTAATTTCATGGGCAGGTGGATTTTTTTAGGACTATGGATTAACGAGTGAAAGAAATATCTCTTCATCTCCCCTTTCGATCTGAACTAGCCAATTTGGGGTAGCTTCACACTTGGTGGGAAATGGTATCTTCCAATGAAATAAAACTTTCTTTTTCAAACAGATTCAGTTTTTCCCCAAGGGATTTCATTGCAAAATATAGAATAACTTTGTCTTAGTTGACAATTCTGATGGGTAGTTGCCCGCCAAAGTTGACTGGAACTTTCTTTTAGTATCGCTAATCTGAATGAAATTCATGCCGCATGGATTGAACAAATCACTACAAGGATAAGACCCTTGTCCATGAATTATCATCATACATGTGTATGTTAACCTCTCCAGATAACTAATGTACCATGAGTGAATTTATGAGTTTAGTTTTTGAAGTTCGGGTGCAAGAGGAGCTTCAGTAGGACTATGAAGTAATGAAGGAAAAAAATATCTATTCATCCTTCCTTTCAATTTGAATAGTCCAGTTTGGAGAAGCTTCCCATTCCACAAGAAATGGAATCTTCCATTGAAATAATTTTTTTTTTAACTACTTCAAGAAACTTGCACAAGGGGGCTTGTATTACAAAATGCATATTTCCTTTTGGTTAATTACCAATTTTGAGGGATAGTTGTCCAGTCAAAATTGTCTAGAACTTAAATTCGGTCTCATTGCTTTGAATGAAATTCATGAAAAATGTATCATAAATACGATGGAAATAATGAGGCCCTTATCCATGGCTTATAATGCACATGAGTATTTTAACCTCTCTGTTGAACCAATGCAACATTAGAAAATTTATCATCTTAAAATGTTTTAAAGCCTATCAATTTTTTTAAGCTAATACCAAAGAATACAAGCATGCCTCATATTTATGCACTTAAAGTGTCACCTTTCCATTAATATAGAAACAATTAATACTTTTTCACAAAGGTTATAACATCATTCAATAGCCACATCATGTAAACCCCACATAAAGGAAGAGTATGCGAGGTAGGATTTAATTTTACGTCATCGTCACAACAATTGTTCTAGATTTCCATCAAACCATAGGTTGACAGATAGTATGTTGTTGCTATATCTAAGGATTTAAATATTTTGTTCCTCACTTCGTGATCTCCAAGGTGGTTTACTCTCTATAGGCATTTGGATTTACCTTAAAAAGGTTGACCTAGGGGTAACAATCAATCTAGAAACCTTTAGCTAATCAACCATAGATGGAGGGGACTTTATTATGCCAAAATTTCCTAGGCACATACTTTGGCCTAATTGTGAGCATGAATAGAAGTAATCACAAATGTATAAGAACATGCATACCAAAAGGGGTATGTTAATGGGAACAAAGTTATAAAAAATTGAGTTGAAGAAGGGTTATAGAATGATTGGAAAGGAACTGATCGAAATATTAAGTTGAAGAGCCAATTTCCTAAAAAATTATATAATATATTAAAACAACAATGATAACAACATAGAATTTTTCACTTAGAATTGTTTACCAACCCCTTACTAGGAAAGCATATCAATACAAACGATCAATCAAATTTTTCATCTATTTTTTCAAATGTTGTTTTCAAAAGAAGAATTGATTTTGTTGATTCATTTTTCCATTCCACACTTTCCCATGAAGCAAGCACTATATTGAAAATAAAATGCTTCTAAATAAAACCCATTTACCCTCGGTCGATACAAGTTGAAACCCACTGAATTATTATGGTTAAGGATTTTCCTTGAATATTGTATGAGACATTAAGAAAAATAATTTAGTTTTAGGAGCTAGGACGTAATGATGTACCTAGATGCATATTCTAGGATTAAATTGACCATTGAAATTCCATATTCCATATATTCTAGAATCTAAATAGTTCCCAAGGGCCAAAACATGCAAAGCCTGTCATTAACAATAACCTTCATATCTTGAAAATATCACAGGAAAGGACATATTTCCCGGGGATTTCTCATATTTCATCCCATTAAGCACTAGGAGGTCATTCTCTTTTAATATGTGCTCCAATCATATCTCATTCACTACTCCATAACTTAGTAGGGATAACACTCTTCATCTATAAAGGGAAAAGCCTCACTAACATGATCCATAAAAGGAGTACTCTCGATAAATATTTTTAAAGTGAAATGTGAATGTATATTTGATCTTTTCTAGGCCCTCATAAAAGATTCTCTCTAGATTATTAATCCTTTGATTCTTTCTAAATCATTTTTTGTGCTTGAGGAATTCTTGGAGGCTTCATCACCCTTGACCATTGTAAATGATCCTTGATTTTGACCCCCTTAGCTCTATATCCTTCCTTTCATTTGATTATACAGTCCTCCTTAGTCATATTTTCCTGTAGAGTGACCATGACATTAGGAATATCCTCCTCCAGAAGAATCCACACCTCAATTAACTATGTTATTCCTTTTTGTTACGTCTTCTTTTCTATCTAGCAACCGCCCTCCCCCATCCATGAAGGAACTTGACCATTATTCAAATAGCTTCCTCCCACAATAGTATATAGTCATCATTGTCTCATGGTCTAGGAACCAGAATGAAAATTTTTGTGATCAATCTACATAAGTGTTTAGCGGCAACACAAGATACATTAAACTTGAAAGGAAGATACATCGGAAGGTCACTCCACCCACTATGATGATCAAGTGTTATTTCATCTTTTTAGAATAGATCCCATCTAATATAACTTTCACTCTTTCAATATCCCTATATGCCAAAAAAAAATATCCTTTGAAATCCATATGTTTTTGTGTGTAGTTCACATCAAATATTAAAAATATGGATTTACAGCTCGACCAACATATGTTTACTCATCTAGAGAGAACGAAAAAAAAAGTTTTCTTCGATGCCTCCCTCCCACTTTAACATATTAAATTCACTCAAGAGAATCCATTCAACAACTGTTAGTGAATTATCAATCCAATCCAACAACCATCTACAATCTATTGCAATAGACACATCGTAAATGGAACAAAGACAATTCACCTACCTGGAAAGCCACACTTATTATTCAATTCCATACGATGAGGTATAACTACTGAACTCAATTGAGGTTCCAAAGGCAAAAATAGTATACATAGAGTTCGTTCATGGTTAATGGCCTAGAAAGAACCATGCCAAAAAAATCCATTCATGATTGTTGAACAAATCTCAAAGATAGTAGTCTTGGCCTCCTGCAAACACAAGACATCAACTCTTTGTCTTGAATGAGATCCTTAATTAGAGTCATTTGGAGGGGAGGGTTATACCCTTTACATTCCAAGATCAAAAAATAAGATTCATCCTACAACATTTCCTTTCTGGTTCAATGCAATAAATGTATTATTGATTAATGTATCCTCATCACCTTATTTTCCATACTATGTGTCGTTGGTTATTACATTATTGTAAGGAATATTATTCACCATATTTGAATATTTGGGAGGACGATTAATTTTTTTTGTCCATTGTTAGGATTTTTCCTTTTACCATTTTATTTCATATTACAACCATCATGATTGTCAACAATTTTGGATTGATTTTCTCTGTCTAATTATCAGCAGTCTTCAAAACTTCCTTCTTTCTTTCCTTCTGGACATGTCTACCTTTGGGCCTAACTGGGTTTCCCATTTGATATTTCAGTCACATTTTCTGAATATTTTTTTGTACTATTCTGATCATATTTGGACACTCATCTATGAGGAAATTTCTTGACATGATGATATGGCACCTGAAATGCAAAACATGGATATGGAGGGTTAAGATATCTTAGTTGTTGATTAAAATTTTTACCTCTACCAACAATATTATTATATTGGTGCAATGATTTTTTCAAATTGACATACAAACACACTTGAGGACTTTCTAGATATGTGGAACACTCTCTTAGACAACAAAAATAGAAACCTTCTGAAACCTCGCTGTTATTGGCTTCATACCTCTTAGCTTGATCTAGTATGTTGGAGAACTCAATGAAAAATGAAAATTCGGCTTGATTGATGTTGGAAGAATTGAAATATTCACTCAAGGATTGAACATAAATGATGGATCCAGATATGTTCCAATTTCCTTGGAGGAGAACAACATGGGCAACCTATTTTGAGTTAAATATAAGTGATAGGTAGTGATAACTTAAGGCCATAATGGGATTACAGGAATATATTATTATTTTTCCTCCAACGATGTTCAAACTTCACACCATTACTAGAAATCATATTCTAAAGGATTTTTCTAAAGGTAATATAGGAGAAAATCTCTTTTTCACAATTCTCACTTCCTTTGGTTAAAGGAAGGGGCATGGTCAAGCAAGAAGGGAAGATTGAAAACAATGGAGTATTCTTCCATATTGGCAGACATTGATTCTATTATTATATAAATACTCACACATGACCATACCTGCTTTCAGCAATATCTTAAGGTCACAAATTTTCAAGAGATTTTGTTCATCTTTAATCATCCCTTGAATCAATGAGTACATTATCCTCATATGATTATTTTATGAATGTATTTATCTAATACACAATCTTTAAAATCAATTATAAAATCCCATGTTTTTTTAATGGATATGTGGACCAGTATCTATAAAGTCCCTACCTGAAACCATGGTATTAATGGTTGGGTGAGAGGGAATACCATGCACTAATGTAGCAATTTTCATCTCATGAGGCAACTGGTCGCCGCTACAGCATAGAGGAAATGTTAAATTAAGTAAGGTTTTATGTTTGGATGTTATTATCTTGATATCTCTCTATATATGACCTTCAATTGTTTAACATATATTTGTCTTATACTTATTTTTATTAATTTACTCATTTCCCTATATTTTCAAATGAACTAATGATCTAGAATGGTATTTGTAAAATATTTGGCACAATTTGTATGAAGCTATAGTAATTTTCAAACTCTGCACAAATATCGGTTGGTCTACTTTTTCTTCTTCCAAATAAGATCTGCCATCTCAATTTTTTCACAAAGTTGCAATAATTAGTCATTATATGTTTTTGCAATTATGTTGCTCCTAAATATGCAATGACTAGGCATCCAACTATGAAGGGTCATATGTATAGTTATGGCATAGTGTTACTATAATTTCTTACTAGAAATAAACTAGTTGATATGTCACAACCACCCATACATGAAAACCCGGTTACATGGGATATGCCTCTCCTTACAAGAAAAGTGGGCTTCGAAGCATTGGGGAACCCTTCATTGGGTAAAAATATCCCCTTCAACAACATACTTGGAACTATTGCTTCCATGTGTGTTCAGCCTGAATTTTGACATCGACCATTTATGGGCTAGGTTTTACAAGCTTCAAAGCTTGTTTATAATGATATAGATGCAAGGAATGGAGGTGTATCTGCTAGATTTAGTCGAGGAGAATTTAATGCTCATGATATAGAGGTCAAGGATGGATCTAGTCAATAGTGTCCCCATAGTATTTAGTATGTACTCGATGGTAGTTATTTTGTAACAATTTATTATGATTTAGGTCCCCTCTAAAAATAACAACTAGAGATAAAAAGACCACTTTCAGCATCTATTTTTTTGTCTACTTCTAGAAGCTCACTAAGGCAATTATCAAGATCGTTTAGGAGGCATACTACTTCTAGTCCCTTGAGAACAAATAAAAGTAAAAAATTATGGTATGGAATTAGGGGTCTAACAGGGGGTAGCATACTTGAGCATGGGGTCAAAAGGCATGAAGATGTACATGAGTTTTGGCCATAATTCTTGTTTATATTTCTTTCACTTGGTTAATACATGTATGAAATTCTGATTATCAATAAACGATTTACAAAAGAAAGTTATTTTTTCTTCAAGGTAGCAACTTTTTAAGCCATTGGATACCTTAGCCAAAAAGTACTTTTCTTGTGTTGTTAATCTCCCATTATATGACATTATTTTCATATTCTGACTATGATGTTTACTATTGATGGGTTATTATAATGAATTCTAGTTTCCAATTGAAGTGAAGCATCGATTTTTATGCTCTTTACAAATACGTTTACCCATATTCTTCAGCAGCATAAATTTTTGAGGGAAAGGAAAATATTCACAAATAGACAATAGTTTTTCGACATTCTACAAGAAGGAAATTTGGCTTGCCGAATAAATCATCATTTGAACATTAAGTTTCTTAAATGAGTATGGTTGATTTCTCACCCCAGATCCATAGACCATAATAGTGGTTTATAAGGTTGTCTCATAAACTATTGAGAAAGCACTTCATGTAGCCAACATATTGTAAGCATTTGATCACATTTGGATATAGCTCGCTCTAGTGATGCATTGATGGCCCATGGTTCATTGAGTGTTTTTCTATGATCATTAAACCCTCAATTTTTTCTTTTTCTTTTTTTTGTGGGTTCACTAATTAGGAGAAAAATACCATAGTTTAAAATTTGTCTTCTTTGTGTATTTGTCTTGTATGTGTATTCTTCTTTGAGTATACTGAATTCTAGGATTTAAAAATATTTCACTTCTTTCAACTGAATATACAAAGAGATTTGTGGCTTATAACCTTTTCATAGTTTTCTTTTTAAGAAATGTTTTACATTTCCTTTTGTGGAGACATAGAATCATGTTCTTTTAAGCAATGGAATTTGTTTTCCTACAACATGACATGTATGGTTCATCTATATTTATGCAGGAATGCAAAAGAATACAGAAATAACCATAAACATAGAAATACAATGGAAATAAGGCTTCATTTCAT
The DNA here is from genome assembly GCA_034641835.2 of Pinus albicaulis. NCBI lineage: Eukaryota > Viridiplantae > Streptophyta > Pinopsida > Pinales > Pinaceae > Pinus > Pinus albicaulis. The sequence goes on from CM076576.1 coordinate 880,511,107, forward strand.
TAATATCAAATCACAGAAATATGGTTACAAACATGATGGAAATAAAATAGCTAGGGTGCTGGTAGTGAATCTCTGAGAAGAGTTGTGGCAACTAAAGACCTCTGAATTGTATTACAATGAGGCTCGAGGGCCTATTTATTATGGAGAAACAATGGAGAATTTTAAACGTCCAAAAACCTAATCCTAGGAGATGAAGCGCCAAAACTATGGGCCCCGTTTGGCTAAATTGGTGTTTTAACTTCCCAGGAATGTAACTTCGGCATACTATCTCCGTTTGGGGCTTCAAAATGGCCCCGGAAGTTTAGGACCCAAAAAAATGCTAAAAATAGTAAGTTGTGAAAAAAACTGAAAGAGACAATGGTGGGGACCCAAGTGGAATAGACGGGTGGCCACCAATATCCACCTGGATCATTCCTCCCCCCTTAGGAAGAAATGGTCCCCATTGCTTTGAGTTCCTCCATGAGATGAGGAAACTTTTGTTGAACTTGGTCCCTGGTGAACCACTTGCCTTGGTGAAGGAGTTGGCCAGCTTTGACAACCCGATACAGTTGGATCTTCTATCGGCGAGTGTTCTTGATTTGCATGTCCATGATACAGTTTGTGGTGGCCTGTTCAATTTAGTCTGGGTTTAACTCTTTTGGTGTGATTTCTTCTGAAATGTCAGACATGTCCAATAGAGGTGGGAAGTAGGGATGAAGGCGGTCTACATTGAATACTGGGTGCAAACCAAGGAATGGTGGAATACTGAGCTCGAAGGCATTGTTCCCTACAACCTTGGTGATGGTGTACGACCCATATCGGAGCGGGCGAATCTTGCAGTGGGGTCCAGTGAGGTGCTCCTTCTGCAAATGTAGCCACACTTTTTTGCCCACATGGAAGTTTTGTGGCACTAGATGTTGATCATGTCGTTGCTTGTCCTTAGCATTGGCTATGTCCAATATGTCATGAACCTGTCGGTGGATGTGTTGAATGCGCTCGATGAAGTTGTTTGCTTTGTCAGCTTTAGACTAGACATGAGTCGAATCGGCCTGAGTAGTTGCAAATGGCATGGCTATGTCAATGGGACATAGTGGCTGGAATCCCAAGCCCACCTGAAAGGGGATGTGACTGGCTGAGTTGTGGAGAGCCCAATTATAACTGTGTTGTACATAGGAAAGGCTCTCATCCTATGTGTGTGGATGCTTTGAACTGTACATGCGTAGAATGTGTACAATCATCCTATTGACGACCTCTGTTTGGCCATCAGTTTGGGAATGGAAAGCTGTGGACTTTGTGAGCTTGGTGTCCAAATTGACCAGAGGCTGGACCAAAATGTGCTGAGGAACCTGCTGTCATGATATGATATGATAGACTGTGGGATCCCAAATTTCACCCACACTCGTTCAAAGAAGATTTTAGCAATGGCTTCTGCTGTGATATTCTTCTTGCAGGTCGCCATAATGGCCATATTTGATAATCTGTCGATGACCATGAAAACACAGTCATTTCCATGCTTAGTAGAAGGAAGGCCTGACATGTAATCCATGGAGATGGATTCCCAAGGTCGACCAGGGGTAGGTAGCGGAGTATAGAGCCCTTGCCTCTTGATGGTCGGTTTGGCAATGGCGCAAGCAGTGCAGGATCTGATTTACTTCCCGACATCCTGTCAAAGTTTTGGCCAATAGAAATACTTCTGCAGTACTATCACTATTTTATTGACCCCAAAATGCCCAGAAACTCAACTGTAGTGTGCTTCCCATATAATCTTGGCATGCTCGCTTGAAGGAACAAAAAGGTGTCTCAGGTGACATAATAGTGCATCTTGGAGGTGAAAATTTGGAACTTGCATACCCCCCAAGAGTGCCTTGTATGTGTAGCTGAATTCTAGATCACTCTTGTAGAGAAGCGGCCAATCAGAAGTATCATGCCCACAAGAGTTGAGAATGGTGGTTATGGCCACGACCGGTGGTCAGCTGAGGCAATTTGCAACATTATTGGTGCTACCGTTCTTGTACTTGATGTTCAAATGAAATTGTTGCAGATATGTGGACCACTTCTAATGGCGATCGGTCTGCAACTTCCCTTGTGTCTGTATGAACTGCAAGGGTCGATGGTCTGTGTGAATGATTGTCTCCTTCCCCAAAATATAAAGCTACAATTGTCGACAAGGCTGCATAATAAAATACCTTTCTTTGTCATAAGTGGGATACTTTCGAACTGTGTCGGACAATGTCTCACAGTGATATGCCATTGGATGCCCCTGTTGAGTAAGAACTTCCCCAATAGCATAGTTAGAGGCATCTATCTTGATCTCAAATGGTTGTTGCAAGTCTGGTAATGTGAGCACTGGGGCAGAACAGAGGCGATCTTTCAATTCTACGAATGCCTTCTGTTGAGATTCCAACCAACATAATTTTTCTTTTACTCCTCCCTTGGTGACTTGACTCAAGGGCCAAGTGATATGAGAGAATCCCAACACGAACCTGCGGTAGAAATTAGCAAGACCCAGAAAGCTGCGAACCTCTGTTAGGGTGGTTGGGGCTGGCCAATCCCGGATGACTTGGATCTTGGATGGATCCACATGCACCCCCGTTTCATCAATAATGTATCCCAGATATTGAACCTTGGTCATGCCAAAAGTGCACTTCTCCAAATTGGCACACAACTTTTGTTGTCGCAGTGTTTGGAGGACTTCTCGGATGTGGTGGAGGTGCTCTTCCCAATTCTAGCTAAAGATAAGAATGTCATCCACGTATACCACTACAAATGAGTTGGTGAATGGACGCAAGATGTTGTCCATAAACCTCATGAAGGTTACGAGAACATTTTTCAATCTGAAAGGCATGACGAGCCATTCGAAAAGGCCCTCCTTGACTTTGAAGGTAGTCTTCCACACATCAGAGGGTTCAATTGGTACCTGGTGATACCCAGACTTCAAGTTCATCTTGCTGAAATATTTTTCCCCTTTGAGTTGGTCCAAAAGGTCATCAATATGTGGGATCAGGTACCTATTTCGGACAGTGATCTTGTTCAACGCCCAATAATCAATACAGAGTCTCCAAGTCCCATCCTTCTTCTGTACCAACACGGTCGGGCTCCCACAGGATGATGAACATGGCTGGATGTGACCTTTCTATAGCAGCTCTTGAATACGCCTCTTTATTTCATCATTCTCCATAACAAAGCGCCTATAGATCGGTCCATTGGGTAGCAGCGCACCTGGGGTCAGGTCAATGGGGTGCTTGACCTGACAGTGTAGAGGCACCCCTGTGGGTGAGGTGAATATGTCCCAGTACTCCTCCACAACCTTTTCCATTTTCTGTTATCGTGTAGAGGAGCCATGTGTGGAGGTCGTGGCCACAGTCTTCTTCTTGCCCTGGGGGCGGATCATCAGGAAAACAAATTTCCTGGTTTTTGGAAATGAGCTTACTGCATTTTTTTGCAGTAACCAAAGAGATAGTGGGAGGCGGTGGTACCTCTGGTATCCTGTACAATTTATTTCCCAAAGTAACAATAATAATGCGAGGTCGGGACTCATACATAGCATGTCACTTCCACAATTATGGTTGGCCTAATAATAGATCAGAAACATCAATAGGAAAAATGTCACACAATACCTCATCTGTGAAGGGCTTGATGCTATAGGGAAGGCGGTACTGGTGGCTGACGTGGAGATCGCGTCCTTGGTGAAGCCACCCGATGGTGTATAGTTGTGGGTGAAATGTGGTTGATAAGCCCAACTGCTTCACGACATCTGTTGAAATGAAGTTCTTTTGGCTCCCATTGTCAACAATGAACCATAGCAGGGAACCCTTTACCCACATCTGGGAATCGAAGAGACGCTCTGCCTCCTCTGGATCTTCTGGTTCCTCCCTCTGGATCTTCGTAGTGGAAATAGTGGCGTTGGGTTCCGCATCAATAATCTACTTCCCTAATTTTCATTCACCTTGTCAGGTTATGATTTAGAGTCGGAGCATGCATCTGATTCAAAAGCCCTCATCTCGGCCACCAGCGACTTCTTGGCTCGACACTCACTTGTTTTGTGAGGGGAGCTCTTATGGAACTCACACCACTTTCCCGTGTCCTTCTTTGGCTTTTTGATGTTGTTCTTTGCTTGTGTCTTTGGAAGGTTGTATTGGGTCACCATGCCTTGGCTTTTTCCTTTGTTCTACAGTTTGGGGGCACCTTTCCCTTGCTTTTTATTCGTAGATCCAAAGTCTCACTTCTTCTATTTGAATTTTTACTCAATCTTGGTAGCATACTGGTATGCCGTACCAAGCGAGGAGATGTCGAGGAACTTCATTTCCTCCTGAATGTATCTGTGCGGACAACTACGATACTTTAGCACCAGCTATTTCTCTGAATCTTTGATACCCAACTTTGTGTGCAGGGTATGGAACATATTTGTTAGCTCATGCATATCTTGATCCCTTTGCTACCGCAACATGGTCCATTGTATTTACTTTCCCTCATAGCTCCCCATGGGATAGTATTGTTCCTTGATGTCATCTCAGAAAGAATTTCAAGTGGGTATGGCTGAGAACAGAGAGGGTTTTGTCTCATCCTTTTTCTCATAGTAGTTTTCCCACCAGTCCTTAACATGGGGGGTAGGTTTGAGGAGTGAAAAAATAATCTTCTCCTGGTCGGAAAAATCATTAAGTGAGAAATATCCTTCTAATAGATTCAACCATATATCTACGGCATCTGCATCTATTTTACCCTCAAATATGGGAATATCAAAGTTTACTTGTACCCTAAAGGGAGTCGCGCCTCCAGAGTGGCTGCTGGATGCAGATGCGCTGCCAGTGGGCAGTTGTTGAAGGATCTGGGCAAAGTTATCCATCATCACGTTCCTTCTTTTTTCGAGTGCCTCCTCGAGCAATATTTTGATAGGATCTCCTGCTCCCTCATCTTTCTTTTCGTCCCCCATGGGCATTCGTCAAGGTTTGCGAGGCTAATCTTGCAAAGGTTCCACCAGATCGAGCCCTAACTCCTTATAGCCCAACCTCGTTGGGGACATGCAAAGAAGGATCAAGAAAAAGCAGATCGCTCTGATACCACTGATCTGGATTTATGCAAGAATGCAACAGAATACAAAAATAACCATAAACATAGAAATATAGCGGAAATAAGGCTTCATTTCATTAATATCAAATCACAAAAATATGCTTATAAACACGATGGAAATAAAATAGCTAGGGTTCTGGTAGCGAATCTTTGAGAAGAGATGTGGTGACTACAGACCTCTAAATTGTATTACAATGAGGCTCGAGGGCCTATTTATTATGGAGAAACAATGGAGAATTCTAAATGTCCAAAAACCTAACCTTAGGAGATGAAGTGCCGAAACTATGGGCCCCGTTTGGGTAAATTGGTGTTTCAACTTCCCAGGGACGTAACTTCGGCATACTATCTCCATTTGGGGCTTCAAAATAGCTCCGAAAGTTTAGGACCCCAAAAACTGCTAAAAATAGTAAGTTGTGAAAAAAACTGAAAGAGACAATGGTGGGGCCCCAAGTGGAATAGGCGGGTGGCCACCAATATCCACTTGGATCAATGGTTGAATATTCCTCTTCAACTGAAAAATATAACAAATATATTATTGTTCGTTAACCTTGAGACTGTCAGCCATGCCACAATCATTCACTCATGATATGGAAGCCCAAATCAAATACCTTTATCCATAAAAATAATTGTTTCTCTACATTGGTAGGAAACTTTGGAGCATCTCTAAATTTTCAGTGATGGCAATATTATATGAATGCATTGTTAAAAATTAAAAAAACATCTACTAGAGAATAGATAAGATACTACTAAATTTTGTGTTCACCCATCTAACAGAATGGGTAACATCTATATTTTTGAAATTTACTTCAAATAAGTATATAGTTAAAATTCTTCAAACTATCGTTTTTGGTAATTCTTGACTATTATGTTTCTAGAAATGAATAATGAGGGGAACATCTATAATATGTTGCAGAGATTTTGTAGAAATTCCAAAACTATGGTCTCCCTACATCTCCCTTTTTTTTGTAGTAAAAGGAAAATTGAAAGAAATATTATAGTATATTGTTTAGAAGTTGGTCAACTAGTTTTCTCAATGCATAATATGTAACATCTCAAGGGTTTTTTAAAGATGCCTTCAAGTTAAATTCAATATACAAAATATAATTTAGAACCACATATATATGGCACATATTTGTTTATGTTTTTATTATGCTTTAGTTTTGTTATGTGAGTGGGTGGGGGTTGGGGGGGAATGTGGAGTAATATTGAATTATTTATTTGAATTTTAGTTTTCATTGTCTAATCAACTCATCATACTAATATATCTCTTTAGGAGGTAGGTGCATGATCTAAGGTGTAGATATGTAATAGGGAACATGAATTGGGATTACTTGAAAAAAATAGGTCAATATTCCATAAGTCCTGAAGGAATTCTTTGCTTCTGGAAAGTTTCCAATAAATGATCCAGTTGAGTCTCCAATGACACCTCTAAGCCACTCTTGTATCAGCTTTGATAAGCTATCAAGTCTTCCTAGGAAAATCTATGACCTTAGTGTGTTAATCATGTTGGACGTCTTGGTTGAGGAGATACTATTTTCATGTATGCACATGGAAGAACATTAATTGGAAAGTTCAATGGAGTGACCTTTCCACCTTATGTGATGGAATGATGAGATGCATATCGACCTCAAAAAAGAGTTGTTAAGGGAGGTTTTCTCTTTGAACATAAAGGGAAAGGAATTTTTAGCTTTGAATTTCAAATACATGAGTATCTTAAATGAGTACAATGGGGGTTCCATGGTTATTCAAGAATAATGGTCTTTTTATGTACAAATGGTTTCCCATTTATACCCCCAATGAGGTAGGCTCTTAAAAAATTCTTGTCTCATCAGATTGGCTTATTTGCTTTATTATTTTAAGGTTCAAGAAATATTGGAAAAGATACATGGGTTGGACGTAAAATTCTTTAAGTTACTCGATGATCTATTTAATATAGTTAAATAAAAAACAATTGTGTACCCTCAATTGGTTGCTTATTTCATCAAATATTGGATTAAGTGCAAGTGACCCACCACATTACAAAACCCATATATAAATGGTACTCTCTAATGGTTAAGTTTTTTAGTATAGGCTCGGTTTCCTTAAGGATGATTTTTTTCCGACCAACTATATATATCCTTGACTTAGTTTTGCCAACCAACTAAAGTTAGTTTATTAACACCATTTTCTGAAGAAAGGTTTATAAAGTAGGTGATATGATTTTGTTTTTCCTTGATGAGAAGTATTATGACATTTTATTTCATGTTTCTATAATTTCAATGGTTAGTACATTGTACGTAAGTTTTGATTTCTTATTTTTCTCCATTAAGGTAAATTGGGCTTCTGGAATTTATGCTCACTTTTGTGTCCATGTTTAGTAGTTATGTGCTAGAACTATGCATGGTTGTCAGTTAAAGACAATGGTTATCAACAAATAGTGTGAGATTTAAACATGTTGTTCCATTAATGGGAAATTATCCTATCACAGTTCATTACATTTTTGGAATTGTGATGGTTGACAATTGACCAATACCAAAATTAACTAATGCCACTTTAATGAACTATGGATGCCATCGCTGTTTAATACACTGTAAACATGTTCAAATTAGTAGATTTCATTGCTAGTTTCTTTTTTTATCATCTTTATTTTTCCTACTCTAATCCTATTTTATATGTATATTTTTTTTATTCCCCTAGATCTATTCTATAAAGGTAGAGGGGGGATGAAGTGTGTTTTTGTGATGTGTAGTTTTTTCTTTGAGGTTTTTGTCTTCACACCCGTTTGCTAGTTGAAGTACTTGTGAGAGGACATAGTTATCAATGAGAGGGAGAGAGTGCTTTCCTCGTATCCATACAATACATATGCGGACACTCATTCTTGGTGTGTATTTGGAAGTGTCTAAATGCCCCTTTGATATTTTGTTGGTGTAACAGATATTAGCCAAAATTTGGGCTTATAATTTTTAACATTTTTTTACTGGTTACGTTTCAAGATCATTGTTATTTATTTTTGTATTTTTACATATTTAATTAATTAATAACAAGAAGCACTCCCAATTATTTTTCTAGAACCCATAGCGAGTATAATTCAAGCATGTAGCTTGTTATTCATAATTACATCATATCTGGTCATTGTTTTTATATTTTTGGCATGCAAATCAATATTTTAGAGCCATATTTTTAAGTCGTCACAACATATTTACATGATTCACAGGGTGAGAAATAAATCTTTGGTGTAATTGAAGATTTTAGATTTGATAGTTATAGGTCATTTATAAGCTATCAATGTCTTCAAAGTTTCACTTCTAATTGAGTATTTAATTGAACATATTGAGTATCTTATACATGAATATTTTTCCCTCCACCCACTTTTCATAACTTCCATAACCATTAGGTACAAAATTCGATGATATTATGGTTGCTAGTAAAATATTTTCCAAGACCTTAAAAATATTTATAATTTATTGAAATTTGTAGAAATTACAATTTATAAAGTTTAAGGATATGTTTCTTTAAATTAGAATTCTTTAAAGGGTGCTAGATCGAAGAGCACCTGCTTTACACGATTGAGGTTGGTCGTTCGATTCCATTGTGCACTGATATTTATATGGAATGGAGATGCTCAATTTTTAGTGACAGAGACTATTTTCTCCATCACCACTGAGTTGATGGCGACATCTTTTACCCTCACCAAAATATGAAATGGTGACAGTCAATGAACACCACCATATATATGCATCAATAGTGACGACCAAAAAACCATTATAAACCATTATTAGTGATGGACCTTGAATGTCACTATCCGTCATTATAAACCATTATTGGTGATGGACCTTGAATATCACCACAACACCTATAATTTTGGTGATGCCACCTTTGGTGATGTTTATTTTTTGGTGCTGAAGGCTCTTTTGACCGTCACCAATGAGCTTATGGTGACATTTTTCGACCCTCACCAATGTCCTTTTTTATTTTAGTGGATAATTTTTTCAAATATGCTAGTTTTACTCGTTGTGACAAGAAGCAAACAAAATTGCAAAGTGTACCTTGTTGACGTGCCACCGATGTGGTATGATGTGAATTTATTTCAATTTATTTTGAATCTATTGGAAATTATGTGCTCAGTATAGGAAATCATGGAAATTCTTGGTTATGTAATTTAAACTTACTACACATTTTTTTTTTCTAAATAAGACTATTCTATTAATGTGCACATAATATACAATTCGAAGCTTGCCTCCAGAATTTCTATGCTAGCCAATTCTAAAGGGAGTAGAGTTCAGAAAAAAAAAAAAAAAAAAATGTGATTGCCCTAGCTGGGGAAACTAGTCCAAAAATTTCTACCATGAGTAGGGAAACCAGCATTAACAAAAAAATACCAAGAGTTTATTGCATAGTTAAGAAAAAAACATGATATCTGAAAGATGAAACAACACAGAGAGAGGTAACCTCTCATTTCTGAGGCTGCATGGCATGCTACTTATCATGAGGCTGAGGTGGAGGCTCTTCAATGATGAGACACCTATAGTCGTCCAACGAATCTGCATATTTCTTCGACTATTGTGCGTTGGGCTCAGGCGTGGTGGCGTTACACACAAGGCTGCCTCTGTCTTCCCCCTTGTCATCAACAGAACATTTTGGACTACCGCTGCCACTGCTGTAAGAGTGCGCTCACGGTTTGGCTGACAACGCCTCCAAGTGCTGAAGGGGAGCAAGGGAAATTATAGATTTCCTAAGAAGCTTTCTCGAACTAGAGCCAGCAGAGTTGGATGGCATTTCCTCAAAGCTCATAGTGAGGGTGGAGGTGACCCGAGAGCGACCCAAGGTGCAGTCATAACGAAACTGATATGAATTTTCCTTAGGAGGAGGGGTGCGGTTGTCCTCATAGATTGAAATAGGTGGGTGTGAGGAATGGCCTTTTACACGGCCTTGAAGGCTTTTCATCCGGTGCCTCCGTGGCATATACCTGAGCCAGAGTGAGCGTGGGTAAGTGGAGAACTAGTGGTGTGGCTGGTGTGCAGAGGTGTCAAGGCAAGCAGGGCATGAATGTTGCAAAGTATTTTAAAGGTCCCCGAGGAGCAATAAGCATAGAGAGCTGAGAGACTAAGGCTACAGGAGGCGAGTGATAGCATAGAGGTGAGTGGTGCCATGAATTTTCTCAAATTCTTGCGGATCGGACAGGAATTAAAGCGAGATACAGAGACAACAGTGATGGTGTGAGGTGAGCAGTTGGAGGAATTAATAGTTGTAGGACGAGCTCCATACGTGGCCATGTGGATAGGCCATGTGCCACGCTATGGAGCTGCCACCTCCCTTTTCGATTTAAGCACCGGCATCCGGGGAATTGACTGCAAGTATTAGAAAAAACAGTAAAATCAATTGAAGCAGGTAGAAATATGTTGGTAAAGCATTTCAAGAGCGGGCCATTATGGGACACTGGTAACCAATAGTTTCCATTGATTTCCATGAGAATTATATGATTGGTATGATGGTTTTGAGGAATGTATATTCCTTGTTTTTAGTATCTTTCGATGTGAGGAAGCCTTGATAATAGATGGACTGCCTAGGATGTAGGTGTCAGTGGAACTTGGAAGGAGTATGACTACATGGAAGGGTGTGACAAAATTTCCCAAGGGACTATGTATCAGAGAAGGGAAGTTTGGGATGGATTTTATTTGGTCATTAGCATTCCCATATCGAATTAAATGCACATTATGAGTGTGCCATGGAACAATGAGCTGATGATTGTTCACTAAGGGTGCAGTGGTGCAAGATTTTAGTGATGGACATTAGATGTAGATTTGACTTTGACAATGTGTTTTGGAATTCATAGGAAGTAGATGAATCTTAGTATTACTTTGAGGGTGGAGATGTGAGCCTCTTGATTCCCTTAACATTGATACGAGCATCATATCCTTTTTGTTGGTTAAGAAAATGTGCATATGTGTATATTATTTTAAATATTGTATCAAGATGGATTTATAAAGCTCCATAGACACTATTGTTTCATATGTGGATGTCATTGTAAATAATGCGATGAGATTTGTTATAAAGCTCCATGGGAAGTGTGTTTTTTTAGCAATTTGTTGGTTATAGGTGTCATTGAACACTGAGGATGGTGTTCCCTAAAGGGGGAGGTTTCTGTAATAGCACTAGTAAAAATACATGTGTAAAATATATGATAACCACAGTTTATGGGAGACATATTCCTAGCCAAATGTTGGGAAAAATATCCTAGCGGTTTTTCACTTCCATTTATTATGGCTAAGGAAATTGGCAAAGGAAATGAAAAAGGCTTTGGAAAGGCATGAAGCATTAATGAGCATTTTATTTATGAAAATAATGGAAACTAGGATAAAAGGAAGGTGAAAGGTCATAGGTTTCATGTGAGGAGGAAATTGAAGGAAAATGATGGAAAATGAAGATTAAAGTAGAGGCTTCATTAATAAAAAGTCTTATCAGGATCAGTTGGTAATATTTTTCTCACACTTATGGCCCCCATTCTATTCTCTCTCTCTGTCTCTCGTACTCTTGGATACTTAGAGTTTTCTTGGAGCACTCTTGGAGAGTGTGGCATACTTGGTTATTTGCAGAAAGAAGGAAAATAAAGAGTAGGAAATAAAAAAAAGACATTGGGATCAACAGCTACAATGGGTTTTGATTGTAGGTATCGAGTTTCAAGTATGTTTTCCTCACTAGTTTTGACATGCATGGTGTATGCATGTGTATTTGAATATCCTTTCCATTTCCTCGATAGTCATGGTGTTGTGGGTTTATTTCTGTTGATTCTTTTCTAGTCATTTCTCATGATTCCTTTATTCGTTGGGTTGAGTTATTAGTTCTTGGAGCCTTGGTTGGAAAAATGATATGGAGCTCGGCAGACAATTGTTGGGTTGAGTTACTATTCCTAGAGCCTTGGTTGGAAAAAATGCTTTGGAGCCCTAGGTGGGTTGAGTTACTAGTCCTGGAGCCTTGGTTGGAAAAATTCTCTAGAGCCCGGAAGCAACTGGGGTTGAGTTACTAGTCCTGGAGCCTTAGTTGGAACAAACAGTCTGGAGCCCTGAAACAGCTTGGATAGAGACCAATCCATGATATTTGTGATGTATAATTGTGAGGTGGAATCCATGGTTGAGGGTTGAGGCAGTTTGGCCTCTCGAAGCCCTAGATTAGTTTTGATTGGCGTGTTTCATGACAGCCCACATTCATGCTTGGAATATGGCATGGGGGTGATTGGCTTAAGTGAGACTTGGCTCAACCAGTCTATGGTGAGGTGGAACATTGTAGTCACATCTACGGTTGTTTCCTACATTAATTAATGAGAAATTCATTCCCTTGGTATTTGGTATGCAAATGTATTGATTTATATCTGGGTTTTATTGTTGTTGTACCCATGGTATTTATGTTGTTATTATGTTGGTTATGAGCATGTATTTTAACAAAGATGATGTATGTCTCTCCACATGTTTTTACTTGTAAATGAAATGACAATGTATCTATGGTAAAATAGATTGTATGGAAGTTAATGATATAGGGGAGAAATTCTTCTTAGGGATTCTCAGATAAGTATGAGACCCCTTTTCTCTATTTTGTTGTTTATACCTGTAGATTTCATGTTTGTGACATGTTTGAAAAAATTATTTTCATGGATAGGAGGGGTCCAGATGACTTCTTATTGATGATATTTCTTTCGTATCATTTTCATGTTGTTATTTATCATCTCTAAACTTTTCATTAAGTTCTAGGAACAACATTGGGTTTTGGGCCTGAAAAGGTGGCCCAAATCCTAGTGATGTTGGAGCATAACTGGGTATTTGGGGCCCTGTCCGCTAACATGCAGTGTTATTCCTGCATCTATAGCCTCTTGGACACAAGAATAGAATCTTGTGCCTACGACTATGGCTCAAAGAGCTCCAAATGTCAGTCTGACCTAGGGGTAAGAGGCTTGAAAAGTTGGGTTACCTCGTGGGGGTGTTGTGGTTGTTGTACAAGGTATATATGTCATGTTTTCATTGGTTCCACTTCCTTAAGGTCACCTAGGATGTTGAATTACATTATAGTAGCCTCTCGTCACATGTTTACCCCATTTGGATGGTTACTTAGGTAGATGTGGTTGAGGAAAAAAAGCCAATGCCACTGAGATAAGTGGTTGCGGAAAACAAGCTAGGGCCACTAAAATAAGTTGTTGAGGAAAAGAAGCTAAGGCCACTTCTGAAGACACAGTAAGCTAGGTGTATGAATTTTGGAACCTGCTTAATTTTTTCATCAAGTTAAATTCCAGACATCATTTAGTTGCCACTAATTATTTGTTAAAATAGCAAGTTAAACATAATATAGTTATAGAATTCAAACTTCATATGTTATAAATTATATTCATTGTCTACTTGTTTTCCTTTTTCTATATTTCAAAGCTTCTTAATTTAATTTTTGTATCATGTATATATATATATTTTTTCTCTATATTGTACATGTGTTTTTATTTTGAATATTTCAAACTTGTTCCTCAATGCAAGATAATAATGGATGTCTTCTTGGGAACAAAATACATGAGTGGAATTATTATTGCACCAAGGACATTAGCAAGAAGCATTGGACGGACTGCTGGAAACAAATAATTTTCCATACTTCATTGGACATGTATGCCCTACCCCTTCTGAATATTTGTGTGTACTAGGAATAATTGAAAACCCAGTATCTATTAAAGGTACTCAATGTTCCATCATTGATAAATATTTCTAATAAGTTTAGATGGTTCCACATCCACCTAAGAAGAGGATAGGGTATGTCTCTTTCATTTATAATTATTAATTTCATTCTTATGATGCTTAATTCCATAGAAAATAATGATTATTAATTCTAAATAATTTTGATATGGAAAGGGATAAAAGGTCAAATTTCAAAGCCAAAGTTGGTGATTTTGAAACATGTTGATGGTGCTTTTGTTCTTGGTGACTATAGACGTGGATAATAACTAGTTGTTTGGGATATTGTTGAAGCAAGACCAACAATTGCCTAAATAAATAAATTTGTAATGAAGGAAGACGAGTTGATCACAACTTGTGAAGATAGAGTGGAGGACAAGGATAAATGCCAAATGTTCACTTTCAAAACAGAAGTGCCCCATGGTAAACTTGTTGTAGAAAATCATAATCCCAGGAAAAATGGCAACAAGATGCTGAACAAGCCACTCATATGCCTTGTTATTGAAGTTTTGAAAGGAATCAAAGGTCGAGTGTTCTACTTTAAGTGTCTCACATTGTTATTCATTAATACTAAAAGGACGGTATTTTGGAAGCATTAAAACCTAATCCAAGGCATTTGTGATGGAAAATGGGTATATACGATACATTTCATTCCTAATGGTAATTTAATCCTTTGAATTTATATCCCATTTTCTACTTATGTATAATGGCTATGATGTTGATGTTTGACATCCATAATTATGCCCTTGGAGGAGTGCAAATGTAGTATCCTAGTCCTTTTTCTTGACATGGCACCTGAATTTTCTCTTAGGATTATGCATGGTGATAAATATTTAGTGGTGCAGAAGGAGAAATGAATATTTGAGTTATGGAGGTAGTTGTCAGGATAAATTTAGAAAAAATGTTTAAACAGTGGATAACTTCTCTAATTGAATTTTAGATCCAAGAAGAACTCACGATGTGCATGAATATAAATCCTAGTCCTACAATTGTTGTGCATGTTTGGGTTTTTTATTTTTCTTTTTCTTTTTTATATTTTCTTTTCTAGTATACTATTTGATCTATTTTTTTAGTGCCTTTCCTGGAAAAAAAAATACTTTGGGTCGCTCGATTACATAATCGATATATAGCTTTATACATGAAGTTGATTATTTCTTTTCTATGGGACTTAAAGACAAAGAAAATTTGAAAAGAGCACACCTTCATACTTTGAAATTATCACACCAGAACACAAATATTTTGATACGGGTAAATATTGTGGTCTAGCTCTAATGGTTCAAAAGTTTCAATCTATAAATGATCCTATAGCTTTAAATATTTTTCTTTAAATTAAATGTTCCCATCTTTAAATTTATTTTGAATATGGTGATAATTGAATTAATTTATTTGTATTTTTCAACCAAATGATACCTTTGGTGGAGCCATTGATACAACTTGCTAAAAGTGGCTTCTAATGCTACACAAAGACTAGAGTGAATTTATGCTCTGCTTATTATATAAAATATTTCAATTGTGGATATGAAATATAGTTAGTGACATGTTGCTTGTACAAGGCATTTCCTTTCTATCCATAAAATGGAGAGATAGATAGTCACCCACGTTTACAAGATCGATGGATGTAAATTAACTATATGAAAGATTAAAATTAATGAAAAGATGTCAATATATGGATTTTGTTCTTATCTCAATGCGATAATGGTTTTTTGTACTAAGGATATATATTTGGTTTGTCACTACCATGTGAAGTCACATGTATATTGTAATTTCTCAAGGGTTGCAATGATTGTTGAATTTTACTTAGCACTTGGTACATATGATTGGAAGTGATCCTAACATACCCTTTTTTAAGAGTCTACTATATCATATATCCATTACCTTCCTCTATATAAATTATGTTTATCCATTATAGGCTCATATGTTGTGAATCTGATTAGTATGTGTGTACCTTATCGATTTAATATGTATGAGGCATTCTCCATTCTCCAACCCTCTACTGATTGTTCTTTTTTTTTCACCATTAATGAAAAAAGAGTTGATCCCATGTGATCATAAAAATTCTTCTCCATGATAGTGTTGTTATATGATGTATGATGCATTCATACATGTTTATGTATGCATGCTTGCATACAAGAGAGAGAAACTCGAGAGATATGTGAATTGGTATTTTTTGCTTTCAGGAGATGCACCACTACAAGGATTCCATGTCTACGTTGGGAGTGGAGGAGAGAAGTATCTTCTATAGTGGTATTTCTAGAAAGATGTGCATCTCAATATTTTCCTATTATCTGTGCATGGCATATCAGTTTCGAGGTTATGCTTACCTCCTGGAAATGGAAAAGATTAGATTTTTTAAGTTTTTAGTAGCTTAGGGTCCTCCTCTAAGCAATGTTATTTGTAGATGAATTTAATGTCTTTATACATTTGAAGTCATCATTGTAGCTGGTGTGATTAATAGATTATTGACTGCATATTTTTCCTATGAATTTTGATATTATAGGTATAAAGCTTATTCTTAGCAATGAGGCGGTGAAAGCTGAAATTTCCACCAAAATGAAAAAAATTCAAATATTATGCTTTGATCATTGCCACAAGTTCCACTTTAAATTCTATTTTTATTTATATATTTTTTCAATATATTAATAATAAGATATTGTTATACAATTTTTTAAATCATATTTTTATTAAAATTATCTATGTAGAACCAATTGTTTTTCAAATTAATTCTCTTTTTATTTAATTAATTAAATTACTTCATATTTTATTCTTCAAAGATATTACATTAATTATTTTTATCATTTTACAAAAATTATTATAACAAGATCAAGGTGGTGGAAATGTGAAAAAAAGAAAAATTAGTGACATTTCCACCACATGGCTCTTGTTTATTATATGTTATCTTTTTCTTTCCATTTGTGTTCAGAAATTATCAATATTTTAAGATTTTTAGCATGTAACTTAGTTTGAATGATTGTGCTTAAGATTTTCCTGAAGGTTAAACACTAAGTTAATAAGGTGTTCTTTTTTATGGTGATATTTTATTTGCTTTGCTTATATAAGTTATAATCTAGCAACATAATGGCCACTATTTCCCAACTGACGAAAACTTGTTCGAGTTTCTTTCTTTTCTAGAGGAAAATCACATTGACATTTCTGATGTTGAGGTATATGTCATATAAATATTTTATAATCTTCTTTATTTTATCTTTTAGTGTTTACTCATATAAATATTTTATAATCTTCTTTCATTTTCATAAGAGGAACTCAATATTGATGGAAAGAAGTAGGAATTAAAGAAAGAGGAGAACAATAACACTCGAGCGACAAATGGAGAAGGAGAGAGATAAGATAATCGGTCTAGTGATACCCTTAAATCAAATATCTTGCATGAGACACACACAAACATACTAATGGTCAAGTCCTTAGAGTTGGTGAATTCATCTGCAATGCCCTCGAAACACAACGATAATGTTTTGAAGTGATGAAACAATATTTTATCAGTAAATTGTAGTCCAACCAATATTAAGTGGAAACTTATATTGTAATACTTGAAATTTTATATAATACAATATATGTGGTTTAAATTGTTTATAGTTGTACTTCATATCATTTAATATTGTAATTAACATATGTAACTTTGTGTTTTCATATTAGATGAGCGTGCAAATTGTATGAAATTTTTTAAATTTAGTCACAAAATCATAGTAATTAATTTATGTTGATTAATAATGAACACATAAAATTGATCTAAAACTATTAAATTAGTAGGGTTTATTGATTAATGATGAACAAAAATAAAATAGATATACAATGACTAAATTAGTCATTTATAATTATTATTAATGGAAGTAAATGAAATTAATATAAATTATTAAGTCAATCATTTATATAATGATTATGAAACTACCAAAACAATATAAATGACTACTTTAAATGATAATTTTTTTATTACAAATGATGACTAAATTTTTCATATATATGTCTATTAGTAGCTAATTTACAATATCTTATAATACGACTGAAATTTAGTCATATTACTTTGGCCATTAATTGGTTTCAAACAATGACTAAAATTTGCATATATATGACTATTAATAGCTAATTTACAGTACCCTATAACGCGACTAACATTGTGGTCATATATTTTTGGTCATTAATTAGTCTCCTTGGGTTATCATGTAGTAGTATATTTTTTTGTATACTTGGTCATTAATTGTGATAATTAACAACTAAATTAGTGACCAATTTTATGACTAAATATACTACTCGACGGTAAAATTGAGACAACAAATTAATGAATAAACTAAATATCGCATTATAAGATACTATAAATTATCCACTATTGGTCACCGACTAAAAAATGGTCGTTTATATGAAACTTTTAGTTTCTTTTTTAGTTGTTAATTGGCCATTTTGTACTAGTTGAAAACAATATGAACAAAAGTTATTTACATTGAAAATTCGCATACCCTCAACCCAAAGCGTACATTCTGGGCATTTCAAGGGAGAGTTGAGTGCAAAGCATCAAACCAAGATCTGGTTGACAAGGATATTTTCACAGAAGATGTGGTTCCCAAGTTGACGAAAAAGATGGGGTGCATAAGATCAGTGGCAATGAAGGCCTTCACCTACCCTCTTCGCGAAAGTGGCCTTTGTTGGCCATAGAAATCATCGCTACATTTTTCACCTAATGCCATTTTTACTTGAGATTGTGAAGCACACAACCAACCTCCAACAATGTTGTTCTGATCATTGAAGGAAGGTCTATTTCTTATAGAGAGTGAAAAAAATCCATTGGTACCATATGCAGATCATGTAATGCATCACATTGGTTGCAATCATTTAATTAGCAACACGTTAGGGGCGATTTGGTTGTGGAGCTCGATTCGGCATTTAATTGCTAAACTGGCAAAAATCATCAGGAGTTGGTTTTATTTTCCCCTCGATGCATTTCGAAATGAACCCCAAGTTGACCTCTGACTAGTCTAGGTCCCTTCCATAAATCGAAGTCGGTGTCATTTCTTCTTTTCACCACTACTTTGGGTCCTCATTCCCGACCCCAACGGAACCAATTAAATCAGACAATTGAAGCATTGGTAACAATAATGAAACCATATTTCAGTATCTCAACACCAATTTTTCAATATCAATGTCAAGGTGAGGTCCCTCCCAACATTCATTTTCTTACTGCAATGTAGATGGGTTGTCGGTTCTCATGAAATGAAAGATAGTACATTAAAATTTTTAAGTCTATGCCATTGTTATTTTTCCTTTATACTCATTATTTGGATCCAGGATATGTTACTCGTGAGGCTACATTACTTGGCTAGTGAAAGCAACATATTATCACGAGCTAGTGCAATTTACCCATTGAGAGTATCTATAACAGTGAGAGAGTGCCAATTGGCTACCATGTGGCTTGATCGCTTCCATTCACTTACTGCAAACTGATGGGTATGGAGTGGGACTAGACCTTTGTTTTAACTTTATTCCCGACTATAACTTTTGAATTTCCTCCTATCAATTTCCAACTTCCACTTTCCACTTTAAGGGAGAAAATTATGATTTTCATCCAAAACTATATACGTTTATCGGGAGTTAGGTTTATTTTCGCCTCCACACACTTTGTAAACAAACCCCAATTTGACCTCTGACTAGTGAGAGTTCCTTCCATAAGTTGGATCCAGTGTCATTTCTTCTTTTTGCCACTACTTTGGGTCCTCCTTTTCCACCCTGGCAGAATCGATTAAATCAGACAATTCAAGCCAAAACAATATTTCTACATTGATGCTGCCTGGCAGAATCGATTAAATCAGACAATTCAAGCCAAAACAATATTTCTACATTGATGCTGCCATTTTCATCATAGAAATGCTTCTGAGTTTCGTGATGTGTGCATTAGGATTTTTTGAACAACAAGACTACTAAATACTCTATGACAACGAGGACGCTCACAACAACTGTTCATTCTTATCGTTGAACAACACTCAATTGTGAATATGTCAAACAAATGGCTCTGAAGTCACGAGGACTTACCAGGTAGGAGCCAACCTCCTATATTAGCGCATGTCCAAATCCTTTCACTGCGGCCCAAATTCCTCGATTATTGGTTTTTGGGTCAATGTATGGACTTCAATTGTTTTCCAATCAACAAAAAAATAAATCTTAATTTTTTTTTTTTTTCAAATAGAACGAGTTGAATTTCTAACTATATCATTCCTTAACTTTTCATTCCATCTAACGCATTTTCATATTTAATTAAATTTTAATTATTTATACTTTTTGCCGCATTTTCATATTTAATTAAATTTTAATTATTTATAATTTTTGCGGTATATTATTGTAAAAGAATATAATGAGGACAAAAACAAAACTACCACTCCAAGGGCTCGCTCAAGTCTTTTTTTTCTTCGTTTTAAAATGACCCTCCAATCTAACATGAGGACCATTTCTTATTTATTTAATAGTAGTCCTTTATGTTATAAATTTGAGCCCTTAGCCCCCATGCACATAAATGAGAAAATAATTTGTATTTAAAGATGGTCTTTTATGTTAAAAATTTGAGCTCCAACGCACATAAATAAAAAGGAATTACCTCCCCGCCTTTTAAATTTATCGAGGGCAGGGTATTGCGAAATAATTAAGTGAAATGAAATGGGACAATAATTTTTAATTAACACCATACTCTAAGAATCTCCAAACGAAATAATTAAGTGAAATGAAATGGGGCAATAATGTTGAATCAACAGCATGCTCTAAGAATTTTCAACAAAATTGTGTGCACTCACTTTCAATAGTGGTCAAATTTATCTACATTTTGTGATTTATAATTTTTTCAAAAAATGTAGAAATTGTTATATCTACATCTTGTAAAAAAAATAAAAAGTAGATAGTCCTCAGCTTTCAACTTTTTGATGAAATATTACATGGACCAAAAGATTCATTCATGCATGAATATCCATGAAATAATAAAATTCGATGCATGAGTATTTATCAAACAAATATTTTTTTGGGATTAATCAATCTTTAATGTATCAACTATATTGAGTGGTAAAATAAATGAAACACTAACTTACGAATGAATATTAAAAGTTTATATTCATTAATCGTCAATTTTTTATAGTCATTGTATATTGTTATATATATATATATATATATATATATATATATATATATATATATATATATATATATATAAAATTTAATTTAGTTTTATTTGTATTTTAAATATAATTATTGAAATTAAATAATAAAATAACATAGTTTAGTAGTTGTGAATAAATATATCAAACACTAACTTATAAATAAATATTAAAAGTTTATATTCATTAATCGTAAATTTCCCGAAATATCACATAATCAATTACTTATTGTACTTCATCATGAGGAGAACGGTGAGTGTGCTCATCTAGATTCATCAATATATATAATTAAAATATATAATTCAGAAATGCAACAATTAAGTCAAAACTTCAACTATAAATTAATGAAATTGAATGTTGATCAATTAAAATATTATAAGATATAGTCAAAATAGTTAAAAAATTAAAATATAATATAATATAAAAATTAAAATAAATTAACTAAAATAAAAATAAAATAAAACATACATATATATATATATATATATATCTCCAAAAATAAATAAATTCATAACAAATCAGAAAAATCAAAATATAATAATATACAAATAAGAAATTAATGTAAAGAAATAATAAAAAATTATTAAAAGAACTAGTCAATCTAGTTGAAAAAATAAAAAAATGAAAACTAAAATTAGTAAAAAGGCTGAGAAAAATCATAACAAAAACAATAAACATAGTAAAAAGAAATATATAAAAATAATTAATGTTGAAAATAAATAAATAAATAAATATATTTAACTAGAAAAAGAATATCAAGAAATAATTAAAATAAATAAATAAAAAATTACGGTAGATGAAAATGTTTCCCTAAATTTTCGGTGATGAAAATGCTCAACCCTATCAATGACCTTGGACTCTTTTAAACAAATATGGTGCTTAGTCTTCTTAGCATGTTATCAATGACCTTGGACTTTTCTAAACAAGTATGGTGCTTAGTCTTCTCACATGTTCAGCCATAGCAAGATCTGAATCCTACAATGCCTTAGTCTTCTCAGCATGTTCAGCTAGAGCAAGATCCGAATCTACAATGCCTTAGTCTTCTCAGCATGTTTAGCAAGAGCAAGATTCCTACAATGCCTAATATCACCAGCATGTTCTCAAAAGCATGGGATCATATAGACTCATTTCATGCTAATATCAGCAGCATGTTCTCAAGAGCATGGGATCATATAGACTCCTTTCATGTTGATCCTTAACCGATTTTATGGAACTACTAGTGGCATTTAAAGGCCTAAAAGTATAAGAAATCATATGTTTCCTTAAAATGTAGAAAATGTTGTCCTAAAAGTAAAATAAATCATATGTTTCCTTAAAATCTGGGAAATTTTGTCATAGTACCATGTTTTGGCTTTAAACCTTTATTAAGATTTTAAAAAGCCTTCAAGCCTTGACACTTACTATAAGTATTAAACTTAAAAGCTCCACACAGATGAGATTTTTCCTCTTCTAAATGCTAATAAATGAAAAGCAAATTAATTTAAATACCCTTACCATAAATTATATAACATATTTTGATTCTCTTTTCTAATAATTTAGTAATCAATTTTCACAAAATATTAGAACTTAAATTCAATAAATAAACTAAATATACTGCATTGTTACAATATAATATTTTTAATTATTATGTTTATAAAACCATTATTAATTTATATGAATTCTCTAATTAATAACAATAATGAAAATTTTCAAATAAAAAATTGCACGCTTATTGCTTTTAGTATATAAAATTTGAAGATTTCGCGCGGCATCCTTCCATTAAAACCAGAGGGAATAATATCAAAATACATCCAAGTTCTAGCCCGCATCCTTTCATTAATAATGTCATACAAAATATGTCGAACATTGGGAAGCTTGGAAGCACCCAATAATGTCTATCTGGCCAACCTTATCTATTTGTGTCCTGGAAAATTTGCAAAAAGAGCGCTCTTTCCACAACACTTAGGAAACTAAGAACCGCAACACAGCATTACACAAAGACAAATCTCTACCTGAAACTGGCACGGCATATACAGTGTCAATCTTCAGCATTATTTTATTTTTAATAATCTTCTTGAATTCTGACCACACCATTGCCGTACTCTTCCCCAACAACTCTGTCCACTCCTCGGTCATTCGGGCATTGAGATCCGCGACAAACCCACTCGTCATACCTTCCCTGCAACAATGCCAACCCTTGTTCCTCTATAGCCGCTGATGTATTCACCACCACCACGTATTTCACTGCTCTCTCGGTAGCGTCATAGTTTGCCCACATTGTGAGGATTGTCATCACCGTGAAAAACGCAATTCGCCTCCACACCTGAGACCCACAGGAATGTGTCATTCTCCTTCCAATTCCCCATGCAACACACCCAGAGCTCGAAAGAAAGGATCCATTTCGTTCCGACAAATAGTTAGTTGAACAGCTGTTGGCCATGTGAGCGTGGGGTCACTATACCTCAAATAGGGTAACTCCACTGGTGCCGTGAACTTCACTTCAAGGGAACACTTTCATATATCCACAGACAGTTTAACGACCATGGACGTATTTAGGGCGAGCCTTTGTGATTCCAAAGTTGTGTCATCTCTCTGTAAATAGTTTGACGGCCATGGATATATTTAGGGTGTGGCACCATGATTCCAACTTTAAACCCTACGACTCGAACGTCACCAACCAACTTTGAGAGAACCCTCCAATTCGAACGTCACCGACCATTAAAACAACATAAAAGTACATTTAAGGATAAAGTAAGGTAAAATTGTAAATGGTTTACTTTGGGCTATCAAAGTAGTGTAATACGTTATTCAAGAGTCTCAAGTGACAATTATTGGATACTCTTTTAAATGTATAAGAAAGTAAGGTAAAATGTAAATGGTTTAGTTTGGGCTATCAAAGTAGTGTGATCAATTATTCAAGAGTTTCAAGTGACAAATATTGGATATTCTTTTAAATGTATAAGAAAATAAAAAATAGATAAACTTAAAGGTGGTGTGTTTTATATTTTTTAGTTTCTTAATTTTAATGAGCGTTAATTATATGAAAAGTTATTTTCAAGTTAACTAAAATTAAAAATTGGTTAGTAGATTTTATTTTTAAAATTGTTTTACTATCCATTATGTGATAGTATAAAAAACTTTCTTAAGAAAGTATATTCATATAAAAAGGGAATGAGGACATGAGGTTTATAAGTAAGGGGAATATTGATTCATTCTTAATGAATTGGAAAATATATCTAATTTTATGAATAATATTATTAATAAATTTAAATAGTGGTAGGTAAGATTATTTTTAAGGAATAATGTTATTAATAAACTTCAAATAGTAGGTAGCTCAAAAATACTCTATTAGAAGTTAGTCATAGTATAGTTTACATTAGTGATTCACATTAGTCATTTTTACTTGTATTACTTATTAGCTAGTGGTACATTTTAATTGGCTGCTAAATTAATCATTTATGTTAGTTGTTTTTACTCAGTCACTCAAGATTGTTCATTTTTTGTAGTATTAAGGTGACTATTTTTTTTTAGTCACCTAGTCACTAATTTCTCATTTTCATAATATTAATATTAAAGTTGAATATTATTATTATGGTTGTTATTAATATTAATAATATTATCTACTATCTACACTCCACTTATTTAATTCATAAACTAGCATAAGAATATTAGTAAGTGTGGTTGGTATATGTAGATTGACATTATTTCCACAATTAATATGCAAATCACATCTAAATGAATCAACCATATTTATTAATGTGGTTGTGCTTATAATAATATATTTGAAACAACATTTTCAAGATTTTACAATATAAAAAAATTACATATTAAAGTAGTTTAAAATAATAAAATTTAAATAAAAATTTCATAAGTATGTTAAATGTTAAATATAGGAAATATTCCAAAAAATTGAAAACAATTTATATAAAATCAAAATGGGTCAAAGTAGTGAAATGAATCATGAAAATATTAATAGGATATCTAAGATAAAATTTTCAAAAAATTTTGAAAATAATTTATATAAAATTAAAATGGGTCAAAGTAGTGAAATGAATCATGAAACTATTAATAGGATATATAAGATGAAATTATTGAAATTGTAGGAGCGAGAGAGCTGACATATTAAAATTAAGTTATTAAAAGTAATTGGAAACACATTTAATTCCCAAGCCCATGGGGATGTTGAAGGATCTAGAATAGATTGTGATATGTGAAAAGTAAATACCATAATCCATTAATTTAAATTCAAAGTAAGCATCGTTTAGGTATACAAGGATTTTATTAAATTCATAGAAAGGGTATCATTGATTTGTTTGAGAAAAGAAAATAAATTCGTAGAAATATCTAATCCAAGGTAATGATGATTCGAGAGGACACTTTAATGTTTTTTTTTTCTTGACTCATTTATGAGTAGCAGTTGATGAGGATAGATGTCAGAACTTGTGAATATAGATTATCTCAGTGGCCGCAGACTGCAAAGACGAAGGATGCTAGAAATCCCATGTGAAGTAGAATGTTTGGAGTTGAGTATATGGCGTTGCACATTGTTGTGTGGGGCCTGGATTTGTTAAGAATGAAAAACTTGGAGCATAGATATATTATTCTCAATATTATCAATCGTTAAATAAATTACATAGGATAAATCAACCATAAATCATTGTAGTGAGAATGAAGTACATCTTAACCGAACTAGAATGAACTCTAACTTATTGTGACACTTGGATAGACAATTACGACACCTAGCAGTTGGTTAGAATTAGATTCTCCAACACTCCCCCTTAATTACAACCACAAAAAAAAAAAAAAAAAAATCTCTGTTGGTGTAAATCTCGTCTAGGATTATAATTTTAAAAAAATGGCATCAACCAAATTTCCTTTTCTTTTTCTTTTCTTCCAAATCTTGTATCCTCTAAATTGCTTTAACTTTTTTTTTGTATGCTTCAAATTTCAAATTCTTGATTTGTTGGTGTAGCTCTTCCATCTTTTCAAGTTGTCTAAATATATCCTTGACTTCTTCAAAAATCATCCTACATGTGGATTGCTCTCACATGTCATCTTATGTTGTGTCTTTTTCATCATCAATATTGTGTCACAACATAAATGTATACTAAAAAATTATCTCTTCAGGACTCCAATACCTGCAAATTTCATTAATGTTTTCATCATCCAAGTTGTATTCAAGGTTCATTGTTGCAACCTCTATGGAGACTTCATCAAGACACAGTTGCAAGCCATGCTTCAAGGAACTTTAATTCTTCTTCATAATTTGTTTTTTATTCCCGGTTGTTGCTTACATATGCACACCCAAAATGAAAGTTAATATTAAAAACATTTGCAGGATCACATTATTTATGCTCTACAATTAGAGTTTCATCTTTGTGGGCTTATTTCTCTGCCTTTGTCTCTCTATTTTTCACTTATTTATTAACCTGTGTTGTTGCAAACAAGTTTCCTTCCGCTTGGTTTCATATTCAAGTGGGATTCTCTCACCGAATAGCATCTTGTCGATATCATGTTTTTGTTGCAACATCTGCAACCATTCATCTTTAGCCAACAAGTCTTCATCAAAGCTAGCATCAACAAATTGAATTGTTGGATTCACCTTAACACTTGCTGATCCAACAAAAACTTCATTGTCGTCAACAAACGCTATTGTTGGATTCACCAAATCTCCATCCACTTGTAGTGGGATTCACAAAAATCTATGTGCTCCTTCTCTATTGCTTCTATAAATTCCTCACAATCATTATCCACTCGTGCTTGAGCACAGTAAGATTTTCCAAACTCTTCATCTTCAACTTGATTACTCCCCCTTTCACCAAAATTCCTATCAAGTGTATCCCAATCCTGCTTGATTGTCTTTGCATCTCCAATGAGGAGAAGAATGTTGTCATCTACACATTGTTTTATGCATTTTAATATGAAGACATTATTTTTCATTTTGTCTTCTAACTCAACTTTTATTATTTCTTTGACTATATGAACCTTTTTCCTTTTTCTATTTATTGGATCAATCAAACCATGTTCATTAGATTTCTACCTTGTCTTTGCTTCTCTTATTTCTCATACGAGTTTAACAGCTCAAGTCTAATACTCTCTTCTTCTTTTCAAAGTAAAAAATACTTCTCATTTTTTAAATAAACCATTTTGGATTTAAAAAAATTAAAAATAAAAATAAAAATTATTTTTATATAATGCATTTTCCATTGTCTTTTATAACAAAGTCTTTTTTAATTAATACATGATCATTCATAAAATAAAACCCTCGAAGCACTTTTAGGAAATCACATAAGCCTTTTTTAATACACCTTACAAAAAAATAATACTCATTTGAAATTTCAACAACGCCT
The DNA here is from genome assembly GCA_034641835.2 of Pinus albicaulis. Taxonomy (NCBI): domain Eukaryota; kingdom Viridiplantae; phylum Streptophyta; class Pinopsida; order Pinales; family Pinaceae; genus Pinus; species Pinus albicaulis. The sequence goes on from CM076576.1 coordinate 880,538,299, forward strand.
TTTCCTAAAATTTAGATGAGCCATTTTAAAAACAATGCTAATGGGAGCCCTTTTCAAAAACATTAACGGAAGCCGTTTTAAAAGTATATCGTAGTCCTCTGTTCGTGCAACATGTTAAAGAAAAACTCGTCCTAAAGTCAATATAGGCATAAATACCTTTGTCCAGACTTTTCAAACTTCGTGCTCGTGCTCATGTTCCAAAAATCGTGATCACCTACTACACGGTGCCTTGCCACCTTCAACTCTCTATGCATTTGTGTGGAATTAAAAAAATAATTGTTTAACTCTTTTTATTTGAATCTTACTATGGTAATTTTGTTTATTTTATTGCATATTAATTTTCGTTCTTATATGATCTCGCCTTACACTTTATATCGATACAATACTATATATATATATATATATATATATATATATATATATATATATCCTATCCGAAAACATTACAAACTTATTTAAATATTATGAAAAGGGCTTAGAATACATAGTCATAGATTTCAATGAATGTAAACCCAACTAAACTTAACACTAAACACATAGTCATAAAGTTTTTGCTTGTTAATTGACTACCTCGCAGCGAATTGGAATCTTTAACTTGATTGGAATGTGTTATGGTCAATTGCCATGATGTTTAGTACATTATCACATGAATATTGATTATTTTGACATTAACCAATGGTGGTGTATAAAAGTTGAAGGTTAATCTTTGCTAAACATTATTCGCTTAATCATCATATCGTGCTTTATGATTAAGTCATTTTGTTTAATTTGTATTACTGCCACGATATGGGTGGCAGCTGTCCTTGACACGAATCTTCTGGAACTCGACAAGAACCGTTGATCTGCCCACCCTAATTTGGACGACTTAGATCGTTTGGGCTAGCATTAGGGTAACTACCTACCCTAACGCTACTCCAACATGCTCATTTTGTCCTGCCACTTTACTTGGCTCCAGCCCACATGCAAGTCGGATCTGAAACTAATCCATTGTACATTCATCTTGCTCAATCTGTCCTTTGTTGTCATCAATCTTCTCCTTCACGATGAATTGTTGGACTTCGTCTTAGAGGAGGTAATGGGGAGTATGTTAAATATGAGTTTGAGGCCTTTTCGAGCTCCTTCGGTGCTCAGACAATCCAGTCTTTGTGCAGGTTTGTCCACAAGACTCATTTTGTTGTACTTGCGTCTGTTCAACCGTTTTACCATTTGTATTTCTCTTGTCTAACCCTCATTTACATTTATACAAGAAATAGGTTAGTTGCACCCAACGTTCCTGAGCTCCGACTTCTCTACCCTTTTGTCTCCTTGGGTATCAATGTGTTTTCGGAAATTTCCTCAGAAAATGCTGGGATAAATTTGGTAAGGTTCACTCTTCCAATTAATATTTTTCAAGATATTTGTCAGTTAGAGCGGCTTTATTACCTATGTTTACGGTTTGTGACTCATTATTTTTTTTCAATTGTGCAAGGTACCCAACTACCTGAGCTTGGGTCTCCTTCGTTACTTCTTCAAGGCAACCATGACTCTTTCTATGGCTTTCCAGGTTCATATAACATGTCTCTACCATTTCTTTGTAGCATTTACATCGTTTTTATTTTAAGGTTTCCTGTTAGTTATCTGAGGTATATCCATGTGTTTGTACAAGACTTCAAATCAAATTGTTCTAAGCTGAGTTTTTATTTTCGTGCTCCTATGGAAGAAATGGGTTAAAACTACCCTCGTGGTTTTGTAATTTAATATATATGGAATTTAGTTCTTCCAGCTCCTCGTTTCCGGGTTCATACCCTAGGGACCTTGTCATTTATCTACCATTTTGTTGTTAAAGGAGTCTTAGGAATTTTTTCAAGTTTTGTTATTTGAACATATTTATTCGGCTATATGTTGAGGCTGTAATTTAAAAATAATATAATGTGAAATGCTACTTTCTCATTCTAATAATAGAATACAAATAGAAATGTTTGCTATAGTTACATTTCTCTGTCTATGCAATGTTTTTCTTTATATGTAGCGCATTATTCATTTTAAAGGAAAATTGGATTTGTGTTATTTTAAGGTTTTGATCTCCAGTTTGGTAATTTATAATGTACATAGTATTGATGAGGTTAACATTCTTGGTTTGGAATTCTCAACAGCTAGAGGACCGGACCCAAGTTAGGTTTCCACCATGGCTTGGGTCTAAACCTCTGTGCATGCATGAGCACTTATACTTCAATGATTTAACCTGTAGAATTTAGTTCTTTGATACTTCATTAATTTGTAATTATAACATGGTTCTCCATATTTTTCTGAGGTTCTGTCCTATTATATTATTATTGATATTCGTGTGAATAGTCTTTGTATCGTTATATTTTTTGAAAGATTGTTTTACTAAGAAAACTATTTTCCTATTATTATTTCTCGAAGATTCTCTCCAGTTATAAATCTATTTAGAAAATGTTATCTTGAATATGCATTTATCCACAGTAAACTCTACCAATCATCCTTTAATGTTTCTAGTTCATCTTTCTAAGAATAAATAATAATAATAAAAACAGTCTCTTCTTTCTAAATTCATATTTATATTTCAAATTAGATAAAGATCAGTCCTCTAGTTTTCTTTTTCCCTTGTTTAATCAATAAATAGACAGACTCCACATCCTAGGAAATTAGAGACCATTCCACATATATTTATTTGTCTTTCATTCAGAAGATCAGATACTTATCTTAGATTTGTTAGTTTAAATGATGGCTCCTCCCAACCATGGGAGAGGCTATTACATCCTCTAATTCCCCTGAGCTCTGTTCCAGATTTCTTCTAAGAGCAGTTAAATTCTTGAGTTAGGACTTAATACTTATATCCAGTCTAAACTCATTATAGGTTACAAAACTCCATTAGCTCTAGACCAGCTCTGGACAACTCTTCCTTTTCCACCACCTCTGTGGTTAACCTTTTCTTGTTTCGAGAATAGAATCCCTTCCCTTGTTCTAGATTTCCTTATATCCTTTTGTGGAAGGTAACTGTCAGAAAAAATTGCCTCAATATTTTACTCTAGTTTTGGAATTCTTTTACCATTCAGTTAATCTTTTCTCCATGAAAATTTTATTCATAAAATATAAAATAAAAGTCAAATATTCATTTTTACTAACGAATAACCATATTCGTTAATATCTTTTCACTAGACAATTTCAAATGTATTTTTAACTAAATTAAATTAAAAATTATTTTACTCATCATGTAAAATAAAATAAAAATAGGGGGTTACATATTCCCCCACTAGAGACAAACACCATCCTCGGTGTTTACTGCATTCCAGCAAACAATTCAGGGTAGACTTCTTGTACGGAGTTTTAGTCCTCCCAAGTGGCCTCCTCTAGGCTGAAGTGATTCCACTACACTTTAACTTGGGGGATGACTCATATCTGGAGCATTATTTCTCTCTGATCGAGAATATGTTGAGGTTCTACCAAAAAATCGTCCTCTAGTTCTACCCGCAGACAACGAAATTTAATTGGTTGAATTAAATTCCATATTTTTAAGATTCATAGCATAAACATAACTTACATGTACGTTCTACCAATGTATAAATTTCTTGGGGTCGTGTATGTATCTTTTTAGAAGTGACACATGAAACACATTATGTACCAATATGTGACTAGGCAACGCCAATCGATAAGCCATCAGCCCTATCCTTCCCAGAATTTGGAAGGGTCCATAGTACATGGGTCCAAATTGGCACAGGTACTCCACCTCAAGGTACTTTTCTTCGGTTTAACCCTTACATACACATGGTCACCAACTTCAAATTCTTGAAAAGTTCTTTTCTTGTCTGCATACACCTTCTGCTTGTCCTCAGCTGTTTTTAGATTTTGCTGGATTTTCCTTATTTCACACTCCATTTCCTCCAACATATCTTGTCTGAGCATTAATTTTTTTTCCAGACTGCTCCAGTAGGGTCCAACATTGTCTTCCATACGATGCTTCAAAAGTACTCATCTTGAGGGATTCATGATACCCATTATTGTAGGTGAATTCAACCAAATGCAGATATTCTTCCCATCTTGAAGGTTGATGCATCACATACATGTGAAACATATCTTCAAGTATTTGATTCACTCTTTCTGTTTTACCATCCATCTGAGGATGATAGGTCGTACTAAATTAGATATTTGGCCCCAAACTTGTAAATAATGCTTTCCAAAAAGTTGATGTAAATTTTACATCTCGATCTAAGAAGACGACACTCGGAATGATGTGTAGTCTAAAAATTTCCCTCATGAAAATGTCAAAAATCTGAACAGTCTTATAAGCTGATTGAACGGGTATAAAATAAGCTACTTTACTAAGATTATCTATTACTACCATAATTGAATCATTATGTCTCTTACTTCTTTGTGGTCTCGTGATGAAGTCAAGTGATATGACTTCCCACTTCCATTCTGGTACAGGAATAGGATGAAGCAATCCCACTGGATACTGTTGTTCCACATTAACTTCCTAGCATTCTAAACATTTGGTCAAATATTCTACATTTTTTTTGCACATCCCAGGCCAGTAATAATCTTTCCCAATTGTTGTCAGCATTTTCTGATAATCGGGATGTCCGACATAGGAACTTCGATGGTATTCATCTAAAATCATCCCTTTCAAGCTCAACTGATTTGGTACACATATCTTTCCTCAAAATAAAAGAAGTTGTTTATAATTAATTTCATAATCTGATGGTTTTATTTATTTTTCCGCCTCCTTTCCTGCATCCATAGAAATTTATACTAAGGGTCTCTTTCTACTACTACCATAATTTGATCGTGAAGTTTAAATTTCGCTTAGTTAAAATAAATTTCATAGATGTCATGTAGCTTCCTACTTAAGGCGTCAGCTACACGGTTTTCCTTCCCTTTTACACGATGAATGTCAAAATAGAAGTCGCTTAAAAATGCATTCCACCTTACTTGACGAACATTTAAATCTGATTGCTAAAAATAGTTGGTTAAGCTACTATGGCCAGTTCTTAAAACAAACATTTTTCGCAATAAGTGATGTCTCCAAATTCGAAGGGTGTGTACTAACACAGTTAACTCCAAATCATAGGCAAAGTATCTTTTTTCATGATCCCTCAGATTTATGGATTCATATGTACTACTTTACCATCCTGTGTTAACACTGCTCCCACCCCTTCTTTACATGCATCAGTGCAAACTTCAAATTTTTTGTTTGGATCTGCCACTTGAAGACATGTCCCTTACGCTGCAGGGAGGTGATGGGAAAGGCTATCTTAGAGAAACCTTTAATGAACTGCTTGTAATAACCAGCTAACCCCATGAATGAGCATATATCTACCACATTTTTAGGGACTGTCCACTCCATTATCATCTTTATCTTTTCGGGATCCACCGAGATCCCTTCAACAGATATCACATGACCCAAATAGTGTATCTGTTCTTTATAGAAATCACATTTGCTGAATTTGGCATAGATCTGATGTTCCCTCAACATCTTCAACGCCAATTGTAGATGTTCCTTATGCTCTTCAACATTCTTAGACTAAATCAGTATATCATCAATAAATATTAAAACAAATTTATCCAGATATGGGTGTAATATACCGTGCATTAGACTCATGAAGTTTGTTGGTGCATTGGTTAATATGAATGGTAGCACCACAATTTCATAATGTCCATATCTGGTATGAAATGCAGTTTTAGATATGTCCTCCTCTTTAATTCGAATTTGGTGATATCCAAATCCTAGATGAATCTTCGAGAATACTTTCTCTCCTTTCACTTGATCAAAAAGATCGTCAATCCAAGGTAGTGGGTATTTATTTTTTATAGTCAGCTTAATAATCTACCTATAGTCCATGCACATTCGCTTCGTACCATATTTCTTTTTAACAAACAAAACAGGTGCTCCCCATGGGCATAAACTTGGTCGAATATACCCTTTATCCAATAATTCTTGCAGTTGCATTTTTAACTATGTTAATTCAGGCACACTCATTTTGTATGGTGCTCGTGACACTGGTGCTGCTCTGGGTAGTGATTCTATTTAAAATCTATGTCTCATTTTGGGGGTAATCCTAGAATATTCTCTGGAAATACATCTACAAAGTCCTAAACAAATGGAATATTTTCCCAGAATATAAGAGTCTTATTTTTAGAATTTGTAAATCCAACTTGAATAGCATAGAGTTGACACCCCTTTCTAAGACATTTACTTAACTGAGATGATGTAATGGGGAGAAATTGGAGGGGTTTCTTAATTCCCTGTAATCTTTGAGGAGTACCATATTCTGCCTTAAAATAAATAATTTTCTCCTTACAATCGATTAGTGACCAATGTCTTTCTAGCCAATCCATTCCCAAAAAAATATCATAAGAGCCTAAAGGCAGAATTTTCAAGTCTACTGTTATATGCTAACTTCCAATTTCCAGAACACAATCTAAGGCTTTTGCATTAACGTTTCTCTTCACCCCAGTAGCCAGGTGCTTTTAAATTTCCGGCTTTGTAATTCACTGTTTTCAAGTATTCAAGGATTTATGTAACTTATACTAGCACCCAGGTCAACCAAAATGGAAATAGTTTGGGAATGTGACTTACCTTCCTGTTCTATCATAGTGAGTTGGTAATCTGCTTTTTGGTCCTCCAGTGTAGCATTGATCCTTGGTATGTTTCACACAATATCGCCTACTGTAGATGCCTCTTGAAAGTTGGTCGTAACTTCATTCCTTTCACAATCAGGGAAATTACTAAAATAGTGGGCCTCTCGACACCCCCAACACTGTAGTGGTGGCTTCTGGGACTGTCCAAGTTCTGGTCTACTGGATGCTGCAGTAGGCCTTTCATCTGTTGTCCATTTAGGCTTTGGCTGATTCTTCCCAAATTTCCTATTTGCTGGATTCCTTGTGACATTCTTAAAATTTCTAGGCCTGCTATGTTTAAAATTGGAGGTGCCTTTCTATCCCTTCTTTGGTGGCCAAATTTTTCCCACTTCTAATTTCGCCTTAGACCGCTAATAGCACATTCGTGTCTTTCAGATCACCTCGTCCATGGTCTTAGGATTGACAAACTCAATCATATCCTTCATATGGGTAGGTAGGCTACTCAAGAATCTCTACACTTTTTCTTTGTCATCTCTCAAGTATGGTACATATCTTAGCAAAGAGGTGAGCTTAGTGATAAATCCATAGCTAACTGTCCCAGCTTCAAGTCATGAAATTCACATGACTTTTCATCATAAAATTGTTTTGTTAAATACTTGTCCTTGAAGTATTGCTAGAACTCATCCCATGTTACACTCTGGTCTTCGATTCCCCATACATTATTCACTTCCTCCCACCATAAGGTAGCCTTCTACAGCAGTTGATATATAGCTAGGAAAGCTTTGAGCTTGCTTCTATATTCACATACATGAAAGTATTTATTCGTATTTATGATCCATGCTTCTGCCACTTCTTCTGGCTATCCATAAAAAGTGTGCGGTTTAATCTTCTGAAACTCGCCTTGCAACTCCACTTTCTATTTCTTCATTTCATTTTGTTCCGAGGCACTACCAGACTCTCCTTCAAAATAAGTTATATTTTTTTTACTCCTATGAGTACGACTCCCTTCTGGATTTTCATTAATTTGTTCTTGTTGCTCCTCTTCATGAGTATTCCTTTCTGGACTTGGCTGGGCAGGAGGAGGGTTTTTCCTGTTGGAAATACTTTTAAGGATCCTTTCCTGTTCTCCCATTAGTCTTTCGTTATCACTTCTTACTTGGATCATATTTGTCTAGAGCTGTTGTACTGTGTCTAATAGCGTAGCCGTCTGACATTGTTGTTCTTCTAGTAATATACTAGTTTGTTGGTGTTGTTCCACACTCAATTATACCCACATTTCTAGGTTGATCTCTGGATTTGGATGAGAATGAATTTCTCTTGCAGTTCTTTGTGTCTGTTGGCTGGAACCTCTCCTCATTGGATCTTTTAATAATTCTTGATATTGTGCATGGTATTAGCACCAAAAAAACATCCAAAGTTATTTAGTTCACCCATCCTTGGCCGAGCCTGTAAACCACGCTCTGATACCACATGTCACATCCATACAAAAATAATTAAAATTGATGCAGCTTGATCTGTTGAGTACGATAGTTGAAATGATGATTTTCATTTAGATCCTTTAATATATATATATATTTGCCCATCCAAAAACATTACACACTTACCATTTAAATACTATGAAGAGGGATTGGAATACATAGTCATGGATTTTGATAAATGTAAACCCATCTAAACTTAACACTAAACACATAGTCATAAAGCTTTTGCTTTTTAGTTAACCACCTAGCAGCAAATTGGAATATTTAACTTGATTGAAACTTGTTATGGTCAATACCCATGATGTTTAGTAAATTATCACATGAATATTGATTGTTCTGAAATTAATCAATAGTAGTTTATACAGGTTGAGGGTCAGTATTTCCAAACATTATTCGCTTAGTCATCATATCATACTCTCTGATTAAGTCTTAATCCTTTTTAATTTGTATTACTACCACAATATGGGTGGCAGTTGTCCTCCACATGAATCTTCAGGAAGTTGATGAGAACTGTTGATTTTCCAAGCCTAATCTGGACGGCTTAGGTCATTTGGGTTGGTGTTAGGGTATCTACCTACCCTAATGCTACTCTAGCATGCTCATTATGTCTTTCCACTTTGCTTGGCTCCAGCCCGCATGTAAGTCGGCTCTGCAACTAATCCATTGTACATTCAGCTTGATCAATCTGTCCTTTGTTGTTGTTAATCTTCTCCTTCGTGATGAGTTTTTGGACTTATTCTTAGAGGAGGTAATGGGGAGTATGTTAAATATGAGTTTGAGGCCTTTTCAAGCTCCTTCAGTGCTAAGACAGTCTAGTCTTTTTTCATGTTTGTCCACAAGACTCGTTTTTTTGTAGTTCCTTCTGTTCATTTGTTTTACCATTTGAATTTCTCTCGTCTAACCCTTATTTACTTTTATACAGGAAAGAGGTTAGTTGCACCCAGCATATCCGAGCTCTGGCTTCTTTACCCTTCTGTCTCCTTGGATATCAACGGGTTTTCATAAATTTCCTCAAAAAATGTTGGGAGAACTTCGGTAAGGTTCGCTCTTCGAATTAACCTTTTTCAAGATATATATCAGTTACAGTGGCTTTATTACCTATGTTTCCAGTTTGTGACTCATTCTTTTTTTTTCAATTGTGCAATGTACCTGACTACCTGAGCTCGGGTCTCTGTTGTTACTTCATCAGGGTGGCCACAACTCTTGCTAGGGCTTTCCAGGTTCATATAACCCGTCTCTTCCATTTCTTTGTAGTATTTACAACGTTTGTATTTTAAGGTTTCCTGTTAGTTATCTAAGACATATCCCTCTGTTTCTACATGACTTCAAATGCAACTGTTATAAGTTGAGTTTTTATTTTCGTGCTCCTATGGAAGAAATGGATTAAAAATACCCTCACAAATTTGTAATTTAATATATATGGAATTTGGTTCTTCCAGCTCCTCGTTTCAAGGTTCATACCCTTGGAACCCTATTGTTTATCTACCATTCTATTGTTTAAGGAGTCTTCAGGATTTTTCTCAAGTTTTTTTATTCGAACATATTTATTCGACTATATCGCAAGATTGTAATTTCAGAATATTATAATGTGAAATGCTACTTCCTCATTATGGTAATGCAATAAAAATATAATTTTTTTTTATAGCTATATTTCTCTATCTATAAAATGTTCTTATTTATATGTAGCGCATTACTGATTTTAAAGGAAATCTGGATCTGTGTTATTTTAAGGTTTTGATCTCCAATTTGGTAATTTATAATGTACAAAGTATTGATGAGGTTAACATTCTTGGTCTGGAAGTCTCAACAACCAGAGGACCAAACCCCGGTTTGTTTTCCACCGTAGCTTGGGTCTAAACCTCTGTGCATGCCTGAGCACTTATACTTCCATGATTTAACCTCTAGAATTCAGTTCTTCGATACTTCATTAATTCGTAATTATAACATGGTTCTCTGTAGTTTTTTGAGGTTCTGTCCTACTGTGTTAAAATATATATTCATGTGAATAGTCTCTGTATAGTTATATTTTTCGAAAGATTGCTTTACTAAGAAAACTATTTGCCTAATGTTCTTTCTGGTAGATCTCTCCAGTTATAAAGCTATCCTGAATATGTTATCTTGAATATGCATTTATCCACAATGAAACCTACTATTCTTCCTTTATTGTTTCTAGTTAATCTTTCTAAGAATAAATAATAATAAAAAATAGTCTCTTCTTTCTGAATTCATATTCATCTTTCAAATTAGATAAAGATCAGTCGTCTACTTTTCTTTTTCATTTTTTTAATCAATAAATAGACAAACTCCACATCCTGGGAAAAAAGAGATCATTCCATAGATATTTATTTATTTTTTCAGTCAGAAGTTCAAATAATTATCTCAAATATGTTAGTTTAACTGATGGCTCCTCCCAACCGTGAGAGATGCTATTACGTCCTCTACTCCCCCCCGAGCTCTGTTCTAGAGTTCTTCTGAGAGCAGTTAAATTCTTGAGTTAGGCATCAGGAGTCCTGCCCAGTCTAAACTAATTACAAGTTACAGAGCTCCACTAGCTCTCGACAACTCTTCTTTTTCTATCACCTCTGTGGTTAACCTTTTCTTGTTTCCATAACATAACCCCTTCCCTTTTTTCGGATTTCCTTATATCCTTTTGGGGAAGGTAACTATCAGGAAAAATTGTCTCAATCTTTTACTCTGGTTCTTGGAATTCTTTTACCATTCAATTAATATTTTCTCCATATAAATTTTATTCAGAAAATATAAAATAAATTCAAGTATTCCTTTTTACTAACTAATAATATTTGTTGTTAATATATTTTCACTAGCCAATTTCAAATGTATTTTTAACTAAATTATATTTAAAAGTCTTTTACTCATCATGTAAAATAAAATAAAAGCCGGGTGTTACAAACAATCGGAATGGGTTTTTTTTTTTTATTTAAAGCTAGGGTGTGGTATTGTCACTGTTATTTTTTCCCTCTATAGTGTCTATTTTTTTTCTCTATAGTGTGCTTCTCATAGTAATGGACTATTGCTGCTCGATCAGATGTTATATTATCGAAGCTGTGTTGAAATGCAAAAAAAAATTAAGTAATTATCGTAATTATGGGTAAAATTAGTTATTTACTAGTCAATAAGTTGTACAACGAGAAAAAATTATGTAACAAAGTAGCTTATACTAATTGAGATGGCTCTAGAAGTTTGTAGCTAGGGAGAATTATTTTTGAATAATCAATTTCCAATCCCTTGCCTCTTTCTTTATCCTTTCAAGTTTCAACAGATATTAGTAAAAAAGACAAAGATAACATTCTTTGTTGAGCTTGATTGGTTTGTCCCTACTCCCTTAAAAATTCTGATGCAGGCTAAGCTCTTATACCATGTTAAAGAATTAAAAATTTGAAGTAGAGATCTACTCTTTTCAATATTATCAACAGTTAAATAAATTACATAAGAAACATCCATAATAAATGATGTAGTAAGACTGAACTACTGTTGAATTTTTAAATTGAACTACAAAAGCGCACAGGAGGACAAAATGACAGCAACGCAGGAGATTTTTGGTTAAGTTTACACACCATCAAGCCTGCTATTAAATTTATGGTTTATATGGCCTTAGCCATTCCCTGCAAAAGAAACTCATGGTTTACTCCACGCCATTGCTCCATTAATACTCTGCAACCATTCTGCATTAAAACCTTTGCACCAACCTGTCATGCTGCGTTTAAAACCTCACCAACTAGTTTCTCTTTACCATCGTTTTGATTTATATTTGAATGGGCCATGTCAGTCATATGGAACCCAAAAATCCACGTCAAATCCCCACAGCCAATCACATCTCTATTTCATAGATGGGAAGTTGATGTGGACAACCCCCAAACAGACCCGATAAGGAATTATAAATGAAATGAACTTTTATCGCTCATCCGGAGGTTGACGTCACACCAGACCAAATTGGGGTGCAATAATTTTATGAAAAGGAGTTTAATTTTTGTTTTTTCAAATCCGCAAAAATGTTTCATAAAGTTTTTTTTATCGTGGATAAAAGGTTAATTTTGTTTTGTTTGTATTAAAAGGTTGCGACAGTTTTTATTTAAACATTGGTATATATATTATGTAAGTCTTATAATATATATATATATATATATATATATATATATATATATATATATATATATATATATAGATATTATAAATATTTAATAGACAACAAAAGTGTATTCCATGAGCAAAAAGCGAGATGATTTTTTTATATACAGAGTGTAATACAGTGTGTGAATGTAATTAAAAAAAACAGAGAGCTGAGGTTGCATTATATGCAGAGTGTAAAAGAGCTCGAAGGCTAGAAAAATAGTGCTATGTTTTTTTTAAAAGAGACTATGTATGAAAGAACAGAGAGAGAGCATTTTATATGCAAGATTGTGTATTGTTTTTTGTTGCGTGAAGGCAGAATTGTAAGAGATAGAGAGAAAAATTTTGTAGCATTGTGTGTGAAGCAGTTAGAAATTTTTAAAAGCCAGAACAACAGTTTTATGGCACTATAATAGTTTTTTTTAAGCTGAATGAAATAAAAGTATTTTGTGCATCTCTGTCCATTGAATCTATGTGTTTGAAGTTGAGGAATTTTGTTTCCTTTGTTTTTTGGAATCATTCAGAAATTCCAACATGGTATCGGAGCTAGTCCAAGGTCTTTGAAATTTGTAAAAGACTTTCAAGGAAGAAGGTGTTGTTGCAGCTTTTGACCAGCATTGTGAAGGCTCAGCAAAGACCAGGTATTTACAAAACAAAGTTTTTTGTTTTTTGTTTAAAAAGTGTAGTCCAGAGAAGTCTTCTAAAAGGCAGAGTTTAATTCTCAAGCAGTAAGAAATTTCATTTAAAAACATAGTCAAGTTTGATTAAAGCATAGTTTAGAAAGCCAGCCATGGTAGGAGCCAGCACAAGCACAAGTATAGGAAATAATCAACTCCCACAGCTTAAAGGGGAAGAACTATGACTATTGGGCAATCAAAATGAGAGCCCTGTTTGCCTCTCAATATTTATGGGAGCTAGTTGAAGATGGTTTAGAAGAACTAGCAAATGAAACTGCATTTAATGCCTTAACACAGCAGAGAAGGATTTGCTGAAGAGTAATAGGAAGAAGGACTCAAAATCCCTCTCCTATATCTATCAATTAGTGCATGAAAGTGTATTCCCAAGGATAAAAATAGTGAACAGGTCCAAGGATGCATGGGATACTCTCCAGACAGCCTACCAAGGAATGGAGAAGGTAAAGACTGCAAAGCTTCAATTAATGAGAAGGGATTTTAAAGTTATTTGCATGAAGGAGTCTGATACAATAGACTCATTCTTTACTCTACTGATTGGGTTGGTTACCAAATGAGATCTCATGGAGAGATAGTAGAAGAGAGAATAATAGTGGAGAAAATGTTGAGGAGCTTATCCTCGAGGTTTGATGTAATAGTCGCAACCATTGAAGAGACAAAAGATCTCTCAAAATTTACAGTTGATGAGTTTCATGCATCATTGATGATACATGAACAAAGTTTGGTTAGAACAACAAACTCATATTTAGAGCATGCATTCAAGACCCAAATTTCCTTTGGAAGAGGAAGAGGTCAAGGCAGAGGAAACTACAAAGGAAAAGGAAGAGGAAGAAGCCAAAACAGAGGAGGAAGAAACAACCTTGCAAATACTAATGGAAGGGGCAGCAATCAAAATCAGAACCAAGGCTAAGGCAGCAGCCAACAAGGTGGAAAAAATCAAGCACATGGACAAAATTATGATAAATCCCAAGTCCAATGTCATTATTGTAAGAAGTATGGCCATTATGCCAATAAATGTTGGAATAAACAGAGTGACATGGGTAATAGATCCAGTGCTAATTTTATAAAAGAAAATATTAGTCAAGAGAAGTTGTTCTTAGAATGTAATATGGCTGAAGAAAAGAATGAAGATATATGGTTTCTAGATTCAGGATTTAGCAACCATATGACTGGAAACATTTCCATGTTTTCCATGTTAGATAAAAATGTAAAGTCTCAAGTAACATTGGGGACAGACAGTAAGGCTTTTGTCATGGGAAAAGGCAGAGTAAGTGTTTTGACAAAGAAAGGAGAAGGAAGATCCATATCAGATGTTTATTATGTGCTTGGTATGAAGTGTAACCTTTTGAGCATTGGAAAACTCATTCAAAAAGGCTATAATGTTTTCTTTTAAGATGATGCACCATGCTTGGGTATGGCACCATCATGAATAAACCACCAAGCAAGCATTGTATTGCATAAGTGAAGATGACAAGGAACATAATTTTCCCTCTCAAGATGAGAGAAGATTTGAAGAAAGGAGATGCCATTGTAGCAATGACACAAGAGACATTCCAAAGAGAAGCAAAGGATGAAAATTGGTTATGGCACTTGGGATTTGGACATCTCGACTTTGGAGTTATGAATTTGTTGCATAGGAAAGGAATGGTAAAGGGATTACTATTGATTGAAAAACCAGACAACCTATGTGAAGGCTGCATCTTGGGAAAACAACACAGAGAAAGTTTTCCATCAGGAAAGAGAATAAGGGAAAAGGCACCCTTAGAAATTTTCCATTCATATTTATATATGCAAGACTGTGTATTGTCTTTTTTTTGTCTGAAGGAAGAATTGTAAGAGACAGAGAGTAGATTTTTGCAGCACTATGTGTGAAGGAGTTAGCAATTTTTGAAAGCCAAAACAATAGTTCTATGGCACTATAATAGTTTTTTTTTAAGCTTAATGAAATATAAGTATTGTGTGCATCTCTGTCCATTGAATTTTTGGAATTTCTGAGAATTCCAGAACAATAACTGAGAGAATGATACTCCCCTTCTAACACAGAGAATAAATGGACAGAGATTGCAGAATAAAAATTTTCTTCTATTTCATTAACATAACTAAAAACTATTACAACTTTCTTCTTCCATTGAAGTGGGATTACAAAACAAACTTGACTGCTACAGACACAGTGCTCTCAAAAATTAAATCTCTCTATCTCTCAAAATGCACAAACAGTGCTCTGTTATGGTTCACTGAGTTTTTCTCTGCCTGCGGGATTACACAGCGATACAACACAAAAATACAAAAGTTACTCTCTTACAACAAAATGCAATACAATGCTTTTATATGGCACGACTTTGAAAAACATAAAAAATAAAAATAAAATGAAAATACGTTGTGGAACATAAAACTTTAACCTAAATCTTCTTTGGCGCGATATACGAGTGGAGCCCACTTCGCAATCGGCGATCGGCGAAATAATTAACTTGGCTGATGGATCTTTTGGACTTTGCAATTACGATTGCGACAATCGCATCAGCGAAAAATCAAATGGCGGAACGACTTGAAAAATGAACTTGCGATGTTGCAATTGCGATTGTATCGCATTGCAAACATTCAGCAGAACACAATCATATGGTGGATAACACTTTGCGATGAGCGATTGTGGTGGGACCACATCGCATCGCATCACAAACTCTCATTCGGCGGAAGATACATATGGCATATGGAGCGTTGGTGAATGCGATTGCGATTGTGCAATTGTGATCACATCACAAATATTATATCGGCGGTAACACTTTCAGAGGCAGAACATTACAACGTTCCTTTGTGATTTGCGATTGCGATTGTGATCACAACACATCGCATCGAAACAATCCATATCAACAAGACACTTAACTTAAAACTTGCGATTGTGATCGGCAGTGAAGTGGTAGGGACCACTATCACGTGTCTCATTCAAAAATTAAATGACTTTTTCGTTTAAAAAAAAATCTTCATATTTGGTTGTTGAGGGCTTCAAAGCCCGAAAAGATTGTTTTCATTAAAAACTCTATTCTTGCGTGGTTGAACCATGAAATTCTTCATTTAAACAGCTACGCCCATCAAACATAACTTCTCCTCTGCAAACTCGGCTGCTGCCCATCAAAATTAATTCCATCCTTATGGTTTTCTCCATTCCTCTTGAATACATAGTGCTATGCACTCAACCTTCTGCCCCTTTGTACTCTGTTTCTACCTGCTCAGGGTATGAAGGTGACTTTAATATTTTCAACACTCCCCCTTAAATTCAGCTGCTCGGTTATCAGTCATACCCAAGCATTTTCTTAAATACTCAAAATTCTTCTGCCCCAATGGCTTTGTCAAAATGTCTGCATATTGCTCCTCTGTTCTACAATGCTATAAAATGATTTCTCCATTGTTCACAAATTCTCTAATATAGTGAAACTTGGCATCAATGTGCTTCGTTCTCTTGTGAAACACAGAATTATTTGATAATGCAATAGTTGAGCTATTGTCACAATATATCATTGTGCTCTTTACCTATTCTTAACACATATTCCTCAACATTCTTCTCATCCATACTGCTTGACACGCTGCTTCTGTAGCTGCCACATACTCTGCCTCTGCTGTAGATAACACTACAATAGGTTGTTTCTTAGAAGCCCATGAAATGTCTCCTGAACACATATGAAATACATAACTGGATGTGCTTTTCTGATCATCTACACTTGCAGCCCAATCACTGTCAGCGTATCCAATTAATTCTAAACTTTCTGAAGTTGTATATAAAATCCCATACCTTTTAGTTCATTTAACATACCTCAGAATTCTCTTCACTGCTTGCCAATGTGGTTCTTTTGGCCTTTCCATAAACCTAGAGATCAAACTAACAGCATGCATAATATCTGGCCTAGTTGCAGTCGAATACATGAGGCTGCCAACTATGCTTTTATACAAACTTGGATCAAAATCCTTGTTGTTGTCATCTTTAATCAACTTCAATCCCATTACTATGGGAGTAATTTCAGCTTTTCACTTCTGCATATTAAATCTTTCTAAAACTTGATTCACATACTTTGCTTGTGAGATAAAAATCCCATTTTCATTTTGTTCTACTTCTATTCCTAAGAAGTATCTCAACAATCCCATGTTAGTCATTTCATATTCTTCTTTCATGACTGTTTTAAAATTTTCACTGAGGTAATCATCATTACCTGTGAATATTACATCATCAACATATAACACAACAATGAGCATCTTACCATTTTTTTCTTTGATGTACAATGTGGGTTCTCCATCACATTTCTCAAACCCATTTTCCAGTAAATAGGAATCTATCCTACTGTACCATGCTCTTGGTGTTTGCTTCAGCCCATAAAGAGATTTCTTCAATCTGCACTCTTTGTGTTCTTGGCCCTTTTTCTCATAGCCGAGAGGTTGTTCCACATATACCTCTTCCATTAAAACTCCATTTAAAAATGCAGATTTTACATCCATCTGGTATACTTTCCATTTGTTTTGTGCTGCTATGGACATCACTGCTGTCACTATTTCAATTCTTACAACTGGTGCAAAATTTTCCTCATAGTCTCTTCCATGTTGCTGCTTATATCCCTTGACAACAAGTCTGGCCTTGTGTCTTTCAATCCTACCTTTAGCATTACTTTTGGTCTTGTAGACCCATTTAACTCCAATGACTTCTTTACCTTCTGGGAGATCAACCAACTCCCATATTTTGTTCTTCTCTATGGCATTAATTTCTTCAACCATAGCTTCTATCCATTTTCTGTCTTTTATTGCATCTTCAAAATGAATAGGATCATCAACATGATAATACAAAGAAAATAAGGAGTTCATATCTTCATTTGCCGCTTCCTTCTCATAAATCTCATTTAAATTTCTGAACTTTGTTCCTCTTTCATTTGGTGTAGTTGTGCTTGAAGAAGCACTCAATTCTGCTCCATGTGGTGTGCTTGGAGAAGCACTCTCATTTCTTCTCAAGGGTGTTTTCACTCCTGCTTGAGGTGTCCCTTGCTGTCCTTGTGTTGGTGGAGGTTGTGCTATCGATGAGGTGTTATTTTCAGCCGTATCTTCCTTATCTTCATTATGAGACAAACAGCTTTTAACATTAACTTTTCTCTCAATGCTTCCATCCCATGCTTCCTCTTCAATAAACTGCACATCTCTACTTATCACAAATTTCTTTGAGGATGGGTTATAAAATCTATACCCTTTGGAATCTTCACAATATCCAAGGAAGATGCACTTCTCCCCCCTTACTATCCATCTTCTTCCTCAAATTAGCTAGAATGTGTGCATATGCCACACATCCAAAAACTCTCATGTGAGTGACTCCCTCTTTTCTGCCACTCCACGCTTCCTCTGGAACTATGTTCATTACTGCTCTCGTTGGGCAACTATTCAAGATGTACACAGCACAATTTGCTGCTTCTGCCCAATACTCATTTGGTAAGTGTTTTTCCTTTAGCATACTTCTCACCATTTCCATTATGGTTTGATTCTTTCTTTCAACAACTCTATTTTGTTGCGGTGTGTACCTTGTAGTAAACTGTTTGTGTATGCCATTATCTCTGCAAAAACGCAGGAACTCTTTTGAGATATATTCACCTCCTCTATCAGTTCTAAGAAATTTGATATGTTGTCCACTCTGTTTCTCTACCAGAGCTTTAAAGTGGCAAAATTTCTCAAAAACCTCACTTTTATATTTCAGAAAATAAACCCACACTTTCCTTGTGAAATCATCTATGAAGGTGAGCATGTAATTATTGCCTGAAACTGATTTTGTTTGCATCGGCCCACAGAAATCTAAATGAATAATCTCTAAGGATGTTTTCACCCTTATGATTTTCCATGATGGAAAATTTTCTCTGTGTTGTTTTCCCAAGATACAGCCTTCACATAGGCTGTCAGGTTTCTCAATCAATGGTAAACCTCTTACCATTCCTTTTCTGTGCAACAAGTTTAATCCTCTGAAATTGAGATGTCCAAATCTCAAGTGCCATAACCAGTTCTCATCTTTCTCTTCCTTTTGAAATACCTCTTGCGTTACAGCTACTACACTGTTTCCTTTTCCCTTCAAATCAGTGTTGAGCTTGAGCGGAAACATTCTATTGTTGGTCATTTGTATTTCAGCAATAATCTTCTTGCTTGGAGGTATATCCATTATTTGTCACACATCATTCTTGAAAAATACTTTGTAACCTTTGTTTATGAGCTGCCCAACGCTCAAAAGATTGCACTTCAAACTAGGAACATAATAAACATCTGGCACAAATTTTTGCTCACCATTCCTTGCACGAATACTAACTATGCCTTTTCCTTTTACAAAGATCTTAGTATCAGTTCCTGTGGTTACTTCTGACTTAACTTCTTCATCAAGATTGGCAAACATTGCTATGTTTCGAGTCATGTGATTACTACAGCTTGAATCTAAGAACCATACATCATATTTTCTATCTTGTTCTACATTACATGTTAACAACACATTCTTTGGGTTCTTTTCTTCTTTTTCTACATTAGCATTCTACCTATTATTCATGTCATTTTTCTTTTTCCTACATTCATTTGCATAGTGCCCATATTTCTTGCAATAATGACATTGGACATTGGATTTGTCATACCTTTTTCCATGTGCATGTTGGTTTCCATCTTGTTGGCTGTTGCATTGTCAATGGCTGTGATTCTTACTGTTGCTCCTTCCATGTGAATGTGAAGGGCTATACCTTCCTCCTTTGTTTTGGCTTCTGCCTCTTCCTCTTCCTCTTCCTTGACCTCTTCCTCTTCCAAAATGCATCTGGATCTTGAAGGCATGCTCTAGAGATGGATTTATTGTTCTTTCCAATCTCTGTTCATGAGTCATCAACGATGCATGAAGTTCATCCACTGTGAACTTTGAGAGATCCTTAGTCTCTTCTATGGTGGTAACTATAACATCAAACCTTGAGGGTAGACTCCTCAATAGTTTCTCCACAATCCTTCTTTCTTCAAGAGTTTCTACATGGGACCTTATCTGTGTGACCATCCCAATCACATGTGTGAAGAACGAGTCTATGTTATCAGACTCTTTCATACAGAGAGTTTCAAAATCTCTCCTCAGCAACTGTAGTTTTATTGTCTTCACTTTCTCCATACCTTGATAGGCTATCTTAAGAGTTTCCCATGCATCCTTGGATCTCTTAGCTGCTGCTATCCTTGGAAACACACTCTCATGTACTTATTGATACAAATAGAAGAGGGCTTTAGAGTCCTTCTTTCTATTGCTTTTCAATATATCCTTCTCTGCCTCAGTGAAGGCATTAAAGGCCTGCTCATCAGCTGGTTCATCAAAACCATCTTCAAAAAACTCCCATAAGTCTTGTGAGGCAAATAGAGCTCTCATGGTAATGGCCCAATAATCATAGTTCTTTCCATTAAATTGTGGAAGCTGAGCATTTCCAATACTCATACTAGTGCTTGGTCCAGCCATTTCTTATAAACTAAACTCTAAACTAAAATTAACTCTTCTTTTCAAACAAACTGTCTTTCCTTATTTAAAAGACAAACTCTGTCTCTGAGAACTACTCTTTTAAACAAAACAAAAACTCTGTTTTTTTTTTGACAAATACCTGGACTTTATCTTCTGTTGAGCCTTGTGTGAAGGCAAACAAATCTTCTTCTTCCTTCAGCTTCTTTGAAACCTTCAAAGAGCCTGGATAAGCTCCAATACCATGTTGGAATTTCTGAGAATTCCAGAACAATAACTGAGAGAATAATACTCCCCTTCTAACACAGAGAATAAATGGATAGAGATTGTAGAATAAAATTTTTCTTCTATTTCATTAACAGAACTAAAAACTATTACAACTTTCTTCTTCCACTGAAGTTGGATTACAAAACAAACTTGACTGCTACAGACGCAGTGCTCTCAAAAATTAAATCTCTCTGTCTCTAAAAACGCACAAATAGTGCTCTGTTATGGTTCACTGAGTTCTTCTCTGCCTGCGAGCTTACACAGTGATACAACACAACAATACAAAAGTTACTCTCTTACAACACAATGCAATACAATGCCTTTTATATGGCGCAACTTTGTAAAACATAAAAATAAAAATAAAATGAAAATACATTGCGGAACATAAAACTTTAACCTAAATCTTCTTTGGCGCGATATATGAGTGGATCCCACTTCACAATTGGCGATTGGAAAAACAATTAACTTGGCTGACGGATCTTTTGGACTTTGCGATTGCGATTGCGCGATTGCGACAATCACATCGGCGAAAAATCAAATGGCAGAACGGCTTGAAAAATGAACTTACGATGTTGCGATTGCGATTGTATCGCATCGCAAACATTCAGCGGAACACAATCATATGGCGGATAACACTTTGCGATGAGCGATTGTGATTAGTGATTGTTGTGGGACCACATCGCATCACATCGCAAACTCTCAATCGGCGAAACATACATATGGCAGATGGAGCGTTGGTGAATGCGATTACGATTGCGCGATTGCAATCGCATCGCAAATATTATGTTGGCGGTAACACTTTCAGATGCGGAACATTACAACGTTCCTTTGCAATTTGCGATTGCGATTGTGATCGCATCGCATCGCATCATAACAATCCATATCAAAAAGACACTTAACTTAAAACTTGCGATTGCAATCGACAGTGAAGTGGTAGGGACCACTATCACGTGTCTCATTCAAAACTTAAAGGACTTTTCCGTTTAAACAAAATTCTTCATATTTGGTTGTTGAGGGCTTAAAAGCCTGAAAAGACTGTTTTTTAAAAACTCTGTTCTTGTTCATTTCTCTGCAAAAACGGATACACCCATCAAACATAACTTCTCCTCTGCAAACTCAGCTACTGCCCATCAACATTAATTCCATCCTTACAGTTTTCTCCATTCCTCTTAAATACACAGTGCTGTGCACTCAACCTTCTGCCCCTTTGTACTCTATTTCTACCTGCTCAGGGTATGTAGGTGACTTTAATATTTTCAACATGAATCTCTGTATTTGAAGTTGAGGAATTTTATTTCCTCTATTGTTTGAAATCATTCAGAAATTCCAACAACAACATCTCAACCCCAATTAGACTAAACTCTAATTTATTGTGAGACTTGATGGACAATTAAATTCTCCAACAAAATTAAGCCATGCCTGAATAGTATTTGTACAGGGTGGGAATGAGATCAGGCCGACATAAAAAGTAATCTAGAGGTAGGTTGGGTTTGATAGGGAGCTGGCCACATTGAAGCTTCTACTTCATTTTATCAACCAAACCTAGCTTTTTAGTTGGATTTTGTGTCTTAGTATGTTTCTCAAAAGGATGCATCATCTGATCATCATTCCTTCATAAACAAAAATGCTAAAACAAATTTAAACTCCATCAGACATCGCCATTTTCTGCTAGCTCAGATGAACTCTGTTATTATTTTTCATTACAGTCACGGCCTTGATTACTGCATATGATAAGACTTACTTAAGTTCCATTTGTAGTGTAAAAGAAAAAAAATGTTTACAATCAACTCAATTCTGTGATATGAATTAACTCGTTCAAATGTAAAACTGTCAAACCGTCCCTCCAAAAATATCTTTCACCTGCGTTCGGGACATCCGATGGTCACGTGGCGAAGCTAGTGCTTGATTATTAGATACGCCAATTTCCATGTTGGATAGGATTTTTCCCCTCCTCATCAAACTCAGGAACCAGGGAATGAAAATGGTTGTTTAAGTCCCTCACTGCAAATAATATGAATAAAAGTCCCTCTTAGAATTATGTGAAGCATTTAATAAAGGGAATCAATTAAGTCATAATATTTGGGTATCAACCATTTTAGATTTTCCCCAGTTTTGAATTCCTACTAGTTTTTTATCTGATCGGCTATTCTAGCTAAACATATTTATTAAGTATTTATCTCTTGTTACGCCGATAGGCGTAACCCCCTGTCGGAAGGAGCATGTTTTGTGATTAGGCTAATTAATTTTTTTGATCTGATGGTCAGGATTGGAAGATGCCAGTATATTCTGGTCGTCGCCACTAAATCTATGGATGAAATCTACCCCACTAACTTCCTTGCATATCTAAATCAGGTGTTTAAACCGTACTTAAATTAATTTTTTACAAATCTGAATTAAAAATTTACTGTGCCATTTATTAATTGACACCTATCAAGATTAACCTTTTGAATGAAACTGAAAGACTAACGCTTGTCCAAGTGTGTGACATTGTTATGCCAAGTGTCTGAAGGCGCCGGTGGACAAGGACACGTCGTGAGGTGGGCACCCTGGTGGTTTCAAGTCGGAGGTAACGGTGGAGGAGTGGAACGGGTCGTCTCTCCAATGGAAATTCAAGAAGACGAGCCTCTGGCATTCGTCTGTTAGCAGTCGGATCTTGATATTGATCGTGACACTGAAGTCATGGCTGCACCAATATTACTTGTTTGTCTGGTCGTTCTAAACATAATGTTACCGTTTACAGTAGCCCAACATAAGCAGGTAGGTTTCTACAGTAAGACATGTCCCAATGCAGAGCAACTTGTCCGAAGCGTGGTGCAGAAATCGTTTCTCAAGGACAAGTCCATGCCAGCGGGATTGCTGCGTTTGCATTTTCATGACTGTTTCATTCGGGTATAACACTTTCCGATCTTAGATTAAATTTGTCAGAAGTAAAACAGTATTGCAACAGAGTTTTTTAAATGTATTCAAATCATTAATCATGTACAAGGCTGTGATGCATCTGTTCTGGTCGATAGCACTGAAGATAACATTGCAGAGAAGGATGTTGTACCCAACTTGACACTCAGAGGATTCGATCTGATAGACGAAATAAAAGCTTTGTTGGAGAACAGATGCAAAGGAATTGTCTCCTGTGCGGATATTCTCGCGTTGGCTACTCGTGACGCAGTTGCAATGGTAAACAATCAATCTCGGCCATCTTCCTTGTGATATTTTCTAGGCTTTTAGTTGTGAAAATAATATTTGCAACGGGATATTGTAATTTCAGTCAGGGGGTCTTCAATACCCAGTACCAACTGGACGAAAGGATGGCCTAGTTTCGAAAATAGAGGATGTGATCATTCCAGGTCCAACATTCTCCATTGACGCAGCCCTAAGTGCCTTCAAATCTGTTGGCTTAAACCTAACAGATTTGGCCACATTGCTTGGTAAGTAAATCTCTGTGGAAGTTGGGATCTTTATCGCTAATATGTCAGGTTTTTGTAAATCAGCGGTATTTATTTATTAGGTTTAAATTAAATGGTTTGTGTGAGATTTAGTCGCCATATATCACATATAAATGTAGATTAAATAGTTTATGTGAGATTTACTCACTACCCAATTACATATAAGAACCCTCTAGGTTAAACTTATCCACGAGGGTTCAAGCGGCCAGTCCATTGTTAGTGGGTCTTATTATTTGTTTGTGAGAGCAGGAGCGCACACAATAGGTTTCGCTCACTGTGGATTCTTCAAGGATCGGGTTTACGATTTTGAGGATAGTGGTATGGCAGATCCATCCATGGACCCAACTCTTGTGACATCATTGAAGAAAGTTTGCCCCCCTCCCGACCAAATCACTGATATACGAAAAGATCCAAAGGTTTTCCTCGACGGCACCAAGGGCAACCCTTTCTCTTTCGACAGTGGGTTTTACCATGAAGTCCTGCACAACAGAGCGATCCTTCAGATTGATCAGGAACTCCTGTCTACGGATATTACATCCGACCTAGCCGCAACATACGCTGGCGATGTAAGCAAATTTCGACTTGCATTTAGTAATTCCATTACTACGATGGGAAATATTAATGTATTGACAGGAAATCAAAGAGAGATCCGGGAAAATTGTAGGAAAATCAACAGCTAATGGGCATAGAAAATAAATATTTCTATCTCATGGGAAATAGAAAATAAAATTTATTCTTCCCAACGTTTATAGCTGCAGGCCTGTTTCAGCTTCTCAATAGATCAAGGATATGATTATTTAAGATCGTTGAAAGAAATCTTGGCGTTTCCAGAAATTATATTAATGGATTGTGTAGATTAATATGCACTGTGATACATCAGTCACCTGTCTCTCTAATGTTGACTTTTCAACAGGTTTCTGCATGCGAAATACAGGTAAACATTGCTTCTACATCAAATTATTTTTCCAAAAACCATAGTTTTATGATATTAATGATCAGTGGTAGCAGAGAGCGTACGCGCAAAAGGTGGAGGTGAAAGTACCCTTGTATTCTTATGGTTGCGAGCGAAAAATTCGAAAGGCTCTCTCTCATTTCAAAGGTACATCGCTCCGAACTTTTCTGGATACAGGGCAGTAATCTCTGTTATAAGTTTGGGAGGTTTTTAGGTATATTTTTTTAGTCAATTTTTCTAGAAATTTAAGTGGGATGAGATGGATTGTGTACTAAATTTTCATGTTTCATTGCCACAGGATTGCACTCTATCGATGTAGATTTTTATCAGCAAAAGGTTACAGTGACATGGTTAATTATTCCAAACGAAGTCTTGGCTGCCATGAAAGCAAAGAGGAAGAACACCTGCTTTTGGTCAACTGAAGATGGCAAGCCAGAGTTACATATGAATTGTGGGAGCAAGAGCAAAATCATGAAGGATTCGAAGAAAGTAGAAGGTTCGTCTGACAATATTAAGAAGGTAACTTTTGCAGACCAACAAAAAATTCTCAAAAAATGGATTGAAACCCTTATGGGGATATGCCATTCACTGAAAAATTATTTGTCTGTTAGCTACTTTATTCTTCCCAACGTTTCTAGCTGCAGGCCTGTTTCAGCTTCTCAATAGATCAAGGATATGATTATTTAAGATCGTTGAAAGAAATCTTGGCGTTTCCAGAAATTATATTAATGGATTGTGTAGATTAATATGCACTGTGATACATCAGTCACCTGTCTCTCTAATGTCGACTTTTCAACAGGTTTTTGCATGCGAAATACAGGTTAACATTGCTTCTACATCAAATTATTTTTCCCAAAACGATAGTTTTATGATATTAATGATCCGTGGTAGCAGAGAGCGTACGCGCAAAAGGTGGAGGTGAAAGTACCCTTGTATTTTAACAGATTGTTTTTGAAATTTGATAGCATTATTTATTATATAGTAATGTTTTTATATTTCATTTTTAAAAATAAAAATAAATTTAAAGTAATAAAAATATGTAACACACTTAAATTGGTCCCCAAATTTGTATTAAAATTCAATGTAAAATCACGAGAAAAATTCCAAAGGAAGCACCCAGAAGAAGAGTCCGATCCTCACAATGTTCGGAGAACGATAACTCTCCTGTCGTCAACGGCCTGAGAGATAATGTGCCTTATCCCGATTGTAATCGAATAGTTTTGGTCTATCTTCTTGTTATTCTCTATCCGGAAAGGACCATTTAATAACTTCAACATCTATATTTTATTTTTTCACAACCTTCTACCTTCCAACAAATTAATGAGATTGCTTTTTCCAACGATATATTTATCCATATTGGTTTTAATAATTGGTTTTATTAATTTGAAGTAAAGGTTTTTGTTTTTATATTATAAGTAGTTTTTTTTGGTGTGGTGTAAAAATATTTATATAAAAGTGAGAGGAAGATTAAGAAGGGAATATTAATAAAATTTATAATAATATATTTTACTAAATATTTTGTTCTAATTCTGTTTTTGGAATAAAGGATTTATTAAGACAACATAAATATTTATGATAATATGTTTTATCTAGAATCTTTCTCACTCCAATTTTGGAGACGGGTACACTATTTTAAGGGAAACGAAGGTGTGTGATTACTAATATTTATAAAGGAGGTTTAGGATTTAATATTGGGTGAATTTTCTGGTTTCTCCTAACTCCTCATATATGATATAGGGGAAATATCCAATAAAACTTATAATAGTATGTTTTGCTCAATATTTTGTCACAACACTAGCCTTCTATATGTGGGATGGGGATAAATATTAAGTAAAACTTATAAAAATATGTTATATCCAATATTTACTCTTCATTCTACCTTCATTAAAAAAAAAAATCATCTACCTTATGACCATGTATTAAGTCAATAAAAAGTGGAATTGCAAAGTGGTGGATAATTATCTTACATGAAGGTAAAATGTTTCCATCTCTAGTTTTAATTTTCTACCAATGTTTGTAAACCATAACTTAAATAACTTTTCTTGTTAAAATTGTGTTGAAAGACTATAAATCCATTAATATATGTTCACATTTTTATCTTCAATTTTTTTTTAATGTATTAAAATTTAAAATAAATGTAATTGAAAAGTGGAAGATGATTGTCATACATGAAATTAGTGTTTTTTTTTTAACATATAAAATTTGAACAAATTCTATTTTTTTTTTATTTCAAGATAAATTTTAATAAACACTAATAATTATTATTAATTATCATTATTAATTTTTTTATAATCAAAATAAAAGAAAATGAAATTAATAATAAAAATAAAACTTGAAGTTTACTTAAAAAAATTAAATTTTTTATATCATATGTTTTAAATATTAATTTAGGAAAATAAAATATTAAAAAGGTTTAAAAATATAAATTCGGTAGTATAAGTAATACAATTTTTATTATCTAAAAGTGTATGAGATGTATAATTCTTTTTATGCTTACTCTAGCTTTGACACATATTTCGTAAAGTAAAAATAAAATGTTCATTAAATTAAGAAATAATGTCAACCATAATGAGAACAAAAAAATTTACATATGTTTGGTTAATTTTAATTAAAAACATTATTGGACCAATAGATGCATTATAAAACCCTATATGATAGAGATATCTAATTTCTTTTGTTCTCAATCTTAGTTGGTAAAAATTAATTAAAAACATTATAAAACATGAATAATCCATTATTATTGCGCTTATTCACTTTGTTTTTGAAATTACAACTCATATTTCATTCTCACCCTCAACCATCAATAACATATTTTGATGGAAGAAGAGAAAAAAAACTTATATTTCTCATTTTTAATATATATATATATATATATATATATATATATATATATATATATTATTCTAAAATGTTTCATTCCCTAAACAAAACAAATAATTTAAATCATTTCTCTTGGGTTCACCAATTCCTTTGGTTTATAATATTAAACCCTTGGGTTTATTAGTTCCTTTGGTTTATAATATGAATAATCGATCAATGTCATCCATGATCACATGTCACATTCTGACAAATATTGTCTCAATATGAAAATCACCCATGGCCAACCATGGTCATAGTTGGTCAAACGTCACATTGTGACAACAATTTTCTCAATGTTTAAATCAATTCCCTTGGTTTCACCAATTCCTTTGGTTTATAATATTAAACCCTTGGGTTTATTAGTTCTTTTGGTTTATAATATGAATAATCGATCAATGTCATCCATGATCAAATGTCACATTCTGACAAATATTGTCTCAATATGAAAATCACCCATGGCCAACCATGGTCATAGTTAGTCGAACGTCGCATTATGACAACAATTGTCTCAATGTTTAAATCAATTCCCTTGGGTTCATCAATTCCTTTGGTTTATAATTTGTCGGGTAATGGTTTTCCCTTGGGTTCACCAATTCCTTTGGTTTATAATATTAAACCCTTGTGTTTATTAGTTCTTTTGGCTTATAATATAAATAACTGATCAATTTCATCCATGTTTAAATCAATTCCCTTGGGTTCACCAATTCCTTTGCGTTATAATTTGTTGGGTAATGGTTTTCCCTTGGGTTCACCAATTCTTTTGGTTTATAATATTAAACCCTTGGTTTTATTAGTTCTTTTGATTTATAATATGAATAATGACAACAATTTTCTCAATGTTTAAATGAATTCCCTTGGGTTCACCAATTCCTTTGGTTTATAATTTGTTCGGTAATGGTTTTCCCTTGGGTTCACCAATTCCTTTGGTTTATAATATTAAACCCTTGGGTTTAATAGTTCTTTTGGTTTATAATATAAATAATGGATCAATGTCATCCATGATCAAATTTCACATTCTGACAAACATTGTCTAAATATGAAAATCACCCATGTCCAACCATGGTCATAGTTGGTCGAACGTCGCATTGTGACAACAATTGTCTCAATCTTTAAATCAATTCCCTTGGGTTCACCAATTCCTTTGGTTTATAATTTGTTGGGTAATGGTTTTCCCTTGGGTTCACCAAATCCTTTGGTTTATAATATTAAACCCTTGTGTTTATTAGTTCTTTTGGTTTATAATATAAATAATCGATCAATGTCATCCATGTTTAAATCAATTCCCTTGGGTTCACCAATTCCTTTGGTGTATAATTTGTTGGGTAATGGTTTTCCCTTGGGTTCACCAATTCTTTTGGTTTATAATATTAAACCATTGGGTTTATTAGTTCTTTTGGTTTATAATATGAATAATGACAACAATTGTCTCAATGTTTAAATGAATTCCCTTGGGTTCACCAATTCCTTTGGTTTATAATTTGTTGGGTAATGGTTTTCCCTTGGGTTCACCAATTCCTTTGGTTTGTGATATTAAACCCTTTGGTTTATTAGTTCTTTTGGTTTATAATATAAATAATCGATCAATGTCATCCATGATCAAATGTCACATTCTGACAAACATTGTCTCAATATGAAAATCACCCATGGCCAACCATGGTCATAGTTGGTCGAGCGTCGCATTGTGACAACAATTGTCTCAATGTTTAAATCAATTCCCTTGGGTTCACCAATTCCTTTGGTTTATAATTTTTTGGGTAATGGTTTTCCCTTGGGTTCACCAACTCCTTTCGTTTATAATATTAAACCCTTGTGTTTATTAGTTCTTTTGGTTTATAATATAAATAATCAATCAATGTCATCCATGTTTAAATCAATTCCCTTGGGTTCACCAATTCCTTTGGTTTATAATTTGTTGGGTAATGGTTTTCCCTTGGGTTCACCAATTCTTTTGGTTTATAATATTAAACCCTTGGGTTTATTAGTTCTTTTGGTTTATAATATGAATAATGACAACAATTGTCTCAATTTTTAAATGAATTCCTTGGGTTCAACAATTCCTTTGGTTTATACTATTAAATCCTTGGGTTTATTAGTTCTTTTGGTTTATAATATGAATAATCGATCAACGTCATCCGTGATCATATGTCACATTCTGACAAATATTGTCTCAATATGAAAATCACCCATCGCCAACCATGGTCATAGTTGTCCAACGTCACATTGTGACAACAATTGTCTCAATGTTTAAATCAATTCCCTTGGGTTCATCAATTCCTTTGGTTTATAATTTGTTGGGTAATGGTTTTCCCTTGGGTTCACCACTTCCTTTGGTTTATAATATTAAACCCTTGTGTTTATTAGTTCTTTTGGTTTATAATATAAATAATCGATCAATGTCATCCATGTTTAAATCAATTCCCTTGGGTTCACCAATTCCTTTTTTTATAATTTGTTGGGTAATGGTTTTCCCTTGGGTTCACCAATTCTTTTGGTTTATAATATTAAACCCTTGGGTTTATTATTTCTTTTGGTTTATAATATGAATAATGAGAACAATTGTCTCAATGTTTAAATCAATTCCCTTGGGTTCACTAATTCCTTTGGTTTATAATTTGTTGGGTAATAGTTTTCCCTTGGGTTCACCAATTCCTTTGGTTTATATTAAACCATTGGGTTTACTAGTTCTTTTGGTTTATAATATGAATAATCGATCATTGTCATCCATGATCAAATTTCACATTCTGACAAATATTGTTTAAATATGAAAATCACCCATGGCCAACCATGGTGATAGTTGGTCCAACATCGGATTGTGACAACAATTGTCTCAATGTTTAAATAAATTCCCTTAGGTTCACCACCTCTTTTGTTTATAATTTGTTACAATGGTTTTCCTCTTTGGGTTCAACCTTTGGTTTATAATATTAAACCCTTGTGTTTATTAGTTCTTTTGGTTTATAATATAAATAATCGATCAATGTCATCCATGTTTAAATCAATTCCCTTGGGTTCACCAATTTCTTTGGTTTATAATTTGTTGGGTAATGGTTTTCCCTTGGGTTCACCAATTCTTTTGGTGTATAATATTAAACCCTTGGGTTTATTAGTTCTTTTGGTTTATAATATGAATAATGACAACAATTTTCTCAATGTCTAAATGAATTCCCTTGGGTTCACCAATTCCTTTGGTTTATAATTTGTTAGGTAATGGTTTTCCCTTGGGTTCGCCCAATTTCCTTTGGTTTATAATATTAAACCCTCGGGTTTATTAGTTCTTTTGGTTTATAATATGAATAATCAATCAATGTCATCCATGATCAAATGTCACATTCTGACAAATATTTTCTCAATATGAAAATCACCCAAGGCCAACCTTGGTCATAGTTGGTCCAACGCCACATTGTGACAACAATTGTCTCAATGTTTAAATCAATTCCCTTGGGTTCACCAATTCCTTTAGTTTATAATTTTTTGGGTAATGGTTTTTCCTTGGGTTCACCAATTCATTTGGTTTATAGTATTAAACTCTTGGGTTTTATTAATCTCTATTGTTTTTAATATAAATAATCAATCAATGTCATCCATGTTTAAATCAATTCCCTTGGGTTCACCAATTCCTTTGGTTTCTAAATTGTTGGGTAATGGTTTTCCCTTGGGTTCACCAATTCTTTTGGTTTATAGTATTAAACCCTTGGGTTTATTAGTTCTTTTGGTTTATAATATGAATAATGACAACAATTGTCTCAATGTTTAAATGAATTCCCTTGGGGTCACCAATTCCTTTGGTTTATAATATTAAACCCCTCGGTTTATTAGTTCTTTTGGTTTATAATATGAATAATCGATCGATGTCATCCATAATCAAATTTCACATTCTGACAAATATTGTCTCAATATGAAAATCACCTACGGCCAACCATGGTCATAGTTGGTCCAACGTCGCATTGTGACAACAATTGTCTCAATGTTTAAATCAATTTCCTTGGGTTCACCAATTCCTTTGGTTTATAATTTTTTATGTAATGGTTTTCCGTCTACCTTTACCCTTTTATTATAATATTAAACCCTTGGGTTTATTACTTTTGGTTATTAATATAAATAATCGACAATGTCATTCATGATCAAATGTCACATTCCCCCGACAAACATCGTCTCAATATGAAAATCACCCATGGCCGCCCATGGTCATAAGCTTGGTCGAACGCCGCATTCCTCGACAACAATCGTTTCAATGTTTAAATCAATTCCCTCGGTTCACCAATTTTTTGTTTATAATATTAAACCTCAGTTTATTACTTTTGGTTGAGGACATAAATAATCGATCAATGTCATCCATGACAAAATGTCACATTTTGAAAATCATTGTCTCAATATGAATATCACCCATGGCCAACCATGGTCATAGTTGGTCGAACGTCGCATTGTGACAACAATTGTCTTAATATTTAAATCAAATCCCTTGGGTTCACCAATTCCTTTGGTTTATAATATTAAACCCTTGGGGTTATTAGTTCTTTTGGTTTATAATATGAATAATCAATCAATGTCATCCATGATCAAATGTCGCATTGTGACAACAATGGTCTCAATGTTTCAATCAATTCCCTTGGGTTCACCAATTTCTTTTGGTTTATAATTTGTTGGGTAATGGTTGTCCCTTGGGTTCACCAATTCCTTTGGTTTATAATATTAAACTCTTGGGTTTATTAGTTCTTTTGGTTTATAATATGAATAATCGATCAATGTCATCCATGATCAAATGTCACATTCTGACAAACATTGTCTCAATATGAAAATCACCCATGGCCAACCATGGTCATAGTTGGTCCAACATCGCATTGTGACAACAATTGTCTCAATGTTTAAATCAATTCTCTTGGGTTCACCAATTTCTTTGGTTTATAATTTTTTGGGTAATGGTTTTCCCTTGGGTTCACCAATTCCTTCGGTTTATAATATTAAACCCTTGGGTTTATTAGTTCTTTTGGTTTATAATATGAATAATCGATCAATGTCATCCATGATCAAATGTCACATTCTGACAAATATTGTCTTAATATGAAAATCACCCATGGCCAACCTTGGTCATAGTTGGTCCAACGTCGCTTTGTGACAACAATTGTCTCAATGTTTAAATCAATTCCCTTCGGTTCGCCAATTCCTTTGGTTTATAATTTTTTGGGTAATGGTTTTTTCTTGGGTTCACCAATTGATTTCGTTTATAGTATTAAACTCTTGGGTTTTTTAATCTCTATTGTTTTTAATATTGCCCTTAGCCTTATTCATACCTTAAGTTTGTATTATTAATTATCCCTTGGGTTTATTAATATCTTCACTTTAAAATAATAATTGTTAGGGTTTATTAATCTCTTAGGTTTTTTGTTTTTAAATATTTTTTCATATGGTTTATTACTCTCTTGAGTTTAATATTATTAATATATTAATATATATTATAAATAAATATTCAAATATTTATTAATAATGATTATTAGTAATATTATAACAATATTATTAATAATATAACCAACTATGATATAATATATATTATTAATATATTATTAGTTCTTTTGGTTTATTAATAATATAACCATCTATGATATTAATATATATAAAAATATAAAAATATTATATATTATTTATATTATTTTTATATTAATAAATATTTTTAATATATATTATTAATACTTATTATAATATTAATAATATATATAAAATATTTTTGTATATATTAATAATATTATAATATTATCAATAATCATTATAAATAAATATTTAAATATTTATTAATAATGATTATAAGTAATATTATAATATTATTAATATATATTATTAATAATATTATAATATTTATTTAGTAATATTAATAATATTATAATATTACTAATAATCATTATAAATAAATATTCAAATATTTATTAATAATGATTATTAGTAATATTATAATATTATTAATATATATTATTACTAAATATTAAAATATTTATTAATAATGATTATTACTAATATTATAATATTATTTATATATATTATTAATAATATATATAAATAATATTATAATATTATAATATTTATTTAGTAATATTAATAATATTATAATATTACTAATAATCATGATAAATAAATATTCAAATATTTATTAATAATGATTATTAGTAATATTATTAACTATATAAACAACTATGATATAATATATATTATTAATATATTTTTAGTTCTTTTGGTTTATTAATAATATAACCATCTATGATATTAATATATAAATAAATATTAAATTATTATATATTATTAATATTATTTTTATATTAATATATATTATATATATTTCAAGTTAATTTATAGTATGTTTATACTTAATATTTTTAGTATATTAATAAATAATTTTAACATGTATTATTAATACTTATTATAATATTATTAATATATAAAATATTTTGTGATTTTAGTCATAATTAATATATTTAATATATTAATATTCTTATTAATATATAATATATATATTTCAAGTTAATATAATAAAATTATTATATATAATATTTATTTATTGATATCTAAATTAATGTGATGGGTAGTGGATATAGGCCTATCGGCGTATATCAACCACATTGGTAAATGTGGTTGTAAATCTATTTTATATACGCCTATCGGCGTATATCAACCACATTAGTTTTTACTAATGTGGTTGTGCTAGTTCGTCAACCCTTCCAGATCATTCGTGCTCTTCTTATATATTTCAGTAGCAGTACTAGCATTGAGTGATAGTCCAGTCCATTCAGGAAGAGTACTTGAGAGCAATATTATAAGTATGTAAACTCATAAAAATCCTTTTAATCAACCCTATCTTCTCTTAAAAGTCAGTCTAATCAATCCTATCTTCTTATACAGTAGGTGGAATTTGCACTCTTTGGGCTGAATCCGGGAGACAACAAAAATACCCAGTCGATATCCCAAGGTCTTAATTATGTTCATGATGATAAACTTAACTTACAACTCCAAAAAGGTCATGTGGCTCCATGTGACACACATAACCAGCAATTATTAAGAGTAGTTTATGGAGATCATTAACTTGGAGAAATATTGAATGATAAGCACAAGCACATTATCTTTTTCGGTCATATAGTGATATAAATATGTGGAGTAATAATCGAAGAGGTTTGTCTTGATATAAAAATTTGTAAAAATTTGTAAGTGGTGGTAAACTTTTCAAACTTGTAATTAGGATTTTGGGTATAAATTATGGATTCTATAGAAGTGTCCTAATTTCTCGAATACTCTCCCTCAAATGCAGCTAGGGGGAATCGAACCTTGGTCCACACTTTGATTAGAGGTGTGGTGATTCCTCCAACACTCCTTACCTAGCTTGGGGTAATTGAACATAGGTCCAGGCTCTTATAAGATGAAGAGGTTTGCAGATAGAACCGAGGTCCAGGTTCTTATAAGATGAAGAGGTTTGCATATTACACCAAAACCCACAGGTCTTGGTAAACTTTGCAAACCAGTAACTAAGATCCCCATGGTGGAAATTATGGATTCTCCAAACCCATAACTAAATCTCAGCATGGAAATTATGGATTCTTCAAACCTATAACTAAATCCCCAGGGTGGAAATTATGAATTCAATAAATATGCAGTGATTCCTTCAACAATACCAATAGGGTGCTAAGTAAGGTGCTGTGATCCACTGACAAACTTCATTCCCTGGTCGGAAATTTCTCCTGTCTGACAAATTTACGGTGCATTAAGAAACTGGTGACCCAGCTAGACATGACACCTGACTCGTCTAAAATTTCACCTTCAACCCAAATGTATGCGGATCCTAGAGAATTCTGAATAGGTGTAAAAGGACGCTCTTTCCCGTCATAAATCCGAGATGAATTTGGATTAAAAAAAAACATGAGAGATTGGATTAATTTGGACTGGATGGAATTCGTCAAAATTTCGACCTAGAAACTCTCTAACTTTTGTATACCCCCACACTCCGACAACAAAAAGAAAGCTTACTATGGAAACCGCTTTAAGAAAGAATCACAACATAGTCATAAGGTTCACAATTATTGCAAAACAAATGTCGGCCACATATTTGGATTTGTGATACTGTTTTTTGGCATCGTTCCAAAGAATGTATTTTTATCAACTTTATTATTATTAGTGGACAACGTACATTGCTATATATATAGTCTCAAAACGTCGGTTTTTTCCAACTTTGTAAGGATATGGAGATGTAAAACAATGCCAGTTTTCAGCCTCTTTTGAGATGATGTGAACAATTCGCAGGGTGATCGAAGAGCAAAGATGCGACATGATTTTACCAAAATTCCGTGGAGGTTGAGTACTTTACAATGTAGTGGATGAGAAATATGAGGGGCCCGGGGTATGGTATGTTCCTCGTAATTCATGATTAACCAATGATTCATTGTTTTCTTGTGTCACTGGACTTGGTAAAAGTAGTTATCTGAGATAAACACCATCTATCGATTTTTGATAAACATGTATAGATATCAATGCACTTATATTATTATAATATTAATTAGTATTCGTTATTAATATTAAAATTATTATTATTAAACATTTTAAAACCTTGGGTATAACAAAACATGGTTTACTTACGGTCAAATATACTGGACTATTATTTAATATTAATAGCAGTATGTCATGGGAGAATCTCATGGTCAACCGTTAGAAAGCTTCACGGTTATGGAAAAACAGTTGTTAGTCCAATGAATGCATTTTTAACGTATTCTATGTAACTTATGATTATTGGGGCACTACCTACATTGCTATATATATCGTCGCAAATCGTCGGTTCCTGCCAACTTTGAAAGGATATACACATGTAAAGGTTAACAATGCCAGTTTTCAGCCTGTTCGGAAATGATGTGGACGATTCGCAGGGTGATAGAAGAGCAAATATGTGACCTGATTTTCCTAAACTCCCGTGATGTAGCGGATCAAGGAAATGAGGGCCAAGGGTATGGTATGTTCCTCAATTTTTTGATTGATGACTAGCCAATGATTCCTGGTTTCCTGGTTTCCTGTCTGTCACTAAACTTGTTAAAAGGAGCCATATGAGATAAACAGCATCTATAGAAATTGATGATTAGCCAATGATTTCTGGTTTTTTTTTCTGTCATTGAACTTGTTAAGAGTAGCAAGTTCAGAGTAGTTTTGTGAGATAAACTTAATTTATCTATTTAAACTAATCAGTTTAGTATATAAAGTAGCACAATCACATTAATAAATGTGGTTGAGAAATTAAGATATCTTAATAAATATATATCAATCACATACACAATCATACTCATCACATACACAATTATCATCATAATTGTGCTAATAATTAATTAATTATTATTATTATTTAATTAAATGTTTTTAATAGTAATAAAGTTTTCTGAATTGAAAATGTCTTTTAGTTTTGGTAGGAGATTAGTGACTATAAATATAATATTGTGTTTTTATTACTAGAAAGTATCTATAATCTAAAGAGATTCATATTTGGATCACAATAATGTTTTAATCATTAACCTTATTCTAATCTTGCTATAAATAATAAAATATTTAGACTTACTATAATCTTTTTGTATAATATTAAAAACCAGATTGATTGCCTAACACGAAACAAACAAATTTATATAATAAAAATATTTACTAATTTAAATATTTACTAATCTAATTATTTAACTTTTGATTTTTCTAAATATATAATTTTACATTAAAACATAAATATTTATTATTTAAAATATATTTTTAAATTAAATATCTTAAAAAACAATTTACCATTAAAAATCCTGAAGATATTTTATATAAAATAGACAAAAATTCAAATAATGAATTAAATAAAAATACAATGAATTTGTTATTATACAATGAACCAATACCATATGCCCAAAAGAAAACTCATGTGTGTGTCCTTAATATCTTAGTAGAAGTAAAATCATATTGCATGCCCTTAATCTCTTCAAAGGAAGATATGAAAATGAATTCCACATTCTCTATTCCTTTCATCATATTCTAGTCAACAAATTATTTTATAAGATTTTTTTGTTTATGGGATATGGAACCCCTCCTTGTAATGAGTTGAATGTATGTATACGATACTTTAAAATTTACA
This sequence comes from Pinus albicaulis, assembly GCA_034641835.2. Classification (NCBI taxonomy): domain Eukaryota; kingdom Viridiplantae; phylum Streptophyta; class Pinopsida; order Pinales; family Pinaceae; genus Pinus; species Pinus albicaulis. The sequence continues at coordinate 880,576,273 of CM076576.1, forward strand.
TAACATTATAAGTACACATATCATCCCATCAAAATAGGTTGAAAACTGAGTTTACATATATAGGAGTTTTTCTCAAGGTCAAAACTCAGTTTTCATATATAGGGAGACTTGTGTGTGATTTCTCTAGGATGATGAGTATAGTAGTATTCCCACTGGCTCAATCCAATATCTCCTGAGTGACAACCAACAAGTTTACTAATTAATAATAAAAAAATAACACATTATAATAACATTTAAATTAATTTATATTAATTGCAATATTTATATTTACATTTTTTGGAATAAAAATATATTAGTTTAGCCATATAAATTAAGTGGCTAGAAAATGTAGACAAACATCAAAACACTTCCCTTATAATACATATCAGATTTTCAATGTTAAAGAAATCACAAAAAATAACTAAACAATAACAACTTTATTATTATTATTATATTAAAATATGATATATATATATATATATATATATATATATATATATTAAAATTAAAATATGATTGAATATATATACTTTAAAAAAAATATGTGCCAAGATTTTCAACAATAGAGATTCACTCTCACTTTATCATAGAGATTTTTAACTTGTGAATAGGTTTTATTACAATAAAATAAACCAATAACATGACTTACTAATACCACATGGTCAGAAAACCATAATTCATAGTCATATGGCACGTTTAATGTGACATCTTTTTAATTAATCAAATTTATTAAATGGAAAGAAAGAGCATAGCTACATTTAAAGTAAATCTCAACCTTTAATTTTTGACTACTACTAAGAATATTTTATGGAGACTAAGTCCCAACCATGAATCTAATAATTATTGATAGCTAAATTAGAACATTGGAGCTCTATTTCAAAATAAACATGCTTATCAATGTAGTGAACATGTTTCATAATAGAGAAATATAGAAGAAATATGTATGTGTGGGAGGTTTAACTATAGATCTATAAATTTTTTTAGAGAGATGAAAATTTTAAGATGCAAATCTTCATCTCTATGTACTCAGTAAATCCATAATTAATATATATATGTGCATTCTTTTTCAAATTTTATTTAAAATATAGTTACATATATATACATATGTGGTTACATATATATGGGGCTGATGTATATTTTTAATGTGATATAAATTGTATTGATTATATATATAGAGTTTCCAAAATAAAATGCTAGATATTATGTTTTTATATATTTATTAGTTAAATTTATATACAAAAATTTAAAATATAATAATTAAATATGAATCATTATTTTAATTTATGGCAAAATGAATTATCATTTATATTTATGTACATTTTACATCTCTATGTATATATATATATATATATATTAATTAATTTTTTTATATATTTATTAATTATATTTTATGAATATAAGTTAATGTTATTTAAATTTATTTTAATGTGATATGCTTATAGTGATTTTTTTTTTCTTAGAAAAAATATTTATAATTAAATTAATAAAAACAGATTACAATTTATTATCTTTATTTTTTATGGTCTTTTTAATTAAACTGAAATTATATTTTATTATTGTTATTTCTCATTTAATTTTTTATTATATAAACACTCTAATATCTCCTTCATATTATTCATTAAATAAATTATTACCTTTATCAATTTTGTTAAAAAATAATTAAACAATTTTTTTTTTTAAATTCCGTAGTACCTAGCCATTTTCTATTATATGAGCAAGTTGCATAATATGTATATCAGTATATGGGTGCCTCAACCTGCCCAAAGGAAACCAGGTTTGTTGGCCACCTCAATGAGTTAAAAGCTAACCAAAATTGGTATTGTTTCTTTCATTTTGCAGCTGCTATATTTACTCGACTGTGTCCATAGAAATTACATATAAAACAAAGACGGCAGATACTATCAAAAGTCATTTGAAACAGAAAAAAGACATGATTCTAATTAACTATCTAAAGAGTCTATTGGCGCTGGATCTTTGGCAGAGGATCCCATAATCTCTACTTGCTGAAATGTTCGGAGTTGTTGTTCTATGTTTCCAATACGGGCATTCTGTTGTTGCTGAATCTTGGACATCTCTCTCACTTCTTGTTTCATTGATTGAAGTTCAAATAACACCGTGGGGTAAGATTTGACTTCTTTCTCCTGTAAGCTCATCATGGCTTTTTCCAAGACACACTTAATCTTCCAATAAGTTTTAACACTTTGTTGAAACAGAGAGACTCTGCCCCTAGTGCTACCTGGGTCTAATATGAATTCCATTCTTGACTGTTGTTCTCTGATATCTCTTTCTTATTCTTCACTCACCCTTTCCCATTCATCAATTATTTTTCTGATATCTTCCGAAGTAGTTTCTTCATAAGTGCTAGCAAGATTTTCCATTGTCTGAGTATTAGTTTTGCGTCCTCTTTTACGAGGGAGACTGTCTCGGACTGAGCGTTTACGGAGACCTGACCTTGCTTTTGTCATTTTGTTTGAGACCAATGTCCCTGTGAGTGCAAAGGGAGAAGCAATTGAGAGCTTAGAACTGAAAGAGAAGTGGAAAAAGTTCATGCAGAGACACTATTTTGAGCACCTGAGGTTTACCTTCAGAAGGAACAGAGTATACATAGCCTTAGAAAAGCGAATAACTTCTAACTGGGACCTACTATAAACCAAACAAGTCTTGCTGATAAACCCCTTGAAAGGGGACCAGCCGTTACTACCTGAGACAGAGGTGAAGTGATAAAATAGAGACCAGTTGTAACTCAACCCCAATGATTTAGAAGGCCAACTACCAGTGGGACTATACTGAGGTTGATGGCGAGAGCAATTGACTTCAATACCATAACAGTGTAAGAGAAAATGAGCCCTTATGACAGAGGCGAAAAGGATACAGCAGAAAAGAGGTCTGCTACAAACTCGGCCCAAAGACTTAACTGAGTAATTCATTTGACCCAGAGCACTAAAACCATCAAGCCCCGGGGTTAAAATGTAGCTACAAACGAAATAACATGGATTACTATTATGAGCAGTTATATTTTCAAAACCATCAAACCCCATAATCATTCGACCTTTCAAAATATAAGACACTCTTTTAGGCTTCTAAAACACGGGATAATTTCTAAATCTACTACCATTTTATCGACATGCAGAGTAAAAATAACCCTTGTTGAGAAAAAAACTGCTCTGTTAACCCAAAAGCCATGTGTAACCACAGTATTCATGTGTCGAACATCATAAATCTAAATATGACGGGGGTAAGAAGCCATTACATACCCTGAATATCTTTGATGATGACGAGTTTGCAGTCCCTGGAGATTTCCCACCATGCAGAGCAAGAACAGCGCGAAAGAAATAGTAAGAGACTTTCGGAGAAAGGTTTCTAATTTACCTGCCAAGAACCGGTGCGGTTTCCAATCTAAAAACTACGAGCAGTGAATGCATGAGCGGCTAGGATGTAAGGCCATCATTAACGTAGATTTTGAGAGAGGTGCTCCAGCTTGTTGCTCCCGATAGATCATGAAAGGCTCTTGACAGATCATGAATTTTGACGGAGAGTGAACACTTGGCATCCCTTGCCACCTTTCTTGCGAGAGTGAGCACCCCGATCGAGGAATAATTAAACAAAACTTATTGTGACTATTCTCTTAATAATCCAAAAGAGCTTTGCAATTCCAAAATAAAATAAAATTATATCATGTGATCATGATGTAACAGTAATGCCTCTATTAATTAAAATTAATTAAAATTACGAAAAAAAATCTTATAAACCAATCCAAAAAAAAACAAACCACAAGAAAAATCGTAAACCATCGTCTCACCCATCAACCACAAAAAATAACAACTCAAAACTCATCAGAAAGTAGAGTATGCATGATCACACTATTCACCCATGTCGTTTACTTTCAACAAATTATTGCACTAATTTATTTATTCTCCAATTAAAGGCTATTAGATTTAGCCTAAGTACATGTCTAATATTTCCAAATGAAATATAGATTATTTGAATTTATCGAAAACAAATCTTCATCGTTTGTTTTAAACTTTAGAAGGCTTATCCCAAAATATTTTCCATTAAAAAATACCCTACTTTTCTAGCTTCTTAGGGAGCCATTCTGTGGAATGTATCAAGTAAATACTAGATCTTTTAAAGGTTTTATAATAACCTAGAAAATGAATGCACTTGGTTTTGAGAAGGTTAGCATTTTATGTTTAAACTTGATGATAATCAATCTCGAAAGATTAAGTGTTCGAAGGGATTATTTCGGAGCAGTATCATGATCAGGGATATATAATCATAACATTTGAATTATATATATGTATATATTCACCTCCCCTTAATGAGCATCATTATTTATTCTAAACTAGAGTATGTGGGGATATATAATCATAACATTTGAATTATATATATATATATATATATATATATATATATATATATATATATATATATCCACCTCCCTTAATGAGCATCATTATTTATTCTAAACTAGAGTATGTGTTTGTAAGTAAAAATAAATAAAACACTCAAATAGAGTTTTGCAACTTCTCTCGCACTCAAATAGATTTAATTTAGTGCACATATTTTAAGATTCTGATCAGGTTGGCTACATGGGAATTATTGGGTGCTTCAATGTTGGATGTGTTTTGATATTATTATTGGAGGGATAGAGGCAAGAATTTGGATGCATTTTGATAAGTCTTTGTTCATATGGAACGAAGCAAGGCAACAATCTAAGTATTAAATGGAAGGAAGCAAGGCGACAATCTGAGTTTTATATATGTTAAAAATAAGTAGCTTTTCAGTTTTATATTTGTTACGAACAATGAATGTTTACTTTTCATTTCAATGGAATGTTGTGGGTGCTTCCACGATTCCCAATGTTGGATGTATTTTGATATTATTAATGGAGGGAGGGAGGCCACAACTTGGATGTACTTTGATAATATTATGCCTTTGTTTAAATGGAAAGAAATAAGGCAACAGCCCAAAGTTTTATATATGTTAAAAATAATAAGTATGCTTTTTCAGTTTTATATATGTTAAAAGCAATAAATGTGTATTTTTCATTTCAATGAAATATTGTGATATATTGTGATAAGAGGATTTTTTTTCAATGAAATATTGTAATAAGAGGAATTTTTTTGGTTATTATACCTGTCGCTTGCAGGTATTATGCATCAAGTTTTGTTTGATAGTGACATTAATTGTTTTTTATTAGACGTATGTCTTCAATTTTTATATAGTTTGGCTATAGTTAAGTTTTAATTATTTTTTTTGCAATTGATTGGTGGATAGTTTTAACATGTTATTGCAAAATGCATAGATCTTAGTGCCAATTTCAATGGTTTTGGTCTGCCGTCAATCCCTGCTCTGCAGTGGTACTATGGCAGGGGAAAGGAAGAAGTAAATGGAGATATCTGTCGCAATTAATTCATTATGTGCTGGCCTCCGCTTATGCTTATTTTTCTACGATGATTTTGAAAATATGGACAAAATAATAAAGAGCTACGAATTTGGAGAATGTCGCCGAATTAATAAAGAGCATACAAACATGTGTTTCATTAGTTTCCTTATTGGCTTTATATCACCACCTGGCAGTACCTGCTTCCACTTGACTCAAATGTTTATTAATATTTGTTATTTTCAAGAAAATTGAAGCTTGATAGTGACGTAGAACAATAGGATCTTTCCATTCAACCATACCCGGTTAATAATCCCGAAGTGTTATACAACAAAAGGTTTAATAATCTTGAAGAGTTACAGGACAAAAATTCCATACATGACTTTGTTTTTACTGTGCTATGTAAAAGTAATAGCATTAATTTAAAAAAGGGTCAATTATTTAATTTTAAGTTTCCAAGAATATTTTTTGAAAATATATATATATTTTATTAAGATGTGACAGATGTGATATAAAGTCATTTTCTAATTTTATTTGATAGATGAGAATATCAATTATAATTTTGCCAATAATTTTAAATAGCTTTAAAGATTTGTCTTTTTAATTCACTTCATTTATGAATAATAAAATATATTTTAATATTAAAATTATTGAAATGTTTTTAATTAATTTTCAACTAATTAATTAAATTATAACTTCATATAACTTGAATGGTTGGAAAGTGTTAAGTGTTAATCTATACAATTTTATTTTATAATATATTTTATGTTATTAAGATTTAAAAAAATTATAAAAATTAACTAAATTGTAAGTTTATTTTAAATTATTATTATTATTATTATTATTATTAATTAAATATATATATATATAAAACAAGATTTTTAACTATAAAGATATATTCTTACTTTATCATGGAGATTCTTGATCTATAAATAGGATTTGTTACAATATCATGGATTATCAATACTATAAGATTAAATAACTATAATTCATTTAGCTTGTTCACTCAAACTCAAATTTAACTATACTTTATTACAAAGCGAAATTTCATAAACAAGCTCAAACTCAAATTGCAAGATTTCTATAATTACATTAAGTGGCATGTAATAGCTATCCATAGACATTTTCAAGATCACATTGCAACATTACTATATTTAAATTAAGCGGCAGGTAGTAGCTACCTTGTAGCCATGTTAAAAATCTTGGATTTTTTATTTGAAAAAATAAAACAAAAACATAATTATTTCATTTAAATAAATAACTTAAAATTCTCTGGTTATTTTTTTTAGTAATTTATAATTAAATAAAACAGTAAGTAGATATTATTTATTATCAAAAAAATTAAAAGATTAAATGTGCAAAGACACCGAATATATATATATATATGAACATTGAGAATAGGCATTTTAAAAATATTAGATTTAAATTATTATTTATTTCAAATAATTTTTTTTTTTTTTTAGAATTATATATATATATATATATATATATATATATATATATATATATATAAAAGTGCCAAAAGATGTTAATTTCATTTGTAGAATATAAAATATATGGCTATTTATTAGTTTTGTTAGTATGGTATAAATAATTGATTTTCTTAGTGATAACATTAAAATTTATTTTTATTTTTTTCTTATTAAACTTTTTTTTCCAAATTCTCTTGCCATAACTTAGATGCAATATTTCAAGTAAGGATATCAAGTATTTAGGTAGTTTCCTTTACGATCTTCCTTTTCCTTCTATGTGGCTTTGGTCCTCGCTTCCATAATAATAGACCTTTTTGAGTATTCACTTATTTTATGAAAATGGTTCAGTACAACATGGAGAGTTTTAAGACATTTTTTGCTTAAATTGTCTTAACTTGAGACAAAAAAAAAAAAAAATTGTGTGTTATCTTAAATATTGTCTTTAAGTGAGTGTCTCACATTATTGTCTTGAAAATTTGTCTCTATAAAGACAATATATAACATGAGCATTATTGTCTTTTAGGAGACAATTTCTTTTTTATCTCTTGAGAGACAATAGTTGGGATTAAGGACATAGTGTCTTTATAGAAACAATATGTCTTTAATCCTAGCTATTGTATCTCTAGAGTCAACAAAAAAAATATAAATAAAATACAACACAATATCACTTCTGTCTCTTTAGAGACAATATAAAACAATGAATCCAGAAAAAATATCACTATTGAAATAAATTAATATAAAAAGTATTTAATTAAAAATAAACTGCAATATCATTGATCATGTTAGGGCACAATAGAATTGAAGCACCAACCTCTTTTTTATAAGGAAAACTCTCTTGACACTACAAGGAAAAGGCCCTCTAGCGGAGGTTATAAAGGAGGTTTTTAGGGTTATAAAATTCACCAAAATTGTCAAAAACACATTTGCTACAACATCCATTTATGGTTACGGAGGTTTTGGAGGAGCTTTTAACGGAAATTAAACACAACTTAAAAAAAATGGGCAGCCGAAGATTATTACGAATGTTTTTTTCATTGGTGCGCTACTCTGGCTTCAACGCACTGGTGCGTACATATAGAAGGTGACTCGGGCCGGTCGAAGGAGCATGCACCGGGCCATCAAGGTATAAAACCGCACTGGGCGTAGTGTTGGTGATACAACGCATGGGGTCGTTCTAATTGGTCTTGGGATTTGTGCGGTGCCCATAGGTCGTCTCAATGCGCCGGTGCGTAGACATACAGAAACACACCAGTGCACAGTATCACACAAATGCACCGAGATTTATAATTGGTATCGGTATTTGTGTGGTGCCCATAGGTCATACAAATGCACCGGTGTGTAGAGCCACATAAACACACTGATGCGTAGTATCACACAAACGTACTGAGATTTATAATTGGTACCGGTATTTTTGCAGTGCCTAGAGGTCCTACAAATGCAATGATGCATAATTCCACATAAATGCACCAATGCGCAGTACCGCACAAACACACTGATATTTTTAATTGGTTTTGGTATTTGTGTGGTGCCCATAGGTCATAGAAACGCACCGGTGTACAGTAACTGACACACACTAGTTTTCATTTTGTATTTTTTAGAAACATTGACCTGTGAAAATGCAATTATTGGGATTTTTTTAAATTCATTATTCATTAAAAGTCGACACATATTATAACAGTATTCATATTAATTAAATTTTTATTAATGCATTTGAATGTGATGTTTTGGATTAATTTGTTATATCATATCATAATTATCGTGATTTTTTAAAATTCATTATTCATCAAAAGTCGACACATATATATCTTATAACAACATTCCTATGAATTACATTTTTATTAGTGCATTTTAATGTGATGTTTGGATTAATTTGTTATATAATATCATCAAATTTCACATATCTTCATTATAATATTTAATCATCCATAAATTTAATCAGTGGTGTTACATTTCGCAGCAAGAATGGAGAATGCAATAGAATAAATTAAAACATATTTTATTAGATATATATATATATATATATGAATAATACATTCGTTTTCATGCAAAATGGGATAGTTATTGGTATCCTTTTGTCTTTCAATTGGGACGCTATGTCTATTACATTAATAAAATGTCTGATTTCACAGGATAATATTTCAAAAAATACAATGCCTTGCTTTGATATCCAAACATATTGATCATCATTCTTCATTTCAACTATTGTCACTGCTAGAGCTACTTCCATGACGGGTTATTTTTAGGAATGTTTTGTTCACGATGTTGATTGCTTTCTTCTTCTTCACCTTGCATCTACAAACATAAAAATAAACTGTAATGAGTCTATATACATTGGTGAGAATAATGAAAATTTCAATATTAAGTAATATACATGAATGTAAATCGAAAATAAATGGTGTACCATTGCAACAATTGACTCATAAACTATACACTTTCTTTCAAAACCATGTAACATGCCATCTTTCAAGATTTTATCTGTTGGCGCAGTTCCACACTTTGTTTCTTGCAAGTTTTATACCCCATAACAAATCATATATGTAATATAAAAGTTTTTTCTGTTCTATTAATTAGAGACGAAGCTAAGTAAAATAAGATCGATAGATCTTACAAATTCCACAATTAATTTCTGATATGCCAACATATACTCACAACCCATATTTAACCCAATTTCAATCAATTCGTCTAATGGTTCTTCTTTATATGTTAGCACCTGTTTGAAGACATTCAATGATGATTTTTGTAAAAAAAATTAAAAAATACAAAAATGAAATCTAGTTAAGTTGTTATAAGGAAGTAACAATTACTCACAAACTTAGATATCAACCCTTTTCTTCCTTGTCATCCTGTTTTATGTGTTGAATGAGTTCCATTTTCTTTTCTTTTCTACAATAAAATACTTGAAAATTAATATTTAATGCTAAATTGTTTATTTATTGTACCTAATGATAAAAAAATTCGATGATTACATATTACATTTGAAGCACGTTGTTATTGAGATGGCTCCTCCTGCGATGAAATTTTGTCCATTTCTTTGACCATCTCCTTGTACAACTTTTTGTACATTCATACTGGCATATTTATGATATCAGCTCGTTCATCTTTTGAGATTTTCATAATCTTCCTGAAAATGTAACATGACAATAAACTATTTAATTTTTATTGATGTATGAAAAGTAAATATAACAAAATTGATATTCATAAATAATTCTAGAGAAACATTTAAAGGATTATTACTTTTTTATTCCTCATTTTTTTTTTATGTACGTTTTTGCTATTAAAATTCTGAAATGTCTCATTGATCAATTATCTGGAAACTCTTCTTGTAGTTTAGATAAAATTTGGTTCTGCGAATCATTGAATTGATTTTTGTATTGTAAGTGGAAAGAATGTCTATACATTCATTCCACTAGATCCCTCAAAATTTTGTAAGAAAATTTCCCCCTTTCGTTAACCTCCAGCACCACTCTAAATGAGCTAAGGAGCAATTCATTTTCATTTGCATGTTTTATTTTTTTCTTTTCTTAGAACAAAATTCCTTTTCTGAGTTGTTGGTCCCTGTAGAATATTAAACAGATGTGAATTAATAGATTTTTTGACACATGTTATCTAACAATTTTAAGTATATTATTAATTAAAATTAAAAAAATAAACCCATATTAGATAAATAGTATTTTTTCATTCACCTGATTCATTTTTTTGCAAATTTTCCATCAAGCTTTTACGCTCTTCTGGTCCTAGATTAGAAATAATATTATCGATCTTCATCATTTTGTGGCTCTGCATGATACATAGTAAACAATACATATTAGTTAAACTTACATATAGTTCAAAAATAATATTTTTTGTAAAGAATTTACAAAGAACTTGCCTCTTTTTCTTTTCCTGATGTGTTATCAGTGTTTTTGTTACTTGATCTCTTGTGAGTCATTTATTTATCAATCTGAAACTTGTACCATATCATTCATTAATATATTTATAAATAAATTGTCAACTTTTCAGGTAAAATAAAAATCTCAAGAAACCAATGTTCCATTCATTCTATACGCACTGACGTCAGTGTGGGAAGTTATTATAAACACACCGCACAAATAGTATAATAGACCATACGGTGCTCCATGTCAACAAGGAGCACTGATGCATTACAGTTTAACCACTACACTGATTTACATAGAGAAAATAATAAAAAATGTCAAGTGTTAGTTTTTGTAGCATAAACCAGTGCCATATTTTACATATGGCACACTGATAAAAAAAAAATTGTTTTTAATTTTTTTATCACAGAAATTTCATGGTGTGCTTGAATAATACAGTGCACCAGTGCGCTAGGTTACGTCGGGCGCACCGATGAAAAAACAAATCTTTTTTTTTTTTTTTTAATTCATGCAAGGGCCAACATGGATTGGGATCCGACTATGTAAGTCGTCCCGTGGGCTGGATGTCTTAGGCCTATATTTAGCAATAAAAACCCTATAAATCTAAAATGAAAAGCTCTAATTCTGAAATCACAGAAAGAAGGAGAAGAAAGGGCAGAAACAAAAAGAATGTAGGGTTTGTTTCTAAAATGGATTTGTTTTTTTTTTTTTTTTTTGTGAAACAACACGTTTATGATGCGCCATAATGAAATAGTGCACTGGTGCCATATGTTACATATGGCGCACTGATAAAAAAATATTTTGTTTTTAAATTTTTTATCACAATACTTTCACGGTGCACTAGGATAATACCATGCACCGGTGCGCTAGGTTACGTCAAGTGCACCGATGAAAAAAAACTGTTTTTTTTTTTTAATTCACACAAGGGCCGACATGGATTGGGATCCGACTATGCAAGTCGTCTCGTGGGTTGGATTTCTTAGGCCTATATTTAGCAATACGAAACCTAGAAATCTAAAATGAAAAGCCATAACTCTGAAATCACAGAAAGAGGGAGAAGAAAGGGCAGAAACAAAAAGAATGTAGGGTTTGTTTTTAAAATGAATTTTTTTATTTATTTTGTGAGAAACAACACATTCACGGTGTGCCATAATGAAATAGTGCACCGATGCCATATGTTACATATGACGCACTCATAAAAGTATTTTATTTTTTAAATTTTTTATCACAGTACTTTCACGGTGTGTTGGAATAATACAATGCACCGGTGTGCTAGGTTACGTCGAGCACACTGATGAAAAATAATATGTTTTTTTTTTTTAATTCACGCAAGAGCCGACATGGATTGGGATCCGATTATGGAAGTCATCCCATGGGTTGGATTTCTTAGGCTTATATTTAGGAATAGAAACCCTATAAATCTAAATTTAAAGCCCTAATTCTGAAATCACAGAAAGAGGGAGAAGAAAGGGCAGAAAGAAAAATAATGTAAGGTTTGTTTCTAAAATGGATTTTTATTTTTATTTTGTGCGAAACAGCACATTCGCGGTACGCCATAATGAAATAGTGCACTGGTACCCTATTTTACATATGGTGCACTGATAAAAAAACTATTTTTTTTTTTAATTTTTTATCACAGTAATTTCGTGGTGCACTGGAATAATATAGTGCACCACTGCACTAGGTTACGCTGGGCACACCAATGAAAAAAAATCTGGTTTTTTTTTTTAATTCACACAAGGGCCGACATGGATTGGGATCCGACTATGCAAGTTGTCCCATGGGTTAGATGTCTTAGGCCTATATTTATCAATACAAACCCTATAAATCTAAATTGAAAAGCCCTAATTTTGAAATCAGAGAAAGAGGGAGAAGAAAGGGCAAAAACAAAAAGAATGTAGGGTTTGTTTCTAAAAATGGATTTATTCATTTATTTATTTTTCTGAAAATGAAAATGAAAATGAATTTTTTTCTTACTGCATAAAAAACCACAGAAAAAAAGTAAAAAAAAACAATAAACATTGACTTCTTTTTTTACTGCCTGAAAATTTGCAGAAAAAAGTAAAAAATAAAATAAAATTTAATCACGAGATCTTTTGAAATTCTATGCTACAAGGTTTGAATCACCAGAGGTTCGGAATTTTGATTGTTTGAATACTTATGTTCGAACGTATTTCCCTGCTTCACAATGCTCTCATGCTCTGTTTGCTCCAGGTATGTCTCCTGCAAATCTCTCGCTGAAATTTTTTGTAAAAATAGTGAAATAATGAGAAGTGTTTAGCATTTAAAGAATTGTTTTAAGAAATTATATTTTCGAAAATATTTTACTGCCCATTTTTCAATTTATCACTTTTTTTTCACTTAAAGAAAATAGAGTTATGATTTTTTTATTTGTGGTTATTCGTGACCGGCGCGTCACGTAATATCACCACATTGATGCGTCTATTTATAAAACGGCACCGGTGCGCAGCAACGAAAACGCACCAGTGCAGTGATCTGTACATTAGCATCGATAATAAGAAGTCCATTTTTAAGGCACTGAAATTAATTTTAGCTATGTACACCAAAATTTATAGTTTATCTTGCTCAACTGTAGGGATAAAATATCATAATTATATCGAATGGACAATTCTTCAAAATCCAGCTCGTTCCATAATATTTCTCAAAGTCCATCGCGAAGTTCTCCCTAACCACCTCGAGACGTAATATTTACTTCATATTTTATTTATATTTTCATTAACTAATTGAATTTATGTTTTTTATCCCTGTCAATCATGCACAACTTAATTAAATTTATAATGTATACAAATTTTCAGGTTCATGTAGATTCAACATTGAGTTCAGATGCACAAAATATTCAAACAGATCCAAAACGTCAGAAGCTCTTACGAGGAGCTTCATACCGCAAGGCGCATTTGGTAGATGAAAATGGACAGCCGCTTCACCTGCCAATTGTAACAATATTGCATCTTCTAGCCATAATCCCGGGACAATGATGGTAATAATTATAATTGTTTGGTATATTGATTAATGTGATTATTTCAACATCAAACCAATTTATAATCATGCAATATTATCAACGTGGTTACTAATTGATATCATATATTTTGTACTAATCATGTTCAAATTTTTTTTTTTAATTATTAGAATTCTAGTGATGATGAGAGATCTACCTACCATCTTCTGTTACACACCACGACAATATCAAATCAAGAGAAGACTGAATTAAGAGAAAAATTGGAGAGGAACGATACCAAGAATGGTTGAATCAACCACCGATTCAATTCCTTCTATGTCCAGATTCACCAATTAGGAATGACTACAACAATAGTAGTTCTTCACAAGCTAGAAATGGAGGCAATCAAATAGAGGTTGGTATGGATGATTACTTAAGGGATGCGACTGAAATGGAGGCAATGTTGTTAGATGCATTCTAAGACGATGATCAGTTAGGAGATGATGCTCATATCGCTGACACCTTTTTTGAAAGCCTTAAACTTGCTTCCACCACCCCTCTCTTTGGACCTGGTAGTCAGTCAAAGTTTACCCAGTTGAGGACAACGATGTTACTGTACAACATGAAAGCAAATTTTGTCTTGTCGAATGCATGTTTCTCGGAAATTTTGAGGTAAGTTACCATATATTATTCCCTTATATAAATTTGAAATATAATCAGTAGAGTGCAATGAACATTAAAAATGGTAAATTTTATGAACATTAATAATTATATCGGCATTAATGTAAATTTATTAATATATTTTTACATGATCACCAACTACAGGTTATTCAAAGATAAGGTTCTTCCGAGTGATAATGTCTTGCCTAGTAGCTGCGAAGAGGCAAATAAATTGTTTAAAATGCTGGGTGTTGAGTACATATCATATCATGCATATCCAAATGAGTGTATTCTATATAGAGGAGAATATGCAGACAAAGAGATGTGTCCGAAATGTGGGCATGACAGGTATGATAAATAAAAAAAGAAGGGTAATCACATACTATTCCTCCTCTTAAGATATTGAGGCACATGCCTATAATCCCAAGGATTCAAAGGCTCTTTCGTTGCAAAGAATTAGCTATGTTGCAGAGATGGCATGCCTCACACAGAAGTTAGTTGGGATTTATGTGAATCCTAACTGATTCAATATCCATGAAGCATATAGAGGATACATGGCCCGAAAAATTCAAGGATGAAGTATGAATTCTACGACTCAGCATAGCCATCGATGGCGTCAACCCATATTCCCTCCAGAACACCAACTATTATGTTTGGCCTGTAGTAGTGGTCAATAACAATCCTCCCATGGTTATCCATGAGGAATGAACATCTTATGTTGGCTCTCATAGTCCCTGGTAGAAGAAAAATGAAGAATATGGATGTCTACTTACAACCACTGGTAGATGAATTGAACGAATTAGGGGATGGGATAAATGTATACGATGTGTCAAGACCCATCATAGAATAGAGGATTTTTACGTTGTATGGCATATGTGCTTACATGAAACATGATTATCTAGGCTTAGGAGTTTTCTCTAGTAAATTACATGTTTAATTTATTGATTTGTTTATATACGTGATAATATTCTTTCGTGTATTATTTATTTAATTCATTGTAATATTTGTTCTTTTCTTCATGAAATTCTTTAACGTGCCATGCATATTAATTGTATACAATAATCTCGCAGGTCTTGTAACAAAAGGGTATTTTGGATGTAAATGTTGTGGACCTTCTCTAAAAGCTAGATGGTACAAGAACCTATGAAAGCCATTGTATGATTGCTCCAGGGTATTCCTCCCAGAAGAACACCCTTACGAAAGAGGAGCATCCGCTTTCAATGGTAAATGAGAGAGAACCTGAAGGCCTCCAATAACGACACTAGCTGAATGGCTTAGAGCATATGAAAGAGAGAAGGAGAAGGAGTTCATAGAAATTTTTGATTCAAAAGGAGAGCCTATGTTTGATGATCCAGAATTCTTCGACACCTATGTTGAGAAATTTCCCATTGGGATGAAAAGGAAATCTATCTTTTATAACCTCCCATATTAGGAGCATCTTAATATTACTCACTTATTAGATCCCATGCATATATTTAAAAATGTTTCATATTCTTTATGGAGGCACATATCAATGAAACAAAGTGACACATGGTTGTTAGGAAAGATCTTATTACTTCAAAAACTAAAAAGAAAAATTGGCCAAGACGATTAGAAAGTACGGGATCAAAGGGAGGCATTGGTCCCTCTAATTCATGTTTTTTCAAAGAAGGTGATGTCCCATGGATTTAAAAAAAAAAAAAAAAAACTTTGGAAAAGGAAGTTATAATGGGTGTGAGGGTGCCAAATTCATAGGGGCCTTCACTATGGTGCTACTTCATTGTGGATGACCATTTGTCGGGGTTGAAATCACATGACCATTTGAATCTTCTAAGGGTACGTATATTGTCAAAAGGATGATTTTATTATTTTTTATATTAATAAATTTTATCCCATGCGGGGACCACAAAACATAACTAATTTTGTATATTATTGCACTTTTTTATAACTTTACAGTGTCATTGTCCTTTGTTCATGCGTGGGTGTGTGAAACATGAATTCCCTCAAGACCTAGGACATGCCATATCTAAATTATCTACATTTGTACGTTGGATCACGTCAAAGGAGATTCATGTGGCTAGCATTCCACGATGGCCTTAAGAGATAGTTGAGATTGTTTGTATGTTTGATAAGGAACTGCTGACGAGTTTCATGGACTTACAGGTTCATCTTCTAATCCACCTAGTAGATGAGGTTGAGTTAGTTGGGGTAGTTTCTTGTCGTTGGATGTTCTTATTATAGAGGTACATGAAGAAATTGAAAGGTTTTGTTCGACAAAGGGAAAAACATGAGGGGTCTATGGCAGAGGGGTACATATCATATGAGTCTTTATATTATGCCATTGAGTACATCAAGCAGATCGAAAATAGACTAGGTGCGGTGATTTGGGACGATGAAAGGGATGAAGACAAAAGACAAGGGGAGTTTCTCCAAACGAGTGGAAAAAAACACTTGATAAAGAGTAAGAGAATTATAATTTTTCAAATTTACACAGAGTTAATATTCATGTTGAACTTCAATATAATGTGTATTTTGATCTCTAAGTACTATATAATGTCGATTAGATTTCATCAGCGAATGCAGAAATTGAAGCAATCAATAAATTCATTCTTTACAATTCTGAAGCAACACAACTGTGGGTCTCATTGTACGAACAAAAGAGGATGAAATGGGACAGTGACAAAAAAGAATTCAGACGGTTGAATGGTAGAAGTGTGCCTTATCCCAATCATTTAAAAGAAAATATGCCAAAAATATTCCCCAACAATTGGGTTGCAGACTAAGTCAGTGAGAAATACCGTGCAACCAGTCATTACCTACGTGCTGAAGAGGATGTGCTAAACGTAGGGATTGGGTGCAGCAACTCAGTAATAATCATTTTAATTTATATGTAAATTTGAAACTTATAAGACATCTATATTTCACATTTTAACTATTGGGTTATTATAAGACACATGACACTATGATTTTTTTAACTTTTATATAATAGGTGCAATTGCTCCCATCTATGTGGGCATATGGACACCATTTTCGCACAGAAAATGCCAATGTTGGAAACATCACACAAGACTGTGGAGTGGAAGTCGAGTTCGATCAATCTAGTTGATCTAACCACCATGATAAAAACCTAGTACGAGGGACGTTAGGTTACGTCAAAAGATACAAGAGATCATTGAAGTGGATTTCTCTTCTTTCCAATGTGTTATTTTTAGGTGCAAGTGTTGGGACACCTTTGATTGGAATAATGTAAAGGAAGATTGCGATAGTAGGCTGATATGTATCAACTCTAGAAAGATGTGGGATGAAGCTAAGCAACCCTATGTTTTCCCCAAACACTACAACCAGGTGTGTTTTTTTACCCAGATGTGTTGGACAGGGATTGGTTGTTCGTTTTGACACATGACCCTAGATCAAAACATATTTTTTAGAACAATAGTATTATCATGCCATGCGAGCTGGAAGATAATGAGGGTGATCATGAGAATCGAGATTGATATGGTACATGTGTTATTTCATCAATATTTATACTTTTTAAGATGGTTTTTTCGAAACATTATAATATGTATTTTGAATTAATTGGTAATTTTAATTGTGTCAATGTTAAAATCAATATTTCACTTGATAATTTGCAATTATGTTGATCTAAAAAGAAATTGCGTATTGTATAAATTAGTTATTTTTTTTAATATCTAAGATCATAATAAATAATGATAATTCTAAAGTACATGAATTTATCTGCATTATTTTCTAAACTTTATTATGTTACAATAATTCATAGTATTCTAGATTTATTATTTTACAATTATTTAAAATTTTACAAATTTACAAATTTTAATAAAATCATTTCACATTAATACAATTAAAATTTTACAAATATTTTACATACAATTAAAATTACAATTTGTTTCACAACATAAGTGTATACTAAAAAATTATCTCTTCAGGACTCCAAAACCTGAAAATTCCATTAAATTTTTATTCATCCAAGTTGTCTTCAATGTTCATTGTTGCAACCTCTACAGAGACTTCATCAAGACATGGTGTTGCAAGCCATGCTTCAAGGAAATTTAATTATTCTTCATAATTTGTTTCTTCTTCCCGGTTTTTGCTTACACATGCACACTCAAAATGGAAGTTAATATTAAAAGCATTTGCAAGATCTTATTTCTACTCTACAATGAGAGTTTTATCTTCATGGGCGTATTTCTCTACCTCTGTCTCTCTCTTTTCTACTTATTTATTAACTTGTGTTGCTGCAAACATATTTCCTTCCTCTTGGTTTTCAAACTCAAGTGGCATTCTCTCACCGAATATCATCTTCTCGATATCACGTTTTTGTTGCATCATCTGCAACCATTCATCTTTAGCCAATAAGTCTTCATCAAAGCTATCATCAACAAATTGAATTGTTGGATTCACCATAACACTCACTCATCCAATGACAACTTCATTGTCGTCAACAAACAGTATTGTTGGATTCACCAAATCTCCATCCACTTGTAGTTGTGCATAGTGGGATTCACAAGCATCTATATGCTACTGAACTCTATTTCTTATGCAAATTCCTCACAATCATTATCCACTTGTGGCTGAGCACAGTAGGATTCGCCAACTCTTCATCTTCAACTTGATTACTCCAAATTTCACCAAAATTCCTTTCAAGTGTATCCAAATCCTCCATGGTTGTCTTTGCATCTGCAATGAGGGGAAGAATATTGTCATCTACGCATTCTTTTATGCATTTTAATGCGAAGACATTATTTTTCCTTCTATCTTCTAACTCGTTCAAATAGATGTGAAACAATTTTTATTGTTTCTTTGACTATATGAACTTTTTAGCTTTTTCCATTTGTTTTATCAATCAAACTATGTTCATGAGATATTTCTACCTTGTTCTCGTACAATTTAAACAACTTATGTTTAATATTCTCTTCTCCTTTTCAAGGTAACAAAAACTTCCCATATTTTAAATAAACCCTTTGGAATTTAAAAAATATAAAAACTTTTTTTAAATAATGCATTGTCCCTTGTCTTTTATAACAAAAGGCTTTTTTAAATAAAACATAATCATTCATAAAATAAAACCCTCGAAGGCCTTTTAGTAAATAAAATAAGCCTTTTTTAATACGAAATTATAATACCTCATTTGAAATTTCAACAAGGCCTTTTCCTAAAATTCACATGAGCCATTTTAAAAACAATGCTGATGGGAGCCCTTTTCAAAAACAGTAACGGAAGCCGTTTTAAAAGTATATCGTAGCCCTCCGTTCATTCAACATATGAAAAAGAAAAACTCGGTCTAAAGTTAATATAGGCATAAATACCTTTGCCCACACTTTTCAAGCTTCGTGCTTGTGTTCCAAAAATCGTGGTCACCAGCTACACGGTGCCTTGCGACCTTCGTCGACAATACAACTCTCGAGTCTCTATGCATTTGCGTGGAACCACCGTAATGGGTTTTTGTTTTTTGATTTAAAGCTAGGGTGCGTTACTGCCGCTGGTATTTTTTTTTTCTCTATAAAGTGCTTCTCATAGGAATGGACTATTGCTGCTGGTTCAGATGTTGCATCACCGAAGCGGTGTTGAAATGTGACAATAAATTACTTAATTATGAGTAACTTTAGTTATTTACGGGTTAGTCAGTTTCAGTTGTATAACAAGCGAACCGAAGTAGTCTATATTAATTTGATGGCTCGAAACTTGTAATTAAGGAGAATCATCTCTGATAATAAATTTCTAATTGGGATGGCCTTAAATGACTGTTACTAAAAAAAATCATCTTTGAAAAATATATTTCCAATACCTGACCCATTTCCTTGACACACTATCAAAATTTTACCACTTAACATTGCGTGTTCTTGTCGTGGGTTAAGTTCAGTTTCCTATTCAGTTTTATTATTCCTCTGTGAATGTGTTTAATAGCTCCTAAGTTCAATAAGTTGCAAATCATGAACCAATTCCGCTACAAATCCATAGTTCGAATCTGCATTCGCATATACTCTATTCCAATGTTTTAAATGATCCTCTGGAGTTTCAATAGATATTAGTAAAGATCACAGAGAAAACACTCTTTGTTGGGTATGACGGGTTTGCCCTGCCCTTTTAAGAAGTCTTATGCAGGCTAAGTTTTGATATCATATTAAAGAAAGAAAAATTTGAAGTATAGATCTTCTCTTTTTAATATTATCAACAATTAAATAGATCAGATAGAAAGAATCAACAATAAATAAATTAAGCAGCGAGAGTGAACTACATCTCAACCCGAATTAGACTAAACCCTAACTTACTGTGAAACTTATGGAAAATTAGATTCTCCAACAAAATTAAGCCATGCCTGAATAGTATTTGTACAGGGTGGGAATGAGGCCAGGCCGACACAAGAAGAGATCTGGAGGTAGTTTGGGTTTGAAAGCGAGCTAGCCACGTGGAATCTTCTGCTTCATTCTATCAACCAAACCTAGCTTTTTAGTTGGATTTTCTGTCTTAGTACTTTTCTTAAAAGGATGCATCATCTGATCATCATTCCTTCACATACAAAAATGCTAAAACAAATTTAAACTCC
Source organism: Pinus albicaulis (assembly GCA_034641835.2). NCBI lineage: Eukaryota > Viridiplantae > Streptophyta > Pinopsida > Pinales > Pinaceae > Pinus > Pinus albicaulis. The sequence continues at coordinate 880,597,136 of CM076576.1, forward strand.
ATCATACATCACCATTGTCTGCCCGCTCAGATGAACTCTGTTATCGTTTTTCATTATAGTCAGGGCCTTGATTACTGCAAATGATAAGACTAGTTCCATTTGCAGTGGAAAAGCAAAAAACAGTTTACATTCAACTCAATTCTGTGATATGAATTAACTCGTTCAAATGTAAACCTGACAACCATCCCTCCAAAAATACCCGGCACCTGCGTTCGGGACATCCGATGGTCACGTGGCGAAGTCACGGCTTGATCATTGGATACGCCAGTTCCCATGTTGGATAGGATTTTGCCCCTCCTCATCAAACTCAGGAACCAAGGAATGAAAATGGTTGTTTAAGTCCCTCACTGCACATAATACATACCCAACTCTTAGAATTATGTGAAGCATTGAATTAAAGGAATCGATTAAGTGATAATATTTGGGTATCAAGGATTTTAGATTTTCCCCAGTCTTGACTTCCTAGTAGTTGTTTATCTGGTCCGCTATACATTCTAAACATATTTATAAGTATTTATCTCTCGTTCGTCAACCCTGCCCAATCCCATTAGAATATAAATACAATGCTCTAGTTGCATTCATAATGCAATTTATAACTTTGTATTATGTTTTCAATACTTGATCAACATAACATATTATTAGACTCTTTGTTACAATCGATTTGCGTGAGTATCACCTGCCTTCAAGTTTTGTTTTTATCAAAGATTAGTCATGAAGATAGAAGCCAGATCATTCGTGCTCTTCTTGTTTAATTTGGACTGGATGGAATTCGTCAAAATTTCGACCTAGAAACTCTCTAACTTTTGTATACCCCCACACTCCGACAACCAAAAAAAAGCTTACTATGGAAACCGCTTTCAGAAAGAATCACGCGATAGTCAGAAGGTTTCAAAACAAGTGTCGGCCACATATTTGGATTTGTCATTCTATTATTTGGCTTCGGTCCAACCAATGTATTTTTATCAGCTTATTATTATTAGCGGACAACGGACATTGCTATATATATAGTCGCAAAACGTCGGTTTTTGCCAACTTTGTAAGGATATAGAGATGTAAAACAATGCCAGTTTTCGGCCTCTTTTGAAATGATGTGGACAATTCGCAGGGTGATCGAAGAGCAAAGATGCGACATGATTTTACCAAAATTCCCTGGAGGTTGAGTACAATATAATGTAGTGGATGAGGGATATGTGGAGCCCGGGTTATGGTATGCTCCTCGTAATTCATGATTAACCAACGATTCATTGTTTTATGCGTCGCTGAACTTGGTAAAAGTAGTTATCTGACATAACACCATCTATCGATTTTTGATAAATATGTATAGATATCAATGCACTTAAGTCTTATATTATTATAGTATTAATTAGTATTCGCTCTTAGTATTAAAATTGTTATTATTAAACATGGTTGACACTGGGTTAAATATGGTGGGCCATTATTAATATTAATAGCAGTATGTCATGAGAGAATCTCACGGTCAACCGTCAGAAAGCTTCACGGTTATGGAAAAACAGATGTTAGTACAATGAATGTATTTTTAATTTATTCTATGTAACTTATGATTATTGGCGCACAACCGACATTGCTATATATATCGTCGCAAAAGGTCGGTTCCTGTCGACTTTGAAAGGATATACAGATGCAAAGGTAAACAATGCCAGTTTTCGGCTTCTTCTGAAATGATGTGGACGATTCGCAGGGTGGTCGAAGAGCAAAGATGCCACATGATTTTCGTAAATTCCCTTGAGATTGAGTACCTTGCGATGTAGCGGATCAGGGAAATGGAGGGCCAAGGGTATGGTATGTTCCTCAATTTCTTAACTAATGAATAGCCAATGATTCCCTGTTCCCTGTCTGTCACTGAACTTGTTAAAAGGAGCCGTATGAGATAAACACCATTTATAGAAATTGATGATTAGCCAATGATTCCTGGTTTCATGTTTGTTACTGAACTTGTTAAGAGTAGGAAGTTCAGAGTCGCTGTGTTTGATAAATATCATTTATATATTTAAGTTAATCTAGTATATAAATTAGCAGAATCACATTAATAAATGTGATTAAAAGATTGAAATATTCTGTTAGACATATATTAATCACATACACAATCATAATCAATATATATATATATATATATAATCAATTAATAGTAATAAATCTGTCTGAATTGAAAATATATTTTACTTTTAGTTTTAGTAAAAGATGAGTGACTATGAATGTAGTATTTGGTTTTTATGACTAGAAAGTATTTATAATCCAACCAGATCCATCCAGATTCATATGTAGATCACGCTAATGCTTTGATCATTAATTTTAATCTAATCTATGGTAATAAAATATTTAGACTTTTTTTTCAAGTCGAAAAAACTGTTGGTTTATATAAAATACCAACTCAAAAAACTTTAATGTTCATACTTACATCTCTTGAAAAAACAAGTATACAAAACAAGTATACAAGCCTCGACTTATAATTCACTAACATTGTCCAATCCATCAACTTAATGTGACCAGAAACTAACATCTTCTACTAATTCCCCCTTCAGGAGATCGACAGGGAAAAAACTTCCTGTTACAACATTCACATCTCTTAATCAGTATTTCAAAAATCAAATAAAATTGTCTAGTCAACAGACCGATCCAATCAACAGATACCCAGGCTTTGTATCGACAGAAGTCCTGCTGTCATATAGCGAAAAGGAATAAACAAGAAAAATGAAGTCAAAATGAAACATCCCTCTGCGGCCCATCCAATGATCTGCAGGGAACAATGTCAGTTAAGAGAAAAGAACTGATCCCCGAGCTCCATTGCCATTTCCTTCGATGAGCTTATAATGCATCTCCCCGAATCTACCCCGCAATCCTTTTCTTATTATTTGTCGGCTTGACTATTCTTCTCCCTGTAAACGTCGCTGAAGGAGATGGTAGTGAATTTCCCACGCAGAGTCTTTATCCTACCCATCCATGACATTTGGAGTTCAGGATTTAATGTAGTGCCCATATTGAGGTGGTCTATTAATACTTCTGAATCTCCGAAAATAGACAGTTTGTCAATACACAAGTGTTGAGCAAACCACAAGAGACCCCAGAGTGTAAGAGACTCTGCCCTCAGTTGCTACCTATGCCTCCGAACCAGTAAATCTTGTATTGGCAGGATGGAGTAATCATCAATTGAGCCCCAATCATCAATTGAGCCCCACAGCCACATCTGTAATTCTGGGCTACCCCGTTAGACTTACTCTAATCCTTTTCTATGTTACAGAAATAAATAAAATATTAAAAACCAGATTAATTAGCTGACAAGATGCAAACAAATTTATATAATAAAAATATTTACTATTTTAAATATTTACTAATCTAATTATTTAGGATTTGATTTTTTTTTAATTTATAATTTTACATTAAAAATAAATATTTGTTATTTAAAATATATTTTTAATTTAAATACCTTGAAAAAAAACTAATGTAACATTATGTAAATTGTAACTTAACCGAATTTTATATAAAATAAACAAAAATTCGAATAATTAAATAAAAATAACATTATCATGATATACATAGCATAGCATAGAATAGAATAGAATAGAATATATATATATATATATATATATATATATATATATATATATATATATATATATAATTTTACACCGATACAGAATTGTGATTCACATTACTCAAATATTATGGGTATGGTGTGAGTACTCATAACGACTCAAAGGTTGAGAAATATTTTATATATATATATATATATATATATATATATATATATATATATATATAGATTCACATTACTCAAATATTATGGGTATGGTGTGAGTACTCATAACGACTCAAAGGTTGAGAAATATTTTATTAACAAGGGATTTGACTTGTTGCTTCCGGTGCAATGGAACCTGCTATGTGATATTGGAATAGATTTGACGTTGGAACATCACATCCTGTCAAATAATCCACATCCAAAATGTTAGCATTGGAAAAAATAGATGCAGCAACTGGTTTTAGTTATATAGAAGTGATGGTGATAAAATTGGAATGATGGATGGATAATATTTTGGGATTAATATTGAGGTGTTTGGTCTAGTTTATTAAAGAGATTATTATTAATAACTAGTGTAATTATATAAATTAAATAGTTGATAAATTTTTATAGACATTAAATCATAACAACTGATTCTTTAATATAGGAAACTTTAGTTAAGTTAGAAATTATTCTTTTTAAAAAATTGAAAAAAAAAATATAATTTATATTAGTTAATTTTACTCATTTACACATTTACAATTTTACAAGTTTAGACATTTACAATTTTACTCTTACATAAGTGTTAGACAAAACATAAATAATGGTGGGAGCTCCTAGTAAATATATTTATTTATATCTTATTATTATTCATTTTATACAAAGACTTCTAAATCATGGTGAGCACTTATTGATGGTAAATATGGTATCTACGTGTGTATAAGTTATTTTCAAGGATTTTATTTTTGGGTGATTTAAAAAGTTTAAGAATAAAAAATCACTACACAAATATCTAAAATATCTATAAATTATGGCATAAAATAGGTCATTGAGTTTTCCACATGCCAGTATATTATGCAAAAGATGCAACAACATCTTCAAGTTATATGGTCCAATCAAATGCTTAAAAACTAGTTTTTTTAATAATATTAAGAATAAATATTTAGTTTTCATAACTTAAACATTATTAGTTGCATTGTCCAATGATAAAGTAATAGTGGTCAGCAACATAATCGATTGCTAGACACCCTTCTTAGCAGAGAGTCAAACTAATTACTTCATGGTACATCCCCTTTCTAAATTTTAAAAATCATAAACACTAACTAAATTTCTTGTTTATGATATAAGGAACCCATCCTTGTAATGAGTTGAATCCTTCATTTACAAAAGGGTTCATATCATAAGCTAAAATTTACATAACATTATAACTACACATATCATCCCATCAAACTAGGTTGAACAGTGGACATCCCATACTGAAGGGCATTTTCCAACCAATATAGGGGCTTTTCCCAGGGGTCAAATCTCAGTTTACACATATAGGGAGATTTGTGTGTGATTTCTCTAGGTTGAGAAGTATAGTAGTAGTCTCACTGACTCAATCCAAGATCTCCTTAGTGACAACCAGCAAGTCTACTAATTAATAATAAAAAATAAGACATCATAATAACACTTAAATTAATTTATATTAATAACAATATTTATAATTGGTCCAACTAAATATATGTTATATATAAGAGAAATATATACTTTTGTCCTAATAAAAAATAAATAAACATTTTGTATAATTAGTAAATGTTTGATGACAACCCCATATATATGTGTGTGTGTACTTTTTGGAATAAAAATGTACTAGTTTAGCCATATAAATTAAGCAACTAGAAAATGTGGACAGACATCAAAACGCTTCCCATATGGTACATAGCAGATTGTCAATATTAAAAAAAAATAAAAAATGACTAAAACATAAAAACCTTTTTTATTATATATATATATATATATATATATATATATATATATATATATATATATAGATATATATGATTAAATTTATATACATTTAAAAAAACATGTGCCAAGATTTTTAATTATGGAGATTCAGACCCACTTTATCATAAAGATTGCTAATTTGTGAATAAGTTTTATTACAATACTATAAACCAATATTATGGCTTACTAATACCACATGCCCAAAAAACCATAATTCACAGTCATATGGCACATGTTGATATGACATTTTTAAATTAATCAATTTTATTAAATGGAAAGAAAGAGCATAGCTACATTTAAGGTAAATATCAATCATTAATTTGTGAATACTACTAAGGATATTCTATGGAGGTTAAGTCCTAAACACTAACCTAATAATTATTGATCGCCAAATTAAAATTTTAGAGCTCTATTTCAAAATAGACATGCTTATCAATGTAATGAACCTGTTTCATAAGAGATAAATATAGAATACATGTGTATGCCTATAGGGTTTAGAGATGAAATCTCTTAAAATGAAAATATCTAGATGCCCAGTAAATATATCCTTTTTTAAATTTTATTAAATATATATATATATATATATATATATATATATATATATATATATATATATATATATATAGAGTTATGTGTAATTTTAAATGTTTTATACTTTTTAGTTTGATTTTTTTTAATGTGAAGTGGATTTTATTGATTATAAATATAGAGTTTCCAAAATGAAATGATAGATATGAAGTTTATATTTTCTTATTAATTAAATTTATATATAAAATTTTGAAATATAATATTTATAAATATGAATTATTATTTTAATTTTATAGCAAAATGAATCATAATTTATAATTATCATTTATATTCTTCTGTAAATTATATATATATATATATATATATATATATATATATATATATATATATATATATATATATATATATATATATATAATTTTCTAATTATATATTTATTAATTAAATTAATTATTTTTTTATATATTTATAAATTATGTTTTATGAATATAAATTATTGTTATTTAAACTTATTTTAATGCAATAGGTATATAAATATTTTTGGTTTAAAAATTATTGATAATTAAATTAATAAAAACAAATTACAATTTATTATCTTTATTTTTTATTAATTGAGTTAAGATTGTGCTTATTATTATTATTTCTCATTGACTTTTCATTATACAACCACTATAATATCTAGTCTATATTATTTAAATAGAATTAAATAAACGAGTGCCTAGTCAATTTTGATGAAAATAATTTGTGTTGAAAATAATTAAACAAAAAGTATTCTGACTATTCTCTTAATAATCCAAAACAGCTGTGCAGATCCAAAAAATAATAATAAATGGTACCAGGTGACCATGATGTAACAATAATGATCTATTAATTCAAATTACGAAAACAAATCCGCAACGACCAATCCAAAAAAACCAAACCAGAGGAAAAATCCTTAAAAGACCATTGTCCCACCCACCCAAAAAAATAAAACAACTCAAAACTCATCGTAATGTAGAGTATGCATGATTATACCATTCACCCATGTGTCGTTTACTTTCAACAAATTATCGCACTGTTTAATTATTCTCCAATTAAAGGCTATGTAGATTTAGCCTAAGTCCATGTCTAATCTTTCCAGATGAAATATAGATTGTTAAGATTTATCCAATACAAATATTCACCAATTATTCATCAATTGGTTTAAACTATATAAGGATCCCAAAATCTTTCCCATTTAAAACTACCTTACTTTGCTAGCTTCTTAGGGAGCCATCATGTGGAATGTATCATAGATACTAGATCTGTGGAATGTATCAAGTAAATACTAGATATTTTAAAGGTTTTATAATAACCTAGAAAATGAATGCATTTGGTTTTGAGGAGGTTAGTATTTTATGTTTAAACTTGAAGATAATCAATCGTGAAAGATTAGTTGTTCGAATTGATAATTTCGGAGCAGGGATCATGACCAACGATATATAATCATAACATTTGAATAATATTTTATTTTATTTTTCCACGTCCTCTTAATGAGTCTCATTATTTATTCTAAACTAGAGTATGTGTTTGTAAGTAAAATAAAAAATAAAAGACTCAAATAGATTGAATGTCGTGCACATTATTTAAGATTTTGATAAGGTTTTCGAGTTGGGCATTCAATGGGTGCTTCAATGTTGGATGTGTTTTGATATTATTATTGAACGGATAGAGGCGAGAATTTGGATGCATTTTGATATGTCTTTGTTTGGATGGAAGGAAGCAAGGCAGCAACCTAAGTTTTATATATGTTAAAAGCAATATATATGTAGCTTTTCAGTGTTATATATGTTACAAATGTGTACTTTTCATTTCAATGAAATATTGTGAGCGGTTCCACGTTTCCCAATCCGAATGTTGGATGTATTTTGATAATCCCAATGTTGGATGTATTTTGATATTATTAAGGGAGGGAGAGAGGGAAGGAGGCCAGGACTTGGATGTACATTGATAATATTATGCTTTTATTTAAATTGAAGGAAACAAAGCAACAACCTAAAGTTTTATATGTGTTAAAAGTAATAAGTATACTGATTTTCAGTTTTATACATGTTAAAAGCAATAGTATTAATATTGTGATGAAGGAAAAAAATTTGGTTTTTAAGAATTTTGGATTTGTTATTTGAAAAAATAAAAAAAGAAAACATATTTATTTCATTTAAATAAATAGCTTATATATACATTGAAGATAGTTATTTTAAAAATAATAAATTTAAGTTATTCTTTATTTCAAAATAAGTATTTAATTTTAATATGTTTTTAACTTTTTATTATATATATGTTAATTTGATTTGTATTATATAAAACATAGGGCTATTTATTAGTAGTGTCAGCCAGACACATTTTTGTGTATTGTATACATAGTTTATATACTTAGTGATAATATTAATATTTCTTTTATTTTTTTTTATTAAACATTTTTTTTTTCAAATTCTTCTGCCATAACTTAGATGTAATATTTCAAGTAAGGATATCAAGTACTTAGGTAGTGTCCTTTACAACATTCTGCATCCTTCTATGTGGTTTTGGTCATCGCTTTCATCATATTAGACCTTCTGGGGTATTCACTTATTTTATGGAAATGGTTCAGTAAAACATAAAGAGGAGTTTTAAGACAATTTTTGGGCAAATTGTCTTAGCTTGACACACAAAAAAAACTAGTGTATTTTCTTAAATATTTTCTTTAAGCGAGTGTCTCAAATTATCGTCTTGAAAATTTGTCTCTATAAAGACAATAGTTGGAACTAAGGACTTAGTGTCATTGTAGAGGCAATATGCCTTTAATCCTAGTTATTGTATCTCTAGAGCCAACAAAAAAATATAAATAAAATACAACACAATATCACTTTCGTCTCTTTAGAGACAATATAAAATAATGAATCGAGAAAAATATCTCACTATTGAAATAAATTAATATAATTCATATTTAATTAAAAATAAACTACAATATCATTGATTAATTCATGTTACGACACAATAGAATTGAACCACCAACCTCTTGTTTATAAGGAAAATTCTCTTGACCTAGCACTCTTTAAATTATTATGTGAGGAGTTATGGTCGTCCTTGATGTTAACTGTATGAGGTGCTTTTAGAGACAAAGTGGGAACAACAGTGAAAATAGATAAAAATTTCATCCATTAAACATAAAATGATGGTGGGTGAGAGAGATGATAAAAATTTATGTAAGTTAAAGATTCATTAAACATTTCTTAATATAGAATCAACCAGAACATATCTACAACTAAAATATTTGAACGAAAATTTATATCAAGTGCTTTTAATTATCTCTGTATGATTAAGATAACTTTATGTTACTCAATTACATAATGAATGGATTAATCATCCCATCTTTAACTCCACCCAACCTATAGCTCTATATTGCACCTCAAAAATTTAGCAATGAGGCATGGAAGGAATCCACTAACCTGAAATGTAGTGAACTTGAAGGATGATTATGGTTGAAATTTCCCATCATATGTCCATTTTTCAGGCTTAAACTCCTTCACATCATCTCCACAAAGGTATGACATTCTCCCCAAAACATAAGGAAAATAACTCACAAAATCATCCTTCTTCAACTTGAATCCATCTGGAAGAGTATCCCCATTGACTTCGTACTTCTCATCCTATATCATTTAGAAGATTTAAGGAAACCCAAATAGTTCATAATCAATTACAATTCTACAACGCCTATGGCTCAGTGGTTGAAAAAAAAAAAATTATTGTTGCACAAGATACTCACCACATAAATAATTGGATCTAAGGAGAGAGTTTTAGACGAATATACATGAAGATAAAGTATCTTACCTAGTGCTTCATTTTTTATACTCTGGACGAAGGTGGTTATATCATTGCATTCGATACTATATTAATCCTCATGTACGGTGGTAGTGGAAATTATTTATTCAATGATATTTTCTTGTACATGTTGATGTCTGCCGAGCATGTAGGGGAGCCATGCCAACATAATAGTTGTCTTTTCATGAGTAACAACCATAAAATTGAGCATAACATTACATAGATATTTAATAAATGTTTCCATATGTCTCTTTGTCACTTATTATTATATAGATCAATATAAGTATCAATATTATGTTAAATACAAACAACTACAAGGATCAAAATAAATACGAAGATGAAGAGAATGTCTAACTACATGTGGATATGGGTTTTTAGCCAAGTTATTGAATAAGACATTACTCAACGTAACTGGTAGAATCCAATTATATTTTTTGATATGGATTGGATAATTATATTTTTTTTCATCCATGTCGCTGCATTTGTAGTGGAAAACACGGAGGAATCAACTCACAAGATCATTTTTACTGGTGGAACCTAGTTGGGAAAAATAGGGTCTAAAACCTTCTAAGAGCATTTTCAGACATCAAACGACTGATTTTTTGGGTGTAAAACTTTGCCACTTTAACATCACACCATTTCGTGTTATTCTAAACACAAAGATCTTTCCAATGGTGCAAGAAGCATGTAAATCGAAGTCTATATAGTTATGCCACTCAGAAGTTTCCCTACCTTTTTTCACACCCATAGTTCAGGAGGATGTGGCATCAGTCCCATTATTCATGGAAAAGAGGTTAGCCACATGATTATGATGTAAAATACTTTATAAGATTCTATATTTTAAATATAGTTAAGAGTTGGTGTAGTCAAAATTAACCACTTGTAGGCTATCGAGACGTGTTATAACCGGGCCACTACGAGGAAGAGGCATTCCATTATTTTGAGATAATTTTGTTCCATATCTGAGCAAAGGTAGCTACGAGAGATAGGAGGTAGAGCACATAAAGAGGATTGTTGGAAACTAGATCACTACTGAGAGGGTGGGGGTGAATCAATAACGTGACACTTTTAAACTTTTTCTGCAATTACTCAATATTTTATACCATGCACAAAATAAATCACAAACCATGGATCAAAGCACCAAAAATAAATATGCAGCCATTAAAGAAACCACACAATAGACATAAATATGTCTAGTGGAAAACGCCCTCTAGTGAAAAAAAACCACCCATTGTTGTTGTCCTGCTCAAATTCTATTATGTGAAGAAAATTATTTACATAGAGTTATACATATGGCTACTCTCAAATGAATATTGTTTCTTAAGTGGATCTATCGACTACCATCCACTGAAGAACACCACGATCAACGATCCTCTCCTGGTTACTCTTGCACTATCAACAACTCTACAGACTCTGATCTGCTGGAAGCTACCACGACCAACGAGCCTCACCTAGTTTCTGTCGAACTATCCAACCACAATTGGATTTGAGAAATATTCTCATATCGATTTCTCTTGAGTCCTCCAACTCTTTTCCTCTATGTGGTCCTCATTTCAAAATATTTCAGACTGGAACCGAGAATTTCTCAATATGAGTTGTACAACAACATATCATCAAAGCATAAAATAAAATTTGAGTCACCAAACTCCAACCTCCAAATACTCCACATGTATTAATATAATCTCGCTAAACATTAAACCAATCCACGTTGCATCTTCTTAAACAATGCATAAACATATGGTTGGAACAAACTTTATCTCATTTTTTCTACCACTTTAAACTAATACAAAATATCTGCATACTAAGGCTCACATAGTTGGAAGTCACTTAACCAAGCTCACTCTTACTCAACACACACTAAAAAATAAAGCATACTAGCAATGCTATTTTTGCAATATATGGATGAACTCAAGTGCTCAAATCAATAATTACATAGAACTATTAAGCTCAACAATGTTGTTCATATGTTTGATTTGTTCTGGATTCATCTCATTGACTCTATCAAGCCACTAAATCCACTTCCTTTTCATATTTTCAACTTTTATCAACTTCTGCAAGTCCCATGAACTTTTTTTACTATAAACCGAAAAGTTCCAATCAAGGATGTCACCAAAACACAACCATTAGCTAAAAAATGCAAGCAATGCGGAGAAATTTTAGTGAAAAATCCATATTCGCTCCCTTAGCACTATTTTTAGGGATAATTTTAAGGATGGAAAATTATCTTGAAGTTTAAAAAATTGGCGAATCTCACTAGTCCCTAATATGCAAACTATAAAAATTTTATTGATGTATTTGTAAAATTATTAAAATTTATAAGGATATTATATATATTGTCTATATAATGTTGGCTATTTTTAACGTAAAATAATTTTATATTATAAAATTTGGGCGAAACATTTTTATAAAAAAATGGAAATTGGCGAATCTTTTTTTTGGAAAAACCATGGAAAATTAGCCCACCTGCGAATATTAGCCCCTAAAATTTTTCATGTGACTAGAGCTATAACTGCTCCCTTGAGCCAACTTGATGCAGCCATAGCTGTAAATTAGCCTGTAAACTCGTGGACCTATGGGATAGGACCTACATAAATTCCTTTATACGCGACAGGGGAAAATATCATAATAAAATACATACATACGTGAAAACGATCAACAACATTCTTTACAATATAGTGCACATAACCCAAAACACTTTCATACAAGCGAGACCTCCTTACTAGAGGGTCCCATTCTCTCCCGACCAATCACAACAAATCGCAATCGTTGCCCACAACTTTCAACTCTTTAAAAATAATTTAACGCGTAAAACTTGCGACATGCGCATTTGCGCCAAGCTGACACATGGATTTTCCTTTCTACATCGCATTCTTCCTCCTATTGGCATCGCATCGCAACCCTTTTAACATTTTGTGTGAACACTTCCACAATATCCACTATATCTTGTGAAGTGCGAAGTCACGATCCATCGTCCACCGTTGATCTGCTATATGATCTAACGACCCACACAACTTCCCCTCTATGCTACTTTGCATTACGAGTTAACATATTTAACTTGCAAAAATCCTTAACTCTTAAGTATTTCAATCGTCGATGCGAAATTTTTCCCTACTGACACATGTTCTTTCCGCTCTTCCTCAATCGTTCATCTCTTTTCTTTGGATCTGCGATTTAATCATAGCCATCTACTCAACAGTCTTGGATCTGCTTCACCTCTTTTTCCCACTCCAATCTCTGTCATCAATCCTTAAAACGTTTTAATCTGAAATTCAATCCACGACATCGATTCCTCTCTCAGAATTCTTCTAAGTAATTCTGTCTTTCACCAATTTCTCCTCTCAAATGTCATTTCTCTGCATCATTGATTCCTCCACACTACTCCTCTAATATCCTTCCACGTCTGTTTGAAATTCTTCAACGTTGTCTCCCCTTCACTTTGGGTGGTCTGAAAACGCATGGATTCCCTCCTGGGCTTGTTCTTCATCTCTTAGTTGTCATTATCTGACATAAGTTGTCTATACGGAGTACTCAGAAACTTCTTCGTCTCGCTCAGCCTATCTGTTCATTAACAAAAAATAATATGCATATATAGTAACATGTAAATGGAATACCTAACTTCGATAAGGAAATAAAACCAACGGGTCGAAATAGAGAGCCCAATCACAATCCAAAACACTTGGAATTTATTTATAAAGAAAAATACACATAACCAAGCCCTGGGATGGCTGGTTTTTTTACATTTGTTCCTACTCTTTTTTCAATGCTCTCTCACACCTATTTCCCTCTCGTTCTCTCTTTCTTTTTCTCTATGGAAGGCAGAACTCCACAATGGTGGATTTGGTTATGTTTTATGCCTTTCCCAAAATCCCCATATGGTTGAGAAACTGTTATTCAGTTTCAGAACGATTCATTCAACTAAATTCCTAACTAATCCTAATCTAACTATTTTGTTAACCTACAGATTACAATGGCTATGTTAGCCCAAATTAATTTTAGACAAAATACTTTAAAACTAAAGTCTTCAAATTATTTGGACTGCTAGTCCTCTTCCCAAGCCACAAAATGTGAGCTTGTCACATTGTTGGCTCTACCTTAAAGCTCCTGCATCAGAATCCCGAGGTAAAAGAATTCATGACCTCCTGGTCATGTGTCTTCAACGCTTGAATCTTCTAGGATCTAAAACTTTGTTTTTATGTTGTCCATAAGCTGCATTGTCTTCACCATTCCTTAGCTGCAATCTTCTAGGCTTCCATACTTTGTACTGTAGTGCTTCACTGCTTCTACCTTCACTGTCCTTCCCTTTCCAAAACATTCCACTGTGGACTTATTTCTTCATTTTGCTATAAGTATTCTTAGCTATTTGCATTAACTCCCATATTTCATCTATGGTTTCTTACAAATCAATATTCTGTTGTAATCTAATATTATTTCCAGTCCTCTACCAACACATTCTACTACACTTTATCCCATATATTGCTGCAAATATTACTTCGGACATTGCTGTCACCCAAACTTCCTAAATATCTCTGAAGATATCTCCCTCTGCAAAATCCCTCTTCTTTTCCTTGTTTGAAAATTTACTTTCAAAGTGTAAATTTCCTTCTAATTCTTTGACTACAGTAATATATTTATCCACTCTTTCCTATATACTAGTTAACACAATTAAGTTTGGGAAACTAGTATTCGTCTCTCTTTCAACTACAGTTTGAAACAATCCCATATTATTTTGTGCAATCTCTTTCTCTTGCTCAAATGCTTTCAATAAGAAACTTAGCCATTCACTAATTACTTGATTCCCTTCAAGTACCTCTTCAGTATGTTGTATTAAAGTTTAAACATAACTCTCCTCCTCTTCCTAGACAATATTTCATTGTTGTCCTTGTGCTTCTTTACTAGTCCTAATAATAAATTCGGTCTTTTCCACTTCTAGGACTGACTTTCCTTTAGCTTGAGACATAATTGCCTCACTTTCATCTTTAACCAGAATAAAATTATGATTCTCTATTTCTATGACAGTCGTAAATGTATGTCCAACAATCTTCCTTTAGCTATTTAAGCAATCCAATTCCTCTTTGTCCTCATCAAAAAAAAAATTCACCTCATGAGGCATTATTACCTCATCTCCATTAAAGTTACTTCCTTCATTAAAGAAGGCATTTATAAATTCCTTCTGCTGCAACAACTCAATTGTGTCTTCATTAGAAAGGTACTCTTCATCATACCTTGCTTGAAATTTTTCTTCTTCATTGTACTTTGCTAGATAAACTTCTGCTTTACTTGAGACAATTCCAAGAGATGGATTGTCTTCTACACAACCTGCAAACACATTAAAATTATCAGCATTAAACCCACAAGACCCATTGGTCTTATTTGATGGCTCAATCACCAAATCTTTCTCTCGATGTTCTAAGTCTCTTTCAGGACTCAGAAAGTCTTCACTAGTCTTCCTTTCAGCTTTCTCAAGCATAACATATGAATGCTTGATATCATCTTTTGCCTCTTTCTATTCTTGGCCACCATCATAAGCCAAGTCCTCCTTATTTTTATCTTTCACAGTAGGCTTGAAATCATTACTTTCACTTAACGTTACATTTGCATGTACATGAGACTCACCTGTCTCATTTTATTCTTGAATAGAATTCAGAATTTGTCCCCTCCCTTCACCTTTTATGGCAACATCAGAAAGTTGTCTTTCTTTACATATTTCACCTGCATACATACAATAATCATTTGTTTCAAAACCATAAGGATCCATAGCCTCTCTTGTTGTTTCAAACATCAACTCTTTACGATGTTATCATCCTTCCAAGGATCCATGAAACCATCAGCTGGTCTCATACCTTCATTCGCATTACTACTATCACCAAGAATAGACCCTTGCTCAGGCTCACATAAGTAAACCTCTTCCTCAGCACACATCCTATGTTGTAACTCACCTCCTCTCAGTTCTTCTTCTAATTGGATTATTGTATCATATCTCATCCTACTCTACAACTAACTCCACTTGAATCTCTTCTTCCGAAGAACCCAACCATACCTTTGGTGTTACACATTCCCTTGTATGAATTCTCTCCACACTTCTAGCTGCACTTTTATCTCAACTAATTCTCTATCAAGTTTATTCTTACTTGATCTTTCATAATCTCCCTTAGAACCTTTAATATGACCATCAGTAGCCATAGTCTTCTTTCCTTTATGAACTCCTCTTTGTTCATCATGGATTACAGACAATCATCTATACAAGCTGACTCCATCAACCTGTCTGTAGATACCACACCAAGATTTTCCATGCTTAGTCTGTTATTAGTATCTTTGCTGACTCCTCTCTCCTGATTGTGACTCCTCTTTGTATCTTTTAGATAACCATGCATTTTCATCTCTTCTTCTTCCCTCTGTGGAATCATATTGATCCACTTTGTAACTGCAACAAACCTCTTTTATCTTCTTCATTCTCTTCAATGTCTGTAACCAATTCTCAAATAACTCCTCTATCTCTTTTGAGAATTCATACATCTCTTCTGGGAACTTTATTTCTTCATCATATATTATGATCACTCCATATTCATGATGCCCTCCATCTTTCATGTCAATTCCTAATGGCTGTCCTTCATCCTTCATACCTGCAATTTCTTCAATAGGCCTTCTATTAGTATTACTATCATTTTCTTCAAAAAATAATCTATTTTCCAACTCATATGCAAGAACTTTCCCTTCATACTCTACTTTTCTGAGTAATGTTTCTTCTTCTTGAGCATTCAATCTATGCTCCCTCTTCATCTATATCCCATGCCACTTCAATTTATTCCTCATAATCCATCCACACCTCTGATATTCAACACTCCTCTGTAGCAATTATATCAATAGATTAAGATGGGTTATCATCTCAGCTACTTCTCTCTCATATTCTTCATCAGTCATTTGCTTCGATATTCCATTTGTCTTGGCATATTCACTTTGTGGTTGTCTCCTGAACCTCTACTATGACTTTAAATAGTCATCTTTTTGAGTTCTTTCACCCTCTATGAGTTGCACTAGCCTCTGCAGTAACAGTTCCTCCTACTACAACTTACCTCACCAAACTTCCTCTGTGCTTGGTCTTTTGGCAAGTATGGGTCCTCAATCTAGAACCCTCCTTGAGCACTCCTTTATGCTCCTTCTAGGCTTACCCTCACAACTCATCTGCACTTGAGAACACTAATGCCCTCTTATATTTCAACCTCAGCTAAAATATTAGGTTTTGACCACACTTTTTTTTCCTCCTAGAAAACCATTGCTAGCTTCCTTCATCATTGTCCTTAAAGGCTATAATATTCTTTCTAAGATCTTTTCACTCTTTCTGATACCTCCATTAAACTCTTATGCTCCTCTTCTAAGTTCAAGAATTTACTTATCAGTTCCATAATCCAAAATAAAACTGAAACAAAACATTCTTACCTTATTTTCTATGTTATTTCGTCATCCATGCTCCTGTAGCTCTTATGTTTTTTCATAAGCCTTTAGTCCACAGTCTTACCTCACTCGATTATAATTAATGATCAATATTTCTCAACTTTTCTTAGTTCAATGTTCTTCACACCGCCTCTTAGATATTGTTGCTCTGATACTAGTTTATGAAGCCGTAGCTGCAAATTAACTTGTAAACTCGTGGACCTATAGGATAGGACCCACATAACTTCCTTTATACGTAGCGTGGGAAAATATTAGAATAAAATACATACATATGCGAAAACGACTAACATCATTCTTTATAATATAGTGCACATAATCCAAAACACTTTCATACACATGGGACCTCCTTACCAGAGGATTCGACACTCTCCCAACCAATCGCAGCACATCGCAATCGTTGCCCACAACTTTCAACTCTTTACAAATACATTAGCACATACAAATTGTGACATGCACATTTGCGCAAAGCTGACACATGGTTGTTCCTTGTCGCATTGCATCCTTCCTCCTCTTTGCATCACATCGCAACCCTTTTAACATTTCATGTAAACACTTCAACAATATCAACTATATCTTGTGAAGTGTGAAGTCATGATCCATCGTCTGTCGTTGATCTGGTGTATGATCCAATGACCCGCGCAACTTCCCCACCATGCCACTTCGCATCGCGAGTTAAAATATTTAACTTGATAAAATTCTTAACTCTTAAGTATTCCAATCGCTGATGTGAAATTTTTCCCTGCCAACATGTGTTCATTCCGCTCTTCCTCAGTCGTTCATCTCTTGTCTTTGGATCTGCAATTTAATCGTAGTATTCTGCTCAACAGCCTTGGCTCTGCTTCACCTCTTCTTCCCGCTCCAATCGTTTTCATCAATCCTTAAAACTTTTGAATCTGCGATTCAATCCACGTCATCTATTCCTCTCTCGAAATTCTTCTAAGTAATTCCATCTTTCATTGATTTCTCCTCTTTCATCTATCACCGCTCTACATTGTTGAATCCTCCACACTACACTATCCTTTCGAGTCTGTTCAAAATTCTTCAATGATGTCGCCCCTGAGCTTTGGGTGGTCTGCCAACGTGCAGATTCCCTCCTAAGCTTGTTCTTTATCTCTCATCTCTCGGTATATGCCACAACTTGTCTATACGAAGTACTTAGAACTTCATCTTCTCGCTCAAACTTTGTGTTCATTAATAGAAATCAATACGCATATATACTAACACGTAAATGAAATACTTAACTTCAACAAGGAAATCAAACTAAGGGGTTGAAACAGAGAGCCCAATCACAATCCAAAACACTTGGAATTTATTTATAAAGAAAAATACGCAGAACCAAGCTCTGGGATGGCTGGTTTTTTTACATTTGTTCCTACTCTATGTTCAACCCTCTCTCACACCTATTTCCCTCTCATTCTCTCTTTCTTTTTTTGTATGGAAGGTAGAACCCGAAAATGGTGGATTTGGTTTTGTTTTATACCTTTCCCAAAATCCCCATATGGTTGAGAAATTGTTATTCAGTTTCAGAACATTTTATTCAACTAAACTCCTAACTAATCCTAATCTAACTATTCTTTTAACCTACAGATTACAACGAATATGTTAGCCAAAATTAATTTTAAACAAAATACTTTAAAACTAAAGTCTTCAAATTATTTGGATTGCTAGTCCTCTACCCAAGCCACAACATGTGACCGGATTTTCACATTGCTGGCTCTACCTTAATGCTCCTTCATCACTACCCTACCAGATATGTGAGCCTAAAATTTCTCCCTTAACCCATGTTCCATGCGACTAGGGCTAAAACTGAGGGAAAGCAACGTTGCTTCAATCCATAACCTCTTCCACTTGTTGGAACATCTTCCTCAGTGCATGAACACACCTACAAGCCTCTGCAATAGGTTTGCAACTATGGAAATATGATAAGAATAAGTTAGTGACATGCTTATACCTTTTCTTCCAACTTTAACACCAAGACCAACACCCCTAACTTCTCAAGAAGCAACCTCAACATCTCTGACACCTGCAACAACAACGAAATCACCTATAGCAACAAGATGAACACCTACAATAGCAGCATCAAGGCATCCAAGTGTCTCCCACACTGGTAGAATTACCTCCAACACAAACAGCGAAAACTGAACACATGAAGCAACAATCCAATGTCTCCAAGACATGTAGAGACATATGTAGCACCTAGAATAGCACACCAACCACCTGCAACAACAACATCTCCAATCACACACCATGATAATCTCTCCAACCTCCTGCAGTAGCAACATCTCCAACCAACACAACATACCAACCTCTATCCAATCACACATGTGGAATAAATCTCTACTCAGCCCAAAATCAACTGCACTAGGTCTAGTCATAAGTATGTTGACATCAATGCCAACTAGCAAGACCATAAAGAAATCATCCAACACCAAGCACTCATCACATATGAATATGAAAAGAAACACGACCAAGAGCTTGTTGACATCAATGCCAACAAACACCCCCTTTGGTACTGATTTCAACCTCATTACAACATTTTAGGCTAACTCAAACATCCAAAATCTCTCCCCCATTGACGTCAATGGAAAAGGGCCATACAAACACTAAAGTACAATGCCAATAATTTTTCGGATGACAGAAGGGATCCCCTTATCATAATCAACACTATGTTGATACAAGACTAATGTATACCAAAACTAGAACCTTAGTTACCAATCATGTCTCTGGCCAATTCCATGCCATCTCTGAACTGAACGTGCTACCCATGAGCATGTAATGGAGTTGCAATCGTACACTCTGTTTGTTGCAAAAATCCTCCTTGAAAAGTGTAAGAGACTACTGGACCATGACTCTAGCTGACTCTAGACATGGCGTACAATGAATTACAATTCAACATAATGCTTCATGGAGCAAGTACATAGTTGTGACAAGTACATAGGATTGATGTATGACTCCTCTACACCTATTTCCAACCATGACTCTATGGACCCAAGTTTATATCATGCACCCAATGAAGTGGGGCTACCTCAAATATATACATAATCAAATATGACTTGGACTCCATTGACCCATACATAGTGAAAATGTGAAATAGTGTTACACTTTTTTCCCTTTTTTGAGAAAAACATATCATTTTTAGAATTTCTTCAACTTTCGACAAGCCAAAGTAATTTTTCTGTTTTGAATTTCATTTTACAATAAAAAGAAACTTGTTAGAAATTTTAATGGATTTCTATTGCTTATATATTTGGAATTTTTTTTATTCACATTTCATATGTCAACTTAGTAATTGTTTGTTTTTGTTTTTTAAAAATCAAGGGATTCATAAAAAGTCATGTTTTTCAGCACTAGTGTATTCTTAGTTAACTTGGAATTAAAAAAAAAATGTGTTGCAATAATATAGATAGACTCTACTTTGATATTGTTATATTTACGAAACCAACTGATGCACATCATAATTACTAGAATTTTTTGAATTAAACTAATATAAAAAAACTGCATATTTTGAAGATGTTTAGCATAGCGCCATGTTTCTCAACATATTAGTTAAAAATAAAAATACAAAAACTACCCATAGAAGAAGACGAGCCAATGTAATGAACAAAAAAAAAAAAAAAAATCATATTTTTTACAGTGTATTTTGGAAGATACAAAATTTTGATTTCACTTAATCATAATGACCTTTAGAAATTTTTTGCACACATTTTATTAGAAAATTAATTAAAATTAGAAAATATCTATGAAATTCCATAAAATTTATATCTACTGAAATTAGATTTAATTATGAAAATTTTGGTATTGGTTCCGAAAGTTAATTCACCAAATTTGATGGAGTTTAACCATTCCAAAATTGGAGAAAGGTGATTAAAGCCAAGTTGTTGTAGAGTTGCAGGTTTAACTAGTTCATCTAAATGAAAATCACATACAGCCGAAATTTTGTTTGCTGTTGGCGCCCCTCAAAATAAACAAAAATTTTGTTCGATCGAATTGTTTTAAAATTTCGGCCGAATTTTTTTAAAATTTTTGCTGAAAATGTGTCCATATTTTTCATCAGCCACAAAAGGGAAATGATGCAACCCTACAAAATAACCATTTAACCCAAACTATATAAATAAACGGAGCTGAAACATTTTTTCTCACTCTTTCCTCATTTGGATTGAACTTTTAAAGTAAATCCTTTGGGATGAATTTTTAAAGTGAGTTTTTTGGGCTGAATTTGTAAAGTCTTTTGGGCTGAATTTTTGAAGCGAGTTTTTTTAAAAGTATTTCTTTTGGGATGAATTTTTAAAGTGATTTTCTTCAACGTAAGTCTTTTGGGTTGAATTTTTAAAGTGAGTTTTTTGGTCTGAATTTTGAAAGTGAGTTTTTTTGAAAGTAAGTCTTTTGGGCTAAATTTTTAAAGTGAGCGTTTTTTAAAGTAAGTCTTTTGCGTTGAATTTTTAAAGTGAGTTTTTTGGTCTGAATTTTGAAAGTGATTTTTCTTTTGTTGGATTTCGAAATTGACATCTTTTGGGTTGGATTTTAAAAATTTACATAGATTGAATTATCATGGGAAATAAAAGAAATTTCAAGAGAAAATATGATCAAATAATATACATTGAGACTCGTAGAGAATACTCAAGGAACTATTACAAAAGAAAAAAGGAAGAACATTTAAATATTGAAAGGTAAAATCAATCTCAACCAGAATTTGAAGTAGATATGTAAATGTAAATACTGTAAATGATATTTAAAATTTAACTAGTGTATTGTGAAATTTAATTTTTGTTTCATTAACGAATTTGAAAAATATTTTGCGATGTAAACAGAGAGAGATATTCCTCATAACATTGATGATGAGATTGAAAATGTTGAAAGACAAAGTGCAAAAAGATAATGAACCAATTATTGATGTTGTTGTTGAAGATGTTGAAAGAGATTCAAGTGAAGAAGTTGAATCACCATTAGGTATGTCTATATGTATATATCATGTGTATTATTGAAGTTATACATATTTATTAGTTTCAATTTCATTCAAAATCTATTTTTTAATTTAATTATTTAATGATTATTTATACCCATTTACATTTAATTCTTATATGTACAATTGAAATCAATATCGATGATGAGATGTTAGAAAATGTTGGCACTAACACATATGGAGATAAAAAATATTACCATGTTAAACGATACTGTGCTAAGATAATTATTGATAAGTTCTTCAAAGATGAAAATGTGACAGTTTAGGCTCAATTTTTGAGAGGTCTCTTAACATCAAAGAAATTAAAACAAGCTACAATTCTATTGGGTATTCAAAAATCAACAAAAGGTAAAAGGGTGAAGGAAAATGTGATTCTAAATATAAATAGTGTTCTAAAATCAATTGGAATATCTAGAAAGAAAATTTCTATAGATGCATGTATAGAAATACAAATGGAAGTGGTTTCATCAAGTTACAAAGAAATTTTTTTGGTAAAATATATGGCAAAAGCATTAGGGACCTCACAAAAAACATTTCACAAACATAGGAAATTTCAATTGCAAATAGATGTAAATGACAAGATCACTTGTTGGATAGTTATTTGTAGGCAACCATACAAATATATACTTGGAGAATATTTTTAAAAATTAATATATGAATATTGGATGAAAATTTTGTGTGTTTCACGAAAAGTAAGGGCTGTGATGCAGTGAAGAATATCACAATATCAGTATGAAGAACATGCAGAACATATCTTGGAAACCACTCAAATAGAGTTGTTCAATAAGTTCATATACGATAATTATGGCATTGATGTCTCAACCAGTAGTTTTGTGCAACAAAAACCACGATATGTTAAACCTATCATTGTATGCGACACTTGTTATTTTCATTATCATGTTGAATTTCAATTATATTATGACACCTTCCTTAATTTTGGTAAAACATTCTGGAAAAATGCACCTCCTCCTTCCACTATCCATGATATCATATCGCAAATTATCTGCGCAAGAGAAATTCATGAATTCTTTTACAAAAGGAAATGTGTTGGTGGTAAAAAATGTGATCATTATGGAAATTTGAATTTATTTAACAACAAATTTCCTATTGATATAAATGATAAATCATTGTCCAAAATAAAAGTGAAATGGAAGAGGTATGAATATATCCATACATCAATTGGTTCAAGTAGTAGTGGGCGGAAACCCGAACCTGGGTTACACTTTTGTGAGAATTGCGGGTTGAAAATTTTTTTCGGAACTAGTTCGGCCGAACATTTTATCGAGTTCGGCCGAACTATGAATTAGTTCGGCCGAACTTGTTTTTAATGTTCGGCCGAACTCGTGATTCCGTTAAGCCTGACGGCCCACTGACAGCGCGGGCAAACAGAATTTTTGCCGGAGATTGGAAAACCGGCAACTAAAGTTCGGCCGAACATAGAGTTCGGCTGAACTTTTACATTTAAAATAGTTCGGCCGAACTATTTTCTATAAATAAATCGCCCGCGAAGTTACATGGTTTATTGTTCCCGCTGTTTCTTTGTCGCTATTGCTGTCGCTGTTTCTCTGTCCCGGTGCTGTCACTGTTTGTCGTCGTCGCTGTTTGTCCTCATCGCCGCGCTGGTCATCGGGTGTTACGAATTCTGCTCGTCGTCCTCGTCGCCGCAATGGTCATCAGGTATTACGAATTCTCTCGTCGTATTTTACTGATGTGTATGTTCAGGTTTTTACGTAAATGATTTGATAATTTTTTTACTGATTTTTTTACACTTAGATTTTTTTGCACATCCCCTTCATTCTCAGCGAACTTCGGTACCCGCTGAAACAAGAAAATCCGACGAAACCAATTGCTTCTTAGTTTTAAACAAGTTACTGTCAGTTTTCGATAAGGTTAAACACAGAAATACAAATTCTAAAGCGTTATCTGCTCAGTACATTCTGCTCTCAATTTGAGTCTTCCCAGTACATTATGTTCAGGTTTTTACGTAAATTAGAAATACCACAAGAACCGTAACACCTCTTCCACGCAGCTCAGTAATTTACAACCTCATCCGCTCTTAAAACCATGAATCACTGGAGATATGTCTGTTCCCATACACCTCATCCGCTCTTAAAATACATTGAAAATAGTGTTTTTTTCCTCTTGAAAAAAAAATACTGAAAACAGTGTTTTTTTATATATACATAAAACAGTGTTTTTTTAATATACTGAAAACTGGAGATATGTCTGTTTATATATACTGAAAATAGTGTTTTTTTATATATACTGAAAACAATGTTTTTTCACTGGAGATATGTCTGTTCCCATACACCTCATCTGCTCTTAAAATACACTGAAAATAGTGTTTTTTTTCTCTTGAAAAAAAAATACTGAAAACAATGTTTTTTTATATATACTGAAAACAGTGTTTTTTTAATATACTGAAAACTGGAGATATGTCTGTTTATATATACTGAAAACAGTGTTTTTTTTATATATACTGAAAATAGTGTTTTTTCACTGGAGATATGTCTGTTCCCATACACCTCATCCGCTCTTAAAATACACTGAAAATAGTGTTTTTTTTCTCTTGAAAAAAAAATACTGAAAACAGTGTTTTTTTATATATACTGAAAACAGTTTTTTTTCTCTTGAAAAAAAAATCTTGTAATATTATGTTTTTATTCACATTTATTGTTTCCACATTGCTATTGAATTAACCTTTTAATACTCTTCTTAATTGTGGACATGTGTTGGTATATTATGGTTTTAGGAGGAAGTTTTCCTGGCCAGTTATGCCATCAAACTGAAAACACATCTTGGTATATTATGCCATCAAACTGAAAACACATCATTTTTCTCCTTCAAAGAAAAAAAAAAACACATGTCTTGGTATATTATGCCATCAAAATGAAAACACATCATTTTTCTCCTTCAAAGAAAAATAAATAAATTTCAATAGGCTTTAGGAAATTTAATTTCAAGTCATTTAATTTCACTAGATTAGAATTTCTTTCAAATTCAAGATCTTAGAATTGCTTTCAAGTTCAATAGATCAAATTCATTTCCAAGTCCAATAGAATAGGATTTACCTTTATGTTTGATAGAATCAAATTTCAAAAAGCTTTCATAGTATAGAATTAGAATAATTTGTTTCAAGTTCTGAATTCGATGCTTTGATATATGTAGTCTTTGATAAATAACATGTTTGTGCTCATTTAGATATTTTCATTAATTGGTTTTCTTTGAGTATTGCAATCATTTCCATAGGTTAATTTCCATTTTTGATTGAGAGTTAATTGCTTAGCATATATTGTGCAAGTGTACTTCAGAAGTATAAGAACCTGGTTTGACATTTAATGCAAGTAATTTATCTCACAATTAATTTACCCATTAGGATGCTTTGACCTAGTAATCAATAACTTGAGAGATGAAAAAGATCCTATCACATTAACGTGAGGATCCATTTTTACAATGAACATTAGGAAAAGACAATATTCATTGCAGTTGGTAATATAGTCAACTAGTAGACTATTCAATTATTAACAAAGTTGATGAAAGAATGCAAGGAATTTAAGGTTGCATTTCAATTCTGAAAATTTTCTACAATAATTTTTGTAGGATAATTTGTTATACAATATCATTTTCATAGTTTACTTTTATTTTTATTTTTATAATAAAAATGCTCATACCTGTAATTTCAATTATATGGTTGGTTGTATTTCAAAAATTAATTTTGATTATATATTTGGTTATATTTTCCTAGTATATTTATTCTTGTTGGACTAAGTATTTTTAGGATCACACACACACACACATGTTAATGCAAGTTTCCATAGTTATTTATAATTTTTATTTTAGAAATAACCTTCAACCAAAAATACCCCTAAGGTTAGTCCCCCGTGTGCCCTTTGAGACACATTAGGTCATCCCACCAATTCATGCCCCATGCTTCATGAGTTGAAGGGTATCCTTCATACCCCTTAAGCACCCCCATTTATCCCCACTCCATCATGTGATGTTGCCACCTCATCACGTAATAAGGGTTTAAGAACCAACGACCTCTTGTCTATTTATGTGAAACACAAACATTATACACAACATTGTCTCAATCTACGATGATATCAAGATGTGTTGGTCACCATACATCATGCCTCAATAGTAGCACCACCACTTACACCAACCTCATATGTTGATGATTCCTCTTCCACCATTTATTATGTCACGAACTCGGTTAATTAGTATATGGCATGCCCTTGAGTGATCTATGTTAAAGACACTCATCTCATCTATATGTGTCCTTTACTCATCAAATACCATCATCACTGCATGCATCAAGTGACATATCCCCCTCATCAAGATCCCAATCCGCCTAATTTTGGATGCTCCTCATACACTAAGTACCTTGACCATATCAATGGAATACCAAACTCTTAGCATGGTTCCCACCACACCAACACAACTATTGGAGATTCAAACGACCTCACCACTTAGAAAATGATAAGAAATTATTTCACCCCCTTGTACTAACAATACATAGAAAGAATAACATAATTAATAGAAGAGATAAAAATATAAATTAGAGAAAGGGATGGATCACATATTAAAGGAAATGTAAGCCAACCTAGGAAGAAACCAACTCTTCGCTCCCACTTCAAATAATTTTTAAGAGTAAACAATGAAAACAACAAATTGATCTATGTACCAGATGTACAACATTCAACCATACCTATATAAAGAGTGTACAATGAAATTAATGTTGGTTTACTTCAACACTTGGAAAATATCTTGTTTCTATCTCATTTGTGGAAGTTATGCAAATATGAAATAAAGATACAAGGTTAAGAAGTTCTTAAAATTTGATGAAGTAGATGACCCTACTTTTGAGGATTATCCTATAGAGTTATAAAAGATGAATCAAGGGAATAAAAATGTAATTCATAAACATTTTCATATATTCCTACTAATAAATAAAATATTATTACACAACTATATATGCTAGATTTAGGAGAAACAACTGATGTAATTCCTTTGAAAGTGATGAAATAATTAGGCCTTACAACAACTAGGGCATATATAAATGTATGTGCTATGGATCCTATGAAAATCGGGATGGGTAGAGTAATAAATACACATGTTTTGAAATTTTTTGAGGAGTAACTCAAAGCATACATATATACAAAATGAAGTGGCTACTTTCTTCATATTCCATGAGGGACTATTGTTCTTCCTAAATACTATTCATTTCATGTACCTCTGAATTATTTCTAGTGAAATTAAATGACTTGAAATTAAATTTCCTAAAGCCTATTGAAATTTCTCCTTCAAAATAAAGATGCACTCCCATTTGATTCTCACGGATAGGTTGTAATCATGAGGCTCTCACTCAAGAGTGGACCTTCGCAAAATCTTGTGACGTCTTGTCACAAACAAAACCATCAAACTGAAAACACATCATTTTTCTCCTTCAAAGAAAAAAAAATTCACATCATGTGAATATGTCCATATACTCTTACATATTGGTGTACAAAACCATCAACCAAACACAAGTTGACAAAACATGCCTCTTCAAACAACTGACTCTTAAGTCAAATAATAGAGCTCATGTACTTTCAACATCTTGCTTCATGCAACATGCACCATACTTTGAATTTGCAAAGAAATTCATGAAACATCGAAATACATGCTAGGCCTTAATTGGATAAGAAATCTTTAACCAATTGTCAGCAAACCATTTCAATGGCGCTTCTTTTTCTTTCAACTATGTTGAATTTAGTTTTTAGTTATATTTTTAATGTTGGAGAAAATAACTATTTATTTCACGTGTAATTAGATTAGTGATTTCATGTGTTAGGGTTGTGGATTCGGGCATTGAAACAACACCATTATATTTCAAATTTAAAAATGATGGTTTGAGTCCTAGGTAGCTTAGAATCCTACTTGTTTTCAAAATAAGGATGCACTCCCATTTGGTTCTCACGGATAGGTTGTAATCATGAGGCTCTCGCTAAAGAGTGGACCTACGCAAAATCTTGTGACGTCTTGTCACAAGCAAAACCATCAAACTGAAAACACATCATTTTTCTCCTTCAAAGAAAAAAAAAATTCACATCATGTGAATATGTCCATGTACTCTTACATATTGGTGTATAAAACCATCAACCAAACACAAGTTGACAAAACATGCCTCTTCAAACAACTGACTCTTAAGTCAAATAATAGAGCTCATGTACTTTCAACATCTTGCTTCATGCAACATGCACCATACTTTGAATTTGCAAAAAAATTAATGAAACATCAAAATACATGCTAGGCCTTAATTGGATAAGAAATCTAACCATTTGTCAGCAAACCATTTCAATGGCGCTTCTTTTTCTTTCAGCTATGTTGAATTTAGTTTTTAGTTATATTTTTAATTTTGGAGAAAATAACTATTTATTTCATGTGTAATTAGATTAGTGATTTCATGTGTTAGGGTTGTGGATTCGGGCATTGAAACAACACCATTATATTTCAAATTTAAAAATGATGGTTTAAGTCCTAGGTAGCTTAGAATCCTACTTGTTTTCAAAATAAGGATGCACTCCCATTTGATTCTCACGGATAGGTTGTAATCATGAGGCTCTCGCTAATGAGTGGACCTTCACAAAATCTTGTGACGTCTTGTCACAAATAAAACCATCAAACTGAAAACACATCATTTTTCTCCTTCAAAGAAAAAAAAAATTCACATCATGTGAATATGTCCATGTACTCTTACATATTGGTGTACAAAACCATCAACCAAACACAAGTTGACAAAACATGCCTCTTCAAACAACTGACTCTTAAGTCAAATAATAGAGCTCATGTACTTTCAACATCTTTCTTCATGCAACATGCACCATACTTTGAATTTGCAAAGAAATTAATGAAACATCAAAATACATGCTAGGCCTTAATTGGATAAGAAATCTAACCATTTGTTAGCAAACCATTTCAATGGCGCTTCTTTTTCTTTCAACTATGTTGAATTTAGTTTTAAGTTATATTTTCAATTTTGGAGAAAATAACTATTTATTTCATGTGTAATTAGATTATTGATTTCATGTGTTAGGGTTGTGGATTCAGGAATTGAAACAACACCATTATATTTCAAATTTAAAAATGATGGTTTGAGTCCTAGGTAGCTCAGAATCCTACTTGTTTTCAAAATAAGGATGCACTCCCATTTGATTCTCACGGATAGGTTGTAATCATGAGGCTCCCGCTAAAGAGTGGACCTTCGCAAAATCTTGTGACGTCTTGTCACAAACAAAACCATCAAACTGAAAACACATCATTTTTCTCCTTCAAAGAAAAAAAAAATTCACATCATGTGAATATGTCCATGTACTCTTACACATTGGTGTACAAAACCATCAACCAAACACAAGTTGACAAAACATGCCTTTTCAAACAACTGACTCTTAAGTCAAATAATAGAGCTCATGTACAAATTTCCATATTTGTTGCATTTAAGTGTGTCTAACATAACTCTACTTTCAACATCTTGCTTCATGCAACATGCACCATACTTTGAATTTGCAAAGACCCGAATTGTCCACCCCCCATTAAAATGACCCTACAAGTTGATTCTTTCATTTTTTTCACTCTATAAGCATCAACGTACGATTATGCATGATGGAGAATCTCTAGCGCTTTCCCTTGTTAATATATTTAACAAGGGAAAGCACTAGATATTCTCCATCATGCATAATCGTACGTTGGATTTGGTGATAATTGTCTCCATATTTTGGCTTTCTGACCCGCAAAACATAATTATTTTAGAAGGGAGGGAAGGAGGGATGATCACATTGACTTGCTTGATGACCTGTCTATGAAGATTAACTACCTCAAGAACTATTTTTTTTGCGTAGGGAAAGAGACACATTCCCATGTCTGAGCATGAAAACGTTCTTTGATATTGTTAATGCCTCTAGTGTTTACTTCTACAAGTTCTATAGGCGGAGTCTGTAAAGGGCCAGGTAGCCTCTGGATCTCATCTTTTATGAAAGGTGACATATCTAGTAAATGCCCCTGCAGTCAATCTCTGGAATGGATCTAAATAGAAGTTCTTCATTTTTTAATATTCGTAAAACACAAAAACTTTAAGGTAAACTATGTACATGTTCCATTCATCATGAACACAAACCTCACAAGCCTCCTTGGCTTTGGAGCATTTTCCATGTTTTCCATAACCAAGACCCAAATAATTAGGCCCTTCTTGAAGAACATTTGGCTCAACTATGCCTTGTACATGCTTTCCTTTAAAACCCTTTACTTTCATACCACATTTTCATCAAAAATTTGGACCTTGTTCCTCTAATGTCTCTAATGTCTCTCAAAAGCACGTACACATTCATTTTCAGAGGAAATTGAAGGTACTATAATGTCTCTAATGTCTCTCAAAAGCACGTACACATTCATTTTCAGAGGAAATTGAAGGTAGAAACCAATAGCTAATTCTTCTAACTAACCTTGACTAAAATGAGCTAAATTGTACTTTGATACGAACTTGATTTAAATTTTCCACCCGACATTAGGCACCAATGATTATAACCTTTAATGGGCTAGCACTGGTTTGTAATCATCATCTCAAAATGACCTAGTAGATGAAAAATTATCATGTTTGTAATCATCGTTTCACACCATCTACATATGACCCTTCTACACATTATATGATTGAATTTATGGTAGGTCATCCCTTCTATCTAGATCATGATTGATTGTGACATTAGGTGAATAAAGGAAATTTGATAAGGAAGGGATCACTATAAGTTTGTCCTCCTCCACGCACTCCATATCCAGTGATTGCCTATTTTTTCTCTTCCAACATTTTATTTTGGAAATTCATTTTGGTAGTTAATTCTACTAATAGTCACAACACACCTGGAAGTCAAAGAAATTGTTATATACAATACTAAACTCAATTAACATTGTTTGTTATTGGACTTTACAATAACAAACAACGTAGATTTCATTAATGTAGTAGTGTATATGATAATTATATGTATAGTGGTGTGGCTATCAATAAAATTAGCTGCTAATGAATTTCGAGAATAGAAAGTTGGAAGTGGAAAATTGAGAAATCACTAGCTATGGGGCGGATGGAGGAGGACAAGCTAGAAACTATTTTCTACTTATAAATTGTATTTTATTCACCTGTTGTCACAATCATTCATGGGATAGGTAGAGAGGATGACATTTCAAAAATTCATGCATATAATATGTAGAAGGGGTCATGTATGAGATGGTGTGAAGTGATGATGATTGACATGGTAAATTTTCATCTGCCAAGTCATTTTTAGATGATGATGAAAAACCAATATTAGCCATTTTAAGGTTATAATCATTAACAATAAATATGGGGAAGGAAATTCAAAGTGCCAAATTCTAAGGAACAAGCCATATTTGCTTCTCAAAAACTTTATTTGATATATTCTTAAAAAACCAAGTACAAATTTTAGTAATCCTAGAATCATGCTTTACATAAGGTAAAATTGGGGAACTCATGATTTGTACTATAGATAAACAAAACATTTACACTTACCAAAAAATATATGATAAAAATTGACAAACTACATAAGCTTAAGCTCAAGGGGATATAATCATTCTTGCCTTCCATATAGATAATGAAAATGATTGTTCTAAGTCTCATGTTGCTTCTCATGTTATTTTATAAACCTTGGTTGGAAAGAAAAATAGGAGGGCAGAAATGTAAGAAATATAGAACATATTGGATTTAACAGCCCCAAACTAGATTTTACTCTGAGGTATTGATTTTTTGAAATCTATTTTGTGAATGTCGACCAATAGATATATATCATGGAGGATGAAAGACGAAGATCGGCCGAATCCCATATGGAGGCTCGAGGATTGGAGGATGTTCACGGTATTTAAATATAATCTTAAATCTCCATACATGTGTGTACATATGGAATTGATTTTTTTATTAACTTTGTGAGTGAAATTAGTTGTTAATAAGTTTCATATTTTAATTTTTAGGAGGCAAGAGGAGAAGGCTTTCTACTCCATCAATGGAGCGTGGCCAAGGTTCAACCGGTAGAGGTAGCAGGGTGCCGGAAGGGGGTGATATTTATTCCCCCGAAGGCCAGCAATCAACGGCTGCTGGTTCTCAACAGGGTCACTGTGGGTCTGGTTCTCAGCAACATCATTCTGGGGCTGGTTCTCAGCAGGGTCATGTTGGAGATGATGTTAACCAACAACATCAAGGTTGCCATCAATTTCAATATTTTTTCATTAAATTTTTACAACTTTTTTTACACGTGTTTTTTCTAATATATGAAATTTTATATATATTGATGCAGAGGCTGAAAATGTTCGAGCCAGTGGTCAAAAAAGACGCAGGGAAGCGCGCTACATTGAAGAAGAAGGTTGTCAACCTAGCACAACTTATCCGGCTGAGATTACTGATATACCATGGGAAATGAACATGGCGGAATGCACCTTACAAAGGTGTCAAAGCCTTTATGAAAAATTGCAAAGAGATCTCCAGGATTTGTCTCTACCTGCTGAGAGTAGACAAAGCCTAGAAATAGTTACACATTCATTGAGTGAAATGATAAAAGTGTACAAATATTTGGGGCCAACCACTGATTCGTTTGTAGAAGTGATAAGAAAGAGAAGAGAAACAGTGATAGGTCCCGATAAATGGCAGGACATAAAAAAAAGAGTTTCAAGAGCAGAGGCTAAGTCAATGTTTAATTATAAGGAAGGGCCAAAAAGAAAAATGTTGAAGGTGCAATATTTCAAGCACCCAGACAAAGCACAATATTTGTATAGTCGACATCTTGCGGCCTTTGGAAGGCTTCCATGGAACGATGAGGTTCCTCTTTATTTTGCACAAATGTTTTATGCAGATTTTTTTTTGGGTATGAAACCCGACTACAATGACCTTCCTTCAGAATTTTTTGGCCCGGGGAGAGGTCGATTATATCAACGTAAGGGCGCTAAGCGAGATGTGGAGTTGCCTCGCCCTGAGCCGCCATTGGTGAGTCGACCGTCTCGACTCGAAACCCTGCGATCAGAGATGGATGTGACTTCTCAAATAAGTCGTGAAGCAAGAGATGTTATGATCGAAAATGTTCATAGCAGATTGAGTGGAGTCGATATTGGCTTAAATCGACAAAGAGCACGTGAAAATGCACGTGCCAATTTTGTTTATCATACAGATGAGGAGATTTACAACATGAATATTGAAGATCTCCGAACATACGCAATAAATTGTCGCAATGGTCTGCAAGACTTAATTTTTCATGAGGAAGAGGGCACTGGAACGGTATGTGTTAGTGACCTTAGGTTTTGAAATTATATTTACATATACATGTGTACAATTTGTAATAAATACATGTGTATGTACACATGTATACATTTATTTGTATGTGTACATTAATCTAACAAAAATGTATGATTATATTTTAAAACACCATTTGCAGTTCTCAGGCATGATGCGTGATGAAAATGTTAATATTACGTTTGGGACCTCTGGCTCAAACGATGCAGCTGGGTCTGACCATCATGATATGTTGGCACATGTATGTTAGTGTTTTTTAGGTGACTCTAAAATAAATAATTGTTGCCACACATGTACATGTATGTATATATATAATTCGATAAAATGTTTTAACAAGTACCGATTCCGTCTGATGTTTTTGGCATGCCGGTAGCTTCTTCTTCTTTAGGAGATATACCTTCTACTTCATTGGGAGATGTACAAGTATGGACAATTTTTCACAAGTTCAAAATCTATGTTACCTCAAAAAGTTCCATTAAAAATTGAGATATATAGAGAGAGATCTATATTTTGAGTTATTTAAAAATTTTTGAATTTAGGTTCGTATAGAAGATTTTTTTAATCCGAGGACTTTAGCGACGGAGATAGGAACATCCACAACATTTGAAGAAGTTGTCTTTAGTTATTTTTTTTAATATTATTGTTCAAATAAGTTTATATATGTACACGTGCATTTTCATTTGAAAGTTTTTAATTTATATAAATTATTTATGTATATGTATATATATATATATATATATATATATATTTATATTTAACTGTACATGTATATTGTACAGGTTACCACTGGAGATGTTTCTATGGCAGATCCTGTTCATCAAATGGAGAGGCAACCTTACGAGGTATTGCGTGATTTTTTTGTTATATTTTGTTTTTTACATGAAGTTCTAGATATATATATTCTCATTCATTTTTAAAACTTAAAATTTTAATGTTCAAGTACATGTGCATTGTGTATGTAGGTTTCCTATTTACAGGATAGGGAGCTAACCGAGACCCAGAGGCTAGATCCTCCATTTGATGGACAAGATATATAGTAGATTTGATTTGATTTCAAAATTTAGATGGTTTTAAAATTTGTTAAACTTGATACAGTTTGATACTTGAGTGAGATTTACAATTTTTGGACATATTTTATTACAATATGTTTTTTGGACATATTTTTGGACATATGTTAAATGTTTTTGTTGGATAGTTGAATTATAATTGGCATGGCATGTGATATTTAATGTTAAATGTTTTTGTTGGATAGTTGAATTATAATTGGCATGGCATCCGAAGTTTTTAAAACTACATGAATGATAGAATGTGAACCTACATTTGCACATGTGGTAAATTGAAATGTTACTTGTAACAAGACAATCCCCATTGATTTCATTACAATATATGTTGATTTCTGATTTGATATAATTGCATACATATGATGGTACATTACTTGTAAAGTCATTGGATTAATAGTGTTCATTGATTTCAGTGTTCTTTGGATGGTTTTAGTACTTTTGGCATGTGAATGTGAAGTAATGTTATCTGAATTACATTTGATGTGTGATATTTAATGTTAAATTTTTTTGTTGGATAGTTGAATTATAATTGGCATGGCATGTGATATTTAATGTTAAATGTTTTTGTTGGATCTAGTTGAATTATAATTGGCATGCCATTTGAAGTTTTTAAAACTACATGAATGATAGAATGTGAACCTACATTTGCACATGTGGTAAATTGAAATGTTACTTGTAACAAGACAATTCCCATTGATTTCATTACAGTATATGTTGATTTCTGATTTGATATAATTGCATGTATGATGGTACATTACTTGTAAAGTCATTGGATTAATAGTGTTCATTGATTTCTGTGTTCTTTGGATGGTTTTAGTGCTTTTGGCATGTGAATGTGAAGTAATGTTGTCATCTGAATTACATTTGACATGTGATATTTAATGTTAAATATTTTTGTTGGATAGTTGAATTATAATTGGCATGGCATGTGATATTTAATGTTAAATGTTTTTGTTGGATAGTTGAATTATAATTGACATGGTATCTGAAGTTTTTAAAACTACATGAATGATAGAATGTGAACCTACATTTGTACATGTGGTAAATTGAAATGTTACTTGTAACAAGACAATCCCCATTGATTTCATTACAGTATATGTTGATTTCTGATTTGATATAATTGCATGTATGATGGTACATTACTTGTAAAGTCACTGGATTAATAGTGTTCATTGATTTCAGTGTAAGCGCAAAAAATTATTGACAATGTAGGATGATTTTTGTGTTATAATAATTAAACCTCATAATATTGGAGAGCAAGAGAGACTTGAGGTATGGTGTTTACTACAAGAGTTTGAGCTAAATATTTAAATGGTTTATCTATCTTTCATAAAATAGTTTAAGATTGATCACAAGAATTAAGAGTTCATGTCTCGGTCCATCATTGGTATGGTCCATCATAGAATGATCATCCATTTCAATGACTCTTAAGTCTATCTTTCCAAACCATGACCCTACTCTCACATGTGTGCCTTTCATGACACCAGTCGTGCTGCTTTTATCCTCGAGTTGACTGCCTTGAAAGCACTCAACTCTTTCTCGATGCTAGCCTTCCTCTTTCTAAGAGATGAAGCTGCCTTTCGACTTAGGAAACTATGGGTAGCCCCCATGTCTATCAAAGCAGAGAACTTTTTCCCATGTACGGTTGTAGACATGAATCTCAAGTCCAAGGAACTTTCATCATCATTCCTCCTCCTTGTCTTGCGCCTTACTTTCGCAATCTTCTTCAACATTTCCTCTTCCAATATGTCTTTCGAACTAGCCCTTGGCTTAACAGTGCTTTTCACATATCTCTTCTCATGAAGCTCCATAGAACAATCCGATCCTGGGTCTGCTTGAATTGGTTCAAGCTCTTTCCTTTTCGAATTCTGTCTAATTGCTCCAATACGACATATATTGACTCCTTCCAAACGAAGTGCACCAATCCTCTTAGTGTGGTCGTCTTTTTTTCCAAGTGTGCCAACACATGCATTTTCTTTCTTCAAACCAATAGGTTTCGGATCAAGAAAGTCCCTCTTGATCTTATCTTCCATGTTCTTGACTCTACCCTGCAACGTGGTGCTTATTTCCTTCAAGTGAGCCCTTTCCATAAAGAGTTCCTGAAGTGTTTGTTCACCTTGTCGTATCTCCATGTCAAGCTTTTCAATTTCAGCGGTTTGTCTAGAAAGTCCATCCTTGGAATTTCTTGCGTGAAAAACCAAGTAGGTTGAACCAACGTTGGTCTAGTGCATTGGAATTCATTAAAGAATTGGTCATTGGCGCTGCTTCAAGCTAGGAGTGAGCATCGTCACCAACCTACATTGAATATTTTACACTCCCTAGGGTGAATGATACTTTAAATTGATTAACAGTCTAAGACTTTCGAATTTTTTCGAATGCCAAATGATCTTACAAAGTTAGTATTTATAATATCCTAGTAGGTCATTCGGTGACAACTTTTACCGAAAACTTGAAACGACTTTGGCATGTGATATTTAATTTGTTAAATGTTTTTGTTGGATTGTTGAATTATAATTGGCATCGCTTAACAGTGCTTTTCACATATCTCTTCTCATGAAGCGCCATAGAACAATTCGATCCTGGGTCTGCTTGAATTGGTTCAAGCTCTTTCCTTTTCGAATTCTGTCTAATTGCTCCAATACGACATATATTGACTCCTTCCAAACGAAGTGCACCAATCCTCTTAGTGTGGTCGTATTCTTTTCCAAGTGTGCCAACACATGCATTTTCTTTCTTCAAACCAATAGGTTTTGGATCAAGAAAGTCCCTCTTGATCTTATCTTCCATGTTCTTGACTTTAGCCTGCAACGTGGTGCTTCTTTCCTTCAAGTGAGCCCTTTCCATAAAGAGTTCTTGAAGTCTTTGTTCACCTTGTCGTATCTCCATGTCAAGCTTTTCAATTTCAGTAGTTTGTCTAGAGAGTCCATCCTTGGAATTTCTTGGGTGAAAAACCAAGTAGGTTGAACCAACTTTGGTCTAGTACATTGGAATTCATTAAAGAATTGGTCATTGGCGCTGCTTCAAGCTAGGAGTGAGCATCGTCACCAACCTACATTGAATATTTTACACTCCCTAGGGTGAATGATATTTTAAATTGATTGATAGTCTAAGACTTTCGAATTTTTCCGAATGCCAAATGATCTTACAAAGTTAGTATTTATAATATCCTAGTAGGTCATTCGGTGACAACTTTTACCGGAAACTTGAAACAACTTTGGCATGTGATATTTAATTTGTTAAATGTTTTTGTTGGATTGTTGAATTATAATTGGCATGGCATGTGAAGTTTTTAAAACTCGAGTTTTGGATGGTTTCAATCTACATTTTGCATGTGATATTTAATGAACTTTAAATGTTAAATGTTTTAATGATGCACAATATATAATCAAAAGAGTTTTAAAACTTAAAGTTTTGGATGGTTTCAATTTACAACTTAAAGTTTTGGATGGTTTCAACCTACATTTGCACATATGGTAAATTGAAATTATGCTACTTGTAACAAGACAATCCCCATTGATTTCATTGTATATGTTGATTTCTAATTTGATATAATTGCATGTATGATGGTACATTACTTGTAAAGACATTGGATTAATAGTGTTCATTGATTTTAGTGTAAGCGCAAAAAAATATTGACAATGTAGAACGATTTTTGTGTTATAATAATTAAACTTAATAATATTGGAGAGCAAGAGAGATGAGGTATGGTGTTTACTACAAGAGTTCGAGCAGGTCATTCGGTGACAACTTTTACTGGAAACTTGAAACAAAGAGAATCTATCTTTGGCTAGGACATCATGTAAGATGCTTGACATAAACAGTAAAATTGTACTTAAAAGCCGAGATTCGGGCAAGTGGGGACAACCACTTGTTATCTTGTTCCTTGGAGGCTAGGCCATATGGGGACCGAATCTGACTTTACAAAATAAAGTGAAATAATTTGTACCATATGGTCGGAGAACATATACAAGAACAATTAATATACAAGAACAATTAATTTCATTCTAGAATATATATATCCAATACATATTTAACAGTTTTAATCAATGCACATGTATAGAAAAACTACTTTTAGTTGATACTAGAGCACGTGCTTGTACCTAAACAATTTGTAACATTTGCAAACCAAAAATAACATAAGCAGCTCAATTTTTAGTTGAGTACTGAAAGGTCTAAAAGATAATAAATTGTTGGACACTTCACTCAAAAGAATTCTAATGGAATTCCATCCTCAATAATCCGTTCATGATCGGATTTTGACATTTTCCATTTCTTAATTTTTGATTTTTTCTTTGATTGAACTTCTATCAACTTTATGCGTGCTGCACACACCAAGTGACTATATTGACAACTTATGGAATCGGGTTCATAGTCTTCGAAGTAAACAAAGTCTCCACTTTAACGAGTTTGTTTGAAAAAATAACCTTTCAGTATAATAGACCCTTTGTCATACTGAAATCCGTGATCATTATAGTCTTGTAATAATTTCATTTTTTGTTCAGTGCAACGCATCAAATAATACTTCACATTTTCATCGTTGTCAATAGGTGCAATTACAGCAAAAACATCTCCTGCACAATAAAATAAATTTAACATTTAATTATGCATATTTAAATTTATTTGTAGATTTTTAAATCATTAAAAAGTAATTCAAATGTTACCTTCTCTAACAAGATCGGAAACTCGATCACCATCGGATGATATTGTAGTTTCATCTGATTCCATTTCTTCAAACATTGCAACAGACATTTTTCCCTTTGTATTTAGCTCTGTATGTTTCCAATCGTTCACATACATTTTGTTTTCACAGACGTCATTGGATTTTGTGTTGTCTGTGCAAACATCACAAAAACAAGAATATTTTCTTTTATCCAATGCAAACACATTTGTGGACAATTTTGTTTGAATTGAATGCAATTTTCGAGTCCCTTTTATTGTTCCAACCTCATTTCCAATTGATCTATTTACGTCTCCGATTCCAATATGCCAGAAAAACCTTTATATGGAAAATTAAAAAAAGAATTTGTAAATATGATATCAAAATACAATTAAAAATAATCAGTGCATGATAAATGTACAATGTTTAAAATTAGATTACCAATATAAATTAAATTGAATGTACCTTTGCACTTCTCGTGATGGGTTAATCTCATGGCTTAGAGCGTTTTTGCACCATTGAACAACTTCTTCAGCGTTTGCAAGTCGGCGTGCAAAGTGGTTCATTTGATATCTTCGAAGTACTCGTTTTATGCATGCTCCTGCACCGTCATGTTCTCCTTTTCCATGGCCGGTCTCAAAGAAATTCCAACAATGTTTAATGCAGGTTTTCTTATGAAGACAACACAACCAAAAAAATGATCGTGCAGATTTGAATTGACCTGCGCATCCGTCTGACCATATCCAATGTTCATTGAATGTTATTCCATGATTTTTCAATGAATCATAATTTTTTCCAAAACAATGTTGTACAAAACATGTATCATGCGTACGATCGTCACTGATATAAAAATGATATTCTTTAATGATATGTCGATTTTCACTCGTGATTTCTATATGATCGACATTTTGTTCAGCATGTCTATATAGAATATGAACGAGCATGGAGACTTGGTCAGAGTGATAGTATTCACTCTGAATTTCTTTGTGTGGAGCAAATGTGTAGTTTTCTGCAAAATCAATCACTGACAAAATGGTTCCTGGTGGAAAAACTTCACGAGATTTTTTGAATTGCAAGTCTTGCCATCGAGCTCTATGGGAATGCATGGTGTATTTGTAAATTTTTGCTTCAAACTTTCTCAAAAAGTCTATTAGAAAATTTTCGTCTTCTCGTAATTCGATTCTTTTAACACTATCTGCACCTTGAATCGATGTACTGGTATATTCATATCTCTTCCATTTCACTTTCATGTTGGACAATTATTGATCATTTATATCAATACGATATTTGTTTTTAAATTTAGTCAAATTTCCACAATCATCGCATTTTTTACCACCAACACATTTCTTTTTGTAAAATAGTTCATCGCTTTCTCTTTCACATAGAATTTGAGATATGAATTCACGGATAGTGGAAGGAGGAGGTGAATCCTTCCATAATGTTCTACCGAAATCAAGGAATGTGTCATAATATAACTCAAATTGCACATGATAACGACAACAACAAGTGTTGCGTACGGTAATAGGTTTTACATACCATGGTTTTTGTTGAACAAAAGCACTGAGTGAAACTTGAATTTGACGATTCTCTTCTTTGAACTTGTTGAATAACTCTATTTGAGTGGTTTCCAAGAGATGTTTTTCATGTTCTTCGTATTGATTTCGTGCTATTCTTCTTCGC
The DNA here is from genome assembly GCA_034641835.2 of Pinus albicaulis. NCBI lineage: Eukaryota > Viridiplantae > Streptophyta > Pinopsida > Pinales > Pinaceae > Pinus > Pinus albicaulis. The sequence goes on from CM076576.1 coordinate 880,638,107, forward strand.
ATCACATGTCTTGCAGTGGGTGAAACACACGAATTGTTCTTCCAATATTCATATATTATTTTTTTAACATCTTCTCCAAGTCTATCTTTGTATGGTTGCCTACAAATAGCTCTCCAACAAGCGAGTTCATCATTTACGTCTATTTGCGGTCGAAATTTTCGATGTTTGTGCAGAGTTTTTCGCGAGGTTCCCAGTGCTCGTGCCATAGATGTTAGATTCAAACGATTCTCTTGAGTACTTGGTGAAACCATTGCCATTTGTATTCCTCTACGTATATTTGAAACATCTTTATCTCTAGATCTGTTAATTGACTCTATAGCACTACTCATATTTTTTATCACCTCTTCTTTCATTTTTTTATCTTTGGTTGATTTTCGAATACCCAATAGTGTCGTCGCTTCTTTTAATTTCTTTGATGATAGGAGACCTTTCAACATTTGAGCTTAAACTGTCACTTGCTCAGTTTTGAAAAACATTTCAAAAATTTTATCGACACGATATCGTATAACATAGTCAGGTTTTTTATCTCCATATGTGTGAGTGTCAACATTTTCTAACATCTCATTATCGATAGTGATTTCATCTGTACATATTCGAAAAAATAGTACATATTCAATAAATCACTAAATTAATAAATATGTCGATAAATATTAGGAAAATTTTAAATATATCAATAGATCATAATATTTACATTTACATACCCGCTTCAATTTCTGCTTGAGGTTGATTTTCTTCTTCAATATTTTGAGGAGTATCTCTGTTTGTTTACATTAAACAAAATATTTTTCAAACTAGTTCATCAAATAAAAATTAAGCTTCACATTCTACATTGGGAAAACTTTAAAAATATATCAATAGATCATAATATTTACATTTACATACCTGCTTCAATTTCTGCTTGAGGTTGATTTTCTTCTTCAATATTTTGAGGAATATCTCTGTCTGTTTACATCAAACGAAATATTTTTCAAACTAGTTCATCAAATAAAAATTAAGCTTCACATTTTACATTAGGAAAATTTTAAATATATATCAATAGATCATGTAATATTTACGTTTACATACCTGCTTCAATTTCTGCTTGAGGTTGATTTTCCTCTTCAATATTTGAGAGAGCTTCTAACTTTCTTCTTCGATATTGTCTCGTCTCTTCTCTACGTTCCTCAGGCTTTCTTTTTCGATCATATTTTCTCACACAAGTTCTTCGATTTCCCATGATAATAGGGTATGAGGTTAAAAAAATTTCCTTCAAAAAATTAGACAATAACTCAATTACAAACAATATCACAAAAGATTTAATTTAAAAAAATCTTTTCTAAAAAATACGTAATCCAATCCAAAACACGTACATACCTCTAAGAAAAATCACACCGCCTCTAAGAAATGTCTTCCAAAAAAATTCTTTAAATCCAAAATGTGAAGAAAAATTTTTGAACAAAGAAGCTCAAAAGATTTATTTCAACACAAAACACTTACATACCTCCAAGAAAAATCACGTCGCCTCCAAAAAAATGTCTTCCCAAAAAGTTCTTTAAACTCAAACTTTGAACCTCCAAGAAAAATCGCGCCGCCTCCAGAAAATGTCTTCCAAAAAAATTTTTTAAACCCAAACTTTGAAGAAAAGTTTTTGAATTCAAACCAAGTTGTAAAATGAAATGAAGTGCGAAATGTGCGAAAATTGTGAATCATTTCACGGCAATTTATATTGACGTGAAATATGTGTTTTGTAGGGGGCTCCACAAAAATTTCCGGCCGACGGAGAATTGCACAATAGTTCGACCGAACTTTTGATAAGAAGTTCGGCCGAACTATTAAGACGTTAGTTTTAGCGGCTCGTAAGCGGAAAACATAGTTCGGCCGAACTTTCACTAATAGTTCGGCCGAACTAACGCGTCACCAATTACGCAGAACCAAGCTTTGAAAACGGTTCTGCAACTTTGGACTGATTAAACTCCATGAAAACTTGTTAATTAACTGTCGGAACCAAGACAAGCATTTTCAGAATTGAATCTACTTTCAGGACATATAAATTTTATGGAATTTCGTAAACGTTTATTAATTTTAATTATTTTTCTAATAAAATGAGTGCAAACAATTTTTGAGGGTCATCGTGATTCAGTGAAATCAAAATTTTGTGTCTCCCAAAATACATTGTAAAAAAAATTGAAAAAATTATGGGGCATTACATAGGTCTGTTGACTCTAATGGGTAGCTTTTAGATTTTTAGTTTATAACTTATATGTTAAGAAATTTGTTGCCATGCGAAACATATCAAAAATTAACAGTTTTTCGTATTGGACCAGTTCAAAAAATTCTAGTAATTATGATATGCATCCATTGGCTTTGTAAATATGACGAAACCAAAGTAGACTCTGTCTAGATTGTTGTAACACATTTTGTTTTTTCAAAAACACAAATTTTCAATGAATACAACGTTGCCACATAACATGACTTCTTATGAATTCTTTGATTGTTAAGAAACACACACTCAAAGAAATGTTAAGTTGACATATCAAATCTGCATAAAAAAATTTCAATAAATAAGTAATAGAAAGCTAACAAAATTTCTCACAACTTTTATTTTTATCGCAAAATGAAATTCTACACAAAAAAATTGTTATAGTTTGCAGAAAGTTGAAGAACCGAAAAAAATGAAAAATTTTTCTCAAAAAAGGGGAAAAAGTGTAACCCAGCTTCACATTTTTACCCTAACTAGTAGAAGTGCTAAAAGAATTGATTTACAAGAAAAAGAAATTTTTGTGACATATTTTTTGAAGAAGTTTGAGACTGAAATTTATAAATACACCAAGCATTCGCATATAGCTCGATGGTAGGACCTACAATTCAAAAAATCCAATGAAAATTTTCCACCATGGACCATTTTGTCAATAGTTAATTTTGTAGAGAATTACACATTTGTTGCAAAAAAATAAATACAAAGTGTATATTATCATTCTAGCAAAGTCTCTATGCTTGTCCATATTCTATATAGACATGCTAAAAAAAATGTTGATCATATAGAAAGCACCAATGAGAATCGGCATGTTATTAAAGAATATCACCTTTATATCAGCAATTATAGCACACATGATACGCATTTTGTACATTGTTTTTATAATATTTATGAATCATTGAAAGGTCGTGGAGTAAAAATCAATGAACATTGGATATGGTCAGATGGATGTGTAGGTCAACTCAAATATTCACTATCATTCTTTTGGTTATGTCAATTCATAGGAAAACCCACATTAAACATTGTTGGAATTTCTTTGGTACAAGTCATGGAAAAGGAAAACTGATCCAGGTGGATAATGGTGGCTACCAGCCTATTAAACTTGGACCCCCACCATTGTTTCTTTCAATTTTTTAGTTACCTTAATTATATCACAATTTACTATTTTTGGAAGGTTTTTGGGTCATGAACTTTTGGAGTTGTTTTGAGGCCCTAAACGACATTATTTTGAAAAATCACATATGGCGAATATGAGTATTTAATTTGATGTTCTCTATTGTTAGGTTTAGTACTTGGATACATATTTCCAACGATATATCATGTGAGTCAAACAAAGATCATATGCCAAAGTTACGCCCCTAGGAAATTGATGTACCAATTTACCCCTACAGGGCCCATAGTTTTATGTTTCATATCCTAGGGTTAGTTTTTTTTATGTTTAAGGTTTTTCATTATTTCTTAACAATAAATACGTCTTTTATCTTTATTGTAACGCAGTTTAGAGGCCTTTATATGCCACATCTCTTCTCATAAATAAGCTACCAACGCCATAGCTAGCATTAGGGGAATTTTGAGGTCTAAAACTGGCCACCTAAGAAAAATGTACAACCAAAATCAACTTTATAAGAACCAATAGGATTCAATATGATGATGTCAACCATGGGGGATGATTCACCATTTTTTAAGTAAAAGGGTAAAGATATTAAAAAATAATAAAATAATAAAACTACTTTCTCAACTCGTATTTTCAACTTATTTCCCAAATTGTTTACTCAAATTTCGAGCGAGAGTACTTGTTATATGAAAATTTTAATTACTCATCCAAGGAGTACCCATGTTTCATACTTTCTATGGACTCTACTACATGAAAAATGAGAAATACATGAAAACACGTGATTGCTATCATGTTTTTCATGTAGCAGGATCTATCAAAAGTATGCAACATGGGTACTCCTTGGATGAGGAATTAAATTTTTCATCCAACGAGTACTCACGCTTGAAATTTGAGTAAAAATTTTGGGAGATACATTGAGAATACAAGTTGAAAAAAATAAGAATTGTGCATGTTGAGTCAACAGTATGGACTACTGATTGGGTTGTCCCTGTAATGTTTTTTTTCAAAATTTTGATTGTTTAACAAAGTGGATATAATGCATTTCTGGGAGCATACGGTGTCACTTTTTTGTGAAACAAATTGCACCAAATTCATAACAACAAGATCTATGCGGCCGTTTAGGTTCCACATCAATCCGACAACTTTTATTTTTCAGCATAATTTTGAGAACCCGGTCACTCCTCCCCACTAGGAGATTTTGGACCCAAAAATATCACTTTCATTTGTTCAGTACATGAGGGTACAGTTCCCTCACCTTTCCAATCTCGATCCATTTGGCCTTAGAAGGATTTATTCCTTTGAGCCCCACACGAAGGTAGTCGACACTCCCTCTTTTTGAAGTCCTTGTTCGTATGTCATGTATGGTGTCTTGTTGAAGCTCATCAAGGTATTGAGGAGAAAAGTCTTCAATATAAGGAATCTAAACTTGTTCTCCTTGATCTTCAATCAATGGAGGCTCATACAACCTCAAGTTCTCAACATCAACAATAGATTAGATTTTCATTTATGAAGGAAAATCTAACTTGAAGGCATTTTCACTAATGTTTTCCAAAATTCTGAAAGGACCATAACAAATTGGTTTCAGTTTTTTACCTTCCCCTTGAAGCCTCTCTTGCATGGAAAATTTTAGGGGCTAATATTAAAAAGTGGGCCAATTTTCCATGATTTTTCCAAAAAAACATTCACTAAATTCCATTTTTTATAAAAACGATTCGCCCAAATTTTACAATATAAAATTATTTTACATTAAAAATCGCCAACATTATATAGAGAATACATATAAAATCATTATAAATTTTAATAATTTTACAAATACATCAATAAAAATTTTATAGTTTGCATATTAGGGACTAGTGAGATTCGCCAATGTTTTTAAAATTCAAGATAATTTTCCATCCTTAAAATTTTCCCTGCTCTCTTGCTAATGTGAAGCCAAACTTCATCAACAACTTGGAACTTGTGATCTACACGATGCTTTTTGTGCCTTTCTTTGTACTTTATTTGGCTCTTTTCAAGCTGATCTTGAACTGTTTAATGTATTAATTAGAATTTTTATATGAACTTATCATCTTTGTATCCAAGACATGCCTCAAATGGAGATGTTTGTGTAGAGAAGTGTTTTGCATGATTGTAAGCATGTTGAATGTAGTGCAAGTTTTCATCCCACAACTCAGGATGCTTGCTGCAATATCCTCGAAGAAGATACATGACTATTCGATTGACCACCTCAGTTTTACAATCTGTTTTCCGATGAAAGGTTGTACTCTTATTCATCTTCGTGTCCATCAAGTCCCACAAACTTGACAAAAAATTCCCAACAAATCGATAATCTCGATCACTAATAATGGATGTGGGAAAACCAAAATGAACCCAAACATGCTGAAAGAATAAGTGAGTTGTTTGTTCAGTTGTGATTTTGTTTTTACATGGCATTAGTATACACATATTGTTGAACCTATCCACAACTACATACAAATAATCATGACCTGTTTTTGACAAAGGACGACCTCCTAAAAAATCACTAGAGACACTCTCCCATGGACGTGAAGGTACAAAAAGTGGTGTGTACAATCCTAACTTCCTATTGATAGGCATACTGACTGCGCATAATGAACAACCTTTAATGAAACGTGACACACTTTCAAGCATATGAGGCCAATAATAACACCTCTGAAGGTGTGCCACTATTTTTCTTACACTGAAATGTTTAGCAATAAGATAAGTGTGTGCTTCACTTATGACATTCACTCTGCCCCCCATGGAATAAAGATATTTCCCAAATGATACAACAAGTTATTATGTAAATGGTAATCCAATTCCTCTACTTGGTTTCCTTAACTCAAGATTTCATAAACATCTTGAAAGTCATTATCACATGCCTATTTATCAACGTAAATTTCATGCAAAACATAATTATGCTTGAGTAAAGTAGCTGCACTAATAATAGGCCTAGAAATCATATCAACAACCTTGTTGTAGATCCCTTTCTTATACCTGATGACCGAGTGGAATTTTTGTAAGAAACCCATCCATTGAAAATGCCTTGACTACTGCAACTTAGTTTACGATTGCAAGTATTGCAATGGTTGGTGGTCGGTGTGTATGATGGTTTCCTTTCTCATCAAGTAGTGTTTCCATTTTTTCACACTTTGAACCAACGCATAAAGCACTTTGTCATAAGTAGGATAGCTAATCACTGCACCATTTAAAGTTTATAAATTAAATGAAATGGGCTTCCCATGTTGCTTGAGGACTGTGCCCATGGCATAGTCACTTGAATCAGTTTGAATCTCAAAGGATTGTCTCAAGTCCGGTAATGCAAGTACTAGGGTTGAACTGATCTTCTCTTTCCAATCATCAAATTATTTTTGTTGCTTGCCTCCCCATTGGAAGGCCTTTTTCACACTATTCAATGCATGTAAAGGAGCTATGATAAAATATAAGTTAGCAATAAACTTCCTCCAATCATTAGGGGACTTTTGAGGTCTAAAATGGGCCTCCTAAGGAAATTATAAAATAATAGTGGAAATAATAAAATAAGATTTGATTACATCATAAAATTTTAGAGGTAAAAAAGGAAAAATTACTTTTGAACTCGTATTTTCATCTTATCTCCCAAAGTTTTTACTCAAATTTTGAGAGGGAGTACTCGTTGGATGCAAAACGTTTGATGGACCCTACTACACGAAAAATGAGAAATACATGAAAACTGTGATTGAAATCATGTTTTTAATGTATTTCTCATTTTTCCTGTAGTAGGGTCCATCGAAAGTATGTAACATGGGTACTCCTTGGATGAGGAATTAAATTTAGCATCCAATGAGTACTCCAGCTCAAAATTTGAGTAAAAAATTTGGGAGATAAGTTGAAAATACGAGTTGAAAAAATAGTTTTATTATTTTATTATTTTTTAATATTTTTACCCTTTTACTTGAAAAATGGTGAATCATCCCCCATGGTTGACATCATTATCTTGAATCCTATTGGTTATTATAAAGTTTATTTGGTTGTAAATTTTTCTTAGGGGGCCCATTTTAGACCTCAAAATTCCCCTAATGATTGGGCTGCTCCCCAAAAAATTCTTACCTTCGTGATTGTCTTGGGCGTTGGCCAATTCACAATGACCTCAACCTTAGAGGTGTCTATCCTCAACTCACCTCCTCCAACAATATGCTGCAAGTACAACAAATAATTTTTACCAAACTCACATTTTGACATCTTCAAAAACAATTGTTCTTTCCTTAAGACATCAAGTACTTTTCTTACATGCATGACATGTTCATCGAGTGATTTACTAAAATTTAAGATATCATCTAAGTAGACAATGACAAACTCATCAATAAATGGCCTTAAAACATCATTCGTCACACACATGAAGTTAGGAGGAGAATTATATAAAACAAAAGGCATAACAAGCCATTCAGACAAACCTTGCTTTGTTTTCAATGTCATATTCCAAAAATAATTTTCATATTTCAATTGATCAAGTAAATCACCTATTCTAGGATGTGGATAACGGTTCTTTACCATTATCTTGTTCAATGCACGAAAATCTACGCACATGCACCATGTTTCATCCTACTTTGGCACGAACACAATCACTGACTCGCAAGGCGAAGTACTTGGTTAGATGAACCCTTTGTCCAAAAACTCTTGGATTTTATTTTTTATTTTAGCACGCTCTATCACTGACATCCTATACATGTCAATGTTAGGAAGAGGATAATCTTTCTACAAATTTATCTCATGTTGGATTCCCCTTTTGGGAGGTAACCCCTTTGGCTCTTGAAACATCTCGTTATTTTGATTAACCACTTCAATCAAATTAGATAAAAAAATTTGGATCACAACCTTGGAATGCCTCATAATCAACATCATTCTTTGATTTAATCATAAGAAGCACAAAATTATTGCTTGAATTCACTAGTATTTTCATTTTCCTAGCATTAACTATTGAAAGATTTAGTTTCTTGCAATGAGCTCTCACAATATACTCCACACCATTTTTGAACAAGTGATACTTGTTTTCATGGCAATAGAAGATATATTTTCTATCATAGAGGTAAGGACTACCCAAAACAATTCCTGAAATATCAAGTGGTACAACATCTAATTCAACTTCGTCAATGAAGTTTGATGTGATTGCATTCCAAAGAATACACTTTCTTGTAACCTACAAATTTGTGTTCTTGCATATCCAACCCAATGGATATGGTTTGTGTTGGGGAATGGTTTCAAGATTAAGTTTCTTGACTGTGTCTTCAGATATCAAGTCTTCTTGAGACCCAATATCAAATAATCTGTCGATTTTTGTATGTTTTGACATAACCCTCACATGAAATAATTCAATTTGTGTTTCTTCATTTGGAGTACTAATGTGACAATTTGATGAGCTAGTGCTAGCAATGGATTATTTTCCCTTCATACCCACGGCTGTAATTTTTGTATCATAACCCAAGTCGAATCCCAAATCTTGTTGAGTGGTTGCAACTATTTTTTGTTTTCCCTTGTTGTTGAATTTCTTGGGCCTCATCTCTAGATGAAGCTTCCAACAAGGGTCTTCGTCATGACCCTCTTTGGAACAATGTTTGCATGTCATTTTATCTCCTTTATTTTTAATGGATGCATTTTTCTTTCCCTTTCCTTTGACACCCTTTCCTTTTTCTCCACCCTTAAATGGATTCTTTTTACCCTCTTCTAGAATATTTTTCCCTCTTGCCTCAAGGTGGGTGGCTTGCACACAAACCTAATCTAGGCTAGTGGGACTGAACATAAGGATATTATTCCTTAGGTAGCTATGTAAGCCCCTTATATACTTCAGCAATGTGTCTTTTGAATGTGAATCAACACCTAACATAAGAGCTCGTTTTCTAAATTATTGGGTGTAATATTGCACACTTTGACCCTTAAGTTGTCTAAAGTTCTACCAATTCCTGATGGCTTTTTGCATATATGCTAGAGGGTAAAATTGTATTTTAATTGCATAAATGAAATTAGACCAAGAGAGTGAGACCTTACCATGCATTTTAATCTCATCTTGTGTCTTGGCTTCCCACCGTACTAGCACTGCACCCTCTAGTCTTAAGGAAGCTAGTTGTATTTTTGTATCATCATCTTGAAGTTTTTGAATTCTACAATAGACCTCCAATTGACGAACCTAATTGTCCATCTTATGTGCATTCACTTCACCATTATACATAGACAGCTCAAATTTGATATAAAGTTGTAACAAGGGTTTTTTACCAATTCCTCTTAAGGTAGGTTGATTATTATGTGTAATGGTTGTAGTAGTGGAAGAGGATGAAGATGAAGGTGAAGATGATGGTGAGGATTATTGTGGAGTAGATGGTGACTTATCACCATTTCCATTACCTTCTCCTCCTGGAGAACCCTCTCCTCTTGGAGGCATGGAGATTTCACCCTGCAACCTTGTGTTCCTCTCTTTATAGAGGACCTTCACCAGCTCAATCATGTCAAAGAAAACCTTCCTAAAAGCCTTCTCATCCTCTGACATGTTATTAATTCCTCCTTCATGAGACATGCTTACTAAAGTTTCTACTGCAACTGGAGGTGAATCTTGTGGTGGAAATTGTGGCAGTTTTGCCCTCCTTCTCCTAGCTCCAACTAGAGAACCTGCACCCACAAGCTTGCATTCTCCTCTCTTGAGCTTCAACCTCGTAATCATTTAAACACTTGCAAAACAAACTAAATCCTCTTTTCTCAAGTAAACCTAGTGCTCTGATACCAACTTGATCTGAATGGGAATATTAGTTCTGTTGTGCTAAGTTCCAATTCAGATTCCCCTTATTCAATCTCAATACATGTTCACCTTCTCTAAAAAAAGGGGGATGTAAATGAGGGGATGTAGAAATATCTTGATGTTTCAGAATGAAAGTGTCGCTCTGACACTACATCAACATTAACATCTTAGACTTCTTGACAGTTGTCGAGAAGTCATGGGAACATTATCCTATAGTATAAAGTTGCTTTAGTTGGAGTTGATTCCAAGAAAATAATGACACAACTTAACCCTCTCGCTTGTCAAGGCGTTGTATCTAACAACGAAGAATCATGCAACTAACAACTGTGATGGTTAAAAGAAAACAAAAAAAAACTAGGTACCATGCTTTGGCCCTAGAGTACTATAGAGCCTCAACTTCATTTTGTTTGTGAATTAAAGAAAAGAAATTGACTACATTATACTAACATTATGTAATATAATTGACTGCAATACCCTTTATATGCGAACAATTAAATAAACGATATCCCTCCTTAGTAATTTCAAATATTAGATACATACATGAGTAAAAGATTAAGTGAAGACATATCATATAATTAATTCTTACTCATTAGTGATGCTTTAAGTGTTGTTTGATATACTTATACTATAATGTTACAATCTTAATAATATGAATGATACACATTATTAATTCATAATGAATAAGACCTCATTATACAACAATTAAAAAATTATGAAAGAACATTATTTGACCATTTTTTATCATATGCGTTTAGTTAAACAAAATGGCTTTGTTGGGGTTTGAAATTGTGACATGCAAGTTGCATGACTAGTGACTTTAGCACTAGACCACATGCACAACTTATGTAATGGATTTTTTTTATATAGTTTAATTGTTGCACATATGTATTTATTTTATGGAAATAAAACCTTAATTTATTATGTAAATTGTATGATTAGATTATTAATAAATAAAATTTATTTTTCATAACAACTAAATGTTATAAAAAAGACATGTAGCCAATAAAAAAAGTTACTAAAGTAGACAAAAATAAAATAAAAATAAAAGAATATGGCTAACTAAAAAAAATATGAAATAAACTAAAATTAAGCATGTTATTTACAAAGCTATAGTTAGTGTAAGAAATTGTAATACATAATGAAAAACGTAGAATTTACATTACATGAAAATTACATAACTTTACATCTGTAAAAAAGAAATGAAACACTTTTATACATAGGACAATAAAGATAAAATTCAAAAATAAATAAGAAAACGTATGTCCATATGCCAAAGGCCATTGAAAGAGAGATTTGAGCAACCAGAAAAGTCCTTTTTAGTCCAGTGAGATATGCATGAAAAAGGATATGCAAGAAAATGGAAAGGTGATGTACAATGGTTTTAAATTGGTCAATAGGAAAGAAGAAGATCACATCTTATACAACAATCACAAAGTCAATACCAATTTCAATAGTAAAATAGTGAAAAAAATGTTATTTCCTAGCTATAAACCAGTGGAGCTATGTAGTCACCTTCTCCTTGATAAAGCTACTTGCAAACTAAAAATGACATCACACAAGTAGAATTCAGTTGCATGAAGAAGGAAACTAGGAAGAGAAGAAAGAAAACCTTACCACAAGTGGCCCTCACTCACAAATAGGCAGCATCTGGGTAAGCAAAAGGGGAATCCTGTGTTTGAAGTCACTGCTTGATAGGTGGTAAATCCTTTGTTTGAAGTCACTGCTTGATAGGCCTCCTAAGACAGTTGAATGGTCTCGATTCTCCTCAACTGGTCGTCGGAAGATTGGTGGCTTGGTGGTTGCATTTGTTCTATTCATTTGGAAACTGTCCTCAATCTTGTAATTTGAACATTGTTTAAATCTCCATTTCAAATCTCCATTATTTAATTTATATATTGTACGTGTAAATACATATGCTTGTCCCATCTGCGCTTTTTAAAATATGATACATATTTGTTTATTATAAGTAAATATATTTTATTTTTATTTTTAAATAGTTGCCACTCCATGTGTAATGGATAGCACTTTATCGTAGAGGATGCAAAGAAACAATGCAGACATCATATGTTTTAGAGGGTTTGAATCATTGTCATTATTGTTATCTCCCAATCGAATCATTATTGGAAGATCATTTCCACTCATTACCTTAATGATAAAACAACCTTTCGTCTTTCCATATCATATCTCACCTACTTCAAGTTTCATTGTGCGATAACAGCCTTTCTTGAGCAAGAGCTTGATGCAACCAGCTCAACAAAAGCTTTTCCACATACTCTATTGTATGATCGATTTCTGTTCTTGTAGCGTCGTGAATAAGATCTGCCAATTCCTCCACGTGACCAACTACTAACTCTAGCCATTTGCGCAGCTGAGCAGGCACAAAAACTCATTTATGTTTCCCAGATTCTCGCCAACGATAATTGCCCTTAGTCGACCCAGACTTAGTTAACTGTCTTTCTCCCATCTAATATCTCCATTTGGCACTGTAACCAATGAGGCTAGACGCTCATTTTTTTTCGAAAGAAGAAAGCATCGTCTTTTCATTATAAAAAAAATGTTACGACAACATGTTACAAAATAGTCGTCCACATCAACTGGATAAATCTCCCATTATCTAATAGACCTCATAGCCTATTTACTGCTTAGAGTCTAATAAAAAATTCTGCCAAGTCTACAAAGATTGTATTTTCAAAACTAATCAACAATATATTTAACATAAAAATAAATACAACTGCACAAAAAAATAAGTGCAGATATGTTCATTATCCCTGTTTGCCATCAAAAAAATGGAAACATTATTCCATTTGCTCACGCTGTCTTACAGGATTTTGATGCTCCCTGCATTTGATAAAGATCCCTAGTCGAAAGCAGGAAAAAAATCACACTTGCTTCAACTGACACTTATCCCTTAGACAAAGTGTGGACAACCCAGTTTTTTTCTCCGTAGATGTGCATAAATGAGATGTGCTGAAATGAAAACTCCAGGGTTCGAATACGCCTCATATAGTTGGATAGCATGGGTTAAAACTAGAAGACCCTGATTCCTTTTGAATCCCCAAACACATTCAAAACTTTGATACCTAGTCATTTAGCACAAATCATAACTATAGAGAAATTAATTCTACTCATTTGTTAGTACCATTTCTTCCCTGCTATCAAAATTGACATAATTTGTCAGACTTTATAACAATGTATCCCCACATACACACCTTTTATACATGCATGCACCATTAAAAAACCAAAAGCGAATTCCTTCCAAATATCTCATTTGAATTGTTCTTTTACTCCATTTTTTTTTTCAGATGAATGATCTCCCCATAATAAGAAACTATCTTAACCAACGTATTCCCAACATCTACCACTTTCTGCTCGAAAATCTTACAGGTCCAACATAACCATATGCCCAAAAATATGTAAAAGAGCAAAGCCCCATACTCCTTTTGTGAGACGACAAAAAAAAAAAAACATGAATTGAGCCCTTCATCCAAATGCAGTCAATGTTTAATAGTCTCATCACCCCTTCCCATATTCCAGATGCAAATGGATATAACAGAAATAGGTGGCACACAGCCTCCAAATACCCCATACAAGAATGCAGATACCATGCCAATAAAACCCCTTGATCAAATTCTCCAGTGCATGTTTAATTCAAATTGTAATTCATTGCCCTCTCTGCCGAGACATGCCCTGGACCAAAACTATGGGGGTGAACAACAACAGAATTCAAAATAAAAGACCGCATTGCACCAGTTAAATATTCTAAATATGTTGGGCCCCAGATGTTAACTATTATTCCATCATCCCTATGCCAGTTGTCGTCAATGGGATACCTGGAATGCCACGCGCAGTTTCTGAGCACACGAGTGCAAGGAACGCGTGATTCTTGATAACTTGAATTTTTGGTCAGCAGAGAAACGTTGCAGCCCTTCTACGGACTGTAGTTGATGCACCATGCTTGGTCTTGCACCATAGATTGCTTTTCTCGTGCAACATTTACATTGAGCGTCATGATGATGTCCCTGTGAGCACATAAACGGATTCATAGCCTATAGCGAGTGTGAGATCGGTGAAATACATTGTGATATGAGGGTAGCGAAGATGGAGTTTTGAAGAATTCAGAGTGATTGTCAAGATCGAATCGTTACATTAGAGTTTCCGTTGAATATTTTTGTTGGGAATACAAATTTATCTGAGCCTTGTCCTATCCTTAGCTGCATGAAATTGATCCTCTTATCATCCGGCATAGTTCCCAAAAATAGCCCGAGAATCTCCAACATTTGCATTCATCGGTTCGTGACCCTTTTCGCCCTTTCTCGTTATCTTCTCGCATATGATTTTTATTTGAAAGCGTTGCATCCCACATTGTTTGTGGTTGAAAGAATGTGGTATATATACTGTATTTATTGCCATGATAGATCTATGCCAAGGGTGGCGGGTTTTAATTTGGGAGCTCACTTGACTTGGTTATGAAACCGTATAACTCTACAGAATGCTCTACATTCTCAATACAACTCAACCAATATATAGCATATATAGATGTAGGCAAGTTAGAACCCTACCCTAAGAAATAGAAACTAATTCTTATTCTAAGGTTTCATGAACCAACTCTCACAAATTAAGGATTCTCCATTATCTTTTAACACTCCCCTTTAATGGAAAAGGGGTTCACAAATATACCTAACATCTCCCTGAACATTTCAATTTCAATTTTGCCAAGAGACTTGATGAAAATGTCTGCAACATTATCACAAGTTTTACAATATACAAGATGGATTTATTTATATTGAACTTTCACCCTGACAAAGTGAAATTGTGTATCAATGTGCTTAGTGTTCTTGTGGAACACCGAATTATTAGCTAGTTTGATTGAACTTTGGTTGTCACATCTGATAGTTGTTGCATCTTTTTGTTCTTCTCCAACATCCTGGAGAAGTCTCTACAACCAAACTGCCTCACATGTTGCTGCGCACATGGCTTGATACTCTTCTTTCGCTGAGGAAATGGAAATTGTGTTCTGTTTCTTACTACTTGATGCAATCACCCTGGATCCAATGTTGAATGCATAACATTTTATGGATCTTCCGTCGTCTACATTTCCAGCCCAGTCAGAATCTGTAAACTCTGTCAATCTAACATCAAAAGAATCAATATAAATAATACCATAATCTACAGTTTCTTGTAGATACCTTAAAACACCTTTCGCTGCAATCCAGTGACTTTCAAGTGGCTTGACATGAATTTACCTAACACACTAACTGCATAAGCCAAATTTGGTCTTGTAGTGGTTAAGTAGATTAAACTCCCAACCAACTGTCGATAAAATGTCGCATCTACCTCTTTAGAGCCATAGTCACTCTAAATTTTTAATGTTCTGTTGTAATGGTATTGTTGCAGCCTTACACTGATCCATCCTGAATCTTTCTAGTAGACCTTTGACATACTTACCCTGGGACAGAAACGTTTTTCCTAAATCTCTCCAGATCTCAAGATCGAAATAGTATCTTAGTTCACCAAGGTCTTTCATTTCGAACATTTGTGACATTTGCAGCTTGATTTATTTGATTAGATCAGCAACGTCACTTGTAATAATTAAATCATCTACATACAAAGAAATCAACACTATACACCCATTTTCATGTTTTACAGTATACAGATTAGGGTCGTTATTACTTCTATTATAACTGTGTTGCAGAAAAAATGAATCTATCTTTTCATACCATGACCTGGGTGCTTGTTTTATTCCATATAAATATTTATTTAATCTGCAGACTAAATGTTCTTTCCCTTTCTGGACAAACCCCTCAAGTTTCTCTAAGTAAACCTCCTCTTTCAACTCCCCATTTAAATATGCAGACTTTACATCGAGTTGGTGAATCATCTAGTGCTTTCTAGTAGCTAAAGCAATCGTCATTCTGATAGTATTTAGTTTAGCTACGGGGGCGAAGGTTTCCTCATAATCAATACCTTATTTTTGTGAATACCCCTTTATTACCAATCTTTATTTTAATTTATCTATGTTTCTGTTTGCATTAATCTTGGGTTGATACAACCATTTCCAACCTATGGTTGGTTTCCCTTCAGGAAGTTCAACTAGCTCCCAAGCGTTATTTTTAAGAATAGATTGATATTCTTGTTCCATAGCTTCTTTCCATTCACTACATTGATTTTCTTCTCTATAACTAGAAGGTTCAATAACATTCATAATACTAGTTATAAAGGCATTTTCCCTATATCTAGTGGGCAATTGAGTCTACCTACCTGATCTTCTGAGCATTGGTGTAGCTTCCAACCTGTTTTGAATTTCCTTTTAAGGACTCGGCTCGGTTGTTGTATCTGAACTTTCTGCTTCTGCCTTTTTCTGCTTCTCATGGCTATTACCTGTTTTTTAACTTCCTTTCACCAAAAACAGAATATCTCATTCTTCATTGATTTTATCAGATTCATCATAAACCTTCTCATGGAACATGACATCTCTACTAACAAAGATCTTGTGAGTAGAGGGATTAAACAATCTATAAGCTTTAAATTGTGAACAATACCCTACAAAGGTGCATCTTATGGCTTTTGAATCTAATTTTCTTTCGTCTTACTTTGGAATATGGGAAATGGCCTTAGACCCAAATACTCAAATGTTTTACTATAGGGTTGAATCCATACAATACTTCAAAAGGATTTTTAAACTTGAGACCTTTTGTAGGACTCCTATTTTTAAAACAAACTGCAGTATTCAACACTTCAGCCCAAAAACCATTCGGAAGATCCTTACCTTTTAGCATGCTCTGAGCACACTCGACCAATATTATGTTCTTCCTTTCCGCTACTTGGTTCTGCTGAGGAGTGTGGGGTACTGTGAATTGCTATAATATTCCATGGTATTTACAATACTTGGTAAGTTCATCCTTCCTGTATTCTCCCCCTTGATCGGAGCAGAGAATTTTTATGTACTTCCCTGTTTGATTTTCTATCATAGTTATGAAGTGCTTAAATTGTTCAAATGTATGGCTTTTATTACTCATAAAATATACCCAATAAAACTTTCTGCAACCATCAAAAAACAATAGAAAATACAGTGCACCTCCTAATGACTTTGTTTTCATCGGTCCATATAGGTCAGTGTGCACTAATTCAAGTATATCTCTCTTTTTTTTGTACTCGAATAGGGAATTCTTCTCTATGAATCTTTCATAATGCATAAGCTTCACAATCATTATGCACTTGTTTTAAAGTAGGAAGACCTCTTACCATTTCCTTTTTCTGAAGTAACAACAAATCGTTGAAGTTGGTGTGACCAAGTCTCTAGTGCCTTATCTCTTCTGTAGTCAAACTCGATGTTGTTAAAGCTCCATATGGTGCTGACCTCATATTTAATTTATACATACCTCCTATTCAAATTCCTGAAGTAATAGTCTTCATACCATCCAACAAATATTTAATATAACTATTAGATTTAAGGAATTACACCTTGATATTTTGATCTGTAATCATGGATATAGAAATCAGATCCTTTGTAACTTCGGGTACATACATTACATTTTGGATATGTTTGATATTACCATCAGGCAAAATAACAGGAATTTTCCTGTACCCATTGATCTGATAATCTCTATCATCACCAAGGTTGATTTGTGCTCCATTGTTGGTTTCTTTAAAATATTCAAACCATTTTCTGTTCCTTGTCATATGTGTGGATGCTCCCAAACCCACATACCAGATGTTTTCTTCGACATTTTCATCAGTGTCAGCCATGAACAATCTTAAATCCTGAACACTGTCATCATCTATGAAATGACCTTCATGTCCTTTATGTCTCTTATGTTCTTCATAAAATTTCTTTTTCCTACAATGCTTAGCCATATGATCGATTTTCCTACAATAGAAACATTTTACTATAGATTTGTTTCGATTCGGATACATACCTTGAGATTGATTCGGTCTTTTCAGTGGATTTCCACCATTTTGCTATGATGGATTTCCTTTTGCTCTGAAGAATTTCTTGTTTTCCATTAACGCAAGATCTGCACTCTGGGGTTTTAGACTCAATCTTCTTTCTTCTTCTTGCATTAATATTCCTGTCAGTTCTTCAAACTTTGGGGCTTTATCCCTCACACATATCCCAGTGATGAAAATTTGGCAATCATCAGTCATACCATTCATGGTAATCGTGACCAAATATGTATCTACAACTATCTCACTGATATCTGCCAATTTGTTCTTCAGATATTTGATTCGCAATATGAAAGCAAAAATTGTTTCATTCTCCTCCATCTTTATGGAGAGGATCTTGCTCTTCAAGAGTAGGAGATGATTTGTATTCATGATTTCATATAGATCCTTCAACACTATCCAAATTTTTCTTACAGATTTTCATTCTCTAATATGCGGTATGATACAGCCTTTCACTGACATCTTCAATGCCATATTTTCCCTGCTCTCTCTCTTCTCCCAGTCTTGAGTCGTTGTGGCTCTTGTTGCTGGCTTTTTCTCATCCCCATTTGCAATCATCCAGGCACTCTACGCTTCTAGCACAGTCTGCATCTTGAACTTCCAATTAGAGTAATTGGAACCATTGAGCTTGTTGCTCTCGTTCAAGTATGATTTGATTATTTGATTGTTCATTTTGACGATTCTAAAAAAACTTCGCGTAATTGATAAATAATAATAATAACGGATATACCCCAGATCCTCACAAAAATCAATATCATGATACAAATCTACCTGATCTGTGATCAATCCAACAGGTTGATTTGTGCGCTGTGCTACAGGCTCTCAACTCTTGTGCCATAGCCTCTTCCGTTTCTTAGCACGAGCTCTCTAACTCCTACACACCAGCATTAGATCTGCGCCAGATCTCTTTCTTCATCGGTGAGCTGACACAAGCAGTAGACCTGTTTCAGCTCTCTTCATTCATCGACGAACTTTTACCAGCAGTAGATCTGTCTCATATCTCTTCCCTCATTAGTGGGAAAACACTGGCATAGATCTGTTTCAGATCTCCTCTCTCCCCGTATTGGCGCCCTTACTGACCCAATTCCCGCGCTTATAGCACCGAGTTAATTTGGTGAGGTTTTTCCCTATCGACGCGCTTCTTCCATGCTTAAACGTGCTTATCAGTGCAGATAATATCCATGGGATCATGCTGATCGGTGCGAAGGCTCCTCCAATAACCGCGTTGAGGCGCAACTGTTACCCCAAAAAACCACGCTAATCTGATCAATACCTGAAAAATAAATTCCACTCAGTCATCAAGGGATTCTCCTCTGCCACCTGGATACTCATAGGGATCACATCACTCAGGCTATAATTCGGCCCTAGAGCTCTGATACTATGATAAAGTGTGATGATTGAATTAATAAATAAAAAATTGGTCAACTCTACAGTGGAGAGTCTGACTCTGCAGAACGCTCTACATTCTCAATAAAACTCAACCAATATATAGCATACATAGATGTAAGGAAGTTATAACCATACCCTAAAAAATAGAAACTAATTCCTATTCTAAATTTTTGTGAACCAACTCTCACAAATTAAAAATTCTCTATCATTTTTTAACATAAACATTAAAAAAACATTTAAAATAAACATAAACATACCTTTGTACCCATGTATTAAAATAAACATAAACATACCTCTTCTTTTTCAAAAACCATTTAAAATAAACATAAACATAACTTTCGAACCTATGTATTAAAATAAACATAACCATACCTTTTGTACCCCTGTAATAAAATAAACATAAACATACCTCTTCTTTTTCAAAAACCATTTAAACTAAACATAAAAATACCTTTTGAACCCATGTATTAACATTGGGATACATGGAAGGCTCAAAATGTGTTAACACTCATACCAATACCCTTTGAACACTTACGAAAAAAAATGGTTTATGAAAATCCATGGTGGACATAAATTTTCTTTTTTAATAAAAAGTAGCCTAGATCAAGAGTAACATGATGTTTGGGTCAAAATTACAAACATATATATGTTTCAACTCATGGTGGACGTAATTTTTCTTTTTTAATAAAAAAGAGCCTAGATCAAGATCAATTGTAATATGATGTTTGGGCCAAAATTATAAACTATGTATACATATAGGTTTCATAGCAACTATCATCAAAAAATATATATTAAATAAAAAGGAGCCTAGATCAAGTGTAACATGATGTTTGGCCAAAATTATAAACATATATATACATATAGGTTTCAACCCATGGTGGACATAATTTTTATTTTTTAATAGAAAGGAGCCTATATCAAGATCAAGTGTAACATGATGTTTGGGCCAAAATTATAAACATATGTATATATAGGTTCCATAGGAATGATTACCAAAAAATGTATATTAATAAAAAAGGGCCTAGATTAAGTGTAACATGATGTTTGGGTCAAAATTATAAACATTTTATACATATAGGTTTTGCAACATGATGTTTGGGCCAAAATTATAAACATACATATAGGTTTTATAGCTGGAATCACTAAACATTTAGAAGATTAGGGAGTAAAAAGAACACTTTTTCCAACATTTTTATAAGAACAAATAACGAATCATATTATAGCATTTTTTTAATATGGAGAGGACTTTTCACTTTGAGAATTCAATCCATAGATTAGTGTTTTTTGGGGTTTCGAATTATGTTATAGGTGTAGAAAATACATGGGGTTTTATCAGGGGAGCAATATCATACTACGTGCATTTATATTGGGGGATATATATTGAGGTAAAAATGGCATAATATATTGAGCATATAGTAGGGAGTAAAGAGTTTTTATATTGTTAGGTATAAAAAATGAAGCTCAAAGTTAATGAAAAAAATACAAAGGGGTATAAAAAATGTTAACGAAAAAATGGATACCTACAATATCTAGTAAAAGTAAGGATTTTTAAAATTGAGAAGGTGATTTCCCTGATCGCGGTGCCACGGGGGAGAAGGGAGGTGTGAGGTGGCACACGACGGCATGTACCACTCGGTCACCCGAGGATAATGACGGCAGGCGATCGCAGGGGCAGTACCATCACACACAGGTTATAATGACTATTGACGATTATGGTGGAGGCCAACTAACCCTATCAAAATAGTTTGGGAAAAAACACTCGTGTCTTAAGAGGTTTATGAAAGCAGTCGTAGGAAAGGGTGGTATCATTTTCCGGCATAATTTTGAAGGAGGAGCAGGCGCAGTGCAGGGGAAGGTTGGAGCATTGCATCCTCATCATGTCACCTGGTATGTGGTTTGTCTCCTTACTATGTATTCTGCAGTCTTCTTAAACACTCTTCCGGTCTGTTACAGAACAAATGTCTGCGAGGAGATGTTTCCATCCTTGTTCAATTGGAATTTAGTTTATTATCTGGTTTTTTATGGAAGCTGTCAAACCTCTGTGGGCTTGCATGGCTCTCAATGGTACAATCATGGTTCCATTTGTGTTTACAATCATTATTAAAATTGTGGTTATTATTTCTGCATTGTCTCGAGTCAAGGGGATTTAGGTTTATTTTCTTTACAACCTCTCTATTTCAGTCTTTTGTGTATTGCTTCTACATTTCTTGGCTCCATGGCCTCCATTGTTGATCCACTATTTCCATATCCCTACCACTCTAGGCTTCAGTCTTCCTATACCCCACACACTGTGTGTAATGATAGGGCATTGGCCTTCTTTTCCCAGAATTATGAGTTACATTACATGGCTAAAAATGACTACCCTGCTAATGGTGCTCGTAGAAATTTTGTCTCTGGACCTCCTCCCCCTCATTTATTCTGTTATGTGTCCGGTTCTCTGTCGGGGTTGTGGGCAGATCTATGTGTCCTAAGGTTTCATCATGTTCTTAGTAGTTTAAACTCTGATTATAAAGGTTGCAGTTTGGTTTCTATGGGCCTCTCGCTAGCTGGGTCGAAGTCTTTGCGGGTCTATAACCTCTCGGTGTCGAGGAATTTCAATTTTTCTATTCGTCCATTAGGGTTCAAGTGTCTGTGTCTCGTCATGCATTCCCATTTCTATCTGAATAATGCTTCTAATTCCACCACCTTGAGAAGGGAGAATGTGGACGGAAATTTCCTTACTGATTTCCAGGATGTCACACCCGGCAGTGTGGGTCATTTTCATTGTTGTTTGTATAAAAAAATTATTTAAAACCTCTTCGATGCCTATTTGGTTGGTATTCCTCCATATGTTTGAAACCTTATCGCTGGTTGGGAGAGAGAATCTAATACCAAAGAGGAAGGAGAAATTCAAGAGGAGGAAATGGATTTCCTAAAAGACCCGGTAACACAAGAAGTAGACTATCACTATTCCACTAGTCTATCCATACATAATAGACACTTAAATGCATTCTGGCCAAGGCAATCATGAGTATACAGGAAATTGGAGGAGACCCAAAAGTTGCTTCTATTTTGCAAGACATAAGAAGAGAGATTCAAGAAATCCACGTGTCTCAGCAACATGAGACTGTTCGTCTTAGCCACATAGATCATCAGTTACAAACCATGCACCAATTGAATCTTCGGATGATTGACACAATATTTTCTCTAGTTTTTCTTTATGAATTTTGTTGATAGCATTTACTTTTTGCAGTTAGAATATGTAAGATATAGTTAACTAGACATAGTTGATAGTAGGAGGTTTAAACGTTTTCAAGTTGGCTTATAACAATATTTGATATGATGTAATCTACCTTTCTTTTATTAATAGAAAATAGAAACCCATGCTAAACTTACAACAATTTTTTATTTTTTTTAATTAATAAAAATTAAATAATATAATTTTTAAAAGTATTTTTTTAATGTGTAAAAAAATTATTAAGTAAAACCCAAAAAAAACAAAAAAACAACATAAGATAAAGAGAATAAGCCTTTCTTTTCTTTTGTAAAACTCATAATTGACAAGTACACGAAATACAAAGACAAACACCAACAATAACTTGCGGAACCTTTATGGATGTACATCTACACAATCGCATAAGTTCTTGCCTGCACTCCTCATGGAAGCAGGCAAGAACTTAGAAAGCATGGAAGCATCCAATAATGTCTACCTGAGCAACCTTATCAAAATCTTAAAATATGTGCACGACATTCAATCTCTTAGAGTCCGATATAAGTTGCAAAAACCCTTTCCAGAATACTTCCGAAACTAAGAACCGCAATACCGCATTATGCCTCAAACCCAGATGGTTTGGATTTCTGGATATAGTGCCAATATTCCATGCTATTTTAATTTTAATAAAGTTCTTGAATTCTTAACACCTGCATTGTGGCATTCTTCCCCAACAATTCCTCCTTCCACTCTTTCTCCATTCGGGCATTGAGATCTGCTACAAACCCACTCATGATACCTTCAGAATACTGTAAATACATTGCTGTCACCGAACCTCCTTCATCCCACCATTGTTCAGTAATGCAGTTTTTGGATATTCTTTGAAGTGTATAAGAAAACCATAAATAGATAAAGATAAAGGTAGTTCCCCCTTATTGACCTCCGACACGGAATCCGGCAGAACAGATAAGTTGCTCGCTTGTCCCAAAGTCAAGCTTTGCTTTACCTTTCTAAGTTTTTAATGAGATTTTAATTTATAAGGCTATTTAAAAATAAAAATGTTATTTTCAAGTTCAGGAATATGGAGGGGTTGGAATAAATTAATTATAATATAAGAATTAAGTAAAGTGGATTATGAAGGAGGGGTTGGAATAAATTAATTGTAACTTAAGAATTAAGTAAAATGGTTTGTTGTTTATAATTTTTTATATTTAAATTGATTAGGTCGGTTAAAAGAAGATAGTTGTAGTTGCCAGGCTTTGGCTCTCATTCACAAATTCATTTTTTTTTTTTCTTTTCTTTAAGTAAGATCATTTATGAAGAGAACTATGCCAAATCAATTTTTTGTTGTTTTGATATATAGAAGGATGTACAAAAACCAAGGGTCCTATCCATGCTTAGAAAATAAGACTGCACCTCCCTGTAACTATATTTATTGTTTGGTGCTCCTTTCGTTGAGGCCTAACCTTTAAAAATTTGTAAAATCGGAGGTCACTTTTTCTTTCAAATGGAGATTCAATTAACTCTATTTACTTTATTTTCCTGGTTATTTTATTATATATGTTATGTGAAGAATAAAATCTCTTACATTTCCAGCGTTTAGCTCTTGTTTTCTTATTTTTTTTCATATGGGTGATAATTTCCATTTCATTTATGGTAAAATTTTGTTAATTCTAATTATATGCATTAGTGAGAATCCCAAACCAACTTTGGTCTTTCCCTTTTCCAATTTTATGTTTATTGCATTCATTATTCCCTTTAGTTAATCCTTTTGCTAATATTTAGTTAAGGGTTGAACTTGTTTTTTGAATGACTTCTAAACGATGGCAGACTGTAATGGTACAAGAGTCATTGTGATTTTATCCATTGTAAAGTACTATGTGGGGCTTGTAATTTTGTTGAATTTTCAATGGAGCAGCAACAAATGTCCTTTGATGTGATTTGAAAGGAATTTTTAGCAACGCAAGAGCGGTTTTTGTTTCTTATTAAGTTTGGGGAATTTGTATTCAAAAAATTATTCTCACAATAAGTTGAGCTCTTGGATTTGAATTTGCATTTATATGACTTGCAAGGAAAATTCAATTGATCTCTTAAAATTTCATAACTTCTATTCAAGAAATTATTATAACAATAAGTAAAGATCATGGCTTTGAGTTTTCACCGAGATGATGTGCAAGGAACCTTCAATTATCACATCACGAAAGATATTCTAGGTGATGGTATATTCAATGTTGATGGAGATAAATGAAGACAAAATTGAAAACTAGTACGCTTGGATTTCTCCTCTAAAGTGTTAAGGGAATTTATTGGGAATTTATCAGTGGTCTGTTATGTATCAATGTAGTGAAGCTTGCCAACATTCTAGCACATGCTGCTAAACTAAAGCTAAGTGTGGAGATGTAGGTGATATTTTCAATCTCAGTAATAGGTTTCAATTATACAACCAATTAGATCTATTTTCGCTTTTAATTTAGTAAAGGCAGAAAGAAATTATAGAAAATTAGAAATGATCATTTATTATAACTTTATAGATCCAAGGGAGGTGAAGATCAATCTATTATACTTGTCATTTTCTTATATGGATAAGATGGTTACATGAAACTAGAATGTAATTGATATCTTCCATCAAACCAAAATTATATAACACCTCGCTTCATAGGATTCTAAGCTATGTTATTGATCAATGATTCATTCAGTTGTTTTGGGATGAGATAACATTATATGAGAATTAAAACCTCAAGTTGTAACATGGCTGTAAAATTATTTGTAGTCGCCAAGGTGAGGGATCTACAACTCTCAACTCTCCATGCTCACCTATTTGAAGAGTGAATAAGGTTTTGTCGAGGCCGAGGAATTCAACTTCTCTCAACTTTGATTCCCCGGCAACGGTGCCAGAAAGATGTTGGTAAACCTAGAGACAGCCTTGAGTTGTGAAAGACCAGTGCCTAGGACATCTTTTATAGCAAGGAGCATATGATATAACAAAGATAGTTATCAGAAAAAGGCTCTTTTGCTATTTTAGTTTTAACAAGAAAGCTCAATGTAGATGGAACCAGAATACTCATAAACTCAACATAATAAAAGGAACACAGCAGAGGCAAGAAGTGAATCTTCAATATAAATGTATCAGACAATTCAAAGACAACTTTCTATAATGAGGGTTGGATTCTAAAAATGCTTTACAGAGGTGAAAAATCAGACGGCATTTGCGGTGTATGAAATATAGAAGAAATATTAACCACTAATGAGATGAAATCCCAGAAACTAATCTAAAGATGAGATGGGCTTATGATAATAAGAATCCATACATGTCCATAGCTTTTAAAAATAACATCCCATAGCACTTAATATAGAAGAAGCGTGGATGAAGTTGAAAATGAAACAGCATATCATGACTGAGCCATATTTAAAGCGCTAGACAGGTTTAGCATAAGTATCAATTGTGATAAATTCATACCAGAACCGGTGAGCCACTCACATTCTAGAGCATGATACAAGAGAAATGGAAATAGTGAAATGAACAGCTAAACTATATCACATAAGGTAGAGTTACAGATTACAAAGCACCAAGACCAGAATCCTCATTAAAGATGGAACTCCTTATCACTGAGAACCAACGGGCTCTTCACATTTGTATTAAAGCTTCAACAAAATGCATACAAAAACTCTTTCACATCAAATTCTTTAGAAAATTTGGAACCTGTTTTTCTCTTTAGTTGCTGCTTATATAGGATCCTCAGAAACATGAGCAAGAAGATATTTTTCAGAAAAATATCTTCCTCGCGTGCTAGTAATTAGTTTGAGGTCTCCATAAAAAATAACCAAAATTCATGATGAGGGCATCTCATCATTTACAGTTAGGCTCACGGTCGTTTTAAACAAAAATATTAAACAAGAGTTTTTAACAGAAAGTAAAATGTAGGAGTGGAATGTGAATTCCACTCGAAATTTAAAAGTAACAAACTAAAATGAAAGTAAAAGGCTAGGGCTGAATCATGAATTGAAAATATTCACTGATGAGATGGATTCGAGGCAGTCGCTGACACAGGTGGCGGAACATTGGCTGATGAGCTGGCCACTAGGCTGGCATACTCGATGCACCTCTGCTGACCATCTGTTGTGGGTTCAAGCATTGATGAGAATCCTTCCACCTTAATATAAGCTTCGATGAGATCGTCGAAATTCACATCAGTTTGGATTTTGTGCTTTACAAGATGGAGGAGAGAAAATTCTTGGAGAAGTGTCGAAACGATAGTCTCAACTTTAAGCTGGGTGGTTTTATCTGAAAGTACATTTGTTTGGTTCATCTCTTCCTTGAGACGTGCTTCATACTCTGATAATGGCTGTAACATAATAGGAGTAGTAGGACCCCAGCATGATGGAAGCCTAGCCACTGTGATCTCAGCCCAAACCATATCAAACTGATCCAAATTGACAGCCACGTTTTCCAAGGCTCTTAAAGCTATCGTGCGGGAAAATTCTTTATCAATTATCTTCTGACATTCAACAGCCTCCTTGAACCTGCTTGCTATACCATGCTTCTCCACGTCTGCAGACTTCAGCCCTTTCAAGAAAGAGATATAACTTCTTGCGTGTTGGGCTCTGCTGGATATATTAATATTGCCCTTGTGAATCTTTCTTCTGAGATAAAGCACAAATGATTTTACTTCTTCAATGACTTTCAGAAAATCCCAATGCCCTTTCACCGCCATGATGATTTCTGACCAAATTATTTTTATGGCATCCCTGAGGGTGATATTACCTTTCAGGCGACTATTGAGATCGTTGATGGTCTTCTGTCGGTCAGCTTTTTCCTTCTTTTCCTGCTCAATTTCCTTCTGCATGGCCTCTATCTTTTTGGATTTTTTAGTCAAGGAAGTTTTCAGCTCATTGATTCTCAGTCTTGCTATAGAAACCTGCTTCTCTAGTGTAGCGTTCGTAGCCATTGCTGTAGTCAACTGTTGGGACAACGAACTAGTTTCCGGTTAGGCTGGCAGTGGTGCACAACTGTGTGTATCCCAAGTCGTCTATAGTTTCGTCAGCCTGCCCTGAAGAACAACCATTGCTTCTATTATCTTCTCCTTTTCTTGCTTCTCCTTTGCCAGAGAATCAGCCAGGTCTGCTTTATCTTTCTCATCCTGAGCTAATTCGGCTGTTTGTACATGATGGGAGGCTGGTATGCTAATCTTGCGTTTCAGGGATGCCACCTCCTTCTGCAACTGCTTGATGACGTAACGTTGTGGATTTGATTCTCCAGTTTCTTTTCCTTTAATCGAATCATGGAGAGCACGTACTTGATTCGTGAGGGTGTGAGAATTTTCCTGTTCTTTTCTGAGAGTCTCCCTCACTTAGGCATGCTTAGTCTCCAATTTTTTCAACATGATCGTAAGTCGCATTACCTCATCTTTTAAGATATCACCAACCACCTAAAACATGTTACATTTATCAAGTGTTGGCACCTTAGCCATGTCGATCGCGTACTCGAGCACCCTGTAACTGGTAGTACCTGCATCAGGGTCCAAAATGGCCTCAGCCATAGCCAACACTAGGTGTTCTGTGTCCAAATTCATGGAGGCTGAAATCCTGGTATGGTATTTCTCCACATATCCTTCTAGCTCGGCCTTGTACTTATCCCTGATAGCTCTGGCTTTCAGGCTTCTTTCAATTGCGACATGTGAAGTGTCAGATCTGATAGCCTGTGAAACTTTTGAGTAGTCATAGGACGTAACATTGTCTCATAGCACCTTGAGCCCAATTCTGCTCCCATTGGGTTTTCCATATGGTACGAACGATTGGAGCAACTATTCTTCCCGTATTACTTCTGCCTCACTTGTTACTGTTTTCTGCTTTTTGCGAAGGGGAGAACCTGTTCCTGATGGGCCCACTTCTTCTTCTTCTTGAACTTTACCAGCTTCTCTTCCTGAAGCCGCCTCTCCTTTTTCCCCTGTAGTAGATGAATCTGTCTCCATCTCGAAAGAAAATGCCAAGTTTCAAGATTAACCCTCCATTCTATGAATGGTCTCGTTTCATGCACATAAGGAGTAGATTTGTTCCTCCTTCTTCTGCTAGAGATGATGCCCCTCGGATCATAGGGCAAAGCCTTCCCTTGTCTAAAATCCATGTCTTACAGCAGCTTCTCAACGATGGGGAGGGCATGCCTTGAATTGCAAATGAAAGGCCCAATGGTGATGGGAAGTTTAAGGATAAAACCCTTCTTTGTAGGGACGAAGTGGAGTTGGTCAGATTTCAGGGTCTGCCGAATGTACTCCAGAGCATAAATTCGTTGAGCAGGGAACACAGGCAACTGATAGGGGGTACCTCGGCTCCATAAACCCGAATTTCAGTGTAGTTGTCATATAGGTACCAATCCCTAGTACTTTGGACTTGACTAGCTTGTAACCAGCTCTTCATCTTAGGGAAAACCCTAGGTGAGGGGGGAGTCATGAATGATAGTGTAGGAAATAGGCATGAACTCATTTAGAAATCTGGAATAACCCACCCCATTTGGTAACTGGTGTGTAGTAAAGCTTCAGTCGAAAATTGGTCGGGGTTGAGAATTTACCTTATACACCCTATCTAAACCCAAACCCTCAAATTTATCAACATGCTGATATAAGAAGAGGTAGAAAACCATGGAACAAAATCGGAAGTGACTAGTTTCTAAAATTTCTTGGAACTGGGACTGAATGTTAGAGGCCAGGAAACCAGGGATATCTAGAACGACCCCCGTTGGAGACATTAACCATAAGAAAGAGACACGTGCCCTGGAAATTTCCCCCAAACTGCCTACACCTAATAGACCTGCGATGAGAGCGAGGATGGGCTACACTTCTTCTTTGAACAGAATCAAAGGGAAAGGTTATGTGGAAGGAAGAGACGTGGCCTGGTTGTTGGTTATGGAGGAAATGAAGTCTCTTTGTTGTTCCCATGGAAATTTTGCAAACTGATGGGTCAAAGTCATTTCACTGAAACTGGTATAGCTCATGCTAGTGGGAAAGCGAAGGGCTTGTCTGATAATGTCGGGAGAAAGAGAAAAAATCATATTCCCTTGAGCCGAGATAAACATGCCTCGACGTTCGTCGTAGGCATCTCTTAGCTAGCAAATAAACTCGACCACAGGGTAGACTGGAGGGTTAATTTGATGGTATAGGCCTGATAAAACCACTCGATATCGATCCCTATTCTCGACATGTCGTCTAAAAAGCTTAGGTTTGATACTGCTAAAGTGAAAAGGGTATTGTGAATCACAGATTTCGGCTTGCAAGTATAAGAAGGGCTTGAACCCGGGAGGGTTTCTGGTTTCATGGACCTGAGGGGCCTCTAGTTCTGTTTTCTTGGGGGTGGCCTTTCCCATGACTGATATGAAAAAATTTTAAAAACAAAAGGAAACCAGAGGGGGTATGAGGGACGGAATACCTGTGCAGTGGGAAATCTTCTCGGGAAAACGATGCTAGGGTGTTGACAGTGACTGGGTGGACCTGGCACTGGGCTCCCACTTTAGTTTATACCATAGTTGAATACCTGAAAATTTTACTGCAATAAAATATGGGGGACCATTATATAAAACTGAGGATTCTTTGGAAAAACGCAGAATGGTGATGTAAGTGGGGTGAGCATTGTAAGGACACTGACAATGGAGCACATGGCACATAGGGATTGGGAATTTAACTGTAGGTGGGTGAACACCACGTGCCGGGCTTAATACTGGTATGGGCCTCGGTACCAGTTCACCTAAGGACTTTACCTTACCTTTCTGCCGCGTAAGCAACTTTGTTCTCGAAACGAATTCTTTGTGGAATTGTAGAATACATAGCACGAAGGCTTTAGGACCCGCACTTCACTTCGCCATATAGCCCTTACCTTCTGTCCACCCCCATGACACGTCACCACAATTCCGCGGGGGTATGGGTCTCTCACCCCCCTCCGCTCCTTGACCCCCCCGGAATAGCACATGCGGAGACTCATTTCAACGTGTGTAATGTAGAGGCAGGTTGTGTTATAATATTTTTTGTTTTAGACCTTTTATACCATACCTTCGCTTGTTTCAATTTTGGAACCTTTGCGTCTTCCCGTCCCTTTTTTATACATGCGCTTGATTATTCTGCCACATGTCTTAACTTAGCATTTTTTCTCCCCAAACATTATTTTAATATTCACCATGGTTCATGACATTCGATACTTTGCTACTCAAGTCCATCCGAAAAATGATTAATGTTAACCATATGATCAACATTGGCTCCACCTAGGGATGGCACGTTCATCCTTGGGCGTGTCGAGAACTTCGTATACCACTTGTTAATCTTCCATGTGGACACCACTCTTCAGCACTTTTTTATTTTTCTCTTCATGATTCATCACGACAAACATCATTCAAACAAAGATGAAAGCAGAAAACTAATGTACAATATAATACATCAGGCTCTCACAGCCTGAATCAGAACTAGAAGTAAGGTTTGAGGAACTGGCCATTTACAGGGGCATCAAGGAAGTCTCCCTGTAAATTTTCCAACCTGAACGTGTTTTTGCCCCTTTGTTCCACAATTTTAAAAGGGCTGAACCAGAGTGGGTCAAATTTACCATGTTTTCCCTTATCATCTCTTTGAATATCCCATCTCAGCACTAAATCCCCAACCTGCATCTTCCTGTCCTTGGCATGCTGGTCAAAAATATCCTTCATCTTATCTTGGTATTCAGTTAGCCTTTGATTTACCTAGTTTCATGTTTCTTCTAACTCTACCAGCTGATTGATTCTCCTGATCACGTCATCTGGTTCTTCTTGGCTTTCTTGCATGAATCGGGATACTGGTAAGGCTAACTGTACAGGGAATATTGTTGCCCTCCCATATACTAATTCATATGGGGACTTCCCCATTGATCTCTTGCTAGTGATCTTGTTGGCCCATATAGCGAATTTCAACTAGGAGTCCCAATTCTTCTAATTTTCGTTGATAGCCTTTTTTAGTGCCCTCACTAGGGTTTTATTTGAAGACTCTTCCAGGCCATTTCCTTGTGGGTAATAGGCCATGGAGTGACCCAAGGCAATGTTATACTGCTGGCAGAAACTGAAAAACTTCGCAGACTTAAATGCCTGGGCATTGTCGGTCACTGTCTTGGCAAGGCAGCCAAATATGGATATGATATTTTCTTCCATAAATTTCATTACCACAACATCTGTTGCATTCCTTGTAGGTATAGCCTCCACCCACTTCGTGAAATAATCTTTGGCAGTTAATATCCACTTATGCTGACCACTTGACGGAGGATGTATTTCACCGATAAAGTCGATTCCCCAATGTTGGAATGGTTCATCCACGTGAACAAGGATCATGGGCAAGGGTGCCAACTTCTGTCTTTCAGAAAACCTTTGGCATTTCTCACAAGCTCTAACCCGGGAAAACACATTTCCAAAGAGTTTGGGCCAGAAGAAACCAGCCTTCAGGATTTTGTGAGCAGTGGCCCTCCAACTATAATGACCCCCACAGATTCCTTCATGAAGTTCAGCCATTATGTTTCCTACCTCATCCTCTGTGAGACATAGGAGCAAAATTCCTGAGGGATCTCACCAGTACAGTCGGCCATTTGCAACAACGTACTTCTGTGATCTCAACCTTAGTGTTATGTATTTAGCTTTATCGCAGCTAGGAGGGAAGCTGAGTGTTAGAAGATACTCCACGATCTCCTTATACCACGAGCTGATGAGATACTTCATATGTGTCTTATGAGTAGCTATCTCTACTCCCTGCTGCTCTTCCTTCTTCTCGGACTCTTCATTTGCTATCATGGACAGATTTATACCCAGAGCTTGACAGTTTGATTCGAACAAGATTTTGGCTAATCCTTGTCCCTTAATTAGTTTGGTAGGGCGGATGTCTAGTTCATATTCTTGTATTTTGGCAATCCATTTCCCTCTCTTTCCTTCGCTATCTCCTTGGATAAGAATATCTTTTATAGCTGCTGTAGGCTCAAACACATTGATATGAGATTGCAAGACATACATGCGAAATGCTTTAAGAGACTTCACCAGAGCATATGACTGATTTTCTAATATGTTATACTTCAATTCTGCATCATGGAGCACCTAACTAAAGAAAGCGATGGGTTGCTCATACCTTTCTTCATTTTTCTGCAATAAAACTCCTGCCACTGTATGAGGTGATGCAAATGAGAAGATCATGAAGGGTTTGGCATAGTCTGGGCCAGCTAGCACTGGGGCTTTTGCAAAGGCATTTTTTATCCTGGAAAAGGCCTCTCGTGATTCCTGGGACCACTTTACCTCGTTATTTTTCTTCAACATGTCAGTTATATGTCTAACTATCTCTGCATAGTTAGGGATAAACCTTCTCAAAAAGTTAATGCGCCCTAGGAACACCTGCACCTATTTTTTTTTCTGGAAAAATGAATGCCATTTATAACTTCTACTCTCGTAGGATCTATTTTTACCCCATCTTTGGTCACAATATGTCCCAAAAGCCTACCCTCTTCCAATGCAAACAATGACTTCTATGGGTTGAGAGAGAGACCATACCTTCTGCACTTTTCGAAAGTTCTGCGTAAGTGTTCAACGTGCTCTACACCATCTTTTGAAAACACAGTGATATCATCCAAATATACCACCACGAACTTATCTTGCTCCCTAACAAAGGCAATGTCCATGGCCCTTTGGAAGGTGGCCCCTGCGTTAATCAACCCGAAAGGCATCCTAGCATACATAAATGTACCCCATGGTGTGGTGAAGGCAGTCTTCTTCTGATCTTTTGGTAGTACAGCCACCTAATTATAACCAGAGAATCCATCCATCATTGACATCCAGGAAGCTCCCACCACTTTCTGTAGAATGTGATCCATCTTGGGTAGTGGATAATTATCTTTTAAGGATGCTCTGTTTAAATGTCAGAAATCAACACATAGCCTTATCTCTCCATTCTTTTTCTGGACAGAGACTAGGTTTGCTACCCACTCAGAGTACCTCAATGGCACAATGATTTTGGCCTTTAACAATTTCTTAATTTCTTTCTCAATGGAGGGAAGCAGCAAGGGATTTATCTTTCTAAGCTTCTGTTTATGTGGTTTCGCATCTCCCTTTAGTGGAATTTTATGCTGCATGATACTGATATCAAAGGTTTTTAGGTCTTGATAGGACCATGCAAACACGTCTTTGTATGACTGGAATAATTTTTGGTAGTGCTCTTTATATTCCTCTAGGACCTTCTTGGATAATTTCACAATTTTGGGGTCATCATCAGTACCAAGGTTAAGATCTTCTACCTGATTTTCCTCTACAACTTTGTTCGGCTGCAATGGGACATCGTTCCTATTAAAAAACCTTTCTAGAGGTACTAGTCCCTGGGGTATAACGTTTCCTTTTAGTTGCAGAACTTATGGCCAGCCACCTTTTCTTCCCATCTATTTTCTGGAATGTCCTCCGCCTCTTCTTCTTCACAAGCATCAATCTCCATGTTGGAGGATTCCCCAACTATTTCCAGGAATATTTTCACTAGTTCTTCATCCTCAAACACCTGCCGATGTTTGATGTTATCTGGGATTGATGGTCTATAACGTACCTCAATTTCATATCTTAGGAGAGGGTTTTGAGGTGGATGGAAAGTACTAGCAGCAACTGCAAGGGAGTCTTCCATCCTATTCTACTCCCGGGGCATGAACTGAATATTAAATGCCAGGAAAAAAAATTTCACCAGGTCCCAAACTTCATTCCTATAAGCCCTCAGCCTAGGATGTTTGGTTTGACACTAATTCTTCACTTGTCTAACCACCAGTTCCGAATCTCCCAGAACCTTTAAACTTTGTATATTCATGCTTCTGGCTATCTGTAACCCTAACAGAAGTGCTTCATACTCTTTAACATTATTAGTGGCTTCATACTCTAGCTTTAAAGACAATGGGATCCATTGGCCTGTAGGAGAAGTCAATAATACTCCAACCCCATTACCTTCTCTGGAATTTTCTCCATCAAAATGAAGTGTCCAGATTCCTACTTCATGGCTCTCTAAGGACTGCTCGGTCTTGATTTGGCAGAATGATGGTTCACGAGCATAATCTTGATCTTCTTCTAGCATCAAGCATGAGAAATCTCCCTCTTTACTCTAGACTGGATAATTAACTGAGTTGTCAGCCTTGGTAACCGTCTTGACAAATCTAGTTTCCATGTACAATCTCCTCTCCTAGCCACCAAAAACTGGGATAGTAGCATATGTTAAGTCCAACTTGATCAACCCACCGATTTTAGTCCCCCAGGACCTATACAGCAACATGCCGAAGCGAGCTGGGATGTCAACCACCACAATGTCCATCACCACACTTTTTGCTGTGATCTAGGCCAAATTGACCACCAAATCCTTGATCATACCCAGGCATTTGACTCTTTTGGAATCAAATGAGTAGAGGTCCTTGTATGGACGGCTGATTTGTAATCCTAGTTGTTCCATGACTGACAGGGGCAGTAGGTTATGGGAAGCTCCTGAATCTAACATACAGTTATGTAACAGCAGGTCATGAATTACTAAGGACACATAAAATGGGGGAGTAGAGGCATCTAATTCCTCAACATGTGGGCCAAATACAACCATGGGTCTTTCTTCTTGAAGATTCAGGCTATCTGGGATATGTGCTACTTCTGGAGGAAGCATAAAGGAGGTGACCTGAGACTGATACACGGCTGCTTCAACAATTCGGTCAAGGGGACTAGGATTTTGACCTTCTCAAGCTCCTTTTGTAGACTTAAGGCAGAGGAGGACTTATCTACTAAGATCTCGTTCGACTCTTTGCTTTGGACAATAGGTTTGGCTTCTTTTGTGACTGACTTGACATTAGGGGGAGTAGTAACTTATGAAGAGGAAGGAATTTGATCAGCAGACTGCAAATATTCGTTAAGAGGCCTCTTACCTTTGTCTGTGGTCCTTTGAATTGTTGTCTCCTTCTGAGCAGATTCTTCTTCATGAGGTGTGTCTTCCTCCTGATCCTGAGTGCGAGTTCTCTTCCTAGAAGATCTGACGTCATATCTTCTATTAAATTGTGCTTGCATGAAATCGACAAACTGCTTGCAGTAGTCATTGATCTCAGGATCTTCAGTTTTTTCATTAAATTTTTCTTCTTCATGTGATGGAATCTCCACTTCATCACTTTCTTGTAGGGGACATTCTACTTCATCACTATTTGAAAAAGCAAGATATGCCTTCTCTTGCTCATAAGTGGTGTCTTCGGTGGGACCATCTACCTGACCTTCCAAGTACAGAGGATGTGGTACTTGATCTTGTTTCTCCTTGCATTCCCTTTGCAGTATCTGCAAGGGTGGTTTTCTGTACTGAGGGTTGTAACCCCTGTTTGGAGCATTCTAGAAATTCTTGGAGGATGAATTCTTGGCCTCTAGTTCAAGTTTGACCAGCTTACTTGAAATATTCTTAATCATTTGGTTCATTTCCTCAATTCTGTCATTAGCTAAGTATCTGTCTTGGCTGGAGGTAGATACCTCTTCTTTGCCCTTTCCTCTAGTATCTTGTTCTGACTTTCCCTTTGATTTACTAGTGGAGGGAAAATTTGCCTCCAACTCTAGTGCATCTGTTTGAGCATCATCCAGGGTGGCAGGCTTTCTTTCTCTCAGAGAGAAACCGAATTTTGAGTCAAAATCTGCTACAAAAACAACTTTAGCGGTGGTTTGATGAGGTTTCATATCAGCAGGAAGGCTCAAATACAATTTGTTAAACCTCTTGATGAACTATGACACCCCTTCGTTATGTCTTTTCTTGAGTATGTTAAACTCAGTAAGACAATGTCCATGCTCTTTCTTCTCCCCCCATTTTCTGAGAAAATCATCTTCCATTCCTTCCCAAGTGGTGATGGAACGGTCTCCCAATTTATTAAACCACTTTCTGGCTTCGCCATCAAGAGATTGAACAAATGGTCTTAAGACTACATCTAGGTGCTCCACGTTAAATTTCTCTGCAAAAGAATAGAAGACCTCCAGATTTTTTTGAGCTTCAATCTCATTTTCCCCATTGAATCGGGGTAAGATCTTCAGATAGTCCTGTGGCATATCATTCAACACTTGAGGTAATGCCAGGGGGGCATACTTATTCAAAAAGAAGCCAGGAACATTAGCCATTGGGGGAGGTGGAGGTAGTGCAAGAGTTTGATGTGTAAAAGGAGGAGGAGGAGTGAGTGGAAGTGAAGTATGAATGACAATAGGAATGTATTGGACAGCAGCTTGAGGTGTTGATGGGAACAACGGGTTGTTAATAGCAGATACTTCGGTGACCTCTTTGACCTCTTCGACTTAAGGAGTAGGGTGAAAGGTATAATGTGTGGTATCTCTTGATTCAACTTCATCTTTTATTCGGACACCTCCCTGAGGTGGACTATCTGAGTAGTAATCAGTATCTCCCACAGTGGAGTCGGGGCCTTGCGCTTGGGCAACTTGAGAGGAGGAGGATGGAAATTTTTCTAAAGAGAATTCAAGGATCTCGGTATGGACTGATTGTCTTTCCCTCCAACTCCTTCTATGTAGGACCTTCTCTGGGTCAGACACAGAAGGTGTCTTTGGCTGAGAAGTATCTGACCTCAGGTGTGGCTTACGAGGAGCCAGAACTGCCAGTAAATTTATCTGGTAAATGAATGTGGAGTCGCCAAGGTAAGGGATGTACAACTCTCAACTCTCCATGCTCACCTATTTGAAGAGTGAATAAGGTTTTTTCGAGGCCGAGGGATTCAAATTCTCTCAACTTCGATTCCTCGGCAACGGCACCAGAAAGATGTTGGTAAACCTAGAGACAGCCTTGAGTTGTGAAAGACCAGTGCCTAGGACATCTTTTATAGCAAGGAGCATATGATATAACAAAGATAGTTATCATAACAAGGCTCTTTTTCTATTTCAGTTTTAACAAGAAAGCTCAATTCAGATGGAACCAGAATACTCATAAACTCAGCATAATGAAAGGAACAGAACAGAGGAAAGAAGTGAATCTTCAATATAAATGTATTAGAAAATTCAAAGACATCTTTCTATAAGGAGGGCTGGATTCTAAAAATGCTTTACAGAGGTGAAAAATCAGACGGCATTTGCAGTGTATGAAATGTAGAAGAAATATTAACCACTAATGAGATGAAATCCCAAAAACCAATCTAAAGATGAGATGGGCTTACGATAATAAGAATCCATACATGTCCATAGCTTTTAAAAATAACATCCCATAACACTTAATATAGAAGAAGCGTGGATGAAGTTGAAAATGAAACAACATATCATGACTGAGCCATATTTAAAGCGCTAGATAGGTTTAGCATAAGTATCAATTCTGATAAATTCATACCAGAACTAGTGAGCCACTCGCATTCCAGAGCATGATACAAGAGAAATGGAAATAGTGAAACGAACAGCTAAACTATATCACATAAGGCAGAGTTACAGAATATAAAGCACCAAGACCAGAATTTTCATTAAAGATGGAACTCCTTATCACTGAGACCCAACGGGCTCTTCACATTTGTATTAAAGCTTCAACAAAATGCATACAAAAACTCTTTCACATCAAATTCTTTAGAAAATTTGGACCCTGTTTTTCTCTTTAGTTGCTGCTTATATAGGATCCTCAGAAACATGAGCAAGAAGATATTTTTGGGAAAAATATCTTCCTCGCGTGCTATTAATCAGTTTAAGGTCTCCATCAAAAATAACCAAAATTCATGATGAGGAATAGGGGCATCTCATCATTTACAGTTAGGCTCATGGTCGTTTTAAACAAAAATATTAAACAAGAGTTTTTAATAGAAAGTAAAATGCAGGAGTGGAATGTGAATTCCACTTTAAATTTAAAAGTAACAAACTAAAATGAAATTAAAATTCCACTAAGGCCGAATCATGAATTGACAATATTCATTGACGAGATGGAGTTGACGCAGTCGCTGACACAGGTGGCGGAACATTGGCTGATGAGCTGGCCACTAGGCTGGCATACCGGGTGCACCTCTGCTGACTATCTGCTGCAGGTTCAAGCATTGATGAGAATCCTTCCACCTTAATATAAGCTTCGGTGAGATCGTAGAAATTCGCATTGGTTGGGATTTTGTGCTTTACAAGATGGAGGAGAGAAAATTCTTGGCGGAGTGTCGAAACGATAGTCTCAGCTTTAAACCGGGTGGTTTTATCTGAAAGTACATCTGTCCAGTTCACCTCTTCCTTGAGACGTGATCCATACTCTGATAATGGCTGTAACACAGTAGGAGTAGTAAGACCCCAGCATGATGGAAGCCCAGCTGCTGTGATCTCGGCCCAAACCATATCAAACCGATCCAAATTGCAACCACATTTTCCAAGGCTCTTGAAGCTATCATGCGGTCAGATTCTTTATCAATTATCTTCTGACATTCAATGGCCTCCTTGAAACTGCTTGCTATACCATGCTTCTCCACGTCTTCAGACTTCAGCCCTTTCAAGAAAGAGATATAACTTCTTGCATGCTGGGCTCTGCTGGATATATTAGTATTTCCCTCGTGAATCTTTCTTCTAAGATAAAGCACAGATGATTTTACTTCTTCAATGACTTTCAGAAAATCCCAATGCCCTTTTACCGCCGTGATGATTTCTGACAAAATTATTTTTCTGGCATCCATGAGGGTGATATTACCTTTCAGGCGACTATTGAGATCGTTGATGGTCTTCTGCTGGTCAGCTTTTTCCTTCTTTGCCTGCTCAATTTCCTTCTGCATGGCCTCTATCTTTTTGGAGTTTTCAGTCAAGTTAGTTTCTAGCTCATTGATTCTCAGTGTTTCTGTAGAAGCCTGCTTCTCCAGTGTACCGTTCGTAGCCATTGCTGTAGTCAATTTTTCGGAAAGCGAACTAGTTTCCGGTTGGGCTAGCAGTGGTGCACAACTGTGTGTATCCCAAGTTGTCTGTAGTTCCGTCAGCCTGCCCTAAATAACAACCATTGCTTTTGCTATCTTCTCCTTTTCTTCCTTCTCCTTTGCCAGAGAATTAGCCAGGTCTGCTTTATCTTTCTCAGCCTGAGCTAATTCGGTTGTTTGTACATGATGGGAGGCCGGTATGCTAATCTTGTGTTTCAGGGATGCCACCTCCTTCTACAACTGCTTGATGACGTAACACTGTGGATTTTATTCTCCGGTTTCTTTTCCTTTAATCAACTCATGGAGAGCACGTACTTGATTCATGAGGGTGCGGGAATTTTCCTATTATTTTCTGAGAGTCTCCCTCACTTGGGCATGATTAGTCTCCAATTTTTTCAATGTGATTGTAAGCTGCATTACCTCATCTTTTAACATATCACCAACCACTTGAAATAGGTTACATTTATCAAGTTCTGGCACCTTAGCCATGTCAATCGCGTACTCGAGCACCCTGTAACCGGTAGTACTTGCATCCGGGTCCAAAATGGCCTCAGCCATAGCCAACACTAGGTGTTCTGTGTCCAAATTCATGGAGGCTGAAATCCTGGTATGGTATTTCTCCACGTATCCTTCTAGCTTGGCCTTGTACTTATCCTTGATAGCTCTGGCTTTCAGGTTTCTTTCAGTTGTGACCTGTGAAGTGTCAGCTCTGATAGCTTGTGAAACTTCTAAGTAGTCAGAGGACGTAACACTATCTCATAGCACCTTGAGCCCTATTATGCTCCCATCGGGTTTGCCATATGGTACGATCGGTTCGAGCAACTGTTCTTCCCCTATTACTTCTGCCTCACTTATTACTGTTTTTTGCTTTTTGCGAAGGGGAGAACTTGTTCCTGATGGGCCCACTTCTTCTTCTTCTTGACCTTTACCAGCTTCTCTTCCTGAAGTTGCCTCTCCTTTTTCCCCTGTAGCAGATGAATCTGTCTCCATCTGCGAAAGCAAAGGCCAAGTTTCAAGGTTAGCCCTCCATTCTATGAACGGTATCGTTTGATGCACATAAGGAGTAGATTTGTTCCTCCTTCTTCTGTTAGAGATGATGCCCCTCGGATCGTAGGGCCAAGCCTTCCCTTGTCTAAAATCCATGTCTTGCAACAGCTTCTCAACGATGGGGAGGGCATGCCTTGAATTGACAATGAAAGGGCCAATGGTGATGGGAAGTTTAAGGATAAAACCCTTATTTGCAGGGACGAAGTGGAGTTGGTCAGATTTTAGGGTCTGCCGAATGTACTCCAGAGCATAAATTTGTCAAGCAGGGAACATAGGCAACTGATAGGGGGGAACCTCGGCTCCATAAACCCGAATTTCAATGTAGTTGTCATATAGGTACCAATCCCCAGTACTTTGGGCTTGAATAGCTTGTAACCAGCTCTTCATCTCAGGAAAAACCCTAGGTGAGGTGGAGTCATGGATGATAGTGTAGGAAATAGGCATGAACTCATTTAGAAATCTAGAATAACCCACCCCATTTGGTAACTGGTGTGTAGCAAAGCTCCAGTCGAAAACTAGTCGGGGTTGAGAATTTACCTTATACACCCTATCTACTCGAACTTATCAGCATGTTGATATAGGAAGAGGTAGAAAACCATGGAAAAAAAGCGGAAGTGACCAGTTTCTGAAATTTCTTGGAACTGGGACTGAATGTTAGAGGCCAGGAAACCAGGGATATCCAAAATTACCCCCGTTTGAGACATTAACCGTAAGAAAGAGACACATGCCCTGGAAATTTCCCCCAAACCACCTACACCTAATAGACCTGCGATGAGAGTGAGGATGGGATGCCCTTATTCTTTGAACAGACTCAAAGGGAAAGGTTTTGTGGAAGGAAGAGACATGGTCTGGTTGTTGGTTATGGAGGAAATGAAGTATCTTTGTTGTTCCCATGGAATTTTTTCAAACTGAGGGGTCAAAATCATTTCACTGAAACTGGTATAGCTCACGCTAGCGGGAAAGCGAAGGGCTTGTCTGATAATGTCGGGAGAAAGAGAAAAAATCCTATTCCCTTGAGCCGAGATAAACATGCCTCGACGTTCATCGTAGGCATCTCTAAGCTAGCAAATAAACTCGACCACAGGGTAGACTGGAGGGGTAATTTTATGGTATAGGCCCAATAAAACCACCCAATATCGATCCCTATTCTCGACATGTCATCTAAAAATCTCAGGTTTGATACTGCTGATGTGAAAAGGGTATTGCGGATCACAGATTTCGGCTTGCAGGTCTAAGAAGGGCTCGAACCCAGGAGGGTTTCTAGTTTCACGGACCTGAGGGGTCTCTGGTTCTGTTTTCTTGTGGGTGGCCTTTTCCATGACTGATATGAAAAACTTTTAAAAACAGAAGGAAACCAAAGGGGGTATGAGGGACAGAATATTTGTGCAGTGGGAAATTTTCTTGAGAAAATGACGCGGGGCTACTGACAGTGACTGGGTGGACCTGGCACTGGGCTCCCACTTTTGTTTATACCGTAGTTGAATACCTGAAAATTTAACTGCAGTAAAATATGGGGGACCGTTATATAAAACTGAAGATTCTTTGGCAAAAGGCGGAATGGTGATGTAAGTGGGGTGAGCATCGTAAGGACACTGAATATGGAGCATGCGACGCATAGGGATTGGGCGTTTAACTGTAGTTAGGTGAACGCCGCGTGCCGGGCTTAATACTGGTACGGGCCTTGGTACCAGTTCACCGAAGGAATTTACCTTACCTTGCTGCCGCGTAAGCAACTTTGTTCTCGAAACAAATTCTTCGTGGAACCGTAGAATACACAGCACGAAGGCTTTAGAACCCGCACTTCACTTCGCCATATAGCCCTTACCTTCTGTCCACCCCCGTGACACGTCACCACAATTCCGCGGGGGTATGGGTCTCTCACCCCCCTCCGCTCCTTGACCCCCCCGGAATAGCACACGCGGAGACTCATTTCAACGTGCGTAATGTAGAGGCGAGTTGTGTTATAATATTTTTTGTTTTAGACCTTTTATACCATACTTTCGCTTGTTTCACTTTCGGAACCTTTGTGTCTTCCTGTCCCTTTTTTAGACATGCGCTTGATTATTCGGCCACGTGACTTAACTTAGCATTTTTTCTCCCCAACCATTATTTTAATATTCACCATGAGTCATGACATTCGTTACTTTGATACTCAAGGCCATCCAAAAAATGATTAATGTTAACCATATGATCAACATAGGGCATGCAAGTAAAAATGAAAAACATGATATTCTCATGAGGTCTTCGTTAGATTCGATCTGTAAAGTGGTGTTCAAGATTGATATAAATATTTTATCAAGTTCTAAACTTGAGTCAAGACCAGAGGATTCTTTTTCAAAAGATTTTGATCTAGCCAATGCCATGGTCATCCATCACCATATGGTTGGAAGCATTTGGAAAATTCAGATATTTTTTTATGTGGGTTCAGAAGCCATCCTAATGAAAAAATCATAATGGTGGATGATGTCTTGTACAAAGTTATTCACTTCATAGGGTAGGAGATGTTCTTTTATTAAAAGGAAAATGCAACAAATCTATTCACTCGTAGAATATATTATTTTTTTTATTTAAATTTGGATATGAGCATATAAATTTCATTTTAATTTTATCTTCTTGTGATGTTTTTACATAATTGCAATTTCATGTATCTTGTTGATAGTTTTCTAGAGTGAACTATGTGTATTAAGTTGAAATTTCCTATGTATCTTTTTGGGATTGAATTATACTTGTTACATTGATAAATTTACTATTCAATAATGTGTATTTTATCCATAAAATGTCGTGGATATTACATTGGATAGTTCTTCACAATAAATATAATAATAATATATTAAAATACTGAATTTTTACACATTATAGTTTTATTAAAATTATAGATCTATAGATTTAACTGTAATTAGTGCATGTATGTGAATGGAAATTATGCAGAAAAAGTAGAGAACAAAAAAATAAGCTCACACACACACATAAGACATAGAATATTCTCTCTAGGAAACCATTTTGGGAGAAAACCTAGCTAGAAGGTGAGGTCGCTTCGCTCTCTTTCTATGTATGGAAATATGGATGTAGGTACAAAGAAGTAAAGCCCGTGTCCCCAGGGCTACTACAGTGCACCAATCCTTTTTCGAATTGTAGTATTTGTATTGATGTCAACAAGATCTTGGTGATGCTGGTCATATGCATGTGTGATGAGTGATTGGTGTTGGATGATTGCTTGATGGTCTTGTTAGTTGGAATTGATGTTAACATACTTATGACTAGACCTAATGCAATTGATTTGGAGGTTGAGCAGAGATGGATTCCCCATGTGTGATTAGATAGAGGTTGGAATGTTCTATTAGTTGGAGATTCTATTGTTGTAGGATGTTGGAGAGATGCTCATGGTGTGTGATTGGATATTTTGTTGTTGCAGGTGGTTGGAGTGTTGTTATAGGTGTTGCATATGCCTCTACGTGTCTTGGAGACATTGGATTTATACTTCATGTGTTTAATTGTGGCTTCTTGTGTTAGAGGTGCTTCTACCAGTGTGGGATACACTTGGATGCCTTGATATTTCTATTGTAGGTGTTGAGGTTTCTGCTACAAGTGATGGATTTGTTGTT
Source organism: Pinus albicaulis (assembly GCA_034641835.2). Lineage (NCBI taxonomy): Eukaryota > Viridiplantae > Streptophyta > Pinopsida > Pinales > Pinaceae > Pinus > Pinus albicaulis. The sequence continues at coordinate 880,682,237 of CM076576.1, forward strand.
GTGGGTGTTAGAGATGTTGAGTTTGTTACTTGAGGAGTTGGAGGTGTTGGTCTTGGTGCTAGAGTTGGTAGAATAGGTCCATCATGTCACTGACTTGTTCTTAGCCTATTTCATCAATTGCATACATGTTTCAAAGGTTTGGAGGCATGTTCAGGAGATGAGGAAGATGTTCCAACAGGTGGCAGAGGTTATGGACTGAAGAATTGATGCTTTCCCTTAGTTTTAGCCCCAGTCGCATGGAGAATGGGTCAAGGGAGTAGTTTTAGGCTCTATTCACTGGCAAGGCAGGCTCAAGGGAGCGGTTATAGATCCAGTCGAATGGAGGGCAACGCTAAGGGAGTGACTATGGATTTTTCACTAAAATTTCTCTGCATTACTCGTGTTGTGGAGATAATTTTTGTAATTTTGCGACATCCTTGATATATATATATATATATATATATATATATATATATATATATATATATATATATATATTGAAGGTTTCTATGGTGTGAGTTTTGAGTTGTTGAATTCATAATCTCAACAATATGCATTTATGTGTCTACGTTTCTGGTCTAGATCAAGACCCATCATCAGGAAAAAATTGGTTGATAGTCAGAAAAGTTCATGGGACCTCCAGAAGTTGATAAAAGTTGAAAAGGTCAAAAGGAAAGTGGATTTAATGGGTTGATAGAGTCAATGATATGAATCTAGATCAAATCAAGCATATGGAGAGGGTTGTTAAGCTCAGTAGTTTTGTGTAATTATCGAGTTAAACACTTGAATTCATCCATATATTCGATAAATCTCATTGTTACTATGGTTGGTTGTTGAGTGTGTGCTGAGTGAGAGTGACCTTGGTGAAGACATTGCAAACTGTGTGAGCCTTAGTATGCAGATCTTCTGTATCAGTTTGTATTGGTAGCAGTAGTGAGTTGAAGTTTGTTTTAGCCATATGTTTATGCATTGTGTCAAAAAATGTAGTGTGGATTGGTATAGTGTTTGGTGAGATTGTATTACTACTTGTGGAGTCTTTGGAGGTTGAAGTTTCATGACTCATATTTTTTTTTGTGCTTTGATGATATATTGTTGCAGAGCTCATGTTGAGCAGTTCTCGGTTATAGTCTAAAATATTTTGAAATGAGAACCACATAGAGGAAAAGAGTTGGAGGACTCAGAAAAAATTGATATAAGGGAGAATATTTCTCAAATCCAATGGCAGTGGATAGTTCGGCAGAAACTAGGCAAGGCTCGTTGGTCATGGTAGTTTCTAGCAAATCATAGTTTCTAAAGTCGTTGATAGTTCAGGAGTAGTCAGGATAGGATCGTTTCTCATGGTGCCCTTCAACGGATGGTAGTATGTAGATCTGCTTTAGAAACAATCTCTATTTGAGAGTAGCCATATGTATAACTCTATGTAAAACATTTGCTTGACATAATAGAATTTGAGCAGTGCAGTAGTAGTGGGTGGTTGTTTTCCTTGGACAGGGTTTTCCACTAGACAATAGAGGAAATTTCAGCGAAAAAGTGGCCTCCTATGGAAAATTAATAAAATAATAGTTAAAATAATAAAATAATATTTCTGAATTTTGGAGGGAAAACAAGAAAACTACTTTTTTTAATTGGACTTTCGGCTTAACTCCTTATAGGTTTACTCAAATTTCAAGTTTAGACACTCATTAGATGCAAAATTAAATTCCACATCCAACGAGTACCCATTATGATACTTTTGAGAGGACCCACATTGATAAAAATTGCAGATATATTAAAAAACGTGTTAAAACATGTTTTTTAATGTATCTTCAATTTTTATCAAGGTTTGTTTTATCAAAAGTATGCATAATGGGTACTCATTGGATGTGGAATTTAATTTCTCATATAATGAGTGTGTAAAAATTAAATTTCAGTAAACCTATAAGGAGATAAGTCAAAATTACAATTAAAAAAGTAGTTTTTCTTCTTTTCCCTCCAAAATATTTACCTATACCTCTTTTTAAATTTAAAACATTTTGATTGGTTTACATATTATGACATGGAAATTAGATGAAAATTTCATGGGAACTTTTAGGATGAAGTTTCCTCTAATGCATCTTTGTGTCAATTGTGTGATTTCTTTTATGGTTGCATATTTTTTTTTGGTGCTTTGATCTATGGTTTGTGATTGATTTTGTGCATGGTATAAAATATTAAGTAATTAAAGAGAAAAAATAAAGGTGCCACACTACTTATTCACCCCCCTTCTCAGTAGTGATATAGTTTCCAACAATTGGTATAAGAGCAGGGCTCTTAGTTGCAGCTTGATTGCTGGAGAGTGGATCTTCGATATTTTGGTTGAATTTTTACAAGTTTTCCAAAATTGATCAGAAAGGTATTCCAATACTTCATAAAGGTAAATTTGCAATTTGGAGAGAGAACTTGGATTCATATTTTTCTTCCGTTGATGTAGATATTTTTTTATCAGTTGAAAATGGAGTTAAAGATAAATCTAATGAATTAGCTAAAAATATTATTTTGAAGAGCATTTCAAAATATGATAGCATGCATGTGAAGCATTGTGAGACTTCCAAAGAAATGTTGGACGGGTTAGAAAATTTGTATCTTGGAAGAAATAATTCTACTCTTATTGCAATAACTAATCAATCCTCCTCCCAAGAAGATGAAGGAATTAGTGATTTTTGTGAGAGATCGAGCATAAAAAATTAAGAGCAATTAAATATATTGGGACTTGAAGGAGAAATTGAAAGATTGAAGGTTAAATTAATTTCTGCAACAAAAGAAGTAGATATGCTCACATCTAGTGCTCAAAATTCAAAAAAAAAAATTTAAAATGTTGGAGCAACTGGTAATAGCAATAAAATTGAAAATATCTAGCCATGTATGAAGCAAAAATAATAAGAGAATAAGGCACAAGAATAAGAATAAAAGGGGAAAGTGTTTTAATTGTGAATTTCATGGACACATAGCAGTAATTTGCATAAATTGATAAATTAATCTCCCTCATCAAAAGGAGCAGGAAAAAGAAAAGCCACATCAAGCATGCATGCAAAGGAAATCTCTATATTTAAGGTATAATAGTCCATTTTATGGTTATTGTTTCTCATGCAATGACTTTGGCCATAGGGCTATTGACTACAGGGCACATGCAAAGAATAAAATTCAGTTCAAAAAAATATATCAATATATTCCTCATTTCCTCAGTTACATTAGATGTTTTGTGTGTGACAATGTTTTCAAGGATTTCAAACTGCACATGTTTTTTAGGAGATCCAACCAGAGAGAGGACAATATGAAAATGTAACTGCATAAGAAGAAGAAGGTTCAACAAATGAAATTTTGGAGGAGAAAAGAGAAGCACAAACTTCCAACCAAAAAATGAGGCCTGCATGGACTCAGGGAGAACATATGGTTGTATTATAAGTTACATGAAAATTCTGATTTGTCCAACCATATGGGAAAGAGTATGAAGAGATTTGCATTTTTAGAGATTAATTATTTTAGGGGGGTTCCATGAGGATTGATGTGTGCATTTTCATGTTTGATTTATTTCTATTTCAGTTTATTTATCAGTTGGATCAACTATGTTGTTACTAACAATTTGTGGAGAAACTACATGTTGAGATATGGAAACCATGTAATATTCTCATATGCATGGTCAAGGAGTGATGGGGGATCACACATTCAAGGGGAGAATTTGTTCTTCCAAATGGATTTGGAAAGTGTTGGCATTATGTTCAGGAATATTTTTGTTGCTCCTACCACACATTGCATGTTTGATGAGATAATATGGTTTGCATGACATAGTTTGCATTTTGATTATGATCATACGGCTAGATCATTTTTATCTCATGTATTTTCATGCATATGTAGTTTCCATGGATATCAGATGATATGATACATATAGAGTATGTGTATAATTTCTTACGTATCCTACTTCTAGATGCATGATACATGTTGTTGCTCATGTTTTTCTGAAACATACTACTGATATATATTATTTGTATGAGTCGTGATGTTGTTGTGGTATAGAGAGAATGTTGCTTCTCATGGTGAAGATAAGTACCTGTTGTTGCTTATGATTCTTTTGGTATGATGGATGTTGTTTCTTGGTTTTGTTCTCATGGGGAGAGATAATGTAATGATGGGATGCATAATTTTGTTTATATTATATGACATATTCCTATTTTCATTTTATGAGTTTATTTTCTTGTTGATGCACATGTGGAGTATGATAGTGACGGTCAATATGTTGGCTGGCCATATACTTGTACAAGATGTGGCTAGTTCTTCTATTTTTTGCTACTACACATGGAAAGGTTATGGTGTTGCTCATGGAGGTTTTGTACTTGTTTCTGTGTACTCATGATATTTTATGTTTTGGGCATGTATTGATGAGAGCACCTTTGTGTGCAATTGTAAAATCCATGCATTTTCATTATGTCATATTTTGGGCACATTGCTCATGGAGATACCCATGGTGTCTAGTACGTATTGTCATTTACTATGTATTGGTCAATGGAGTCAAATTAATATTTCATTATGTATATCATTGATGTAGCCCCACTTCATTGGGTGCATGTTGAAAACTTGGGTCCCTAGATTCATGGTTGGTGATAGGTGTAAAGGAGTCATATGTTAGTCTTATGTACTTGTCACAGCTATGTAATTTCTCCATGAAGAAATATGTTGAATTATAATTGATTATATGCCATATCCACAATCAAATAGAGTCATGGTCCATGAGGAGTAGTCCCTTGCACTTGGCAAGGAGGCTTATTGCAGTGGCTAAAGATTATGATTGCAGCACCATTACACGATTCAGGGGAGCATGTTCAGTTTAGAGTTGGCATGGCATTGGCTAGAGACATGATTGGTAGTTGAGGTTCCTGTTTTGGTCTACATTAGTCTTGTATCAACATAGTGATGACTATGATAGGGGAGCCTTTCTCTAGTCTAACACATTATTAGCATTGTACTTCAATGTTTGTATGGCCCTTTTCCATTGATGTCAGAGGGGGAGAGATTTTTGATGTTTGAGTCAGCCTCACATGTTGTATTGAGGTTGAAATCAATGCCAAAGGGGGATTTTGTTGGTATTGTAGTGTTGGCATTGATGTCAACAAGATCTTGGTGTTGTTGGTCATATGCATGTGTGATGAGTTCTTGTTGTTGGATGATTTCTCTATGGTCTTGTTAGTTGGAATTGATGTCAACATACTTATGACTAGACCTAGTGTAATTGATTTGGAAGAAGAGTAGAAATGGATTCCACATGTGTGATTGGATATACTTTGGCATGTTAATTTGGTTGAATATGTTGCTACTGCAAGAGATTGGAGAGTTTATCATGGTGTGTGATTGGATGTGTTGTTGTTGCAGGTGGTTGGAGTGTTGTTCTAGGTGCTACATATGTCTCTACATGTCTTGGGGACATTGGATTACTACTTCATGTGTTCAGTTGTGGATGCCTGTGTTGGATATGCTTCTAAAAGTGTGGGAGACACTTGGATGCCTTGATGCTGATATTGTAGGTGTTGATGTTGTTGCTACAGGTGATGGAGTTGTTTTTGTAGGTGTCATAGATGTTGAGGTTGTTTCTTGAGGAGTTGGAGGTGTTTTTATTGTTGTTAAAGTTGGAATAATAGGTCTAGCATGTCACTTACTTGTTCTTAGTCTATTTCATCAGTTACATACCTTTTGCAGAGGTTTGGAGGTGTGTCCAAGAGTTGAGGAAGATGTTTCAACATGTGGCAAAGGTTCTGGACTGAGGAACTGATTATTTCCCTCAGTTTTAGCCCCATTCGCGTGGAGTATGGGTCAAGGGAGCATTTTTAGGCTCTAGTTATTGGCAGGCTCACGGGAGCGATTATGATTAGGTGCTCAAAATTATGCTAAAAAATCGGATTGGTATGGAACCTGAGCGACCTTGTGGATATCATTGTTATAAATCTGGTGCAACTCATTTCACGGAAAATAGACACCGTATGCTCCCAAAACCACGTTTTGTACACTTTTTCAAACATGTAAAATTTTGAAAAAATGATTACAAGGAAAGCCAAATCAGCAGTCTGTACTATTGACTGGGCATGCCTAGTGGTATATTGACTGGACAATGAAATTTTCTTCAACCTATGGTTGGGTTCCAAGTGGCACGATGGTATTTATTCATTTGTGGTAGTTTTTGATTGGTTGGGATTGTGGCCAACCACACGCTTCCATGTGGCCCAACTAGAGGCCGCCACGTGGCATCATGGGAGGCAAACAAATATTTGGTCAAGTTTGAATGGAGCAAGCAACGGTCAAACCCACAACCATTTAACACCAAACATCGAACCAAACTATTGCGCTACCGCACATGTTTCTTAACCATATACAAAGCCCGCTTGGTTTCGTATTAACTCTATTTTCACATTTGGTGGTGGGGGCCAGGGTCTAGCCCCATCCCTGGTCACCACCGGAGGAGGGACCCAGGGCAGCAGCCTAGCCCCGTGCACCCGGTCATAACTATAATATACAATGTAACCACTAGATGTGACCACGCTAGCCGAGACTGCCAGTCAGAGCTAGAACCACAGATCCCAACCACCATGGTTAACAACCACAAAGACCATGAGTCCACCATATGTGCCCAAAACCAGAGGTAAGTCTGGGGGTTAGCCTAACCGTCAGTGCATATTTTTAAAAATTTTATTGAACCATATTTTATATTGTTAGAAATATAGGTTTCCCCTCATCTACATCCCTTATTGTTATAAATTAGTTAAACATGCATTGAGCTTGAACCAGTTGATAGTGACAAGAAATATGTATTTATGATTAACTTATTACTATTGTATCAAATTTCTTGATGAAAACAGGGAATAGAATATATTTTATACACCCCTTGTGCTCATCCTTATAATTCTTATAGGAACTTACCTCAACTCACTCATGAGAATGCTCCTGCACAAAGGCAATCCCAGACACCATAGTGGATTTTCATTGCCTCCCTCTTCCTTCTTTTCAATGCACTGAATTTCCCTGTGCTACCCCCCTAAAAACTTGTCTTTTGTCGCACTAATTACTTCATGTTCTTACCTATGATATTCCATATCTTATCCCACTTCCTTCACTCCTATACCTTCTTAACTTTCCCCTTTCTTAGTTTCCTGATATTAACAGAGTTCTTCTGATTTATGGTTTGCAGTATGTGAACCACCCTGTGGAGTTGCCAATGTTGATCCACATAAAAAATTTTAAAGGTTTTTCAATCCAATGTGGGTGTTTTCCTCCCCATCCTCAACTCCATGTATATCATGTGACTTTTCCATTATGATCCTTCACCAAATCAAAAATAAATAAATGCCTACCCTCTTTATCTCATAGCATTTTCTCTTATTTTATCTTCTAGACCTATCAGTGTAATTATGACATGGACTATCTTGCTAATTTATTATGAGTATAAAGAAAGAAAAAAGTAAAAAATGCATAATCTATGCATTAAGTTCTCAAAGTGAAAATCCCTCTTCATGTAAAATAATTCTATGATTCACTATTTTTTCTCATAAAAATGTTGGAAAGGGTGTTCCCTATTACTCCCTAAGATTTTTGGGTGTTTAGTGATTATTTTTATGAAACCTATGTGTATATGTATGTTTATAATTTTGACCCAGACATCATGTTACACTTGATCTAGACCCATTTTCATTTAAAAAAAATGATGTCTACCATTTTTTGTGAGAAATGTGTTAAAAGGGTATCAGTAGTTCTCTAAACACATTGTGAACCTTCGATATATTCGCAATGTTAATACATGGGTTTAAAATGTATATTATTTTTCCTAGTCCCACTTTATTATTATTTTAAAGGGTTTCAAAATTATGAGGTATCTCTCTCTCTCTCTCTCTCTCTCTCTCTCTCTCTCTCGACCCTCACAACAAAAGGATATTCATGACCTAGGTTCCATAACCTAGTTGCATGAGCTCCCAAGTTAAAGCCCGCCACCACAACCATGTCATCAAATTACCATGGGAATGAATGTAGCTTACATATAGCACATTATGTTCTCCCACAACCAATGTGGGATGTAACACTTTAAAATGAAAAATATATCCAAGAAGATAACAAGAAAGGGAAAAAAGGGACAAGAGCCAATGGCTACAAATGTTGGAGATTCTCGAGCTATCTTTGGGAACTATGTATGATGATAAGAGGATTTATTTCATGCAGCTAAGGATAGGAAAAGGTTCATATAAATTTGGATTCCTAATAAAATTATTCAATGGAAATTTTAATGTAATGATTTGATCTTGATAATCACTTGGAATTCTTCAAAACTCCGTCTTCACTGCACTCATATCACAATGTCTTTCACTGATCTCACACTCACCATAGGATACGATGTTGTTTATGTGTTGAGAGGGACAACATCTTGAATCTCAACATAAGCATTGCAGAAATAAAAAAACAGTCTATGGTGCAATACCAAGCATGGTGCATCAACTATAGTCGGGAGAAGGGCTACAACGCTTTTCTACTGAACAAAAATTCAAGTAATCAAGAATCACATATTCCCTACACAGATTTTCTCAGAAACTATGGGTGGCATTCCAAGCCTCTTATTAATGATGGTTGGCATTAGGGATGTTGGAATAATAGTTAACATCTAGGGTCCATCATATTTATAATATTTGATCATTTATACCCAATTATGTTGTTGTTCACACTAATAGTTTTGGTCCATATCATGTCTCAGCACATAGGGAAGTGAATTAAAATTCGAATTGAAGCGATATCTAGATATCATGCACTTGCAGCTGAGTGTCAAGCCTTGTTGGCTACAGTGTCAAATGGATATATTCTATGGGAGAAAGCTAGAGAGCTAAGTCTTTTTCAAATAATGGTAGTTTATATTGGGCATTGTTGGAAATAATTTTGGGAACGTGAATGGGTTGTTGTGCCTACTCATTTGCACAAATGGTTAGAGTCAGTAGTTGGCCATGTGGATGAATTTTCAGAGCACATTCATGATGGTATAGAAATAGAAGTCAATCATACAATGTAGTATGTGGAAAATGTTTAGCTGAGTCGATTGCATCAAGCTCTTGTTCAAAAAATCACATTGGATCTATCATCACACAATGAAACTTGAAGTACAAGAGATATGATATGGAAGGACGTGAGATTATTTTATGATTATAATGGAAATTAGAATAATTACCTTCCAACAATGATTAGAATGGGATATAATGGTAATGGCAACGAAAATGACTCAAATCCTCTGAAACATTTGATGTCTACACTGTTGCTTTGAATCCTCTACGATAAAGTGCTAAAAATTACACATAAAATGGCAGCCCATAGATACACCCTTCATTTATATAATATAGTTTGTGACATTATTATTACCCTTATTGGATTTTTGTAACATAGATGCACATAATTCGCTTGTTATTAATGCACAAGGATGAACCACATATTATATAAGTTCCATTTGTTTTCACTACAAAGTTGCCTTTATAACTAAAGTGAAGACCACATAGCTCTTTTTTTTAAATGAAAGCATGTCTCATTACTAATTTTCAATAAATATTACACAATTTTATTTGAGGTTTCTTAGGTTATTTTACAATGCTTTTTTCAAAAATTCATGTTTCTGAGTTATGAAAGCAAAAAATCATTACAATATAAAAAAAGAATATTTTGTTATTCTTGTTTTTCCTATTGATACAACTATAAACCAAAACCAATTATGTTATTAAAATTCAATGTGATGCAAGTTAATGAGAGTTTTTGGGCCCAAATCCGTAATGGACACTTCTAGACTCTTGGTCTCGCTAAACACATTTCGATATATTTGAGAATTTTTAACTTGATGATAAACATGGAAATACTATATACATTTTCAGTGCATAGGGGTCTCTCCTACTATATTTATGGGCTCTACATGAAGTTTCTCTACTCAAAATGTACAGAGCGGCAGCTACACTAGCTTCCATAATTGGGTATGTATCAAAAAATTTCAACCATGTCTATTTTAATGTTGGGATGATAGGACTAGTTATGTTGGGTAACACTCTGTGACTAATTCAGTAGGGTTTATGGTTTTTAGTTTTGTTGAGTTTGAAAATATCATGGATAGTCGATATATACTATAATGTAAACTTGGTATTCTTATTTGTTATTCTGATGATTTAGTGTGACACGTCCTATACATGGTATTCTTGTCCGCTATTGTGATGATTTAGTGTGACATGTCCTATACATGTTATACATGCTATTTGAGGATTCTTACATTATTTTGTAATGAGTTTTACTATTAGTTGTCGAATCGTGCATTTGTAGGACCATGCAAGATCTCTTTTGTATTTTTGATTGTATGTTAAGCAATCATAGGAATTTTCCACCGATTCCTCAAATTATTCAATTGTACATTTAGCCTCCAACTCACAGTCTTTATTGTTAAAAAAATATTCAATGATAACAAAAGAAACCGACCAATAAAATCCTTTAATGCAAAAGACATTGAATAACTTTAGGCAATAATTAATCACCCAACCACATTATGAATACATCTATGGTATAGTTCATTGCATGACGAATTCTTTGTCAATATGGGTTAGTTTCATACCACAACAGTCAATCTACCCAATCCACTCATACTCAATAAATTCAATAGTACATTCAATTATTCGACAGATTCTCTGGGTAAAATGTGCCAATTTTTCACATAATAGTTGAAATCTTTGTCTCGTTATATATTTATTTCTTTTTTATTTAATTTAGCTATATTTAAACTAAGTGACAGGGGTCGCCAGCTATGCTGCCTTGTTTCATAAAAGCATATATGTTAGGAAAGTTAGTGGAATAAAAAGATAAATCCATATGTCTTAGCTAAGTAGTATTGAAAATAAATTTGGCATAGATGGTAAATATCTTAGCTTAAAAAGGTTAAAAATATTCATATATCAAGATCTTGTTCAAAGATACCAAGTTGATTTGAGGAAGGAGGTTCAAAAGGTAAAGGTATTAAGAAAATGTGAATGGAAAATCTATTATTATGGATATAGACCAAATTGATAATAATAATAATACCTTTTTTTAGCTCCTAGAAACAAAAAGAAACTTTTTCCAAGTAATAGAGAATTTATTTCTTACCAAGATGGTGAAGTTATGTAATTCTCAAGACTTGATAATTTTTAATAACATAATTAAGTGTCTAAAGTCGAGCTAGATGACTTTATAATAGAATAAGTAAGTGGCTAAAGTCCAACTAGATTACTTTTATTCATGGGACTAGTGGATTATATGATTTTCAATATCTCTATTCTAACAAAATAATGAATTTGGACCTCTTAAATTTCCATGAGAATAAATCTAACTGACCTTTAAGCTTAACTCTAAACCTTTCGGTGCACATCAACCCCATTCAATAAAATGTTGAGAATAAAAGGCACTTGTTTTTAGACAAAAGTAAATTTGATCTCTTCTCATGGGATTTAAGTAGGGATTTGAACCTCTTGCTGCAAGTCATTCTACTTACATTAGCAAATTCTCTATCAAGGTTTCATGTAAAAATAATAATAAAACAACCAACCCTTGGTATAATAATGATTATAAAATTTCTAAAAAGAAAGCAGGGATGCTTCTAATGAATATTAAATTTGGATAAGGCAAATATGTACAGATCCCTTGCTAAAAGGAAGAAAAGGTATTATATAAATAGAAACAATAGCAACTATTTCACCTATATATATCAAATCCCAACAATATTTATAGGAAAAGTATAATTTGTAAAAATAAAGAAACTAATATTATCCCATTGAAGAATTCGAATTCATATTGTAAAAATATTATAGCTTTATGAACTAGGACACCATTTCAAATATCTCTACAGAGGATGAAATATTTTATCTACAAGACATAGAGTTTTAAGTTAAGTGGCTTGCATCTATCTATAAAAGTGGGGATAAAATCATTCCCTCTAATTATAGGACTATTATCATTTTCCCCATTTTACTTAAGTTGTATGGAATTATTTTGGAAATAAGATTAACATACGAATGGAAATCCATGGTGAAATAGTTAAATGATAGCTTGTTACTCTGAACGTCATTGAAACGGAGTTACACCATAATAAAATTCACATATTTTTTTGTTATGTTGACTTCAAAAAAACTTTTGAAATTATTCCTAAAGAAACTTCTCGTATAAGTTGGAAGATACAAAGGCTCCTCCTGACTCAAGGTTTGTTGTGAAAAGGTTTTAAGAGAACATTATTTCGATGTTGAGTACCACTAAGGGTTAGTTCGAATAAATTAACTACAACATGTAATTCAAGCAAGAGCGTCCCTTGTACCAAATTTTTTTGGCATATATATATTGATGATCTAGAAAAGTGTTTGGAAGAAGTAGGTTATAATGGCCCAAACTTCATTGATATAGTCATCACTTTCTCTTAATTGTGATGATATTGTTCTTTTGGAAAGGAATTCTTCCCATCTGGCAAGCAGCCAATAATCTTCCAATATTTTTGTTCTATTGATAATGATAAATTAACAAATTGAGGTAGTTCCTTCATATAAATAACTTGTGAAAGTAACAAATTGAGGTAGTTCCTTCATATAAATAACTTGGGATTGATATCCATAGAAAGCTCAATTGGAATTATGACATTGAGAAACTAATAAACAGAGAATGGAAATATTGTTATGGAATAGAAAATAATTGTAATTAAGAAAATATTTGGCTATGGTATTAAAAATATATATATACCAACTTTGAAACTACCATTGCCTATGCTAATTTATCTGGATGTGAGGTTTGGGGATTTAGTATATATAAATAGTTATGGAAGACTATAGATTAGATCCAAAGCTATTTCATAACCTTTAATATCAAGATTAAAGGAAATACATGCTATGGTATCCTCCTCATTCAAGTAAGTGTTTTCCCATTGAAAGTATGGCTATGTCTAGGTATCTTTGTAGAAGAAGAAGTTAAACAACATGCAAGACAAAAGGTTTCCCAAAATTGCTTCAAACTCTAGCCAAAACCACTTTATTCTTAAGCATACATTCCATTAGGATATATAGTATTGGCTATAACTTTGGGAGATGATGGAGAGTATAATTTTGAAAATTAACAATAATATTAAATATATCATTCCTCGAAAATTTAAGGAGAAAATTGTAACAACCCCTGGTCGATTTTCCATGTAAAAAAATATATAAGGCCAAGGTCATGGGACACATATTCCAAGCGGAATGGTGGACAAAATGTGTTGGTGTGTGTCACTTTTGGTTTATTGTTAGCTAAGGGAATTGGAAAAGGAAAAGAGGCAATAATTAGCATATTTTTTTATGAATTAAAGAAAAATAGGAGAAAAGGAAGGTGAAGAGACACAAATTTGCATGAGAGAGAAATTGAAGGAAAATGAAGAAAATAGAGGCCTCAATGATAAAAAGGCTTCTAAGGATTAATTCACAATATTTTTTCAGTTTAGTTTTGGATCTCTCCTTTAATTCTCTCATTCTCTCACACTATTACACACTTGGAGAACTTTTGGAGCATTCTTGGAACACTTTGGAATTAATTGGATTTGGAGAAAGAAAGTAAAGGAAAGGAGGAGAGCACAAGGGAAAATTTGGATCAACAACTACAGCTAGATTTATTTGCAAGTTACAGGTTGCATTTGTGATTTCCTTGTTTATTTTTAGATACATGGTATATGCATGTGATTTTTTGGTTATGTGTTTTCATTGGCATGGATATTTTCTTGTATTGATAGTGGTTTTAGCCTTGCCTTGTCATTTCCTGGATAGCCATGGTGTTTTGGGTTTTTCCACTTCATTGATTTCTAATTGGTGCTCATAATTCCTTATGGTTGTGGGTTGAAACAAACACTCTGGAAGTTCTGGAACATTTTTGTTTGAGTTACTAATCATGGAGCCTAGGTTGGGAAAAATGCTTAAGAGCCATTGGTGGGTTGAGTTACTAGTCCCTGGAGATGGGTTGGACAAATTCTCTAGAGACCTGGAAGTTTGTGGGTTGAGTGACTAGTTCCTGGAGCCATGGAAATATTGAGTAGAGAATGATCTAGTTGGTATTAGTGATGTTCGACCGTGAGGTGAAATTATTGGTCAAGGGTTGAGGTGGTTTGGCCTCTAGAAACTCTGGTTTGGTTTTTTTTGGTTTATTACATGAGATCGCACATTCATTCTTGGAATATTCCATGGAGGTGATTAGCTAAAATATATATTTCTATTAGCCCAATCTATGGTGAGGTGGTACGTGGAAGTCCTTGACTTGATTGGTATTTTCATATGTTAATAAGAGTTATTCTTCTATTGAACTTCATGTATATTTATAGCGATTATGTTGGTGATATTATGGTTGAATTTTCATGGTTTCTATGTTGGTTACATGTTGGTTATGGGATGTATATTACTTATGGATATTAACATTTTTTGATAAATGTATGAATGGTTGATGAATGTATGGACTAAAAAATGTTATTGCAGCTATTGTGAGAGAAAATTAGGCCTTCTCGGTGATTCTCAGATAAGTTTCAGACCCTGTTAGGGCACTATATTGCTATTGTAGTCCCTTATTATTATTAGTGTAGACCCCTTATTATTATTGGTGTACCCTAGTAGTCCCCATATTGTTATTATTGTGCCCCATAATAACCCACTATTGTTATTGTTGTGCCCTTACATTATTATTTTTAGGTCGGCTAGGATTATATTGTGACCCCATGGACTCCTATATATATATAAAGGAGGTTTTTTCATTTCTGTCATCCAAGAAATGTTCATTTATGTAATGTAAAGGAGTTTTCCCCCTTGAAGAGGCTGATTTCTAAGGCGTTGATATATCTCTTCTTCTATTTTGTGAGCTCGTTTCATAACATTTGGTATCAGAGCTTTGGATTCTAAAATTTCATTGCTTCAAATAGGTCATCATGGTATTTTCGCTATAACTTGTTTTCTACGAAGTTTCAAAAGCTAAAAACAAAACATATTTGCATCGAAATCTGGAGGAACGTTGTGGAAAAAATTTAGATCTTGGTTTGAAATAATTTTGGATATATGATTTGTGGAAGTTAGGGTTTTTACAGGCTCCCAAAATTCATCTCAATGAGGTGACCTTGGGAAAATCATCATAACTCTCTCTTTGAGCATCAGATTAGAATTATGTAAAAAGTGACCAAAATTACACAGATTGTAGTTTCCTTTGTATCAATTTCATAGCTTAAGAAGCAAAAAATGACACATGGCACACTGTACAAGTTCTCTCTACTGAACCACTCCATAATTAATTCATTGTGGCAGATTGGGCATAACTTTTCATTGAAGAATTAAAATCAAGTCGCATATATGGCGTTGGAAAGAAGATTTAGAGGGATACTAAATTGTTAAAGATAAAATATTGGGGATCCAAAATTACAGAGATACATTGGTTTCAATATCGAGCTCCTCAAGAGCAAGAAAAAGGCGTGTATTTTGTTTTAAAATTGCATAAGTCTTTTTTGAAATATTATCTTGAAGTGATTCCAAGGGAATATTGAAGCATATATATCAGTATTGGATTCTAAAATTCCCGCTAAAAATAATTCAACACCCAGGAAGACCTCATAAGGCTCTATTATAACTCATGAAGAAGAAGAAGTGCAACATGATATATCAAAATTACAAGACCAAGGGCAACAAATTGCGCTCTCGCAAAGAGTAACAAAAAATGAAATGGAAGCTAAGATGGATGGTTTGAAGAAATGCATGGAAGATAAGATGGATGGTTTGAAGAATGGCATGGAAGGTAAGATGGATGACATGGAAGGTAAGATGGATGGTGTGGAAACTAAGATGGATGGTATAGAAGGCACCATGGAAGCTAAGATGGATGGTTTGAAGAAAGGCATGGAAGCTAATATGGATGGTTTGAAGAGAGGCGTGGAAGCTAAGATGGATGGTTTGAAGAATGGGATGGAATCTAATATAGATGGCGTGGAAGCTAATATGGATGGCGTGGAAGCTAAGATGGATGGTATAGAAGGAGACATGGAATATTTGAAGAAAGACATGGAAGCTTTGAAGGAAGGTTTGGCAAAGTTGCTATAAAAAAATATTCCTAATGGCGAAAAGGTAGTAGAGGAAACTCATGATGAGAATAAAGAAATGTTAATCATGATTTCATAGACTCTAATGTTGGATTTAATACCCACCATATTCCAAAAATAGATATTAGGAATCTTGATGGAAAGGATCTGATAACTTGGATACTACAAATGGAGCAATAATTTGAGCTCCATAATACGCAAAACACAAAAAAGGTACACATTGCAACTTTATATTTATAAAAAAATCAGTTTTTATGGTATCGATGGCTTTTTTCTCATAAACCACTGGTCACTTGGTCAATTTTTATGGAGGAAATGATAGAACATTATGAGGATACAAAAAGCAACACCTTCTTTAGCCAATTGATAAATCTCAAACAAAAGGGTTCATGATGGAGCACATTGAGGACTTCCAAAAATTGAATATAAGCGTAAATAATATTCCAGAGGAACATGGGATTGATGTCTTCATAGGGAATCTAAAGGATAACATCCAACATCAGGTTTTCCTTTGGGAACCTGATACATTGGAGAAGGCATTCAGTTGGAAAGAAAAATTGAAAGAAAAATTATGGCAACAAGGAAGCCTACCACTCACAACTATAAAGATGGAAGTTTTGCTACTCCTAGAATTCCAAAACCTACAAGGTTGACACCATAAAAATTAGAATAAAAAAGAGCAAAACAGTTTTTTTATAGTTGTGATAGCAAATACACTAAAGGTCATAATTGTGTTGAGAAGAAATTATTTTACAGATATTGTGAAGAGGAGGAAGAAAAGGAACAATAAAATTCAAAAGAAGAGGATATACACCAGGAACTAGCCCTAGAGGAAGAATAAATGAATCTGACCATATCCTGTAATGCATTGGCAGGAATTATCACTCCTCAAACTCTCAAGTTAAAAGGACATATCAAGAAGAAAAATTTAATAATGCTTATTGATTCAGGTAGTACCCATAATTTTATTCATTGTAAGGTAGCCAAGGAATTGAATTTCTTCCTATAACCAGTGCCATAGTTTGAAGTGATGGTGAAAAATGGAGGAACTATAAATTTCTCTGGAAAGTGCCATAATATCAAGCTAACCATGGGGAAATATGTATCGAATAGTCCAATGCTTTCCATTAATACATAAAAATAATTAATAAATATATCTTGGGGTCTTGTTTGCTCTAATAACCCCTTCTAGTGAGAGTTTATAGTGTGTCTCACTCAGAAATAAAATCTCTCCGTTAAACTGAAGCATGCACTCCTTAGCGAGATTGGGTTTCTCGCTGATGCCACTTTCATCTCAATGATGGTAAATCTCTATAGTTTATATGTGCATACCTTTGGTGTCATAATTCATTCAAGATGACACTACCATTTACATTAATCTGGCTGTATTGTAGTTGGTTCAGTGAACTGGTAATATTGAGAGTGGGAGTGAATGTTGCGTATGAATATGGTAATTATTTTAGTTAAACACGCTTTTGAAATTGGGTAAATTTACTAACTAATTCAAGGTGGTGTATGCGGGATGGTAAATTATGGACCTAATATAAACCAAAAGGTGAGGTTGGAATGGAATATCAGAAAGTATCGTAAAGAAGATCCATGAATCCACTAAATGGAGGACTAGCACCATGGGAAGGTTTTGTATGCATTAAACCTTGATTTTGGTAACTATACTTTGATGTTTGTGATCAGGGAGAGGGGGTAATCAGTCCTAGTGCCCTTTCAACATTATTTTTTCTTGGAAGCCTATTTCAATTTTGGCTAGGAGTGTTATCGAAGCCTTTTACTCTCCTATTCATAGGATGGAACACCCTTGACCTTGATGGAACAATTACTTGATAGCAGGACTTTCTCACAACACCAACAATCAATCAATCAGGCACGCACTTGTTGCTACACAACCTCTCTTATTCATGTCAAGAATCTGTTATTATTTTATTTGTTTCTGGTCATAGGATTTTATTCTTCTTTCCAATGATTCTTTCACATGATTTCCGGAAATAAACATGTATATAGGTTGTTGATAAGGGCTTGATATCCTCGATGTAAAACAATAGCCTTTACCATTTATTTTAGAACACTTTTATGTTATACTTGTCTCTCTTTATCTATTACGTAAACTTATGTTATTTTATAATAAAAAAATCATATCTTAGAACTACTTGTTGTCTACTGTATGATATCTATATTTTGTTTTTTATTCAATTATTGCATAATCTTGGCTATAACTTAATACAAATTTACATTTCCTTGTAAATTTTATTTAAGGGTTACTAAAAATGTTGTCAAGGGATGGAAAGACCTGGCTTCCTGTTAGGACGTACCATTCACCCTTCAACAATACCTAGGTATAATTATGTAAAGAAATAAGTATTGATCTTCATTTATACTTCTTATGTAATGGTTAAGGTCTAACATATTTCTAGAATATTTGTATTATTAGTAATATCATTTACGTATATTTGAACTAAAATGTCAAGAAATCATTTTTTGTATCCCTTCATAAGAATTCATTTTAACCTCTACCATAATAACATCATAATCTTTTCACTTGTTCACATTCCGTTGTCTTATAGAGAAATTTTAAATCCATTTATATCAAGATACTATTTACAGTAAAAAATTCCATATACCTTTATCATATATAAGAACAGTTATGTTCTGAGAAAAACATAAACATTATAGATTACTTATCTATTTAAGTTACATTTTCAAGGAATTCACAAAGGAGAAATGTCACTCCTCCCAACCAATGAGAATGGAAATTACGTTCAATTCTCCCCTCGAGCTAGTTTTTCACTCCCAAAACAATTTCTTGACAATGATCTAACAAGGTTTGTTCAAAGGCATTAAGGTTGTACAAGTCCAACTAAATAACTCACAAACTCACAAGTCTATCTTAGTGATTACACTGGCTCAAGAATACCCTAACTAACAGTGTCATGCCTTCCTTCAACAATGTCATGTTGTAGGTTCACAAGTTTACAACTTTATTCTCCTCACTTGAACATACTCCAACTAGGTACCAAGTCTTCAAGGTTTCCTTAGGTTTTCTCCCCTCTTAGCCTCTTGGCTCCCTTTTCCCAAATGAGATTATTTATCTCTAGGGAGAGGAATAATTTTACTCTAGCTGTATTCTAGGTGAAAAATTGTTCATTTAGTGTCTTTTCCCCATGAAATCCAAGACTCACCATAACAATTTTTATATAAAATTAAAATAAACTTTATACATTAAATTTTTCCACTAAGAATTCCACATAGCCCATTATTTTCAAGTATTTCCAGTAAAAGTAAATTAAATATTTACTTTTCACTAAGGGGTGTTACACACTCGCATTGCACAATTCTTAGAACGTGGTGGGATGCAAGAACCTTTCATCTTTGTGACACCAAAAATATTTAATACATTGTTAAATACTAAATAAAACTTAACTCCCATGAGCTACCTAGTGAAAGTGGGTATTGGAAATTCTTAAAACATAATGAGATGTATGAAACATTCATCTTTGTCACTTTAAGAAGGTTAAAAATGAAAAACACTTTGTCTTGGAATTCCCTAAGAACACCCACATTAGAAATCAATTTTAAAGCTCCCGATGCAGTTGATGGTTCGGAGTGATGGGACTTTAGTCCCCTGGCAGATCCCGAGGGTGCTCGCATGCTGCGGCCATATGGCCCCCTGCAGCGTCATTACTCATACCACTTGCCGCGCCTGTCTACCACCTTGCCTCGCTGGTTCAGATTGCTATGGCTTCCGTTCTAGAGAATTCATATGGTCTTTGTGTTTTATGTGGCCCTCCATCTCCTGTTTGTGGAGCTTGCCCTCCAGCTTGTGCAGAACTGAGTGCACGCACCCAAACTAAGTGACGTTACACCATCCTTGGCTGTTTGGAAACTCTTCCAGGTTTCCACTTCACCAAGAGTAACTTCTGTCATTTAAATTCTTGTTTTCCTTCTCAGTTGTTGATTTTCAGAGGTCTTCGTTTAACTCCGCCTGCTCCTTCTGCCCCAAGCACTCCTAGCAAATCTCGGCGACGATGCCTCGACTTAGGCAGCGAATGCACTGTAGGTGTGGAATGAGCAGAGGGCGCTCTTCCCACCCACGCCCTTCCACCAGCTCGACCTCTGACTCTTCTACGGAAGACATCATTTGGAGCCTGCATTCGGACTCTAGGCGTCAGAGGGGCCGCTCCTACCATCCTAGGAGCACCCACTTTGCTCCGCCTTCGTAGCTTCCTCCTCCTGTCTCTCAACCAGCCTCCCCTGCTTTTAATATGCCTGCCAACCCAGCCCTCCACCAGTCCTCTCAGAGGGTGGAATTCCGCTTCAATTGCTCCCTGGATAAGCCTGTTCTCACTGCTTTCATTACTGTTACTGTTTGTGAAGAATCCCCTAGCTCGAATCCTGCTTCTGTACCCCGCCCTGCCCCTAATCCTCCTGGCCCTCATCCCTCTCAGGCAAAAACTGATGTTCCAGCTCCCGCTGCGCCCACGGGCATTGGGCAATCGAGCCTTGGAATGGAAAACTTGCAGGTGGACTTCTTCAGTAAGGATGGCGCACCAGAGAAGGACAATGAAGATGGAGGAGACGAGTTTGGTTGCAGGATCGTGGAAGAACCAGAGTCCCCAACTCCTGAACAGTGACTTCGACTTCCCTCAGCATGCTTTGGTACAGATTTTCGACCTCATAGAAGAATTTTTTGGTTTTTTGAATCTATATTTAGCTGTAAAAGCTATAGGCTATTTTATTTTACTATCTCTTGTTAAACCACAATGCTTGTACTATTTTACCGGTTTCCCTTCTAAGGACGGTGGACTTGATTTCAAAAGAACTGGTTTCCCACTCTGGCAATTCAGTTGTTTATGTTAAGCTTGGACATCAAGCCCAGTTCTCAGGCTCACACAGCTGAAACTGGCGCAGTTTTGTACTATTATGTTTTATAAATAGAATTAGTTTTACTAAGATAAATAAATAAAAATCAATTTTAAAGAGCCATAATTACATTATAAAGTTGAATGAATTAATTTTATCATGGAAATTGATTTATTTCAATTTAAAAAATATATTATGAGTTTCTTTTTTTCATTAATTATATATT
Organism: Pinus albicaulis; assembly: GCA_034641835.2. NCBI lineage: Eukaryota > Viridiplantae > Streptophyta > Pinopsida > Pinales > Pinaceae > Pinus > Pinus albicaulis. Next base: position 880,703,413 of record CM076576.1, read on the forward strand.
ATAGTTTATATGGTGGGTATTTTTGAGCTGAGAGACTCATTCTACAATGGAGTATGAGGGTGATGTGTAATTCAGTTCATGTTCAATTTGTAGTTGACACTTGTCCCTAAAAAAAATATTTTAAATGAAAAAAAGTGTGCACTATAATAAAAACATAAATGATTTTACATAATTGGTTAGTTTTAATTAAAATATTTATAAAACTTTAGTAATCACATTCTAGTAGAACTGTTCACTTGGTTGTTTGATATTTAACTTTCACTATTCTAGTAATGAATAAAATACTTCAATGTTTATGTTAAATAATATAATTTTATATAACTTTTGAGAAAAAGTAATTAAAATTTAAAAAAAAAATGCATTTCTCTTATAACTATTTCAATACAGAACTTAAATAAATTATTCGAGTTTCCATATTGACTATTATGTTTCACTAAGAAATATATATATATATATATATAGTGTGTGTGTGTGTGTGTGTGTGTGTGTGTACCTAGTAAAATATTCCAATGCTCAAAAGGAAAATGTAATTAAAGGTAAATTTATTTAATTACTTAAATATATAACTCATTCAATTTTTAATATAAAATAATAATAATAATAAATTATTCAAATATACAATTTAAACAATGAAAAATTACACATGGTCCATAGAGAGAGAGAGAGAGAGAGAGAGAGAGAAACTAGAGATCTATGATAATCAAGGATTTATGAAACACTAAAACTTATTAAATCTCTTGAAGCCTATTTTTTTCCCAATTTTTGCATTATAAATAAGTTTGCATTTAACGAAATTTTATCCCTCTCAAATCTTGGTAGATCACAAGTTAAGATAGATCTATATTTGTTCTACTATCAATTATATATAATTAAAAATATCTAAATTCCAAAAGAATGTGTGTTCTATTATCAATTCTATATAATAAAAAATATCTAGAATCCAAAAGAAATTAACTTCCTTTTTCATTCACATCTAAACATTAAATTGAAAATGTTTGAATGTATTTTATTTGTGGAGAAATTTTTTAGTCCCTGCCAAGGAAAGATGCTAACAATATATTTTTCTCTTGACCACTATTACATTAGCATTGACTAATGCTAGTTATGTTTAACTTTGAAAAGAAATATTTATTTTTCAATATTATTGAAAAAAAATTCAATCATTTGATTGTACTATAGCTTTTATGGTCTTATTGCAACCTTTGTGCCATTTAGATAACTACCTTAGATTTTTTTTCCATAATTTTTGGATGTGCTTGCAATATTTGTGCCATGATTTTTAAATATTTATGCAATCATTTGTCATTGTTAATCTTATTACCTAATTACTTACTTCCTACCATAACTTAAGCAATTATTTGCATAAAAAATAGATAGGAACAAGATGGAAATAAATATACTTATATTTTAAATTTTCTTCAATGCTTTAATATGTACGAGTAAAAATGTACCCACAAAAAAATTATGCAATTCCTTATCCCTTAGTAGGAAATTAAAAGATGAAGGTTTTTCATGATTGAAATTAAACACTTTTGTTTATTTTATATATATATATATATATATATATATATATATATATATATATATATATATATATATATATATATATATATATATATATAGCAACATGACAAACAAAAGAACCTTTCCTCAAACAAATAAATTCATAAGTATACTACATATTTGGTTGAGGGAGTTACGTCCAACAACCCTCACCTTACAATTTCAGAGTCCAAATTTTTGCCCTAACCAATTTGTAGATTTTTCTTTTGTTTTTGTCCTTCTATTTTGTCGGTTAAATTGTATTTAATGTCATTATAACTACAAAACATCAGATTCATAATTGACAATAAGTATTGAAATGAGTATGTCATTATGGTTTTTCAATTTTTATTTTGAAAATGTTTTATAAACATATTGGGTCCTTTCATTCATCGTGAAATATATTTACATAGTGTTTTATAGTGTTTCCCTTGTTGTTTTAATTTGTCAGTCTTTCTTTTTACCACAATAAGTTTTCATATTTTCTATTCCTTAATATATGGTTTATGTTTTTTTGTTTTGTAATCCATTTGATATTTTCAACAAAAAGAAACATTTTATCACAATATTATATTTAATAAGAATGTGGGTACTTTGTGAATTGCAGTATTATGGTGTTTGTGACTTCAAGAGATATGGAATATTACAACAACTATATATCTTGTAATTCCATCATGCTCTATAGAAAAAAATTGATAGTCATTTAGGTTTTTGAATAGAGAACATCCTTGGTAAAGTGGAAGAAGAAATTTGGTCATGGCCAACAATGTTTTGTACAAGAAGTGCTTGGAAAGGTGGAAAGACAGAGTTTATGAAGACAAAAACATGGATTTATGAGATAGAATATCAAAAAATTTCTCAAGTGGAGGATTAGAAATATTAAGAAATGTTAGTGCAAGGACATGCCAAGTTTTTCCTTGCAAGGGAAGGTTGATACATGAGAATCTAAATAAGTTCTAAGTTTGAGAATGGAGAGCATGCAGTAAAAATAAGTGAATTCTAGGGGAAAAAGAAGAGGGAAGGTTGATACATGAAAATCTAAATAAGTTCTAAGTTTGAGAATTGAGAGCATGTAGTAAAAGTAAGTGAATTCTAGGGGAAAAAATAAAAAGAAGTGCAGATGAAAGAAAGGAAGTATTGGTACAAGTGAAATAAAACATGTGTGTGTATAAATTTTTTAGAGCAATGTACAATTTGAGGTGTGCAAAATCAATATGAAATTTTGAGGTTGACAAATGAATATCTAAAGAAGTGCAGAAGAAATTAAGTATTAGTAAAGTGTAAGAAAACATGTCTATTCATAAACTTATTTGGAGAAATGCATAGCTTGTGGTGTGCAAAATCATTGTGCAATTTTGACTTAAGAGAGAAGTAGGCCAAGGATTTGAAATAATAGGTTGAGGAGGAGAGTTAAAGGAAAAGATAGTGGAGTGTCGACTAAGATTGAGGTGAGGGAAAAGAAAGGGTCAAGATTGTATTATGTTGATGATCTACTTTGATAATTAATAATAATGAGAATAGATTTTCCACTGAAAATGTGTACTAGTTCTCAATTTTGTTATGTGGTTCTTATATTTCATTAGTGTTATCATCTGAATACTTATTTACATGATTTTGTACAAAGAACTTGATGAAATTGGGACACTGTGCCCAGATTGCGTCAAGACTCGTGACATCACATAGTGTGCATTATCTTATTAGCTTAGATATGCTAAAGTTCATTTATGGTCTATGCATATAGAGTGCCTAAAAAATATTTTTTCCCGTGAAAACTACAGTTCCCTTTAATTCAAACATTAAAACCATCCCTAAATCCTTAACCCCCACTTTTCGGCATGCAAACTTTAAAAGTTAAAATACTCACATACCTAGAAGGTGACATATATATGAGGTCTACATAGATTGTTTGTGTGTTTATGTTTAGTATTGTGTTAAATGCCAATAAAAATTTGGTTACTATAACTAATTGAAGCTCACAACAATCCTAAATTGGTAGAAATATATTCTTGTATATTTTTTTGTACTTTATAAAATATTGTTTTCCCTTGGGTGAGTATATAGGTTTAACGTGTATGATTCCAAATGACATGAAAGACTTAAATGATTATTATTATAGGAGATTTTGGTAGATGTCATAATCATGGAGCTATAATATGTACCAAAATTCTACAGGTAGAAAATATATTTTTGTGTTGGAGTTTATGAGAATTCCAGCATAACAATGGAGAGAGTAATACTCTCCTCTACTAACACATAGAAATTAAAAATTTCACTCACAAGAGACAGAGTTTTCAACTTTTAAAACAAGCTTCTATTCCTTAAAAAAATATTACTAAGACTTCCTCACTAAGAGGGATTTCAAAATAGGACTGCTACAAAACACAGTGCCAACAAAATACTTCACTGTCTCACTGTAACAACACTGTTGTGTTACAAATAAACACTCTGTCTCAAACAACGCACTATTGTGCTTTTTAATTTTGTTCTGTGTAATAACAAAACAATTACATCTACCTCATGGGATTTTTTTTATTTTATATGTTGTGCATATATTATAAAATAAAACAAACTATATTAAACTTTAAAACTAAAGTCTGATTTAAAAAAAAATGCCGTCAGGGCCCACATCACAATTATGATTTGAATGCGCGATGAATCAAATTTAAAACATTCATCGGGTCTGAACAAATTAAAAACAAACGGACCAAAATTAAACTCCGATTGATGATTGGCAATGGACCCGCGATGAGTTATGAACTCCATCGCATAATTCTCATTGGGTCCGTGACTTTAAAACAAAACAAAGTGATCAATTAAAAATTTCTGATCGCCGATTTGAAACGCAGATGCGATGGCCGAATTAACTCTGCCATATAACATGGTCGAGTCTGCCAATTCTCATATGTCAATCGAGCCAAACAAAAACGCGCTCCCGATTGTGAACTTCCAATTGTATAAAGACATGTCGCGTGGTCTGTGGGACCACCCGCGGACCTTGGCTTCAGTGAAGGGCGATTTTAATATGAAGCGATTGCGATTGTGATGATCGCATCATACCTCCTTCATCAACAAGACACTTGAACTTTAAATAATATCTGTTTCGATTTTGATTGCATCGCGATTCTTCACGTCAACAAGACACTGCAACTAAAACTTGCGATTGCGATTAGTGCTTAAGTGGTGGGGACCACTTTGTCCTGCCTTTTCAAAAATTTAAAGTCTTTCGCCGTTTAAACAAATTTTATTCAATTTCAATTGTTGGGGGCTTAAAAGCTCGAAAATACTGTCTTAAATAAAACTTTGTTCTTACGTGCTTTTAACCATGAAAGTCTTCATTCTCTGCAAAAACGGCTACGCCCATCAAAAATTAATTCAATTATGCAATGGTGGCTACTTCCCATCAAACATTAATTTCTCCTTATGATTTTCTCCATTCAACTTCAATGTGCGGTGTTGTGCACGCAAGCTCCTCTGTTTCCCCTGTACTCTATTTCTTCCTGCTCAAGGCAAGCAGGTGACTTTAATATTTTCAACACTCCCCCTTGAAGTCAGATGTTGGGTTATCAGTCATACCAAAGCATTTTCTTAAAAATTCAAAGGTCTTCCGCCCCAATGGCTTTATCAAAATATCTGCAAATTGCTCCTCTATTCTACAATGCTATAAAACAATTTCTCCATTTCTCACTAATTCTCTGATGTAGTGATACTTGGCATCAATGTGTTTCGTTCTCTTATGAAACACTGAATTCTTTGACAATGCAATAGCTGAGCTATTGTCACAATAAATCACTATCCCTTTTACCTATTCTTGGCATAAACTTCTCAACATTCTTCTCATCCAAAATGCTTGACACGCTGCTGCTGTAGCTGCCACATATTCCTCCTCTGTTGTAGACAATGCTAGAATGGGATGTTTTTTAGAATCCCATGAAATAGCTCCTGAACCCATGTGAAAAACATAACCGGAAGTGCTCTTCCGATCGTCTACGCTTCCAGCCCAATCACTGTCAGTGTATCCAACTAAATCTAAACATTTTGAAGTATTATATAAAATACCAAACCTTTTAGTACCTTTAACATACCTTAGAATTCTCTTCGCTACCTGCCAATGTGCATCCTTTGGCTTTTCCATGAATCTGGAAATCAAACTAACAGCATGCATTATGTCGGGCCTTGTTGCAGTCAAATACATGAGGCTGCCAACTATGCTTTTGTATAAGCTAGGATCAAAATCCTTGCTGCTGTCATCTCTTCTGAGCTTTAATCCCATCATTGTGGGAGTGATTGATGCTTTTCTCTCCTGCATATTAAATATTTCAAGAACTTCATTAACATATTTTTCTTGTGAGATAAAAATCCCATTTTCATCTTGTTCTACTTCTATTCCTAAGAATTATTTCAACAAACCAATGTCAGTCATTTCAAATTCTTCTTTCATGACTGTTTTGAAATTTTCAATAAGGTAATCATCATTACCTGTGAAAATAGCATCATCAACATACAAAACAACAATCAACATTTTACCGTCTTTTTCTTTGATGTAGAGGGTGGGTTCTCCCTCACACTTTTCAAATCCATTTTCCAGTAGATAAGAGTCTATTCTACTGTACCACTCTCTTGGCGCTTGCTTTAGCCCATAAAGAGCTTTCTTCCATTTGCACACTTTGTGCTCTTGGCCTTTCTTTTCATAGCCGAGAGGTTGTTCAATGTAAACCTCCTCCATTAACACTCCATTCAGGAATGTTGACTTCATGTCCATTTGGTAAACTTTCCACTTGTTTTGTGCTGCTATAGACAACACTGCTCTCACGGTTTCCATTCTAGCAACCGGTGCGAATGTTTCCTCATAATCTATCCCATGCTTCTGCTTATAACCTTTGACAACAAGTCTTGCCTTGTGTCTCTCTATTTTTCCTTCAACATTACTCTTGGTCTTGTAGACCCATTTAAATCCAATGACTTCTTTACCTTTTGGGAGTTCAACCAAATCCCAAGTCTTGTTTCTTTCTATGGCATTTATCTCCTCATCCATAGCTTCTATCCATTTCCTATCCTTGATAGCTTCTTCGAAATGAACAGGATCATCAACATGAAAATATAAAGAAAACAAAGAATTGATACCTTCATTTGCTACATCTTGTTCATAAATGTCATTCAAATTTATGAACTTCTTACTTCTTTCATTAGGTGTACAAATGCTTGAAGAAGCACTTGAATTTCCTCCTTGTGGTGTGCTTGGAGAAGCACTTTAATTTCTCTTCAAGGGTTTGCTTTGTTGCCCTTGTGTTGGTACTACTGTTTGGGGATGTATTTCAGCCAACTCATCATTACTTTCATCATGAGATAAACAGTGTTTAACATTCATTGTTTTCTCTATGCTTCCATCCCAAGCTTCCTCTTCAATGAACTGAACATCTCTGCTCACAATAAACTTCTTGGTGGATGGGTTGTAAAACCTATAAGCTTTGGATTCCTCACTGTATCCAATGAAAATACACTTCTCCCCCTTGCTATCCAACTTCTTCCTTAGCTGATCCAGAATGTGTGCATAAGCCACACATCCAAAAACCTTCATGTGTGTGACACCTTTCTTTGTGCCACTCCATGCCTCTTTTGGCACTTTGTTCATAACTGCTTTTTTAGGGCATCTATTTAGAATGTACGCTGCACAATGTATAGCTTCATCCCAATAATCATTAGGAAAATTCTTTGTCTTTAACATACTCCTTGCCATGTCCATTATGGTTCTATTCTTCCTTTCGGCTACTCCATTTTGCTGTGGAGTATATCTAGTTGTAAACTACTTATGTGTACCATTTTCTCTACAAAAACGTAGAAAATATTTAGAGATATACTCACCTCCTCTATCAGTCCTTAGGACTTTGATATGCAGCCCACCTTGGTTTTCCACAAGTGCTTTGAAATTGAAAAATCTTTCAAACACTTCACTTTTGTTTTTCAAAAAGTAAACCCAAGTTTTTCTTGTAAAATCATCTATGAATGTTAACATATAGTGGTTGCCAGCAAACGATGGAGTTTGCATCGGTCCACATAAATCTGAGTGGACAATCTCTAAGGGTGCCTTTTCCCTTATGCTTTTCTCGGAAGGAAAAATTTCTCTGTGTTGTTTCCCCAAGATACAACCTTCACAAAGGCTGTCCGGTTTCTCTAACAATGGTAAACCTCTTACCATTCCTTTTCTGTTCAACAAATTAGTACCTCCAAAGTTGAGATGTCCAAATCTCAAGTGCCACAACCAATTATCATCTTTTGGTTCGATTTGAAAATGCTATTGTGCCACTGTTGTTATCTTTTCTTCATTTTTCAGATCTGCTCTCATTCTGAGAGGGAACATCCTGTTCCTTGTCATCTTCACTTCAGCAATACATTGTTTGCTGGGTGGTTTTTCCATGATGGTACAAACATCATCCTCAAAAGAAAACATTATACCCCTTTTGGACAAGCTATCCATTACTTAAGAGGTTACACTTCATTCCTGGAACATAATAGACATCTGTTATGGATTTCTTTGCACCTTTCCTTGTTAAAACATTTACATTTCCTTTTCCCATAACAGAAACTTTGCTATCAGTTCCTAGTGTGACTTGTGACTTCACACTCTCATCTAGCATAGAAAACATTGCTATGTTTCCTGTCATATGGTTACTACAACCAGAGTCTAGAAACCATAAGTCTTCATTCTTTTCTTCAGCCATATTACAAGCTAAAAAAAAATTATCTTGGCTAATATTTTCTCTAGTAAAATTTGCACTAGTTCTATTTCCCATATCATGCTGCTTCTTTCTACATTCATTAGCATAATGTCCATATTTTTTACAATAGTGACATTGGACATTGGACTTATCATACCTTTGTCCTTGTACATTCTATTGACCACTTTTTTGGCTGCTGCCTTGGCCTTGATGCTGATTTGGATTGTTGCCCCTTCCTTGAGCATTTTGTTGACTATTTCTTCCACCTCTATTTTAGCTTCTGCCTCTTCCTCTTTTGTTTCCTCTGCCTTGCCCTCTTCCTCTTCCGATAGACATTTGGGTCTTAAAGGCATGTTCCAGAGATGATTTTTCACTTCTACCCAATCTCTGCTCATGGGTCATCAGTGACGCATGCAGTTCATCCACTGAAAAATTCGTGAGATCCTTAGTCTCCTCTATGGTGGTGACAATCACATCGAATCTTGAGGGTAGACTCCTCAAGAGTTTCTCCACAATCCTCTTGTCTTCAAGAGTCTCTTCATGAGACCTTATCTGTGTGACCATTCCAATCACATGAGTGAAGAATGAGTCAATAGTATCTGACTCTTTCATACAGAGAGTCCCAAATTCTCTCCTGAGCAACTGAAGTTTTGTTGTCTTCACTTTTTCCATGCCTTGATAGGATATCTTGAGAGTTTCCCATGCTTCTTTGGATCTCTTGGCTGCTGCTATCCTTGGAAACACACTTTCATGCACTGCTTGATACAAAAATAAGAGAGCTTTGGAGTATTTCTTCTTATTTCTTTTCAACAGTTCTCTTTTTGCCTGATTTAGATCATCAAACTCATTTTCATCTGCTAGCTCATAAAATCCATCCTCAACAAGTTCCCATAAGTCTTGAGAAGCAAATAAAGCTCTCATAGTTATTGACCAGTAGTCATAATTTTTCCCATTAAATTGTTGGAGGTGGATATTTCCAATACCCATGCTAGTGCTAGCTCCAGCCATTTTTGCACTCTTAACTATGCTTCAAAAAAAAACTTTACTGTGTATTTAAAATAGCTGATTGTTCTGCAATAGTAACACAAAAACGGTATAGAGAAATACCTTGGATTCTTCTTGACTGAGTCTTCACACTGCTAGAGAAGCTGCTGCAACAAAGAACTCCTTTCTTTCAGCTTCTTTGACCTTCAAAGAGCCTGGACTAGCTCTGATACCATGTTGGAATTTATGAGAATTCCATAATAACAATGGAGAGAGTAATACTCTCCTCTACTAACACAGAGAAATTAAAATTTTCACTCACAGGAGACAGAGTTTTCAACTTTTAAAAAAAACTTCTATTCCTTAAAAAACTATTACTAAGTCTTCCTCACTAAGAGGGATTTCAAAATAGGACTGCTGTAAAACGCAGTGCCAACAAAAGACTTCACTGCCTCACTGTAACAACACTGTTGTGTTACAAACAAACACTCTGTCTCAAACAACGCACTGATGTGCTTTTCAATTATGTTCTGTGTAATAAAAAAACAATTACATCTGCCTCACGGGATTTTTTTCTTTTATATGTCGCGCATATATTATAAAATAAAACAAACTATATTAAACTTTAAAACTAAAGTCTGATTTAAAAAAAAATCGTCGGGGCCCACATCACAATTGTGCTCTGAATGCGCGATGAATCAAATTTAAAACATTCATCGGGTCTGAACAAATTAAAAACAAACGAACCAAAATTAAACTCCAATTGACGATTGGGAATGGATCCACGATGAGTTATAAACTCCATCGCATAATTCTCATCGGGTCCGTGGCTTTAAAACAAAACAAAGCGATCAATTAAAAAGTTTTGATCGCCGATTTGAAACGCAGATGCGATGGCCGAATTAACTTCGCCATATAACATGGTCGGGTCTGCAAATTCTCATATGTCAATCGGGCCAAACAAAAGCGCACTCTCGATTGTGAACTTCCGATTATATAAAGACATGCCGCGTGGTCTATGGGACCACCCGCGGACCTTGGCTTTGGTGAAGGGCGATTTTAATATGAAGTGATTGCGATTGCGATGATCGCATCGGACCTCCTTCATCAACAAGACAGTTGAACTTTAAATCATATCTACTGCGATTTGCGATTGCGATTGTGATCGCATCGCATCAGGATTCTTCACGTCAACAAGACACTACAAGTAAAACTTGTGGTTGCGATTAGCGCTTAAGTGGCGGGGACCACTTTGTCGTGCCTTTTCAAAAATTTAAAGTCTTTCGCCGTTTAAACAAATTTTCTTCAATTTCGGTTGTTGAGGGCTTAAAAGCCTGAAAAGACTGTCTTAAATAAAACTTTGTTCTTCCGTGCTTTTAACCATGAAATTATTCATTCTCCGCAAAAACGGCTATGCCCATCAAACATTAATTCAATTTTGCAATGGTGGCTACTGCCCATCAAACATTAATTTCTCCTTACGATTTTCTCCATTCAACTTGAATGTGCGGTGTTGTGCACGCAAGATCCTCTGCTACCCCTATACTCTATTTCTTCCTGCTCAAGGAAAGCAAGTGACTTTAATATTTTCAACATTCTGGAATCATCTAGCTTCATATATAATCTGGAAAAAAAAAATTTTAAGTTCTTTTGAGTAATAGTTAGCTAGTTGCACTAATTAGCATATTTAGGAGATCAATAATTACAGATTGATCATGTTTATATATTATTTAAAGCCCAAATTTAATGGTAGTGGAGAAAGATTTTAAGTTCTTTTGTTTACATGACTAGTCACAGACGCACACCATTGCAACTAAATTTACAACATTCATGAAAAAATTAATTTGAATTTAGTCACCTTAAAATTTATGTTCATATTTATTATCAAAGTCAAATAACATTTTCTGATTTATTATCAAAATTAAATAACATTTTCTAATTAGGCTGATAATAATGTGTATATTTTCAAAATCAAATAACATTATTTAATTTTATTAATAGGCATGTTTATTTGGGAATAGGATTTTCATAATTTTAATTTAATTATCAATAATTATCAGGTGGATGGTAAGAATTTAACTTCCACAAAATATTTTAGAATATTTTTAGTAGCAATTAAAAATAGTTTTATGTATTTTCAACCATTTAAATTAAATTAATTGATTTAGGAAATTTCATACAAACAAGTGTCATATGAAATAAGCTATGGTTTTTTGGGCATGTTATAGTGACAACCCATGGTATTGGCTCATAATATTGTAACAAAAAATACTTATATGTTAAGAATATACATGGTTAAGATTCTTGTTATGCATTTTTTAAAACGTATATATTTTTAATTCATATATCAATCATTTTATAATTAAAAATAAACTTATAATTACCTTTTTTTTAAGTTTTTACAATATCAATTTGCAATTTTTCTTAAAAAACAACATCCACTTAAGTGGTAGGGACCAAGGTCCCCTCAAACACTTGTTTATAATGTATTCTATAAGAGTTGAGTAGATAATGTACTATATTCAATTATCTTGGAAGTTTATCATATAAAAAACTAATATTTTTGTTCAATTAGTTGTATTCACCTTAATTTTTATTTATTTCTTAAATATATAAAATATTATAAATAATAATTATTTAAATTTTTAACTATACAATAAAAATAATATATATATATATATATATATATATATATATATATATATATATATATATATATATATATATATATATATATATAATTTAAAAAATATTTAAAAGAAATAGAATTTTAATTATAAATTACGTAAAAAAAAATACTTAACTTGTCTCTAAGCTGGAGATGGAGTGATATCAAGTAGTGTAGTAAAGGGCCATGAAAATCATGTATTTATTTCAATACATGATGGTGGTACTGGAGCATCTTTGCAGACAGGAATAAAAAATGTTTGGCTACCATGGGAACTTAGGCTAGCAAAGTCTCATCAAACATTGGTGGAGAATGACTTGCATGGTTGTAAAATTCTACAAACAGATGGTCAATTGAAAATAGGAAGAGATGGTTTCATAGTTGCTCACCTTGGTGCATAAGAGTTTGATTTTATTACATCACCCCTTATTGTTCTAGGTTGCATCATGATGCACAAATGTCACAAAATCACATGTTTGGTTGGTATTTCTACTAACGATCCTATTTTAAGGGAAATTTTTCTGAACTAGATAAAAATTTGTATAACCTATATTTCATCATAAAATATTAACTCCATTGTATAAAATCCTTGACTCTTTAAAATTATCTGACAATGTGATGAAATATTAAGTTGTATAAATGTTGAGTGTGATGGCTTCGTCATGGGGATATCATTACTATCTAGTTTGCAACAAAGTGAATAGAAAGTGGTGGCATAGAGACCTAAAAAAATAGATAATGTAGTTAATAACCATGGTTTTTTTATGTATGAGAGTGAGGGTCTTACATATAGAGATGTTGTTGAAACAACCCTGGTAAAAATCCATGTCAAAATATATATAATAACCACGATTGATGGGACATGAATTCCAAGATGAATGTTGGGAAAAACATCCTAGCAGGGGTTCACTTAAGTTTATTATGGCTAAGGAAATTGGAAAAGGAAATGGAAAAGGATTTAGAAAGGCATGATGCATTAATGGGAATTTTATTTGTGAAAAAAATGGAAAATAGGATAAAAGGAAGGTGAAAGGTCATAGGTTGCATGTGAGGAGGTAATTGATGGAAAATAATGTAAAATAAATAAAATAGAGACATCATTAATAAAAAGGTTTATGAGGATCAATTGGTAAGATTTTTCTCACACTTATGGCTCCCATTCTATTCTCTCTCTCTCTCTCTCATACTCTTGGATACTTTGAGTTTTCTTGGAGCACTTTTGGAGAGTGTGGCATACTTTATGATTTGGAGCAAGAAGGGAAAGGAAGAGTGGGAAAGTGTAAGAGGACATTGGGATCAACAACTACAGCTAGTTTTGATCACAAGTACCGAGTTGCATGTATATTTTCCTCACTAGTTTTGACATGCGTGGTATATGCATGTGGATTTTCCTAGCCTTTCCATATCCTAGATAGTCATGGTGTTTTGGATTTATTTCCATTGATTGTTTTTTGGTTGGTTCTGACGATTCCTTTAGTTGTTGGGTTGATTTATTAGTTCTTGGAGCCTTGGTTGGACAAGCACTCTAGAGCCTGATGGACAGTTGTTTGGTTGAGTTACTACTCCTGGAGCCTTGGTTGGACAAACGCTCTGGATCCCTAGGTGGGTTCAATTACTAGCCTTGGATCCTTGGTTGGAAAAACACTCTGGAGCCCAAAAACAACTGGAGTTGAGTTACTAGTCATGGAGCCTTGGTTGGAAAAAACCCTCTCAAGCCCTGGAAAAACTTGGATAAAGTGCAATCTATGATGTTTGTGATGTCTGGTCGTGAGGTGGAATCACTAGTTAAGGGTTGAGATGGTTTGGCCTTTAGAAGCCCTAGACTGGTTTTTATTGGTGTCTTTAATGATATCCTGCATTCATGCTTTTAATTTTTGTGGCATATCAGTTTCGAGGTTATGCTTACCTTCTAGAAATGCAAAAGATTGGATGTTTTAAGTTTTTAGTAGTTTAGGGTCCTCCTCTAATAAATATTATTTGTAAACAAATTTAATGTCTTTATACATTTGAAGTCATCATTGTAGTTGGTCCAATTAATATATTATTAACTACATAGTTTTCCTATGAATTTTGATATTATAGGTATAGAGCTTATTATTAGCAATGAGGTGGTGAAAGTTGAAATTTCAACCAAAATGAAAAACTTTCAAATATCTTGCTTTGATCATTTCCACAAGTTTCACTTTAAAATCTATTTTTATTTATATTTTTTTAATATATTAATAATAAGAAATTTTTATACAATTTTTAAAATCATATTTTTATTAAAATTATCTAGATGTAGAATCAATTGTTTTTCAAATTACTTATATTTTTATTTAATTAATTAAATTAACTACTTCGTATTTTATTCTTCAAAGATATTATATTAATTATTTTTATTTTTTTATTAAAATTATTATAACAAGAGCTAGGTGGTGAAAATGTGCAACAAAGAAAAAGCAGTGACATTTCCACCACATGGCTCTTGTTTATTATATGTTGTCTTTTTCTTTCCATTTGTGCTCAGAAGTTATCAATAGTTTGATATTTTTAGCATGTAACTTAGTTGGCATGATTATGCGTAAGCTTTTCCTGAAGGTTGAATACTAAGTTCATAAGGTGTTATTTTTTCTGGTGACATTTTATTTTCTTTGTTTATACAACTTATCTAGTAACATAATGGCCATTATTTCCCAACTAACGAAAACTTGTTCGAGTTTATTGCTTTTATGGGGGAAAATGACATCGACAATGTTGATGTTGAGGTATATGTCATATAAATATTTAATAATATAGTTTATTTTATATTCTAGTGTTTATCATGTTTCATGCCTTATACTTTGCATTATATCTTCTTTCATTTTCATAAGAGGAACTCAGTATTGATGGAAATAAGTAGGAATTGAAGAAAGAGGAGAAAAATAACACTGGAGCGACAAATGCATAAAGAGAGAGAGAAGATAATCGGTCTAGTGATACCATTAAATCCAATATCTTGCATGATAAACACACATACATATAGATGGTTAAGTCTTTAGAGTTGGTGACTTCACTTGCAATTCCCTGGAAACACAACAATAATGTTTTGAAGTGATGAAATAATATTTCATGAGTAAATTGTAATCCAACAAATATTAAGTGAAAAATCATATTGTAATACTCGAAATTTCATATAATATAATATATGTGGTTGAAATTATTTATAGTTGTACTTCATATCATTAATATTGTAATTAACATATGTAACTTTGTGTTTTCATATTAGATGAACGTGCAAATTGTATGGAATTTTTTAAATTTAATAAGAAAATCATACTAATTAATTTGTGTTGATTAATAATGAACACATAAAATCAATCTAAAACTATTAAATTAATAATGTATATTGATTAATGATGAACAAAAATGAAATATATATACAATGACTAAATTAGTCATTTATAATGATTATTAATGAAAGTAAAGGAAATTAATATAAATGATTAAATCAATAATTTATATAATGATTATGAAACTACCAAAAAAAGATAAATGACTACTGTAAATGATTAAAAAAAATTACAATTGATGATTAAATTTTTCATATATATGACTATTAGTAACTAATTTACAGTATCTTATAACATGACCTAAATTTAGTTATATTTCTTTGGCTATTAATTGGTTTCAAACAATGACTAAAATTTGCATATATATGACTATTAATCGCTAATTTACGATACCTTACAATGCAACCAACATTGTGGTCATATTCTTTTGGTCATTAATTGGTCTCCTTCGGTGATCATGTAGTAGTATATCTTGTTGTATATTTGGTCATTAATTGTGATAATTAATGACTATATTAGTGACCAATTTTATCACTAAATATACTACCTGAAAATAAAATTGAGACAACCAATTAATGAATAAGTTAAATACAACTACAAATTAGTCACATTATAAGACACTGCACTTGGAGGAGATCATCATACATGGATGCTACAAGCAGAGAAGAAGAACACACAGTATATCCTTTCACTTGCTTGAGGGCAAGAAATCTTTGGGAGGGGAGGACTGTAATGTTCCAAATTTTTGCAAATAAAACTGGAACATTAATTTTGCTCATATTATCTAGTAGATAAATAAAATGCGTAAGGAGACCCATTTTCATAAATAAAATTCCACATGAAGTGAGAAGGGATCTATAGAGTAGCCATTTTTTCACCTCATATTATGAAAATGGAGCAAACACATGAGGATGAGGCCATGTTGACCAAGTCAACAGCGCAGCACAAGAGGGTGTAGCTTGCTTGGGAAGACAACCCAATTAGAGAGGGAAGAATATTCCTTGTGGGAGAAACCCTAATTGGGTGGGGTCCATGGCATAGAGGCATCATTTTGCATATAAGGAGGAGGAGGCAGCCATAGAGAGCATTATTGAAGATTTGGACTTAGAGTCTATTTGCAATCTACAGTTGTTCAGCTGAATTGCAGTGCCTTTGGCATGTGGGATTCCTATTTGGAGTTCCTCTCCTCCCTTGAGTAGCTCAAGGAGGATTTCTCTTCATTTCTCCATATCCAGGCATTTGGCCATAGCCACTACTTCATCTACAGCGTAGTCACTGGGTTGTGTTGCAGGTGATGCTGTGGAGGAGATTCCACAACACCATTTCTTGTATCATCTCTCATAGGAAGTGTTAGGTCTCTGTAATTTATTAGCAAGATTGGGAGAGTCCAATCACAGAGTTAACATCATTTCAACCAACTTTGGGATTCTAGGATCTATCCCTCCTGAATCTGGAGAGGGATCTCTCCAATATGTACAAAGATGGATATTGTCTTTGAAAAGCTTAAGGTAATGATATTAGGCTAGTTATGAAGGCCAAGGGTTTTGTTTTGTTTTTGATGGTTGAGCATGAAATGTTACTTGAGGGGAAAGTCCTAAGTGCAAAAATTTTCAAAAGTGAGAAGTTGCAAGCAAATAGAACAGTTTTGGCAGACAGATAGATATAATGCTGGTTTTTAGTCCATTGGGCTATGGAGTCATATCTGGGATTTAATTGAACAACAACATCAAGTGTGATCCAAGGGGCAAGTTATCTATACCACAGGATTATTGAGATTAAAATGATGAAATGGAAACATTAAAATGTTGGAGGGGTGGAAACTGATAATAATTTCTCAGAGGATTTATAGTCAGTCCAAACAAGAAAAGCCTTTTAAGTAACTGTTTTAAAACCAACCAAGGACATGGCTAACCATAGACTTCTTGGGAAAGTTCTTATTAAAGCAGCTTAATTGACAAACAATCCAGTAATCCACATAATTACCTTCAGAAAGTATGAAAACACATAAGAAAAATAGAGTGTAACTTAAGATCAGATAAAGTACTTTTAAACCTAGTCTGCTTTTAGTCAACACCAAGGGAAACTTTTAGAATCTGCCTTTGGAGAAAAGAATCTAGGAATCAGGGCAAACCATATCTTCTCTAGTCTAACTTTAATAGCAAATAATGGAAATAACATTCGAGAACAATGTTTGAGAAAACAGAAGGACGAGGGAACGCCAACATTCCTAACCGTTTAAACTGTATTGAATCATTCTTAAATAAACAAATCTGAAGAAAACATTAAGATAAAGATTTCTCAGCCAGAGAAGGTTACTGCTATACAGAAAATCCTAACCCTGTTTAAACTGTTCTTTTACGAGGAAAATGAACAATATGGCATACATAGAAGGAAAACGATAAGAAAGGTGGAAGCACTTTCTCCAAATGGGAGAAGACCTCATGATCCCAAGAAACAGCTTTTTATATTGATGTCAGACCAAGCTTACACCCAAGTCTTTCATGTTTCACCAAAGAATCATCTTCACTATTCAACCTAACTACTCTAGCACAAAACAGAGCTTCAAGGGCCAGTGAACACTATGTACAAATAGAAGTCTCGGGCTCAAGTGTATTTCAAAGTTCTGCAACCAACAATTTCTCATCTTCTGTAGAAGTACTTATAGGAAGATGAGGAGGTGAGATTTTAACAAAATATCTCAAGGACAGTTAATGCAGAGTGAAGACTTCTCGGCCCCTTTGAGAGGCTCGAGGGAAAAATTTACAGGTGGATCACTACATTAACTGTTTCACAATAAATATCAAAGCTCGATGGAAGCTTTGTTTGACTTTGAGGCTCTGTGCATGTTTTGGAGTAACTCTGCAGATATTTATTCATTGGTCTCCTTGCAGAAATAACTTCTTGGCGATGCTGGAGGCAGATATTTCTTCGAGCAATAACTTCGGCCTCTGTTCTGAATGGTTTGAGGCGACATGTGGCTCTTTGGTAGCTGAGGAATCAATTTGCCTCAAGTTGTGGCGGTGGAGGCTTTCTGTCTGATAAAACACTTTAGGTTTTCTTTAAACTGTGTTTTGAGTCGGGGATTAGGCTTTTGATAACTGTCTTAGCCGTAATCCCCGTAATAC
Organism: Pinus albicaulis; assembly: GCA_034641835.2. NCBI lineage: Eukaryota > Viridiplantae > Streptophyta > Pinopsida > Pinales > Pinaceae > Pinus > Pinus albicaulis. Next base: position 880,721,756 of record CM076576.1, read on the forward strand.
TATCTTCAATCTTCTTCTACTGTGCTTTATTCTCAAAACTGATACTCTTTAACTGTTCTTTCGAATAAAACAGTGTCTTGTCGATGTGCAGGGCCGCGCTGGGCTTTTCGGCATCAATGCTCATGAAACATTGACAAATCATTGAATCCAACCGTGTGAATGGTTCCTTTTAGTAGCTTTGAAGGCGCAGGAAACGTCTTTCCCAACCCTCGGCTTTTCTTTGTGATACAACGGAAAACCATTGAAAACACCTGCATAAAACAAAAAATAATTAAGAAATCCTGCGAAATGGGTTAGACTGCTTCAGAAGGCAGGAGAGGAGCGTAGCCGTCGGATGAAGGCAACCAACGGTGGAGATCTGCATAGAAAGGCAAAAAGGATAGTGGGAGAAGAATAAGGAGGAGCAGTTTTGGACCGTCCGATCTGGACACGTGGACGGTCCAGATCTAATCGGAGGGTCTCAATCGGGGGTGGCAGAAAAGGGGATGCGATTGAAAATTCCAGTGCGATTGAGCCCTTTGCGATTGAGCGCTGGTCGTTGATCTGAGGACCAGATCGACGGCGGGGAATGAATCGGAGGTAATTGCAAGGGGGTGAAACATTGCGATGCGATTTTGCGCGGACTGTTGGATCAAGGATTAGATCAACGGTCAAGAATAAATCGGACGGAGAGCAGGATCGGAAGATCGGAGGTATGGACTGCGATTGATCGGAGGGCACACTTGAAGCATTGCGATTGAGAGTTTGCGATGCGATTGAGCGCAGGCCGTTGGATCAAAGGACTAGATCAACGGTCAAGATTGCTACGACCTACGCACCGGCGGAAAAAACCCTTAAACACATGAAAACCAAAGTCTTTTGCGAATAAAACAAGTTTAACGGATTGGGCGGAAAATATATAGGTAAAGGAAAAAGGCGCCCGATTGCGGGGCCGGGGGTTTTCACGGAATGTAATATGCCCGGGAGTTATAAAGACAAGGGCTAATCGCAATCGGGCCATTGAGCCTGGTCTTTTCGATCATACCATTTGTATTGTTTCCGATTGCGATTGCGCGATCGGCTCTTTTCAATCAACCCTTTTATATTCAACACATGGTTTTAAGTTTTAACCTAGAACTTTCAGAAAGTGGGTTTTTGGGTTTACAAAGGAAAATGAGCTTTGTAATGGTTCAAAGTCATGCACCCTTTGGATATTTGCGATGCGATTAGCGCCGAAAGCTTTGGCGTTTGGTTTTAACACATGGGCATGTGGGGAAGTGTTTAGGGACTTAGCCGAAGGGGCTTAGGTCCATAGTAATAAAATCCTGAGACATTTTATGAGAAATTTAAGGATTTTAATGGATTTTAGCCCAAATAGCCCAAATATAAAAGTGATTTTTTAACTATGAAAGGGGAAATTTTCATAAATGGAAAGAAGAGGACTTATGAAAACAAGGTAGTTTTGATGTAGAAAAAAGGGAAGCAGATGAAAGGTTTTGAGAAGAGGAGAAATGACGATCTTTCAGCAGTCTTTCAGTTGGAATCAGCAGAAATTCCTGAGTATAAAAATGGGACAGTAAATGAGGAATTTGGACAAAGGCATGAGGCCTACAAGGAGTCTTCAAGAGCCAACAATTTTTAGTGATAAAATTTGTTCCTTGGAGGCTCAAAAAAGATCTTAGCCACCTTTTGGTATAACAAAATATTATAGGTGGCTAACAGTGGCTCCACTTGGGGATGGTGCCTTCTTGAAGGCATCAAGAATTCAGAGCTGATTTCTGGGAGGCTGGTTAGTTGCCTCATCCATTGGGCTGTCCTTCCGTGATTGAATGATCTTTTTCTAAAAACATATTTGGCATCCATGAAAACAATGGACCTTTATCAACCAGCTTGCTACCTACCCAATCCTACAGATCTAGCATTTTTTCTTCATCAGAGTGCACTTGGATTGGCAAACTCTATTCACAACATTTTATTCTTTTGAAAGCAGGAAATCTAATCTACTTCTACTCCTTATTTCTCCTTGAACTCAGATTAAACAGTTGAGCTCAGATATTTCTCTACTTAGTCTACTGTCTGTTGGGATTAAACCGTCCAACAAACTTTCATTCTCTAAATTCTACAACAGAAATTTAAAAATAGTCAAGTCAAGATTGAGCTGTTTGACTTGCTATGATCTATGGCATAAGAACAAGCCGCACATAGATTATTATTTGCAGAAAATTAAATCAAAATGGAAGGCTTAAGATCTGAAAGTTTCTCATTATGGCCTTCTTTTTCTTTACAGCTCTGTTTTTAATTTTGTTTTGAGCTGTCTCTTTCTTGATATCTGATTCAGATTTTGGGCAAATAAGAACCAATTTTTCTCTTTTATGACTCAGAAAAATAAAACAGTTTTGAGTCATCTCTCTTTTGGAAACTTTGGTTCAGATTTTGAACATGTTTGAACCTTTAATTTCTATCCTAATCTATCTACTGATAAGCCAAGATTAAACAGTTTGGCAAATCAAATTCACTACCCTATCAACAGAAAATTGAAAGCTAATTAGTCAAGATTAAACAGTTTGACTAACTAGAAGTGTGTTTTGCAGGAGTGGCATTTAAGCTTGCACACTTTCAAATTTATTTCTCTTTTTGGCATGGGGCTGTGCCTTTCTTGTTTTTCATTTCTGCCCTCTTTTCTTTCTTTCTTTGTTTTTGTATTTTTTGATTTTTCATAAATTTGAATGCAATGGTGGATGAAATATTTATAATGAAAAAAAAGAAAAAAGAAGGCTTAAAAATATATCATGAATCAAGAGAAGTAATGCTTGAGCATCCTGCCATTGACAGGACCCCCAAACAAATCTGTTCCATCCAGCTCTTGTAAGAAGAATGCATTGTTTCCAGCAATTGAATGAATAGAGTAAGGGCCAAGCCATAGATTTTCAAATTTACCATGCTTTCCCTTGTCTTCCCTCTTTGAGTCCCACTTTAAAACTTTGTCCCCAATCTTGAAATTGTTGGCCTTTGTTCTTCTGTCAAAAAGCTTCTTAATGCTGTCCTGTTTCTGCAATGTTTTGTTGTACACTTCCTCTCTGATTTGCTGAAGATGAATGGTCCGATTTATTCTTCTGATCATGTCATTATCTTCAGTCTGCAATTCTTGGATAAACTTCATAACTGGTACACCAAGGCTATTAGGAAAGATTGCATCTGTACCATACACAAGCTGAAAAGGTGACATACCAATAGATTTCTTCAAAGTTAATCTGTCAGCCCAAAGTGCATGGACTAGCTTTGTTTGCCAAGACTTTTTATTGTCCTCCAACAGTTTCTTGATTATGTTCACTAAGCTTTTATTGGAAGATTCTGCAAGTCCATTACCTTGAGGGTAATAGGCTGTGGAATGCCCTAGTGTTATCTGGTATTTATGACAGAAGTCAACCATTTTCTTTGATCCAAACGCTGCTGCATTATCTGTGATGATCTTGGTAGGACAGCCAAATCTGGAGAGGATATTGGTTTCTATGAACTTTATAATAACCGAATCATTGGCTTGCCTACAAGGAATGGCTTCTATCCATTTAGTGAAATAGTCTGTGGCAGTAAGGATCCATCTATGCTGGGAAGAAGATGAGGGATGGATTTCACCTATGAAGTCAAGTCCCCACTGTTGAAAAGGAGCTTCAACAGTGATTGGATGCAGAGGAAGGGGTAATAATTTTCTCTTGCCCTCAAACAATTGGCATTTGTGGCAAGTAGTTGTCATTTTGTAAACATCCGGAAAAAGGGTGGGCCAATAGAAACCAGCCCTCAAAATTTTGTTGGCTGTTGACTTCCAGTACAAATGGCCTCCACACTCTCCTTCATGAAATTCCTGCTTAACCTTCTCTGCATCAAACTCAGGCAAAAATTTAAGCAATATACCACTACCATTTTTCCAATAAAGACACCTATCTACAATGCAATAGTTTACTGCTTTCAGTTTTAAGAACCTTGCCTTTGTTTTCGACAAACCAGGAGGTGTATTTAAATTAAGCAAAACATAAACGATATCAGCATACCAAGGAGAATTCATAAAATGGTTTTCAATAATGGGAGTTGAGAATTCTTCTTGGTTGTCCAAAGCATTAATCATATTAATATTAAGAACTTCAAAATTGGATTCAGCCATTAATCTAGCTAGACCTTGGCCTTTGATGAGTTTAGTGGGTTTTATCTCTAAATCATATTCGAGAATAACAGCAATCCACTTACCTCTCTTACCATCTGGTTCCTGTGTTAGAATGTCTTTAACCACCGAATTAGGGACAAAGGCAATGATGTGTAAGTGAAGGATGTATACTCTGAAGTCTTTCAATGCTTTAACCAAAGAAAAAGCTTGCTTTTCCATAATATTATACTTCAAAGGGGCATCCCTCAATGCCTTGCTAAAGAATGCAATAGGCTACTCTTGTCCTTGTGGATTTTTCTGTAAAAGGACAGCAGCAATGGTATGTTCTGATGCAAATGAGAAGATATAAAAATCTTTTGAAAAATCAGGGCTTATGAGAATCGGTGTTTTGGTTAATGCTTGTTTCACCAGCTCAAAGGATGTCTTTGCTTCCAAGGTCCATTTTATCCCTTGCTCCTTCTTCAACATGTTTTTGATATTTCTAAGGAGCTCTGCCAAGTTAGGGATGAACCTTCTCAAAAAGTTAATCTTTCCAATGAAAGACTGCAACTCTTTGATATTTCGAGGATGAGAGATTTGTAATATAGCCTCAATCCTCTTTGGATCTATCTTTATACCCTCTTCTGAAATAATGTGTCTAAGAAGCTTACCTTCTTGGAGACCAAATAGTGTCTTCTTAGGGTTCAAAGATATTCCAAACCTTTTGCACTTCTCGAAAACTTTTCTCAAATGTTCTAAATGTTCTTCATCTGTTTTTGAAAACACAGTGACATCATCTAGATAGATAATGATGAAGAAGCCCAATTCTTCTAAGAATGCCATGTCCATGGCTCTCTCAAAGGTTGCTCCAGCGTTCATTAGACCAAAAGGCATATTCACATACATGAAAGTGCCCCATGGAGTAGTGAAAGCTGTCTTTAATTGATCAGCAGGGTGAACTAAAATCTGATTATACCCTGAATAGCCATCAAGCAACGAAATCCTTTTAGACCCCACCACCCTTTGTAAAATGTGATCCATTTTTGGTAAAGGGTAGTTATCCTTTAACGAAGCTTTGTTTAAGTCTCTAAAGTCTATACAAAGCCTGATTTCTCCAGTCTTCTTCCTAACGGACACCAGATTAGATACCCACTTAGAATATCTAATAGGGACAATAATGCCAGCATCGTGCATCTTCATGATTTTCTTCTTGACCAATGGCAACTGGACAGGGTTTATTCTGCGTAGTTTCTGTTTGAATGGTTTTTGGTTTTCTTTCAGAGGGATTTTGTGCTGTATTATTTCAGTGTCATAGGATTTAAGATCTTCGTAACTCCATGCAAAAACATCAGAAAATTCTTTGAACAACTCTATGTATTTGAGTTTAATGTGAGCTGGCAAAGTTTTGGACAGTTTGATCATTTTCGGTTTTTCCTCACTGCCTATATTGCACTCCTCTACTTCAGTCTCTACAGGTTCCAGTTTTGGTTTATTGGCCACATCGTTAAAATCGAACAACTCCTCTAAAGGCGTTAGACCACTTGGCAAATTTTCATCTTTAGAATGCAGAGTTTGTAATTCTTCCGTTTCTAACTCTGCACTTAATTATGTTTTGCTCCTAAGTTTTCTAGACAATAGGTTAATATTGGCAGGTTGAGGAGACGATTCTTCTTCACCAAGAAAGTTTTCTTCACCGCAGTCTGTATCATAATCTGAATCTGAACTGTGCAGTTCGAACTCATTTCTGAATTGCATGAAGTCTTCTATTTGTTTGTCATTGTTAAACACTTGCCAATATTTTTCGTTATCAGGCACTGCCAGTCTAAATTTTATCGGAGTTGTGTTGTCTCCAATCTCATATGGCGTTAGACATGTCCTGGCCGCAAAAGCTAAATTGTGGGCCATAATGTTCTTTTTCCTTGGGATGAACCTCAGGTTTGACTCCTCAAATGTTGTCAACAGATCCATGACATCATTCCGATAGGCTCTAAGTCTGGGATGATTCGCATTATACTCCCCATTGACTTGCCTAATGATTAACTCAGAATCCCGGTACACATTAATTCTTCTGGATCCTAATTTCTTCAAGAGATGCAAGCCTAAGAGAAGGGATTCATATTCTGCTATGTTGTTGGAACACTGAAAGTTTAATTTGCATGAGATGCATTCTGTGTGGTTGTTTTCAGTGTTAATGATCCAAACCCCTGCACCAGCATTATTTCCAGTGCATGACCCATCAAAATACATACTCCATAAAGGATTGTCTTCGGTTTCTTCTGTTTGGCGATTGTCCTTTTTAACTATGGTGCCTTCTGACTGTTCATGATTAGCAGCACCCAATTGAATTTGTTTTGACTCCTCAAATTCTTCAATAGATCGAGGGATGATGCCAGAAACGTTAGGGGTATTTTTTGGGTTGTTAAGTCCTAAAAACAATGGACTCATAACCGGTAAATCAAGACCTATGCTTTGTTTACTAATGTTTTCACATGTGGCAAACTGTTTGGACACTTCTGCGTTATTATACTCTTCTTCCCTGTCGGCCTTTAATTCTGTTAAAGTGACTTGCTCACTAGGATTTTCATTGTTAAACATGATAAAAGAATCAAGGCCTGTATTGACAGAATATATAGGAGAGTTTCGTGGTCTGTCTTGACTTGTAACCGTGTATTGCATATGAGACTCCCTGTAAAGTCTTCTAGTCTGATTGAAAACCGGGATGGTCGCATATGTCATGTCCATCTGCATAGTCCCCTATAACTTAGCTCCCCAGGATCTGGATAATAGCATTCCATACTTTGGGGGGACATCAGCCGCAACAATGTCCATGAGTAAAAATTTGGCTGGAATCTGGGCTAGGTTAACACAGAGGTCTTTGATCAATCCTAGACATTTTACTCTATTTGAGTCAAAGGAGTATAGGTCTTTGTAGGGTCTGGTAATTTCTAAACCAAGGCTCTCCATCACAGCTTTAGGCATTAAATTATGAGAAGCCCCGGAATCATGCATAGCATTGTGTAGAATTTTGTCATGAATGTTCAAACTCACATAAAAGGGAGGAATTGGTCCTTCTTGAAACTTCCCTTCAATCTTAGGGCCAAAAATCAACTCTGGTAGGTCGTCACTAAGATTAACTGTATCTCCATTCTCCTCTATATTTAAAGCCTTCAAAATTTGGTTCCTATATGCATGTTGGGCAGCTAACTCAGTTAATGGAACAGAGATTTTTATCTTTAAGATTTCCTGTTCCAGGCTGAAAGGGGTTTGATTCTTTGAAGCGCTTATTTCAACCTTATTAGCTGTCACTCTATCAACAATTACAGCTTTCTGATTTGTTTTACTTGACACAACTGTTGTAGAAGGAGTACTAGCTGAAGTGTTAGTACTGCTGATGTCTTCACTCTGTTTTTCAGAATTTTGAGTGTTTTTCTCCTTATCCTTATCAGAATTAACAGCCACTGTTTTGTCTTTTTGTTTCGTTGTTTTGGGTTTGGCTGCGGTGCTGCTTTGAGAGGATTTGTCAGAGGTTTTGGTGTTGGGGGCTTGTTGACTGGTCTTTCTTCTAAGGTCATATTCTCTTTGAGGTTCTATGATGACATTTTCCATGTCCTGATAATAATTTTCATTATCATCTCTTTTGTCGTCGTAAGGTGTGTAAAGACCTTGTTTATTATCATAATGAACCTCAAATTCATCATCCTCTTCCCCAAACATGTTGATATCCTCTCCCTCTATTATGTCTTCTGTTTCTTCAACCTCACTTACATAGTTTTGATGAAAGGGAGGGGTGATCTGTTGATCATCTTCCCTGGGTCTGTTTGGAGGTTGGTTCCTTCTAACATTTTGATTCTGGTTCCTATTTTGAGGAGCAGTTTGATTTTGATTTGCTTGTTCTCTCTTAATTATGCTCATCTCTTTCATCATTTCTTCCATCATTCTCTCCATTTTTGAGTTGGAAGTAGAAGGTGTGGATTCCTCTCTAAAAGATACTCTCTTCTCCGCTTTCATCCTCGCTCTCTTCTCCATAAGGTTAACTTCCATAGAAAGAGCACCTCTTTGCATATCTTCAAGGGTTGCAAAAACTCTTTCTCTGAGTGAATAGGTCATGTCTGGATCAAACCCTTCAGGAAATTTGTTTAAAGCTGAGCCCTGAGGAGGTTTTAGTTCAGGGGAAAGTGCATTATAGACGCTATTAAATCTGGTACAATAAGATTGTACACTTTCCCCAGGGTTCCTATGGAGATTGTTATAGTCAGCAAGGACTTGGAGAGGATTCTTTCTCACTTCCCATTTGTTTAAGAGTGTTTGATGGAAGGCTTGGAGATCGTTAATACTATGGGGGGTTAAACCTTTAAACCATTTTCTTGCTTCTCCCCCCAAACTTTGAGCAAATAGTCTCAACTTGACATAATCATCATCAATTTCGTTTCTGTCAAAGTAGTCATTCATCTTGTCCACATGTTGAGATGTTGTTATAGTATTGCTAGCATCATACAATGGAATTTTGGACTGATAGTCCTATGGAAGATTGGCTAATGGTACAGGAAGGACTAAGGGAGCATACCATGTTGCCATGGCAGGAGGTGGAGGTGGATTTACAGAAGGGAAAGTGGGTTGAGGTGAAGTGGTATGAACAGTGGATGTAGGGTGAGTAGAAGTGGATGGACCAGGAGTAGACTGTTGAGATGATCTTGGATGAGAGACACCTAAATTGTGAAGGAAATGTAAATCAGGAGGTGTTGTTTCCATGCTACCAGGATGTTCACTTGTTTCAGGAGATGAAAGTGAAGATTCGGAGTCTAACTGGATTATATCATCAAATGACCTAGTCCTAAATGGGTTCACTAAGTCAGCTTGTGGTTGTTGCAGAGCTGAAAGATTTTCAGGGACTGAATTAACTCTCAAGGGTGATCTGAAAACAGTTAATAATTTAACCTTAGGAGACTTCCAAAGGATACTTTCTGGATTATCAACTATCTCAGGTGGGTTAGGGTCTGGATGGGCTCTAGTGTGAATCTTTTTAGAAGCCACTATGCTACGTTGTTTAGACCTAAAACAAGAAAAGTTCAACCAGATATGACAATCTTGGAGAGGTTAACCAATCTGTTTTTACAATTTTAAATCCCACAATCCTCTAACTGAGTTTGAATGATTTTATAATGATAAGGTTTCTTCCCAGTGGAGTCTTAAGGTCTGCTAGGATTATGGAGTCGCCAAGTGGAAATTTTTAGCTCCTTTCAGAGGTAAAAGGTCTTATGGTCCACCACCATGTTTATTTAATTCCAATCTGAAATATTTTTAGGTTTTTCTAAGTCATTTTTCACTTTTGTGGTTGTTAAGAATATCCTAACTTTGTTTCAAAACTTAGCTAAGGTTGCGAGACAAAGGAAGTCTACTCTTATGGCTAAGCCAGCTGATTTTTCAAGGTTTAGATGAAGTCTTAAGAGAAACCTAGGGTTTACCTAGTTTGTCACTGATTCAAACAAGTTCCATCATGATTACCTATAATAGGCAGTGCTTGAAAAGGCTCCTTTTTACTATGGTTAATAAAGCAAATGCTCTATGAACCAAATCTCTAACGTCGTATGATTATCTTTAAATGAAAATGATTTTGGGTTCGATGTCCCCAGCAGAGTCGCCAGAAATGTTAGGTCTCTGTAATTTATTAGCAAGATTGGGAGAGTCCAATCACAGAGTTAACATCATTTCAACCAACTTTGGGATTCTAGGATCTAGCCCTCCTGAATCCGGAGAAGGATCTCTCCAATATGTACAAAGATGGATATTGTCTTTGAAAAGCTTAAGGTAATGATATTAGGCTAGTTATGAAGGCCAAGGGTTTTGTTTTGTTTTGTTTTGGATGGTTGAGCATGAAATGTTACTTGAGGGGAAATTCCTAAGTGCAAAAAGTTTCAAAAGTGAGAAGTTGCAAGAAAATAGAATAGATTTGGCAGACAGATAGATATAACGCTGGTTTTTAGTCCATTGGGCTATGGAGTCATATATGGGCTTTAATTGAACAACAACATCAAGTGTGATCCAAGGGGCAAGTTATCTATACCACAAGATTATTAAGATTAAAATGATGAAATGGAAACATTAAATGTTGGAGGGGTGGAAACTGATAATAATTTCTCAGAGGATTTATAGTCAGTCCAAACAAGAAAAGCCTCTTAAGTAACTGTTTTAAAACCAACCAAGGACAGGGCTAACCATAGACTTCTTGGGCAAGTTCTTATTAAAGCAGCTTAATTGACAAACAATCCAGTAATCCACATAATTACCTTCATAAAGTATGAAAACACATAAGAAAAACAGAGTGTAACTTAAGATCAGATAAAGTACTTTTAAACCTAGTCTGCTTTCAGTCAACACCAAGGGAAACTTTCAGAATCTGCCTTTGGAGAAAAGAATCTAGGAATCAGGGCAAACCATATCTTCTCTAGTCTAACTTTAATAGCAAATAATGGAAAATACATTCGAGAACAATGTTTGAGCAAATAGAAGGACGAGGGAACGCCAACATTCCTAACTGTTTAAACTGTATTGAATCATTCTTAAATAAACAAATCTGAAGAAAACATTAAGATAAAGATTTCTCAACCAGAGAAGGTTACTGCTATACAGAAAATCCTAACCCTGTTTAAACTGTTCTTTACAGAGGGAAAATGAACAATATGGCATACATAGAAGGAAAACGATTAACAAAGAAAGAAGCACTTCACCAGTGATAAAGACTAGGATCCCAAGAAACAGCTTTTATATTGATGTCAAACCAGTTACAATATTCAAGTCCAATGTTTCAGTTCAGCAATCATCTTCACTATTCAACCTAACTACTCTAGCACAAACAGAGCTTCAAGGGCTAGTGAACACTATGTACAAATAGAAGTCTCGAGCTCAAGTGTATTTCAAAGTTCTGCAACCAACAACTCCTCATCTTCTGTAGAAGTACTTATAGGAAGATGAGGAGGCGAGATTTTAACAAAATATCTCAAGGACAGTTAATGTAGAGTGAAGACTTCTCGGCCCTTTGAGAGGCTCGAGGAAAAAATTTACAGGTGGATCACTACATTAACTGTTTCACAATAAATATCAAAGCTCGGTGGAAGCTTTGTTTGACTTTGAGGCTCTGTGTATGTTTTGGAGTAACTCTGGAGATATTTATTCATTGGTTTCCTTGCAGAAATAACTTCTTGGCGATGTTGGAGGCAGATATTTTTTCGAGCAATAACTTCGGCCTCTGTTCTGAATGGTTTGAGGCGACAGGTGGCTCTTTGGTAGCTGAGGAATCAATTTGCCTCAAGTTGTGGCGGTGGAGGCTTTATGTCTGATAAAACACTTTAGGTTTTCTTTAAACTGTGTTTTGAGTCGGGGATTAGGCTTTTGATAACTGTCTTAGCCGTAATCCCCATAATATTGTCTTTAATCTTCTTCTGTTGTGCTTTATTCTCAAAACTGATACTCTTTAACTGTTCTTTCGAATAAAACAGTGTCTTGTCAATGTGCAGGGCCACGATGGGCTTTTCGGCATCAATGCTCATGAAACATTGACAAATCATTGAATCCAACCGTGTGAATGGTTCCTTTTAGTAGCTTCGAAGGCGCAGGAAACGTCTTTCCCAACCCTCGGCTTTTCTTTGTGATACAACGGAAAACCATTGAAAACACCTGCATAAAACAAAAAACAATTAAGAAATCCTGCGAAATGGTTTAGACTGCTTCAGAAGGCAGGAGAGGAGCGTAGCCATCAGATGAAGGCAACCAACGGTGGAGATCTGCATAGAAAGGCAAAAAGGATAGCGGGAGAAGAATAAGGAGGAGCAGTTTTGGACCGTCCGATCTGGACACGTGGACGGTCCAGATCTAATCGGAGGGTCTCAATCGGGGGTGGCACAAAAGGGGATTCGATTGAACTTCCAGTGCGATTAAGCGCTGGCCGTTGATCTGAGGACCAGATCGACGGCGGGGAATGAATCGGAGGTAATCGCAAGGGGGTGAAACATTGCGATGCGTTTTTGCGCAGACCGTTGGATCAAGGATTAGATCAACGGTCAAGAATAAATCGGAGGGAGAGCAGGATCGGAAGATCGGAGGTATGGACTGCGATTGATCGGAGGGCATACTTGAAGCATTGCGATTGAGAGTTTGCGATGCGATTGAGCGCAGGCCATTGGATCAAAGGACTAGATCAATGGTCAGGATTGCTACGACCTACGCACCGGCGGAAAAAACCCTTAAACACATGAAAACCAAAGTTTTTTGCGAATAAAACAAGTTTAACGGATTGGGCGGAAAATATATAGGTAAAGGAAAAAGGCGCCCGAGTGCGGGGCCGGGGGTTTTCACGGAATGTAATATGCCCGGGAGTTATAAAGACAAGGGCTAATCACAATCGGGCCATTGAGCCTGGTCTTTCTGATCAACCCATTTGTATTATTTCCGATTGCGATTGCGTGATCAGCTCTTTTCAATCAACCCATTTATATTCAGCACATGGTTTTAAGTTTTAACTTAGAACTTTCGGAAAGTGGGTTTTTGGGTTTACAAAGGAAAATGAGCTTTGTAATGGTTCAAATTCATGCACCCTTTGGATATTTGCGATGCGATTAGCGCCGAAAGCTTTGGCGTTTGGTTTTAACACATGGGCATGTGGGGGGAAGTGGTTTAGGACTTAGCCCAAGGGGCTTAGGTCCATAGTAATAAAACTTTGATTTTTATGAGAAATTTTCAAGGATTTTAATGGATTTGGGGGTTCTGAAATAGTTAAAACGTGAGTTTTTAACTATGAAAGGGGAAATTTTCATAAATGGAAAGAAGAGGACTTATGAAAACAAGGTAGTTTTGATGGAGAAAAAGGGGAGCAGATGAAAGGTTTTGAGAAGAGGAGAAATGGCGATCTTTCAGCAGTCTTTCAGTTGGAGTCAGCAGAAATTCCTGAGTATAAAAAATGGGATAGCAAATGAGGATTTTGGACAGAGGCATGAGGCCTTAAAGAGACTTCAAGAGCCAACAATTTTTTAGTGATAAAATTTGTTCCTTGGAGGCTCAAAAAAGATCTTAGCCACCTTTTGGTATAAAAAAATATTATAGGTGGCTAACAGGAAGGAGTTCCTATTCTTTTGGAGGATCAACAAGGAGGGTTTCTAGAGCTGATTTGCATATTTGGGTAGTAGGTCAAGCTTCTCCCACCTTAATCAATGCAATCCCTTCCATAGACTGTGTTATCTAAGAGTTTGTCTGCAGTGGGGGTTTGCTCCTTCATTTTAGAGAAAGAGATTTCTTGTGCCGGGATCAGCCTTGCACTTAAGGAATCCATTGGAGGAGTTTGTTTCAGTTTGCAGGCCATATTCACTCTCCTCCTTCTATTCTATATTTTGAGTTGTTGTAGCTACCCAACAACTCCGAAATTATTGTATATTCATATTTTGTACATATATTATAGCCAATACTTTAGAGGATTTTTGTAGTGTTGTTTTCAGGGGTTGAGAGCTTGCTCCCCCTCATTTCTTGAGCTATTATTGTAATATAATTTTATTACCATTTTACATGTTGTAGTGTCTCCATTTGACTGTGTAGTCATAGCTAGGGTTCACATGTATAGTAGTGTTTATCTCATGATCCTTGTACTTCTACCTTGAGGATTGGCATTGTTCATCTTGAGCATTATTTCCCTCAAGAATTTGTATACATTTGAAGTTGCTATTATTATAATAAGATGGCTATGAGTTCTCCAGCATTTTCAGAAGTTTAAGCAAGTTACTCTTCATGCTTATGTTTTTCATATTATTATAGCTCATTCCCTTGAGCAAGATCTTCCCAATGAAGAGATATTTTCATAGCTATAGGCAGAGTCTAAAAAGGTCCAGATAGCCTCTGGTTCTCATCCTCTCTTTAGAGGTGACATAACTGGTAAAAGCCCTCTCAGTCCATCTCTGACATAGCCTTGTTCATATTTCCGACAAAGGAACATTTCAGTGGTGTAAAAGTTGTTGATTTCCATTTCGGGATATTACATTGTACAGGATACCAAAGGTACCACTGCCTGCAGCTATCTCTTTGGTAACTACAAAACAATGCAATAAGCTCATTTCCAAAACCAAGAAATATGTTTTCCTGATGATCCGCCCCCAGGGAGGGAAGAATACTGTGGCCATGACCTCCATACAGGGCTCCTCCACATGACAACAACAAATGGACAAGGAGGAGTACGGGGACATCTTCACCTCACCCACATGGGTGCCTCTGCACTGTCAGGTCAAGCACGCCATCGATCTGACCCCAGGTGCACCGCTATCCAATAGACCGATCTATCAGTGCTTTGTTCTTGAGAATGATGAAATCAAGAGGAAGATTCAAGAGGAGCTATAGAAAGGTCACATCTGGGCTAGTTCATCACCCTGTGGGAGCCCAATCGTGTTGGTGCAAAAGAAGGATGGGACTTGGAGACTCTGTATTGACTATCAGGCGCTGAACAAGATCATTGTCTAGAATAGGCACCCGATCCCATGGATTGATGACGTTCTGGATCAACTCAAAGGGGTGAAATATTTCATCAATATCGACTTGAAGTCTGGATATCACCAGGTACCAATCGAACCCTCCAATATGTGGAAGACTGCCTTCAAAGCCAAGGAAGGCCTTTTCAAATGGCTAGTCATGTCTTTCGGGTTGATGAATGCTCCTGCAACCTTCATGAGGCTAATGGAAGACATCTTGTGGTTGTTCACCAACTCATTTGTAATAGTGTACTTGGATGACATCCTGATCTTCAGCTAGACTTGGGAAAATCACCTCCACCACATCCAACAGGTCCTCCAAACACTGTGGCAACACAAGTTGTGTGCCAATTTGGAGAAGTACACTTTTGGCATGACCCAGGTTTAGTATCTGGGATAAATTATTGATGAACGTGGGTACATGTGGATCCAACCAAGATCCAAGTAATTTAGGATTGGCCGGCCCCAACCAATTTAACAGAGCTTCGCAGCTTTTTGGGTCTTGCTAATTTCTACCATAGGTTCATGTTGGTATTATCTCTTATCACTTGGCCCTTGAGTGAAGTCACCAGGGGAGGAGTAAAAGAAAAATTATTTCGGTCGGAATCTCAAAAAAAGGCATTCGTAGAATTGAAACATCGCCTCTAATATGGCCAGTGCTCACATTACCAAACTTGAAACAACCATTTTAGATCGAGCTAGGTGCCTCAAACTATGTTATTCGGGCAGTTCTTACTCAACAGGGCCATCTAGTGGCATATCACAGTGAGACATTTTCTGACACAGTCTGCAAGTATCCCACTTATGATAAATAAATGTATTCCATTGTGCAGGTGTGCTTCCAATGGAATAATTACATTTTGGGGAAGGAAACGGTCATCCACATAGACCACCAACCCCTACAATTCATACATACACAAGGGAAGTTGCAGAAAGATTGACATCAAAAGTGGTCCACATATCTGCAACAATTTCATTTGAACATCAAGTATAAGAAGGGCAACACCAACAATGTTGTAGACTGCCTCAGCTGACCACTGATTGTGGTGCTAACAACCATTCTCAACTCTTGTGGGCACGAGACTTCTGATTGGCTTCTTCTCTACAAGAGCGATCTAGAATTCGGCCACACATACAAGGCACTCTTGGAGGGTACGCAAGTTCAAAATTTTCACCTCCAAGATGCACTGCTATGTCACCTGGTACACGTTTGTGTTCCTTCAAGTGAGGGTTCCAAGATGATTTTGGAAGCACACTACATTCAATTCGTTGGGCATTTCAGGGTCGAGAAAACAGTGGTAGTACTGCAGAAGTATTTCTATTGGCTAAACCTTCGACCGGATGTTGGGAAGTACATTAGATCTTGCACTACTTGCTCCATTTCCAAACCAACCATCAAGAAGCAAGGCCTCTATACTCTGCTACCTACCCCTAGTCGACCTTGGGAATCCATCTCCATGGATTACATGTCGGGCCTTCCTTCTACTAAGCATGGAAACGACTGTGTTTTCGTGGTCGTCAACAGATTCTTGAAGATGGCCATTATGTCAGCCTGCAAGAAGAATATCACAATAGAAGCCACTGCTAAAATCTTCTTTGAATGAGTGTGGGTGCACTTTGGGATCCCACATTATATCATCTCATATCGGGACAGCAGGTTCCTTAGCACATTTTGGTCCAGCCTCTGGTCAATGCTAGACACCAAGCTCACCAAGTCCACAGCTTTCCATCCCCAAACAGATGGCCAGACAGAGGTTTTCAATGGGATGATTGTACACATTCTACGCATGTAAAATTCAAAGAATCCACGCACATGGGATGAGATCCTTCCTTATTTAAAACATAGTTATAACCAGTCTCTCCACAGCTCAACCAGCCACAAACCTTTTCAGGTGGGTCTGGGGTTCCATCCACTATGTCCCATTGACGTAGCCATTTTGTGGCTACTCAGGCCGATTCGACTCATGTGCAGTCTGAAGCTAACAAAGAGAACAACTTCATTGAGCACATTCAGCACATCCGCTAGCAATTTCATGACATATTGGACAGAGCCAATGCTATGTAAAATCAACGACATGATCAACATCGGGTTCCACACCACTTCCAGGTGGGCGAAAAAGTGTGGCTACATTTGCAGAAGGAGCCCCTCACTGGACCCCGCCACAAGCTTCGCCCATTACGATATGCATTGTACACCATCACCAAGTTTGTAGGGAATAATGCCTTTGAGCTCAGTATTCCACCATTACTTGGTCTACACCCGGTATTTAATGTGGACTGCCTTCAACCCTATTTCCCATCTCTACTAGACACCTCTGACATTGCAGAACAACTCACACCAACAAAGTTAAACACAGACTGCATGGAACATGCCACCACAGATTGTATCATGGACATGAAAATCAAGAACACTCGCCAGCAAAATATCCAACTTTATTGGGCTGTCAAAACTGGCCAACTCCTGCACCAAGGCAAGTGGTTCACCAGGGACCAAGTTCAGCAGAAGTTTCCTCATCTCATGAAAGAACTCAACACAATGGGGAACATTGCTTCCTAAGAGGGGAGGAATGATCCACGTGGATATTTTTGGCCACCCGCCTATTCCACTTGGGGCCCCACCATTGTTTCTATTTTCCTTAATTATAACACAATTTACTATTTTTAGCATTTTTTCTAGTCCTGAACTTTTGGAGCCGTTTTGAGGCCCTAAACGAATTTTTTGAGCGTCAAACCTCCGGCAAATATGAGTCTGTTTCATACTCAATATTTTTAATCAAAAGTTATAGTCCTCGGATAGATATTTCTAATTATGTATCATGTGTGTTAAACAAAGATAGTATGCCAAAGTTACGACCCCGGGAAATTGATGTGCCAATTTACCCCGACGGGGCCCATATTCTGGCGTTTTATCTCCTAGGGTTAGGTTTTTGGATGTTTAGGGTTTTCCATTGTTTTGCAATAATATATAGGCCTTCGATCCTCATTGTAACATAGAGTTCAGAGGCCTGTAGCCACCACATCTCTTCTCAGAGATAAGCTACCAGCGCCCTAGCTAGTTTATTTCCATTTTGTCTGTAAACAAATTTTAGTTCTTTGGTATTAATGAAATGAAGTGTTATTTCCACTGCATTTTTATATTTATGGTTATATGTGTATTCTGTTGTGTTCCTGCATAAATCCGGATTAATTTAAATATTGAATGCCACTTACTTTAACTTTATCTCTTGCAATAGGTTAAGTGTGGATTTACTTTCTTGAAAATAGCTAGATGAGTTTTTATGATCTAGAATCATTTCTTGTCTTGTTGATAAAGTAATTATCATGAGTTATTTTTAGTCTTATTTTTCATTCAGAAGTGTTAAAAACTTCATATCATAGCAGTAACCCTATTTTTAGCACCCCCTCGTAGAACTGAGAAGAGGATGGCATGAGTAGAATGCATCTACTGTGTATATAGCACTGTCACCTCCAAGTTTGTATGAATCCCGGGTTGATAAAGTAAAGTAGAGTACCCTCTGGGAGTTGTAGCACTCTTAGTGAAATACCAGGGCTCACCACTTTTTGTCGTCGTTTCCGGGGAGGTGTCTAAGTAGATGCTTTTATTTTGTTTTAGCATTATTTTATGCTTTTCTTTTGTATTCAGTTCCAAAATATTGAAAAATACAAAAATGGTTTGACTTTCATGCCTCGTAGGAATAGGGATAACCAAGGAAAAATTTTACCAAAAACCCCTACATCCCCCCACAGTCACCCTTCACTCTTCTTCAGTGACTCTGAAGTTTAAAAAACCATAGGTGAGCCACTTGAAAAATTTGAACAACCCATTGGAGAAGAAGAAGAACTTACTTCACCTGAAGAACCTGCTTCACCAATTCAAGTCATGGCTGATACTGGGACCCAAGGGTTCTTTACCTTCAGGGAAATAGATAGGGAAACTAGAATGAAGAATATCATTCCCTCAGCCCTTCAATGTTTCCATGGACTTAATTTTGATTGTCCTTGTTGGGTCAGTTTACTGGGTAAACTAACACAAGAATTTAATTATCAATCTGGGTTTGTAGAACTTAGAAGCATATCCAAAATATATGGATTTAAACTATAGTCAATTTTAGAAGATGAATTATTGAATTTAAAGGAAATTCATATTATAAATATAAAAATTAACTAAATAATTTCTAATTCAATTATGTAATAAGCATAAGAAGAAGCTCCTAACTTAGGAGAACTTGGTTGACCTTCTCTACAATACTACTTCATGAACAGAAATCAAAATCACTAATGAACAATAGCTCAAGATGCATAAAATAATAATAGAAGAGGCTCCTAACTAAGGAGGTCCTTACTATCCTTCATTATAAATTCATTCATCATTAATGCCATTGTTATAAAACTAGAAATTCAGAAAATCGCTTAAAAGTAAGAAAGAGGAATTCTAGTTTCTAGTCTTTGATCAGATAGAAGGAGAGTTTAACTTAAACATTGGTTTCACCCTTCAGATGTAGATTATAAATTAGATTAATATTCATCAAAAATCATAACATATCACCATACATTTAATTAACTGATTAAAAATGAAACTAAACTAGTTCAGGAATTGCAACTAAATTAACCAGAAATTGCACTTAGCTCAGTGTGGGGGCCCTCCACCCTCGCACACTGAGAGTACTTTCAGATACTGAAAATAAATCAAGAATTCACCATATATAATAGCAGGAAAGGAGATAGAACTGGTTCTTCAATTAGCTCTCAAAGTTTCAGAAATATCAAAGTGAAATTATACAAATTCTACATATTCATGCCTTCAATGTTCTTGTCTTAAATAGAAAAATATGAAAAAAACTTAACTAAAATGTCTCTAACAGCCATTTCTATCCTTATCCCATATATTTTGGTCAAGCTCATCCATCTAATCATTAAAATCTGGAAAATCCCATAAAATGCTAAATTTGGCATATTTCCTAGGGATTTCCTGAATAACAAGTCATGTTTGACCAGCTTTGACCGGGCATGTTTTAGCTCGATTTGACCGAACCAATAGGTGCACATCCATTCTTAGTTCCCAATATTTCTAAATATGTTCTCATCTCGTGCCCAGGTGTCCTACAAGTATGACTTCAATGAAGCCATTACAGGAATTTTTAGTCATGTCAAAAAATGCACTTAAAACTCAATTTTTACAAAAATTTCTAAAAATTGAAAACCATAATTTATTTGCTTGAATATGCATAATAAGGTAAAAATAGGTCATATGTGGATGGTATAAAGTTAGAAATTATGGAAATTAGGTGGATTATAATAAGCAAAATTTGATCAAAAACGAGGGCCAACATCTCCCCCGTTCTTACTCTCAAGCATGTCCTCATGCTTGCCTCTGTATCTTTGACCTTCTTCTTCTGTATGATGAATGCCCTGCTGATGTACTTGTGAGTCTGGCTCCTGATGTGGAAGCTTCCCGATGAGCTGCCCTTTTTTTTTTGAATTCAATCTTCTGTACTGAATACCCACTAATATGAGAGAAATTTTTGAATTAAAATACCAAATTTTGGATTAATATGTGAATTCTTGATCAATCAGAATAAAAAGAAATTTCTAAACTTGTGATGTCAAATTCTTAAGCTAAAATTCAAAGAAAAATTCACTATTGAAGGAGACAGTTTATGTGTTATAATGCATTCAAAAATTGATTTATGGGAACAAGAAGCAATATCTTTATTGTAATCCTTTCAAAAATCGATTTCTAGGAGAGATCTAAGAAAATATACAGTCTTCTTGGCACCTATCTTTTCTCTGGAAAATAACACTTTATTTTTAAAAATTCCATTCATAATTTTTGCACTGTTATGCACTCACCAACACCACTTGACACCATCATGCACGAGCTTTGTTTTTGGATTTTGTGTAAATAAGAATAAAATTGGGGTCATGAACTTGTAGTTTTTAATGCCAATCTTACACTTAGAACTTCAATCTTGAACCTATGTTGCCACCAAACATATGTTAATTCAGAATTTGATTACGCTACCCCAAATATCTGCTAACTTGGATTTTGAACTTATGTTACGAAAAAACATCTATTTAGGCTTGGATTACACTGCCACCAATGGACTTGGGCTATGCTATTAATTAGATAACTGGAGTCTTCGGATTTTCAAACCATGTAACTGTAACTTGGACTTGGAGTTTTCACTACCATCCAATTTAAACAAATCTATGACCTTTTCCTAACTGAACTCAAACACTCCACGCAATCTGCGAAATAAAGGTTGAAAGAACCAAGAAAATATCCCAAATAGAAATTAATTTGAGAAAATTGTCCTTCCTAAGCCTAATTGGGCTCGTTATGAAGAAAACCCGTGTTTTTGTTTTTCAAATTTCATTTTTCGTTTGCTCAGAAAAGACAACGAAAAATAGTGGTTTTCTAAAAATTTCGAATTTTTGAAACTGTAGTTGAATTCAACATTACCAAAGACTATCTATTCAGAAATGGAATGTTGGAGAAATCGAATGCTGGAGAAATGAAAAATTAACCTTTTTTGTCTCCTCAAAAATTGAAATCGAATACTGAACAATTTCCTTCTCATTAACCCTCTCTAAAATTGAAATCGAACCGAAAATTAAGGAAATGAAGAGAATTTTTATGACCCTCTTTGTCTTGAAATCGATCTTTTGGAAAAATTACTACCACTCTGGCTTCTTAGAAATCAAAATGCATTTCTGGGAATGAATAAAATTTCATTATCATTCAATTTGAAATTGATTTCTGGAAAATTAACCACTCCGGCTTTTTTTTTTAAATTGAAATCGATCTTCTGAATTAACCCACACTGGCTTTTTTGAAAATTGAAAACACTGGACATTTTGATTCTAGACTTATTGAATTCAAAACTGGACGTTTTGATTCTAAGATTTATTGAGACAGATTCCTCTGCTTATTATTCCTTCAATTCCTCTCTTATTATGCTACAAATGGTGCCCAGAAATGCCCTATGTTTTAAAAAAATTAATAAAGGAAATTATTCACTATGTGAAAGACCACAAAAACACCTTGGAAATATTTCATCGTGGGGTAAAATCATGTCTCAATCTGATCTAGAAGAGAACTTGTAGAATTTTCTGGGTAATGGTTGTCTCCCTGTATTAAACAATACGATTCCATTTAAAACTCTTCTCTCGGCATCTCGAAATCCGCAGGTGGCAGTGTGTTTCTATAGTGATTAATCTGACAAATGAAGTTCTATTATGACACCTCTTTAAATAAAATCCTGAATCTATCCTCATAATCCTATAATTGTTAATGAATTTACGAGATTGATCCTTACAGGTGGCAAATAGATCTAGAACTGAAGTCATAAAACCTGGGATTCGGTTTTAAATTTCTGAGAGAACCGATGCTTACCTTCACTGGGATTTCACTGCACAATTTGAGGGATTCTCTGCGTAAATTATGGCTCGAAAAATTCCTCCAAAAATATTGCTTCAACTTTACTCGCTGCTCAATATTCCTTTTCAGCTATTCACTCATGGAATCTTTGTAATTTTATAGCTTATTCTCTCTTAGTTCGGGGTTTCAAGTTTTCTTTACAGCTTTAGCAGCTGAGAGATCCTCTCTGCATGATTCTGTGTAGTTTTCTAAGTTAGCTACAGCGCGGAGTAGCTCTCGCGTAATTCTCTGTGTTCTCGTAATTTCTTGCTACAGCTTATTCTTTCGACATCTCATAGTAATCGTCTGTGTTATTGTTTCTCTATGGCTCCAAACTGTGTGAACTTACTGTGTTTCTGAGACGAATGCTCTGATGACCAGGTGTGCTACACATCCCTAAAAATTTTACCATTTTTCAAATTGTCCCTTCAATGTAAGTTTCCCCAATGTTGTCACAACATGATTTTATAATATTGTACTCTTTTCGGCATTTGTTTAATTAGGGCCTTAGGCTCTTATTATGAGGACTTAGGTTATGATTTATTTTGTTGTGCACTATACTCATACCTTCAACCCATGCCTTCGATGCATTTTCAACATTATGTGCATATTTGATTTTGTGTTTTTATCATTGTCCGTCATTTTCAACATATTCTTTTAGGACCATAGTTTATTCATCATTGTAGTTCTTTGTCCTATTTTCATCATATGTTCTCATGTATTTGATTTAAAAATGACCATAGTTTTAGGTCATTTTAAATCAAATATTTTTTACAATGATACTAACCCTTTTTTATTTTGTAGGCAATCAAAAATTTCTTATGGGAAAAATATTGAGTCCTTTATTTTTTATCCATATGCTTAAGAAAATAATTAGGATTAATGTGTTGGTTTCAAAATGATTGGAATGATGGTATATGGAATGATGGTTAATTTATGAACGTAAATGTAGGAAAGGGGTAATGAATATGGATATTATTATAATGAATATGATTATAATGGGTAGGATAATGAAGGTAGTGTTTTGAAATGTAGGTAGGAGGATATAGGTAAAATGTAATGGAATGCATATCAGGCTAAATTAGTCTTAACAACTTCTAGAAAAATAATTTTAAAAATCAAAATTTTAAGAGAAAATTTTTTCACTTATTGTACTTGTACTCCCATAAAATACTTGATGTCAATGATTTCCTCCAGTCAAAATATTGGTTGATGGTTGACGATGTCTTTATTATCATAACGATCGTTCTTCTAGGATATATTGAAATGTAGAGACTTATTTCTGCTTCATGTTTTCACATCTTATATTGATTCAAGATCTTTAAATGTTGATGTTGTTCACGTCCCTTCTGTAGTTTGTAATTGATGTTTCAGGTCCCCTATGACATGTACTTCAGGCTTGAATGTTGATGTTATTCAGATCCCTTCTACAGTGATATTATAAATAATGTTTCAGGTCCCTTCTGACATGTAATTTTCAACATTATTTCAAGTTGCTTCTGTCATATAATACAAGTCCCTTCTGCATAATATTTTCAATGATGTATCAGGTCCCTTCTTTCATGTAATTCAGGTTCCTTCTGCAATTCAGCTGCTCAAACTATTTGCATAGTATTATTACGAACTTCTCCCTTGTTGATGGTAAGACTTTTCCCCAAGTCTTGAAATTCTGGAGGACTATTTTTGCAAAATCAAACTGAAGTAAAAGTAAAACAAAATAGAGAATTCATATTGGCCAAACAAGTTGGTTTTCCGATATGAATTCGAGTTTGTATTATGACAATTTCCTAGATTTTCACAACCAAACTCTTTTATTATTTTTTTCTTTTATTTTCTGGATGAAGGTGGGGTATAATGGAGTCGAAAAGTATGGAATGATTATGAAAGTAAGATAGGTTGAAGTCATCATCTAAGAGTAGATGGATAGATAGATAGAAAATAGGTTTGAACTTCAACATGCATGATTGCAGAAATTAACATTCAATATGGTAGATGATTGACATCATGAAAAATATGGCTTATGAAAGGCTTCTTTGACAATGGATGTGGCTTGTCATGGTAAAACTTGACTTCTTCTTCTTATTATTAGCTTCATGTCTTGTGTCTCGATCTTAATCATCTTGTAGGGTTGTTGGTGTTGTTGGTTAGCAACTGAAAGCAAGCTTCATGAGTTTTTAATTTCATTAGATGAACTCAACATCTTGTGAATTCCTCTTTTATTCAACTTGAACATTTGTATTCATATTCTAAAATATGATTTTTTTTTTTTGAAAAGTCCTTTGTCCAAGGAGTTCACCTCTTAAATCTTCTTATGAACTGCAAAAACATAGCATCTGCCTGCAATACAATATTAGATGATGGAGGAAGAGAGGTGTACATTCTCTCTTCTTCCAAGGAATATGTAAAATAATTACAAGAAATTCTTGAAAACAAGTCCAAAGATGATATACAAAGAAAATGCATTTGTGTACCCCTTGAAGAATGGTGCCCAACCTAGACCTCCTAGCGCTATTTTGTTCACAAAATATTTGTTTTATGTCAAATTAGAATGATTCCGAAGCCAATTTGAATTGAATTCATATGGATACCTCCAGTGTAAATAGGTTTTCAAAATGGTTTAAAATTATATGTTAAAAATGATAAGTACCATGTTTGATAGAGCTTCTTGTAAATGTTTTACTAGACCAACAGTGACTATTTGGAGTGTAAATTTTTCATTAAATATCGAATCGATGTGATTCCAATTGAGATTAAATTAGATCAATTTTTTTCTATCGAATAGAAACAGTTTTTTAAAATCAGTTGGTTTGATATCACAAAATTGGTGATGAATAGACCTAGGAGGCAGAGTTTGACTATGTTGATTTTAAGACATGCAGTCACTAAATGTGGACTAAATTTTTCACCTAGCCTTCAAATGAGATGATTAAAATTGTTTCATAAACTAGAATTAAATATATATCTCCCTTAGAAACTGTCTTTGAAAAAAATATGATTTGGTACTTGAAATATGCAAATGAACAGTGAAGACCTAGAATTGTCACCATGCAGATTTTTCGATAAGAAGTTATTATTGTGAGCATAGATTTTTCATATGATGTGGGGTTGAGCTGATTCAAATTTATTTGGAAACTATATTCCAAGAGATATCTTCCCTATGAATATCATGTAGAAATGTTTCCATTAGAACCCTCAAATCAATGTTGTAATAACTCTATCCTTAAAAAAATTCTTGAAATCTAGTTTCTATTTTGATCATTTTTTTTATTTGTGATCCAAATTGAAATTTTCAAAATGGATTTAAAAACTATATTTCAAGAGATACCTTGTTTAAAAACATGCTTTTAAAAATGATCCTATATGGTTCCCCAAAATAGGATTGTCCTTAGTGCATTTTGTCATGAAATCCTTTCAAATGAGTATTGAACAATGATGTGAAGAATTATTTATGAGAAAAAGTCTTATTTTGAACTCATTCCCCCATCTATTTATTTTATTCTATTCTATCCTACTCTATTGTATAAAATAATTTATTCTCTCAAGTATAAGAGAATTTCCAATGCATCCATTTGCGTATCAAGATCATAAGTAAACTCATATCCAAGTTTGAAAAATATACTTTAATGAATGCTTGGACATGAAAAATTATTTGATCATGAAGATTTGATGCTAAGGAATATTGAAAAATGGAGTAGTTTTGTGACCTAATGATTAGTTGAAACCAAGTTTTAAGATGATCTTTGTTTGCTTGCCTCTCTTTAGTTGTCATATCACAAAGTTCTTCGTGTAGCACTTGTTCAAAATCTTGAATGCACAAGGGATATTGTGATATACATGCTAGAAATTATTCAATTTCGGGTTCTAATGTTTGATCTTCATCGCGTGTGATTCATGACTCATTCATATCCTTACAAAGATAACTAGAAGAAGATTCTAAGTTTTCTTCTTGGGAATCCTCTTCATGGATGCTTTGTTCCTCTTCTAACTTATGAAATGAAGATTCATCCCTAGTGTGCACTCTAAATTGTGGACAAGGATTTAAGAAGATCCTTGTGGTGGCATACACTCCTTCCCTAAATGGTTTTTTTAACATCATGTTTTTTAGATCTTGTTTTGCAAATGGATTTTGTAGTTATCTAGTGTTTTTTTTTTTTTTTTTTTTGGGTGGGGTGGGTGGTTTAGTTTTAGGGATCTACCTTTCTAATTTCTATGTTTAAGCATGAATAACCATAATGAAAAGTGTTTTTGATTTTATTTATATTTATTTTCTAAACAATCTTCCTAATTGACTATATTGAAGTATTCTTCCCCGGCAACGACGCCAAAAATATTGGGTCGATTGACTGGGTAAACAAACACAAGTATTTAATTATCAATCCGGGTTTGTAGAACTTAGAAGCATCTCCAAAATATATGGATTTCAACTACAGTCAAGTTTAGAAGATGAATTATTGAATTTAAAGGAAATTCATATTACAAATATAAAACTTAACTAAATAATTTCTAATTCAATTATGTAATAAGCAAAAGAAGAAGCTCCTAACTTAGGATGGTTGACCTTCTCTACAATTTTACTTCATGAACATAAATCAACATCACTAATAAACAATAGCTCAATATGCATAAAATAATAATAGAAGAGGATCCTAACTAAGGAGGTCCTTTTTTTCCTTCATTATAAATTTATTCATCATTAATGCCATTGTTAGAAAAATGGAAATTCAAAAAATCACTTAAAAGCAAGAAAGATGAATTCTAGTTTCTAGTCTTTGATCAGATACAAGGAGAGTTTGACTTAAACACTGGTTTGACCCTTCATATGCAGATTATAAATTATATCAAGATTCATCAACAATCATAACATATCATCATACATTTAATTAACTGATTAAATATGAAACAAAACTAGTTCAGGAAATTGCAACTAAATTAACCAGAAAGTGCACTTAGCTCGGTGTGGGGGCCCTCCACCCTTGCCTCACACACTGAGAGTACTTTAAGCTACTGAAAATAAATCAAGCATTCACCATATAGAACAGTAGAAAAGGAAATAGAACTAGTTCTTCAATTAGCTCTCAAAGTTTCAGAAATATCAAAGTGAAATTATACTAATTCTACATATTCATGCCTTCAATATTCTTGGCTTAAATAGAAAAATATGAAAAAAACTTAACTAAAATGTCTCTAACAGCCATTTCTATCCTTATCCCATCTATTTTGGTCGAGCTCATCCATTTAATGACTCAAAATCTGGAAAATCCCATAAAATGTTAAATTTGGCCCATTTCCTAGGGATTTCCTGAATAATAGGTCATGTTTGACCAGCTTTGACTGGTCTTATTTTAGCTTGGTTGGACCAAAATAATAGGTGCACGTACATTCTTAATTCCCAATTTTTCTAAATATGTTCTTAGCTCGTTCCCAGGTGTCCTGCAAGTATGACTTCAATGAAGCCATTACGGGAATTTTTAGCCCTGTCCAAAAATGCACTTAAAACCCAATTTTTACAAAAATTTCTAAAAATTGAAAAAATAATTTATTTTCTTGAATATGCATAGTAAGGTCAAAATAGGTCATATTTGGATGGTATAAAGTGGAAAATTATAGAAACTAGGTGGATTTTAATAAGAAAAATTTGATCAAAAACGAGGGCCAACAATCCTGACACCTTCATGTTCAAGTTCGTTGTTGTCTGCAGGACTTATGACTATGCCTCAGATGACGAAAAGCTAGAACTATTCCTATCCACCCTCAAGGATGAAGCCTTATGTTGGTTCATGGGTTTTCCTGGGAACAGCATCACTACCTGAAAACATATGGAAGAGTCCTTTAACAACAAATATAGAGACTATTGTAGGTCCAAGGAAACCAAAGAGGAAATATTTAGGATGACTATGGGACTTGATGAATCCCTAGAGGTTTATGAAAAAATATTCCAGCTAATCTATAAAAGAGCCAACTGCACCCTTGATCCAGGATCACTTAAATTTGTACTTATCCTATGGATCAGGGAAGAGGTGATAGAAACCCATAATATGTTGTCTGGAGGAGACATCTACCAGCTTGCTTATGAGGACATCAAAAATGTCTTTAGAAATCACTCTAGGTCAGCTATGAATAAAGGTAGAGCTTGCCAAAGCATGACCAGCACATCTTTCTCCTCCACCTCTATCAAGCATGAGATTGGAAATATGTTGGAGGACTTCAAAAGTGAGATGTTGCCCACCTTTGCTTTGCAAATGGACACAATTAATATAAAGAGGAAGCAAGAGGAAACATAGAGGACCTTGGTTATCTTCTTCCTTGGATGTACTAGAAAAAATCCTTGAAATTAATGTCCACTAAATTTCATAGAGGTTTTCTTAGTATGTGTTGAGAATCATGCCACAAATAAGTGTCCCTCCTTACCTAGGCTCAAAGATGTATATCAAGGTGGGGAAGGAGGACCCGAGCAAATTTTTTTCATAAATCAGAGGAGGCATCAAGAACCTCAGTCATATCAGTAGGGTATGCAAGGTACACCTTACTCCTACTATCATACAAACCAGAACACCTATGCAGCCTTGGTACACATCTACTCCTCCATCATGGCCTACACCTCCTACTTGGCCTTACAACCCCCCATATCACCCTCAGTCTATGAACCAACCATTCTAGCAATATGCTCCTCAACCACCTCAATGGAGCAACCCATCACAAGGGTGGATGCCCCAACACAATCAACCACCTACTTTACTGCCTCCACCCCAACCTCAACCTCAGCTCACCCATTCTAATCCACCTAAGCTGCCTTAGATGCCTACCTAGCCCACTCTGAACCCAAAAAACAAGCAAGCACAATAGGCTTACAATGGGGAAACATCCTATCCAGCTTATGATATGGAGATACATGATATCAACCTTAGGGCAGGAAGATTACTCCCAAAAAATCATCCTCCATCTCCACCTGCAGAGGTTGAGGAGGAAAAGGAATAAAGCAACACTCAAATCCAACAACCTCATTTTCCTGAGTGCCTGATCCACTCTAGCTATCACACCCTTGAAGAGACTGAACTTTTGGGAAAATTGAAAAACAATTGTGTGAAATACCCCTTCTCCTGGCCATTAAGGATGTTCCTATTTACAATAGGCTCATCAAATAAAAATTCTTTAAGAAACCTAGGAGAAATAAGACATACACCCCCACCATCAATGTAGTGAAACAATTTTCCTACTTAATGTTAGGAAGGGTGATCTTCCCGAAGTACCTGGACCCTAGAAGTCTAGTAGTAGATGTACACATCGATGGAGTCATAGTCCCCAATACTCTGATTGATCTTGGGGCTGCCATCAATGTGATGACCAAGGAAACTATGTTTAAACTCAACCTCCAAGGAGATTTGAGAAAGACCACCACTGTTCTGCAACTTGCAGACAGGTCCACAGTAGCTCTGGAAGGAATTGTTGAGGATGTTATGGTCTCAATCGACTCTTGGGAATATCCTACAGATTTCCTGGTCCTCTAGCCAGAAAATAAATTTAATGGATATCCTCTCATTTTAGGAAGACCTTGGTTACCCACTGTTGATTCTTATATCAGTTACAGGGCCGGAAACATGACTATAAAGAATGGGCCCTTGTCTAAACAGCTAGTATTATATGCTCCTGCCTAACCTTCCATTGACCATGACCTATCTTTGTGGTTGGAGGATGAACAAGAAGAAGAAGATGAAGTATACAGTACCACACCCCACCCCATTTGTACCATATATACTATTCTTAGAGGGAGGAAACCCAATGAGGATGAGCTTATTGACCACATCATTCAAAACCTAGCCCCCCAATGACATTCCACTCAATGACCTAGTCAAAGAATATGAAAGCCACCCTTGGATGGAGTTGCACTCAGTTGATTCAACCTTTGAAACCACCAAGGATATAGAAATTAGCCCATCAAAATATATGAATATTAACTCATCCCTCTCAGCCAAAGAAGAAGAGCAGTTATGCCATCTATTGAAAGAAAACCTTGATGCATTCGCTTGGGACTACAAAGACATGAAAGGGGTGCATCCCTCGGTGTGCACACATCATATTTATATTAAAGAAAGATGCAAACTTGTGCGCCAACCCCAAAGGAGGATGAACCTAGCTCTAAAGGACATAGTGAAGGATGAACTGCAAAATTTTTTGGATGTAGGTTTCATCTATCCCATATCAGACAGTGAGTGGGTGTCTCCTCTTATTCTAGTCCCAAAGAAGAATGTAAAGTGGTGAATATGTGTAGACTATTGGGAACTAAAAAAATCCACTAAAAAGGACCATTTTCCCTTGCCCTTCATAGATCAAATCCTAGATAACCTTGCAGGGAAGAAGTTTTTTTCTTTCCTAGATGGGTTCAGTGGGTATAACCAAATCCAAATTAGCCCTAAGGACCAGGATAAGACTACTTTCACTTGCCCCTGGGGCACTTTCGCTTACATAGTCCTTCCCTTTGGGTTTTGCAATGCCCCTACAACTTTTCAGAGAGTAGTCTTGAGCATTTTCACTGAACTAGTCCATGACTCTGTCGAAATATACATGGACGATTTCACACCTTATGGGTATGATTTCTAGGAAGCTCTTTCCAATTTGGGAAAATTTCTAAGAAATTACATTGAAATGCATCTCTCCCTGAGTCCAAACAATAATGAATTCTTAAAAATATAAGGGACAGTCCTAGGCGTGGTCCTAGGCCACTCAATAGCACAAGCAGGAATACAAGTAGACCCAAACAAATTCACCATCATAAAAAGGGTGCCTTTTCCTCAAAAGCAGAGAGATGTAGAAGTTTCCTAGGTTTGGCTAGCTACTATAGGAGTTTCATTAAGTACTTTGGCAAAGTGGCTTCTCTATTATTTGGGTTGTTGGCCAAAGATTTAGAGTTTTTTTGGTCTCTTCTCTGTCAATAATCTTTCGAGCTCATTAAGGAAAAGCTAACTACTACCCCCATTCTTCGAGGTCCAAACTAGCTTTGCCTTTCCCAATCCACACAAATGCATCATACAAAGCTGTGGTGGCAGCCTTGGGGCAGTTAGAAGACAAATTACCCTATGCCATCTATTTCATTAGCAATAATATATACAGAGCTAAACTTAATTATACTATCGCAAAAAAGGATCTTCTAGCCATTATCCATTCCTTAAACAAATTTAGGCATTATATTACTGGTTATCAAACCTTTGTACACATTGACCATGAAGCCATCAATTTTTTAATGAATAAACCTAATGTTAGTGCTAGAATCATTAGATGATTTTTGTTATTACAGCGGTTTGATTTAACAATTGTTGATAAACCAGGAAAGGAGAATGTTGCTACATATTTCTTATCTAGGCTAACTTTACCTTCACATGAGGAAGGGATGGTGGATGGTCAGCTGTTGGATGAACACCTATTCTCTATATCAACACTCTCTCCTTGGTTTGTTGACATAGCTAACTACTTGGTTGTTGAAAAATTCCCTCGGAACCTTTCATCCAGGAAGAAGAGAAAGATTATCGAGAAAAGTGCCCCATTCACTTGGATTGGTGGAAATCTCTTCACGTTGGTTCCTGACCAAATTCTCAGGAGGTGTGAGAGAGAAGAGGAGGTTTTTGACATCCTCTCAGCATGTCATGATGGTCCCTTTGGGGGCCACTTTGCTGCTAAGAGGACAACCTTTAAATATTTGCAAGCAGGTTACTATTGGCCTACCCTCCACCAATATGCCAAGAGATACACCAATAGATGTGATCAGTGCCAAAGGATAGGGATACCTACACCGAGGGATGAAATTCCCTTGCACCCTCAGGTGGCTTTAGATTCATTTTAAAAGTGGGGCATGGACTTCATTGGACCCATTGATCCACCATCCGAGTAGAAAAAAGGTAAGTTTGCACAGACTACTTGACCAAGTGGGCTAAAACAAGAGCTGTAAAAGTAGCAACAGAAGAGAAGGTAGTTGAGTTTCTGAGAGAGAATGTGTTCTACAATTTTGGATACCCTGGAGAGGTAGTCACTGATCAGGGGTCTCAATTTACATCTCATCTCATTTAAAACCTCCTAAGGCGACACAAGATAAAGCACAAGAGTTCCACTACCTATCATCATCAAGAAAATGGCCAGGTGGAAGTGATAAATAGAGCCTTAGAGAATGTCCTCACCAATATTGTGAGAAGAAGCAGAAAATATTGGGTATATATATTGGTGGAAGTCACTTGGGCTTACAATACCACTTGGAAGACCACCAAAGGGTTTACTCCATATGATTTATTTTATGAGAAGAAAGCTCTGCTTTCCATTGAGTTTGAGTACAACACACTGAAATTATACCACTCCTCAGTAGCAGGTAGGCTCAGGTATGGCTCCCTCGCCCTCTCGCTATGCATCATATTGCTAAAATGAATTAATGTTGAGGATAGAGAGTTAAAAAGGCAAGAAGGTGACCAGCTAACTTGGCCTCCCTCTTAAAGTTAAAGCGAAGGATAAGTGGATTTTTGCATGCCACTTGGGTTTTCAAATCAGTTAAGAAAAATATCGCGAGGAGATGGAGCTGATTTCGAGGCTTGTAGAAATTATTGGCTCGAGTGGGGCCAACGGTCCAAAAGGGGAAACCCCATGCCAAATCCAAATCACCACCCCGCTCCAAGCCTTCTCAATTTGGAATAAAAATGTGTTTTGTCTCACCCTCCTTCATTCCATTGTGAATTTTGAAAACATTTGGAGAAAGAGAGAGACAAGAGCCATCGAATAATTTCACACCAAGATCTAAGTTTGCATGCAATCTCGTGCTATAGGAAGTATGTTGATTCTAGACGAAATCTATAGGAAGGTTGCACAGTGATCAAGATTTCCATAAGAGCCACTCACAGATGGTATTGACACCCAACACCACCATTTTCCAAATAAGATAAAACATAATGGAGAGGTAAGTGGATGTCACCCCACCATGTTATGAAATTTTTCATGAAAAAATTATACATTGTCACAGTAATAATTTAGAATTCAAGAGGTTGTTTAGGGAAGTAGGGTCAAGAAAGTCTGATTTCATGTTGAATTGAGTTCTGATGTCCCATATCACCAGTGTTATAATAAAAAAACCACCCAGCCATCTACATAACATATTCATAAAATGGGGGGAGGTTTTAACATAAGGGAACCCACAGATATCAAAAGAATTAGATTACACCCTTAGGTGGTTGATATTTTTAGAAATAATCAGTGGTTAGGATTATTCGAGCTTCTGAAGGGTTTTGATGATGAAGTGGCTCAATAATTTGCAGTGTCTTTGCACTCACAAGCATAAGATAAGGCCACCACTATTGTTAGAGGACTAGCCATCACCATAACCCCTGAATTGATTAGCAGAGTCACAACCTCGCCTCTGGGAGTCAAGTGGAACATAGAAGATAGAGTGTCCAGCACTGCCTCTAAAAAGAGCTTATTTTTTCCTAATGAGGAGTACATTGAGGATAAAAATGGAGTATGAAGGGAAAGCCTCCATTACCCATGGGATGAAGTGGCATATCACATCATGAAATACATTTCCTATGAGGGAAGACTTAGTATGGTTTATGGATACCAATTCAGATTATTACATGAGCTTAGATTCAAAGGAGATCTGCTACTAGAGCAGAGACTAAGCATTCCGTACTTCCACCTACACTTCGTCAGATACATGAGTCAGAGAGTGATCGAAAGGAAGTATCAACACTTATCTCACCATGGCCTCATCAAACTTATAGTAGGATATGCTATCAATAGGTTGAACATCCCTGTACCTTAGTCCACATTCATAGATATGGATAGGGAATCATTCATAGGAACACAAGTTGTCATGCCTGGAAAAACCCATGCCTCTAGTCTTGGAGAGAGGGGTATGAAAGAAGAAGAATGAGAGACTGAAGGAACAGAGGAAGAAGAGGAGATGGAGGCAAAAGAAGAACACACAGAAACCCTAGAAATAGAGGAAGGAAAAGAGGAGGAGGAAGATAAATATGAAAAATTATTAGGAGATGAAAAGGAGGAAGGAGAGTAAGAGAAAAAAAAAGGAAGGAAGTACAAGAGAGGAAGAGATATTAGACCCCATGCTGAACACTGACATCTCTCCACAACATACCAACCTATCACTCGGAACCTCAGAAAAATAAGTGGTTGCAGCCTTAGCCACCCTAATCACACCAGTGAAGTAAAATAGGAAAATACAGACCCCCATGTACTTCAAGACCATAAAGGGTGCGAGGGTGAAGTAAGGGAGACCCCAAACTCCAACCAAAATCCCAATAACAATTGAAGAGTCAGCCAAGAAGAAAGACGAATTAAGCCTAAAGGAGGGGAAAATTCAAGAGGTCACATCACCTGAGAAGACACCTCTAACCTATATGAGGAGACATTCTTCAAGGCTGGCATCCCTCAAACAAGTACGAACCCCCACAGACCTTCAAGAAGAATAAAATAATGGATAGCAAGCAAATGAGGGTTTGCTAAAAATAGAGTTTGCTATAGGAAACTCTATCAGTGATATAGGAAAATCCAAATTTGTCATAGAAAGTGAAGAAGGTCATGAGGGGAGGAGATAAGGTAACCTTGGAAGGGCATGAGGCCCAATATGTTGAAAAACAGGCACAAACTGAAGGGAAAGTTGTCAAAGGGAAGGAAGAGGAAGAACCAAAAGGGGAGCCTACCTCTCCAAAATTTGTTCCAAAAGACATAACACCAGTTACACATCCTAGCCCACAGCCAAATATAAGCTCCTACTACACTTTCATTGAAGGAGGAAGGTTGATCCCTCAAGAGCTCTTAGTTCCCCTATTTTATTAGCTAGAGCAAGAGAGATCATACATACATCAATGGATGCAAATTTCCAAAATAAAGGGTGTGCAAGATGTAGGGATCATGGAAGAAAACGTCACTGAGATGGGGAGGGATTTAGCTAATGTTATACTCGGGGAAGAAATGTTAAAGGAGGAGCTACAAGAAACACAAGCATAAAATGCAAAGTTATAAATCCCACTACAGTAGAAGGACAAGAAGATTTCCACCATGACATATTTGTGCATAGAGGAAATACAACACAGACATCCTTCAAACTCTTATGTCATCTACCTGAAGGAATAGTGGTTGTAGTTTCACATCAAAACACTAGCTTCCTCTGGATCATTACATTTCCAAAACTGCAAGCAGTTTCTTGACTTTTGCAATCAGTCCAACATAACAGATAAGGCCAAGTTGGTGGAATTTTATATGCATAATCTTATCTTGACTGATCTAAACATTTGGGATTCTAACCCTATGATGGGGGATATGCATTTGATGGCTCTAGCCTCTTGGATGACCAATGAGGAGGCAAGGGCAGAGGAGGTAAAAAGGGTGATGAGAAGAGAAGGAAAGGAGCCTCTCAATATCAATATAGAACTATTCATCCCTAGAGGTATCATTAATAAACACCTAATGATATCAAATTATGCAAGCCTTGAAAATAATACCTCAACACCCAAGCACAATCCATTACAAACTTTGATGACATTTATAAATTGTTTGGAGAAGAATTTGTAATGGAAAGTTAGAGGAGATGGATAAATTCCCTAGAAAGGGCATCCAATGGCTTGGCCTGAAACTCAGTCCACCTTTGCTGCTCGGGTTGGGTGAAGGAAAAGACCAAGCTAAAGAAAATAGAGAATGGGAGGAGGCAGAAAAGAATGATGGATTCTACCCCCATGAAGGGAATCCTTCATTAATTCCTTGGGGTGTCAGATAAGCCACTAAGGCACTAAAAGAGATAAATAAAGAGGACTAAGTTGCTCATAGTATGAGAAACCATTTGGTAGGGGGGTGATGATGATAACCATCATTAGGTACATTTTAAGGCGTTAATTGTCACATTTTTAGCCTTATTAATCTCCCTTTATCACATTTAATTTCATTATGGTCATATGTTGCTTAGTGTAGATGATGTATTAAGGGTTGTCATATTATGCCTAATGTGGTTTAAATGCAGGAAAATCAAGAGAAAATGCCATTTTTTCTAAAGATTGCACAATCTAGGCTCAGAAGAGACAGCTAGGACTGATTGTAGGGGGGTTTACCACCTCCTTAACTCCTAAAGGCAGCCAATGGATCCTCGACATTCTCCTCCAACAGCTCGAAATCAAAGGCAGCCAAGAAAGTGGAAGATCAAGTAGAGCCAAGCTCCACTTCTCTTGAGTTCCAAGGAGACAAATCACCTAATTTTTAGGGAGTTGTTGGTAGCTACCCTTTAGGATAAATAGGGCAGAGCAAGAGCTCATTAGGATTCGATTTTTGGAGATAGATAGAGCACTCTTAGCTCTTGTAATAGAAATTTGTGAATGTCATATGCTATGTAGCAGAATTGGTTATGAAATAAAATGAGTATTCAGTTTCTTCTTTACTTAGTTAGTTTTAGGAAGTTGAGCTTATGGGTTAGGGCCCAATCCGTTGGCCTCAGTATCTCTTATGTATTTGTGTTTAAATTTTATGTTGTTGTAGTTAATTTTCTTAAATTTCATATCATTATATTTAGTTTACTTCCATTTCAAGTGTTGTAGTTAGTTTGCTTACATTTCATATTGTTGTAGTTGTGTTGCCTCAATTTCATGTTGTTGCCATTAGTATTTACCTTTCATATTGCAGTAGCATATAAAACTCTAAAATTGTGTGTTAAAGCCTCCATCTCTCACCTCTTCCATTAGGATTTGAGGAGGGTAGATCTTCACCACATACCCAAATTTGCTTTCAATTTATGATTTCTTGGAAAATTTAGATAGGTTGCTTTATTTATCATGATGTTGTAAATGTAGAG
The DNA here is from genome assembly GCA_034641835.2 of Pinus albicaulis. Classification (NCBI taxonomy): domain Eukaryota; kingdom Viridiplantae; phylum Streptophyta; class Pinopsida; order Pinales; family Pinaceae; genus Pinus; species Pinus albicaulis. The sequence continues at coordinate 880,758,607 of CM076576.1, forward strand.
TTAGTTTTATGTTTTAAGTGCTTAGGTAGGTTTACTTAAATTCAACTCATCTTTTCCACCATTATCATAATATATTTGTTAATGATAATTGCATGAATAGGTATTTTTCTATGCTATGTAGCAGAATTGGTTATGAAATAAAATGAGTATTCAGTTTCTTCTTTACTTAGTTAGTTTTAGGAAGTTGAGCTTATGGGTTAGGGCCCAATCCATTGGCCTCGGTATCTCTTATGTATTTGTGTTTAACTTTTATGTTGTTGTAGTTAATTTGCTTAAATTTCATATCATTATATTTAGTTTACTTCCATTTCAAGTGTTGTAGTTAGTTTGCTTACATTTCATATTGTTGTAGTTGTGTTGCCTCAATTTCATGTTGTTGCCATTAGTATTTACCTTTCATATTGCAGTAGCATATAAAACTCTAAAATTGTGTGTTAAAGCCTCCATCTCTCACCTCTTCCATTAGGATTTGAGGAGGGTAGATCTTCACCACATACCCAAATTTGCTTTCAATTTATGATTTCTTGGAAAATTTAGATAGGTTGCTTTGTTTATCATGATGTTGTAGATGTAGAGTTAGTTTTATGTTTTAAGTGCTTAGGTAGGTTTACTTAAATTCAACTCATCTTTTCCACCATTTTCATAATATATTTGTTAATGATAATTGCATGAATAGGTATTTTTCTTGTAGGTTTGAGTATAGTAGCAGAGGGGGACTCCACCAACACCATTAGCTTCAGTTTCCACCCCTCATCAACTAACCTCCAACTAAATCACCTTCAACCATGTTTTTTGACATCTCCACCACAACACTGAGAGCCACCTTGGAGGTGCAAGAAAGGCTTTGAGAGAACTTCTGAGCTTGGCCATGTGAAAATTTCTGAATTTACAAAGAGAAACCCTATTGTTAAATTTTTTATTTACTTCTCCTAATTACATAAGTTATTAATCTAAAAACTTCAGCATTAACATCGAAGTAAATACATTAACAGCCTACACATGCATATTTAAACTGAATAACATGCTCAATGACAAAGTGACACACAAGGATTTTCAGGACAACTGTCCCTAGAAAAACCCAATGCGGGAAAACCAGTGCTACTATCTTCTAGAGGGTTTCTTATTATTATTCAGATTCCAAGTACAATAGATATGGGAACCATATTGGTTAACTCGATAGAGAAATAAAAATTGCAATAATACCTTTATTCCAGAGATATAAAATTTGACTAATTCACACTCTCAAACGGGATTTAGAGAACTCAAACTTTTCTGGCCTCTAGAAACCCCAGCATTTCTCTAAAGCCCTCTGTGTCTGCCCTACTGGCCTGCATCAATCGCTGAACTACTCAGGAAGGGCCTGCGTCTAGGGTTACGTTGCCCCTGCGCTACCCTGGTTGCGACTGCATCAGCCCTCCTGGCCTCTTGCTACCTTTGTGTTGCCCCTGCTGGGCTCTAAGCTTCTCTACGTAGCTGTTGCTTCCTCTGCATTTCTATGGTGTTGTGAAACCAGCTCCAAAAATAGAAGAAAAGAGATATCAACACCTTAGAAATAAGCCACTTCGAGGGGGCAACCTCCAATACATTACATGAATGAAAAATTCTTGGATGATACAAATGACAAAACCTCCTTTCTATATATAGGAGTCCATGGGGCCACAATTTAATCCTAGCCGACCTAACAATAATAATTGAAGGGCACAATAATAACAATATGGGGGTTACAAGGGTACAACAATAACAATAAGGGGGTTACACTAACAACAATAAGGGACTATACTAGTACTATAGGGACCTAAGATGCTCCTCGCCTTCAAAAAAGTGTTTTCCTCAACACTTGAGTAGATCCGAGTTCTTTTTTATGAAATTCTCATCCTCCCATGTAGAATCTTCAGTGGGTAAGTTCTTCCATTTGATGAGATACTCTGAAATTGATCGATTTCGTAGTTGTCGATTTATTGTTTCTGTGACTGCTTCAGGTTCCAATATGGTTTTTCCTTCCTCATTAAGTTATGGCAATATTGTTTGAACTGGAATTTTGTCCCCTATAACCTTTTTTAATCATGAAACATGGAAAACTGGATGCACTCGCAAAGAATCAGGAAGCTCCAATTTGTATTCCATAGTACCAATCTTTTGCAAAACTTTGTAAGGACCATAGTACTTTGGCGATAATTTATTATCCTTCTTAGCTTGGTTGAGGGACATTTGTTTGTGTGGTTGTAGCCGTAAAAATACCCAGTCTCCCACATCAAAACTTCTCTCACTGCAATGTTGATTTGCGTGTTGTTTCATTCGATTTTGTGCCAAATTTAGGTTATCCTTTAAGAGTTGGAGAACTTCTTATTGATGCTTGATGTGATCCTCCACTGCTTAAACCATAGAATTTTCCCTTAAAGAAGATGTGATGGATGGTGGATGATATCATAAAGTGCCATAAATGGGGTCATTTTTGCTACAGTATTGAAGGAAGTGTTATACCACCATTCAGCGAGAGGTAACCACTTGACCCATTATGCTTGCTTATGAGATACAAAACAACGAAGATATCCTTACAAACATTTATTCACTATCTCTGTTTGACCATCAGATTGAGGATGATAAGATAAGCTATGAGCTAGTTGAGTACCCAAACAAGAAAATAATTCTGTCCAAAAATTTCCTGTAAAAATGGGATCTTTGTCACTTACAATAATCTTCGGGTTTCCATGTAGCTTTTGAATTGTTTCCATAAATTCAATAGCAATTGTACTCGCTTTAAATGGATGAGATAATGCAAAAAATTGTGCATACTTGGTAAGTCTATAAACTACCACAATGATGACACTCCTTCCTTCAGACTTAGGTAAACCTGTGATAAAATCCATTGAAATATCCTCCCAACGTTGACTTGGAATGGATAAAGGTTGTAGAAGACCTGGGGTCTTAATTGTCTCAACTTTATTTTGCTGAAAAACCAAAAATTCCGCCACAAAATTTTGAATATTAAATTTAAGGCCATCCCAAAAAAATTATTTCTTCAACCTGTGGTAATTTTTTAAAAATCCTGAGTGTCTTCCTAAAGGAGAAGTGTGCAATTCCAAAAGAATATTTTGTTTTAGTTGGAAATTATTGCAAATATATAAGCGATCTTTGTACCATAAGGAATCATTTTTCCAACTAAATGTATCAGATGTACTAGGATCTTGCTGCAAATTTTGAATGAGAGTCCACACTTCTTCTTCCTTCTTCCATTCATCCCTTGCTTCGGTTATCCAATCTGGTTGGATAATTGAAATGGCACAAAGAAATTCTTCCACCTCTTCATCCTTTCTTGAGAGTGCATCTGCAACAACATTTAGCTTCCCTTTTTTGTAGACAATTTCAAAGTCATAACCCAACATCTTTGTGACCCATTTTTGCTGCTCTTCTGAAGATAGTCTTTGTTCCAAAAAGTGTTTAAGACTATCATGATTAGTTTTTACCTTGAAGTGTCTTCCCATTAGGTAAGTTCTCCATTTCTTTAGTGCATGCAGTATTGCTAACATTTCCTTCTCATAAATAGGTTTCTGTAAATACTTTCCTTTGACTGGACGACTTTCAAAAGCAATGGGTCTTCCTTCCTGCATTAAAACTGCACCAATTCCATTTCCTGAGGCATCACATTCCACAATAAAGGTTTTTGTGAAGTCTGGCGTAGCTAAGACCGGTGTTAGGTACATTGCCTCTTTAAGATGTTCAAAGGCCTTAGTTGCTTCAGGAGTCCATGAAAATGCATCTTTCTTCAATAATGTTGTTAGAGGTGCTGCTATTCTCCCATAACTCTTAACAAACTTGCGATAATACCCTGTTAACCCGAGAAATCCTCGCAACTGCTTTATGGTTGTGGGGACTTTCCATTCCTTAATGGCTTTAATTTTGTTAGGTTCTACCTTAACACCCTCATGAGATACAATATGACCCAGATATTCCACCTCTTGTACTCCAAAGAAACATTTGGATGTTTTTGCATATAATTGTTTCTCCTGCAATAGTTTGAGCACCCTGTCAACATGTTCAACATGATCCTTCCAAGACCTGCTGTAGATTAGTATAGCATCAAAAAATACTAGCACAAATTTTCTAAGGAAGGGTTTGAAAATGGAATTCATCAACCCTTGAAATGTAGAAGGTGCATTGGTAAGGCCAAAAGGCATGACCAAAAATTCATAATGACCCTCATGAGTTTGAAATGTTGTTTTCGGAATATCTTCAGTCTTCATTCTAATTTGATGATATCCCGAACGAAGATCCAACTTGGTAAAATAAATTGCTCCATGTAATTCATCCAATAATTCATCAATCACAGGAATAGGAAATTTATCTTTAATGGTGAGCTTATTGAGCTCCCTATAATCCGGACACATTCGCCATGATCCATCCTTCTTGTGTACCAATACTACAGGAGCAGAGAAAGAACTTTGACTGGGTTGAATTATACCCGCCTCTAACATTTCTTCAATCATACGTTCAATTTCGCTCTTTTGGAAGTAAGGATATCTATAAGGCCTGATGTTTGGAGGAACACTTCCTGGAATCAAATGAATAGCATGATCATGATCCCGAATAGGTGGGAGTCCTTTGGGAGTTTCAAACACCTTGGAATGATTGTCCAAGACTTGTTGGAGATCTGCAGAAATAGATGATTTTGACGTTGGAACTTCTAGTGAGCATAATTGTGCAATTACGCCTCGTTGTTCTTTCTTTAGAAGCTTTGTCATGACATTAGAGCTTATTATCCTTCCTGGCTTCCCTTCAATACCCCTTAATTCGACTTCCTTTCCTTCTGAAAAAAATTTCAAGAAAAGCTCTTGAAAATTAAAAGCTACCGTCCCCAAAGATTGTAACCATTGTACTCCTAGTACAACATCAGCACCTCCCATAGGAATGGAAAGCATTGGACTAGTCAATACATATTCCCCCATGGTTAGCTTGATATTATGGCATTTTCCAGAGAAATTTATAGTTCCTCCATTCGCAACCATCACTTGACATTCTGGTGTTGGGTATAGGAAACAATTCAATTCCTTGGCTACCTTACAATGAATAAAATTATGGGTACTACCCGAATCAAACAACACTATTACCTTTTTCTTCTTGATATGTCCTTCTATCTTGAGAGTTTGAGGAGTGGTAATTCCTTCCAATGCATTACATGATATGGTCGAACTCATTTCTTCTTCTTCTAGGGTTTCTTCCCGGTGTATATCCTCTACTTTTGAAGTTTCTTCTTCATTTTCTTCCTCCTCTTCACAATATATGTAAAATAATTTCTTATTAGCGCACTTATGACCTTTAGTGTATTTTCTATCACAATTGTAGCAAAGCCCTTTTTCTCTTTTTTCTTCCAATTGTTGTGGTGTCAACCTTGTAGGTTGTGGAAGTCTAGGAGTAGCAACATTTCCATATTTATAGATGTGAGTGGTAGGCTTCCTTGTCACCATAATTTAACATTCAATTTTTCTTGCCAACCTGAATGCCTTCTCCAATGAATCAAGTTCAAAAATGTGGACTTCATGTTGGATGTTATCCTTTAAATTCCCTATGAAGACATCAATCCTGTGTTCCTATGGAATATCAGTTACCCTTATATTCAATTTTGGAAGTCCTCAATGTGCTCCAGTACTAAACCCTTTTGTTTGAGATTTATCAATTGGCTAAAGAAGGTTTTGATCTTTGTATCCTCATAATGTGCTATCATTTCCTCTGTAAAAATTGACCAAGTGACAATTTGTTTACGAGAGCAAAGCCATCGATACCATACAAATGTATTTTTTTCTAAATGTAAAGTTGCAATGTGTACATTTTGCGTGTTTTGCACATTATTGAGATCAAAATATTTCTCCATTTGTAGTATCCATGTTACGAGATCCTTGCCATCAAACTTCCTCATATCCATCTTTGGAATATGGTGGTTCTTCCATCCAACATTAGAGTTTATGAAATCACGTTTAACATTTATTTTGTTCTCATCATGAGTTTCCTCTACTATCTTTTCGCCATTAGGAAACATTTCTTGTATCAACTTTTCCAAACCTTCCATGTCTTCTTTTAGATCATTCTTCATGTTTTCCATGTTGTCTTTCATTTTTTCTTCCATGTCATCCATCCATATTAGCTTCCACGCCTTTCTTCAATCCATCCATATTATTCTTCAAACCAACCATCTTCACTTCCACACCTTTCTTCAAAACTTCCATTTCATCTTTTGTTGCCCTTTGTGAGAGCGAAATTTGGTGCACTTGCTCTTTTAATTTTGATAGAACGTGTTGCAATTCTTCATATTCATGAGTCATAGTAGAGTACTTTGAGGGCTTAATGGGTGTTGAATTCTTTTTAAGAGGCATTTCAAAACCCAATATTGAAATATATGCTCAATAGGCCCTTGGAATCACTTCAAACTGATTTGTTTTACACAAGACTTATGCAATTTGAAAAAAAATACACACATTTTTCTTTCTTTTGAGGAGCTCGATGTTGAAACTGAATTATCTCTGTGATTTCGGATCTTCAATATTTTAAATTTGGTACTGAGGTAGCCCTCTGAATTCTCTTTCGAATGCCACAGGTCCGACCTGATTTGGATTATTGAAGACAAAATTGTGCCCAATCTCCTATGGTGACCTAATTATGGACTAGTTCAGTAGAGTGAACTTGTACGACTTGCCACGTGTCACTGTTTCCTCCTTCGACTCTGAAATTGATAGACACGAAACTAAATTCTGTGTCCTTGCGGATAATTTTTACAGAATTCCAATCTGATGCTCATAGAGAGAGTTATGAATATTTTCCCATGATCACCTCTTTGATATGAAATTTGGGAGCCTACAAAAGACCTAACTTCCACAGACCATATCTCCGAAAATATTGTGAACCAAGATCTGAAATCTGGCAACTATGTTCCTCAGGATTTTGGCTTCGCACTCGAAAAATTTCAGCTTCTGAACCTTCTTAGAAAAAAAGTTATATTGAAAATTCTATGATGAACTATTTGGAGCAGCGAAACCCTAGAATCCAAAGCTCTAATACCAAATGTTGTGAAACCAGCTCCAAAAATAGAAGAAAAGAGATATCGTCACCTTATAAATAAGCCACTTCGAGGGGGGAATATCCAATACATTACATGAATGAACAATTCTTGGATGATACAAATGACAAAACCTCCTTTCTATATATAGGATTCCATGGGGCCACAATGTAATCCTAGATGACCTAACAATAATAATTGAAGGGCACAATAATAACAATATGGGGGTTACAGGGGTAAAACAATAACAATAAGGGGGTTACACTAACAACAATAAGGGACTATATTAGTAATATAGGGACCTAACATATGGTTTGATGCTTCTCTGCCCTCGTTGTAATCTTGGCCTAGGACTACACCATCCCCCTTGCCAATACTGCCCCTCGCTATAGCTGAAACACTTCTGAAATTCTTAGCAAACCACGCCCTAGAATTCCAGCCTAGCTTCAGTGCTCTACTAGTGTGTGTGTTCTCCAGCTGACCCCAAGCCCTCTTCTTATACTTTTCTCATTGAAACATAAACGACTGTGATCTAATATTGAATCAGCGGCTAAGATTAGAAGATGCTAGATCTGCACCACTTAATTCATTCTCATCACATGTTTAATTTAATTAAATTTAATCTTTTAATTTTCCTAATTTATACTTGATGTCCTTAATTAAAAATATTAATTAATTAAATATCTCTTAAAGGGGATGGAATTTCCCAAAACTCTTTCTGGGTCTTGGAGATATTATGTACTCTAGTCCCTCCACAAATTTTGGGAGCTAGAGCACATCTGATACTACCCCAACACCCCAAAATATCAACACTCCCTCTTAGAGAGGAATGTGCTCTAGAAAAACACTTCACTCTGAAGACTAATCTGATCTCTGTGTTGATGCTTGTCCTGCCGCCCATCATCACTGCATTGTTGCTACTATTTTGTACTGCTGCCCATGACGTTGTCACTACCACTGCTACATCCATACTGCATCTCCCTCTCAAATAGTTGCATCGTGTTTCTCATAGCACTGCCACTGCTAATTGTTGCATTGCAACTCAATTGCTAAGATTAAGCAATTGAAGGACCCCTACCCAAATGAGATACAACTCAGTCAAGCTGCAAATCATCATTGAAGCTCCATAGGCTGTTGCTCTGTGATGTCCTCTGGAGACGATTGTGTTGCTGCAGCACTGCACTGCGTAAGCAGACTTCCTCTGCACTGATGCCCTCTACACTGTTGCTACATCTATACTATGTTTCTCCTGGAGCCTCTGCACTATTACAACATTGCACTACGCTGTTGTTGCACTATGCTTCTCCCTCTCCAGCTCTTCAACCTCTGCCTTTGCTTCATCTGTTATATTTTGCACCCACTGCTCCAGTCATTCCTTGCCACTGTCTTACGGCTCCCGTAGCATGGATGTGATCCAAGAGTTGGGCTACTCAAGGATCCCGCCACCACTCTGTAGTTTCTCTACATATCAAGATCACACCACTTTCATGGTTCATGAGCACTCATGGCTACGTCATCGTCGGAGCCATCATCTACTATAGCAGCCTTGGAACTAGAAGCTTCCTTGTCCTTTTTCTTCTGAGGATAATTGCTAGCAAAATTTCCAAGTTCTTTGCATTAGAAACATTTTATATTTGACAGATTGTGCTTCTTTTTCCATTGTTGCCTCTTTGATGCCAAGGCTACATCTTCCTCTTCTTCCTTCTTACCTTACTCGAACCGGTGTTGTACTGGCTTTTGGTCATTTGGCGGATCTCCTCTTGGTGGAGGATAGCCTACATATTGTCCCAATTGGGAAGGTTTGCTCTGCCCAAGAGACTTTGGACAAAATTTTCCCAATCCTCTGTGACAGCAATGAGAGTGGTCCTCACCATGACATCATCATCCACCTTCACCCCCATGTCAGTCAACTAATCCCTGATCGACTGCAGTCTGGATAAGAACAGATCAATTTCCTCTCCCTTGGTCGTCATGGATAATAGCTGGTTCACCAAAATCATCTTTCTCTAGATGGACCTCCCTTGATACAATGTGGTTAGAGCTTCCCACATCTCATGAGTCGTGTTCTTCTTGTCTATGTATGGTACCACATGATCTTTAACCCTTTCCATAATGAAGTGCTTGGCATGTTTCGTCGCTTCATTGTGCTTCTCCAGGAGAGCTTCATCGATTGGTGTAGCCAAGACTTTCTCTAGATGCTCCCGTATACCATAGACCTCCAGGACTACCAGGATTTTGGCTTTCCAGATAGAAAAGTTCGACAGGTCATCCAACCTATCTTGATCACGCAGTCTGCGTGGTGCCATCTTCTCAAATATTTATCGGAACTAATCCTTCTCTCTATGCTAGAGACTCAAATCTAGGGTCCTTGGAAAAAAAGGCACCCTTTTCTCCCTCTAAAAACTGACTCCCTCCCTTGGAAGTCTTCCAAACACAACGAATCATCTCTCTTCGATCCTCTGATCGTTCTTCGGATTTCTTTGGCAGGAAATCTACTTAGAGGTTGTTCTCCTCCCGCTCTTTTTCAAGTTAGCTTAGGCTAAATTCTATACCGGTAGAATCTTCACCCCACCAGCAATTTTTGAAGGTCTGCAACTCAGATTTTGGTTCACGATACCCTGCACAGCACTCAAAATCTGGACTGCATCACCCAGGCTGGCCTTTGCATGAGCAGACTGGCTCAGCGTAGCCTGTGCGCAGTGACTATGCAATGCAAGTTGCTCTTGTGTCCCTCTGGAAGACTCTGCGTTGTCTCTGTGTCACCCAGCTCGAACTGCGTTAGCCCTTGTGTGGCTCTTGTTGCCTATGCATCCTTCTGCTGCTGCGTTGTCCTCTCCGGTTTCTCTGTTGTTGTTGTTGCTTCTTTTTGCAACACAGATTTATTCATCCATCTTGCTGGAGATCTATCTTGATCTGCAATCTCTCTTATACCGTGTGAAAATTTTTGAATTTACTAATAGAAACCCTACTGTTAAATTCTTGATTTACCTCTCCTACTTACATAAATTATTAATCTGAAAACTCCAGCATTAACATCGAAGTAAATACATTAACAGCCTACACATGCATATCTAAACGGAATAACATGCTCAATGAAAAAGTGACACATAAGGAGTTTCTGGACAACTGTCCCTAGAAAAACCCAATGCGGGAAAGTCGTTGTTGATAGCTTCTAGAGGGTTTTTATTATTATGCAGATTCCAAGTACAACAAATCTGGGCACCAAACTGGTTAACTCGACAGAGAAATAAAAACGGCAACAATACGTCTATTCCGAAGACAGAAAATCACACCCTCAAATGGGATTTACAAAACTCAGCCTTTTCTAGCCTCTAGAAACCCTAGCGTTGCTCTGAAGCCCTCTGCATCAGCCCTGTTGGCCTGTGTCAACCTCTACGCTGCTTAGAAAGGGCCTACGTCACCCCAGACTGGGTTATGCTACCCCTGTGCTACCCTGGCTAGGCCTTTGTCAGCCCTCCTAAACTCTTGCTGCCTCTGTGCTGCCCCTGCTGGGCTCTAGGCTGCTCTGCGTAGCTGCTGCATAGCTATTTCTTCCTCTGCACTGCTCTAGTTTTTTGCTTCTCTACCCTCGATGTACTCTTGGCCTAGGACTACACCATCCCCCTCACCAATACTACCCCTCGCTGCAGCTGAAACACCTATGAAATTCTTAGCAAACCACGCCCTAAAATTCCAACTTCGCTTAAGTGCTCTGCTAGTGTGTGTGTTCTCCAATTGACCTCAAGCGCTCTTATTATCATTTTCTCATTGAAACATTAACTACTATGATCTAATCTTAAATTGACGGCTAATATTAGAATATGTTGGATCTGCTTCACTTAAGTCATTATCATCACATGTTTAATTTAATTAACTTTAATCTTTTAATTTTCTTAAGTTAGACTTAGGGTCCTTAATTAAAAATATTAATTAATTTAATATCTCTTAAACAAGATGGAATTTCCCAAAACGCTTTCTGGGTCTTGGACATCTTATTTACTCTAGTCCCTCCACAAAGTTTGGGAGCTAGAGCACATTTGATGCTACCACAACACCCCAAAATATCAACAGGACAAAGGGTTGGCTACCTTCCATCCACCTAGATCCACCTTCATTTCACCTCTCCTACCCCTTTCCTCACCATTTCTAGCCTCAAACTACTCTTGGCCTATTTCCTGTAGTGTTTCAGGACATCCTATAGCACTAAATGAAATCATGTAATTGATCCTACAGCAACGCCAGTCAATCACTTCTTCGGCCCAAAACCTCTCTTTCACCTCATCTAGACCTAGCACAGCCTCCAAAACACCTTCATCTCTGAAACTATGAGCCCAAGACCCTCTTAGGTCACCTTAGTGCCTCCTTTTGCTACAAAACAAAGTTATTTACAAGAATAGTTAGTTCATTGATAGATGCATTGTTAAGCATAGCAGTCAAGCATGAGGTAGATAGATTTCAATCAGTGATTTAGTTCAGCATGTGTGCCTAGATTAATTTCCCTTTCGGAAAATTTAGTTCAGCAATTTAAATCTTTAATTCCACTTAGTTTAACTTTATCTCTTGCATTGGGTTAAGTGTGGATTTCCTTTCTTGAAAATATCTTGATGAGTCTTTATGATCTAGAATTGTTCTTGTCTTGTTGATAGATTAATGATCATGATTTATTTTCATTCTTAGTTTTCATTCATAAGTGTGACAGACTTCACATCCTAGCAGTAACCCTAGTTGTAGCACTCCCTCATAGAACTGAGAAGAGGATGGCATGAGTAGAATGCATCTATTGTGTATATAGTACTGTCACCTCCAGGTTTGTACGAACCCCAGGTTGATAAAGTAATGTAGAGTAGCCTCTGGGAGTTGCAACACCTTGGTGCAATACCAGGGCTCACCAAGCACCCTCTGCCACTTGTTATGGAAGAGATTGCCTCTTCGGAAGCCTCGTTAGTCCCTCATGACACTGGTTAGAAACTCCATCCTAACATGGAATATGATCAGGTTATTTTTCCGAAACGGGTCGGCCCTACACTTGTTCCACATGACTCCCTTGATGACAAGTCTCCCTGGTTAGTCAAATTGGAGGTCATGGATCTATCTATTGACAATAGTAGGGAGTTTATGCCTCTTATTGCCTCTATTCTCCCCTATTTGGAACAAGTAGATCTTGGAAAATTAAATCTTGAATCGACCCAGGGGGAATCTCCTCAACATTACTTGGAAGTGCCACCCATGGACTGAGTCAAGTCTTGGGTTTATACTAAGGAACATGCCAATAATTATCCAACTCATTACCACCTATTGACAAGCATCTTATATGTCCTTAGGTTATTTTCAAGAGCACAACTATGTTAGAATTTCCCTAGAATGGTCAAGATTTCTGGATTAAGCACTTTGACTTCCTTTGGCATGGCCCCACAATTGTGAGCCATATGGTCCCCTTACCCTCCATTAGTTCAGGTACAGAAACCCTTGGCTTGTTCCCAACTGTGGGCATGCATTAGCGTGACCTACTAGACTGTGTTGTGATTTTATATAGTTTATATAGGTGTGAACATTTATCATGCCTTATTTATGCCAAAATCAAAAATCAAAAATTATAAAATTCAAAAAATCAAAAATATATGGTCATGTTTTTACCTCATCCATGTTTTATATGTTCCATTATGTGATTTAAACATGGGTCCATTCTATTTATATGGATTTTACAGGACAGAGTGTTATTTCTATTGCATGTTAGGTCCCTATATTACTAGTATAGTCCCCTATTGTTGTTAGTGTAACCCGCTTATTGTTATTATTGTACCCTTGTAACCCCCATTTTTTTATCATTGTGCCCTTAAATTATTATTGTTAGGTCGGCTAGGATTAAATTGTGGCCCACTAGGATTACATTATGGCCCCATGGACTCCTATATATAGAAAGGAGGATTTGTAAATTGTATCATCCAAGAATTGTTCATTTATGTAATGTATTGGAGGTTTCCCCCTCGAAGTGGCTTATTTCTAAGGCGTTGATATCTCTTTTCTTCTATTTTTGGAGTTGGTTACACAACATTTGGTATCAGAGCTTTGGGATTCTAGGGTTTCGCTGCTCCAAACAGGTCATCGTGGCATTTTCTCTACAACGTTTTTTCTACAAATTTTCAGAAGCTGAAATTTTTAGGGTGTGAAGCAAAAATCCTGAGGAAGATTTTCTAAAAATTTCAGAGCTTGGTTCGCAATATTTTTGGAGATATGATCTGTGGAAGTTAGGTCTTTTTTCAGGCTCCTAAACAGGTCATCGTGGAATTTGCGCTATAATTTTTTTTCTACGAAGGTTCAGAAGCTGAAATTCATATGGTGCGAATCTAAAATCCTGAGGAAATTCATCAAAAAATTTCAGAACTTGGTTCTCAATATTTTTGGAGATATGATCTGTGGAAGGTAGTGCTTTTTCAGGCTCCTGAATTTCATCTCAAACAAGTGATCGTGGGAAACGTTCAATAACTCTCTCTCTGGGCATTGGATTGGAGTGCCGTAAAAATTGGTCGCAATTACACGGACTGTAGCTTCTTTTCTATCAATTTCAGAGAAAAAGGATGAAACAGTGACACGGGGCAAGTCCTACAAGTTCGCTCTACTGAACCAGTCCAGAATTAGGTCATTGTGGGAGATTGGACACAACTTTGTCTTGGAGAATTCAAATCAGGTCAGACCTGTGGAATTCAAAAGAGAATTAAGAGGGCTACTTCAGTGCTGAATTTCAAATATTTAAGGGCTGCAATCACAGAGATAATCCAATTTCAATATCGAGCTCCTTAAAAGCAAGAAAAAGGTGTGTATATTTTTCTTTCCAAATTGCATAAGTCTTCTTTGAAGAATCAATTTGAATTGATTCCAAGGGCATATTATAGAATATATAGTAGTATTGGGTTCTAAAATATGCCCCGTAAAAATAATTCAACACCCATTAAACCTTCAGAAGGCTCTACTATGACTCATGAAGATGAAGAATTGCAACATGATCTATCAAAATTACAAGAGCAAGTGCAACAAATTTCACTCTCGCAAAGAGCAACAAAAAATGAAATGGAAGTTTTGAAGAAAGGCATGGAAGTGAAGATGGACGATTTGAAGAAAGGCATGGAAGCTAATATGGATGGCGTGGAAGCTAAGATGGATGGCATGGAAGCTAAGATGGATGGCATGGAAGTGGGCATGGAAGCTAATATGGATGATCTAAAATCATACATGGAAGGCTTGATGACAAGCTTAAAACAAGAAATGATTCCTAATGGTGGAAATATAGTAGAAGAACCTCATGATGAGAACAAAATAAATGTTAATCGTGATTTCGTAAACTCTAATGTTGGCGGGAAGAACCACTATATTCCAAAAATGGATATGAGGAAGTTTGATGGAAAGGATCTTGTAACATGGATACTACGGCTGGAGCAATATTTTGATCTCCATAACGTGAAAAACACACAAAAGGTACATATTGCAACTTTACATTTAGAACAAAATACATTTGTATGGTATCAATGGCTTTTCTCCCGTAAAAAAAAACTCACTTGGTCAATTTTTATGGAGGAAATGATAGCACATTATGAGGATACAAAGAGCAACACCTTCTTTAGCCAATTGATAAATCTCAAACAAAAGGGTTTAGTGGGGCAGCACATTGAGGACTTCCAAAAATTGAATATAAGGGTAACTGATATTCCATAGGAACACGGGATTGATCTCTTCATAGGCACTCTAAAGGATAACATCCAGCATGAAGTTCATGTTTTGGAACCTGATTCATTGGAGAAGGCATTCAGGTTGGCAAGAAAAGTTGAATGTAAAATTATGGCGACAAGGAAGCCTACCACTCAATTCTATAAAGAAGGAAGTGTTGCTACGCCTAGATTTCCACAACCTACAAGGCTGACACCACAACAATTGGAAGAAAAAATAGCAAAAGGGCTTTGCTACAGTTGTGATAGCAAATACACTAAAGGTCATAAGTGTGCTGAGAAGAAATTATTTTACATAGATTGTGAAGAGGAAGAAGAAAATGAACAAGAAGAGGATATACACCAGGAACCAACCCTAGAAAAGGAAGAAATGAATCCGACCATATCATGTAATGCACTAGTAGGAATTACCACTCCTCAAACTCTCAAGATACAAGGACAAATCAAGAAGAAAAAGGTAATAGTGTTGATTGATTCAGGTAGCACCCATAATTTTATTCATTGTAAGGTAGCCAAGGAATTAAACTGTTTCCTATACCCAGCACCAGAATTTCAAGTGATGGTTGCAAATGGAGGAACTATAAATTGCTCTGGAAAATGCCATAATATTAAGCTAACCATGGGGGAATATGTATTGACTAGTCCAATGCTTTCCATTCCTATGGGAGGTGCTGATGTTGTACTAGGAGTACAATGGTTACAATCTTTGGGGACGGTAGCTTTTAATTTTCAAGAACTTTTCTTGAAATTTTTTTCAGAAGGAAAGGAAGTCGAATTACGAGGTATTGCAGGGAAGCTGGGAAAGATAATAAGCTCTAATGTCATGACAAAGCTTCTAAAAAAGAACAACGAGGTGTAATTGTACAATTATGCTCACTAGAAGTTCCAACATCAAAATCATCTATTTCTGCAGATCTCCAACAAGTCTTGGACAATCATTCCAAGGTGTTTGAAACTCCCAAAGGACTCCCACCTATTCGTGATCATGACCATGCTATTCATTTGATTCCAGGAAGTGTTCCTCCAAACATCAGGCCTTATAGATATCCTTACTTCCAAAAGAGCGAAATTGAACGTATGATTGCAGAAATGTTAAAGGCGGGTATAATTCAACCCAGTCAAAGTTCTTTCTCTGCTCCTGTAGTATTGGTACACAAGAAGGATGGATCATGGCGAATGTGTCCAGATTATAGGGAGCTCAATAAGCTCACCATTAAAGACAAATTTCCCATTCCTGTGATTGATGAATTATTGGATGAATTACATGGAGCAATTTATTTACCAAGTTGGATCTTCGTTCAGGATATCATCAAATTAGAATGAAGACTGAAGATATTCCAAAAACAGCATTTCGAACTCATGAGGGTCATTATGAATTTTTGGTCATGCCCTTTGGCCTTACCAATGCACCTTCTACATTTCAAGGGTTGATGAATTCCATTTTCAAACCCTTCCTTAGAAAATTTGTGCTAGTATTTTTTGATGATATACTAATCTACAGCAGGTCTTGGAAGGATCATGTTGAACATCTTGACAGGGTGCTCAAACTATTGCAGGAGAAACAATTATATGCAAAAACATCCAAATGTTTCTTTGGAGTACAAAAGGTGGAATATCTGGGTCATATTATATCTCACGAGGTTGTTAAAGTAGACCCTAACAAAATTAAAGCCATTAAGGAATGGAAAGTCCCCACGACCATAAAGCAATTGCGAGGATTTCTTGGGTTAACAGGGTATTATCGCAAGTTTGTTAAGAATTATGGGAGAATAGCAGCACCTCTAACAACATTATTGAAGAAAGATTCATTTTCATGGACTTCTGAAGCAATTAAGGCCTTTGAACATCTTAAAGAGGCAATGTGCCTAGCACCGGTCTTAGCTACGCCAGACTTCATAAAAACTTTTATTGTGGAATGTGATGCCTCAGGAAATGGAATTGGTGCAGTTTTAATGCAGGAAGGAAGACCCATTGCTTTTGAAAGTCATCCAATCAAAGGAAAGTATTTACAGAAACCTATTTATGAGAAGGAAATGTTAGCAATACTGCATGCACTAAAGAAATGGCGAACGTATCTAATGGGAAGACACTTCAAGGTAAAAACTTATCATGATAGTCTTAAACACTTTTGGAACAAAGACTATCTTCAGAAGAGCAGCAAAAATGGGTCACAAAGATGTTGGGTTATGACTTTGAAATAATCTACAAAAAAGGAAAGCTTAATGTTGTTGCAGATGCACTCTCAAGAAAGAATGAAGACTCGATGGAAGCATTGCTTTGTGCCATTTCTATTATCCAACCAGATTGGATAACCGAAGCAAGAGATGAATGGAAGAAGGACAAAGATGTATGGACACTTATTCAAAAGTTGCAGCAAGATCCTAGTACATCTGATACATTTAGTTGGAAAAATGATTCCTTATGGTACAAAGATCGCTTATATCTTTGTAAGAATTCCCAACTAAAACAAAAGATTCTTCTGGAATCGCACACTTCTCCTTTAGGAGGACACTCGGGATTTTTAAAAACTTACCACAGGGTGAAGAAAGAATTTTTTTGGGATGGCCTTAAATCCGATATTCAAAAGTTTGTGGCGGAATGTTTGGTTTGCCAGCAGAATAAAGTGGAGACAATTAAGACCCCGGGACTTCTACAACCTTTATCCATTCCAAGTCAACGTTGGGAGGAGATTTCAATGGATTTTATCACAGGTTTACCTAAGTCCGAAGGAAAGAATTTCATCATGGTGGTAGTTGATGTAATTACCAAGTATGCACACTTTTGTGCATTATCTCATCCATTTAAAGCAAGTACAGTTGCTACTACATTTGTGGACAGAATTCAAAAGCTACATGGAAGCCCAAGGGTTATTGTGAGCGACAGAGATCCCATTTTTACGGGAAATTTTTGGACAGAGTTATTTTCTTGTTTGGGTACTCAATTAGCTCATAGCTCATCTTATCATCCTCAATCTGATGGTCAAACTGAGATAGTAAATAAATTTTTGCAAGGATATCTTCGTTGTTTTGTATCTGATAAACAAACACAATGGTTCAAGTGGTTACCTCTCACTGAATGGTGGTATAACACTTCCTTCCATACTGCAGCAAAAATGACCCCATTTATGGCACTTTATGGATATCATCCACCATCCATCACATCATCTTTAAGGGAAAATTCGAAGGTTCAAGCGGTGGAAGATCACATCGAGCATCAGCAAGAAGTTCTCCAACTCTTAAAGGATAACCTGAATTTGGCACAAAATCGAATGAAACAACAGGCAGATCAACATCGCAGCGAGAGAAGTTTTGATGTAGGAGATTGGGTATTTTTACGGCTACAACCATATAAACAAATGTCCCTCAAGCAAGCTAAGAAGGATGATAAATTATCGCCAAAGTACTATGGTCCTTACAAGGTGTTGCAAAAGATTGGTACTATGGCATACAAATTGGAGCTTCCTACTTCTTCGCGAGTACATCCAGTTTTCCATGTTTCATGCTTAAAGAAGGTTATAGGAGAAAATCTTCCAGTTCAAACAATATTGCGAGAACTTGATGAGGAAGGAAAAATCATATTGGAACCAGAAGCGGTCATGGAAACAAGAACTCGACAACTACGGAATCGATCAATTTCAGAGTATCTCATCAAGTGGGAGAACTTACCCACTGAAGATTCTACATGGGAGGATGAGAATTTTATACAGAAGCACCCAGAGCTACTCAAGCGTTGAGGACAACACTTTTTTGAAGGAGAGGGGCATGTTAGGTTCCTATATTACTAGTATAGTCCCTTATTGTTGTTAGTGTAACCCCCTTATTGTTATTATTGTATCATTGTAACCCCCATTTTGTTATTATTGTGCCCTTAAATTATTATTCTTAGGTCGGCTAGGATTAAATTGTGGCCCACTAGGATTACATTATGACCCCATGGACTCCTATATTTTGAAAGGAGGATTTGTAAATTGTATCATCCAAGAATTGTTCATTTATGTAATGTATTGGACGTTGCCCCCTCGAAGTGGCTTATTTCTAAGGCGTTGATATCTCTTTTCTTCTATTTTTGGAGTTGGTTACACAACATTGCGACATCCATTGTACCTTAGGTGCATTTCTCTAAACCTAACATATAGGGCTAGGTCATTTTCACCATCTCCGATCCATTATTGACTATCACTGCCATTATTAATGCCTTAGGTTCAACCCCATCAAGTTGAGACTTAAGCCTCTTTCCTCTATGAATATTTTCACTTCGTTGTAGATCTTACCTTCTCATGGATAACCTAGTTAGAACTTTCTTGTTGAATTGGTATCCATGTAGTCATTTTTATTCTCTTTTCGGAATCCCTCCTTTTTACCCGCCATGACCTAGGATTTGAGCCACATGTCATATTCTTCGTTTATTTTCTTTCCATACCATAGGAGGATTTCACCACTTTATCCCTTGTAATGTTCACTTTTATCAACCTATTTTAGCATATTGAGCCTTGGTTTCTTTTATCTGACATCATCAACTGCTTGGCCTACCGTTTGCATTCACTTGGTGTTTACCCTTTCATGGAGGAACCACTACACTAAGTGGTCCTATTAGCCCACCTCTTGTCTGCCTTATGTCATGAGAAGTTCCACTATTATTGGAACCCATTGATACCCCCTATACCACTCGTTCCTCCAAGAGGAGTTTTCTTTAAGCTCTTTTTAGACTCCTTAAATTAGAAAATACTTTCATGTGAACTTGTCTCCTTCGCGCTCATAAAAGTACCTGAAGGGTCATCTTCCCAGTATAAGTTTAACCATTTCTGGACTGGGATAGACTAGTTACGAAAAAGGATTACCCTAGTCTACTTTGGCTAGGAGGTTCCCCCTTGTATACTTTTATCTCTTTTTCGGGCTTGGGGGACAACTTTACAAAATAGAAACTTATAAAAATAGAATGAAGGGAAAATTTATTTCCATTATTCTTAAAAATGGTAGCATCATTTGCGTCGCCCTTGAACATGGCACCTGTCTGCTTCATTATCTCACAGTTTTGTCTTAGCTTGCCTAGGAGCCATACCATCCATATGAGTCTCTTTACTCCTTTTGATGGTTACTCTTCTAGTCATATGGAGTTTGCCTCGATGCCTCCTATGTCATTGCATGATATAATATGGTGCTCATTATTCATGCTACCATGTCACTTATGTGTTGTGCCACTGTGTTTTTCAAGGTAATACTTAGCCTGCGTCGACCATTTGCAGTAGTATGTTGACCTTTTTGAATCGGCCATCCCTATGTCAGTTGTACTTCATCGCTTCATGACTTCATCATACATCACATCATCCTGGTTTGTTTCGTGTCGATTTATGGGGGATAAATTAAGGTCCTCCTTCGATGGATATTCTCTTGTCGACTTCAGCTCATTATCTAGGAGCTTGATCTAGGAATAGGTAGTACCTTGGAGCTTGAAAACCTTGGTGCCAGGCTTCCTTACGATTGACAGTGGGTTTACATCATTGGCTCATGATTGTTCGATTTCACTGGTGTTCGATGTCAACTCATTTATTCACACTTAGTGGACTGTACTAGGTACCTTGGGGTCCATTTTCCTCATTAGTGGATTCCCTCACATATGTTACTAGTTTTCCTCATTGGTCGATAATTCGGTGGTTTCTACCATGTTTGACCTCAGCTCATATATTCACATGATGTATATTTGTACCATCGTGGTTATGTCAAATACCCTGCGTTAGGGACATCTCACTCTTATATGGAATCCTTCCTAGAATATGTTGGAGTTATGTATCATTTATGTACTTTGAGGACTATCTTGAGACACTTATTTGTCTATCATGTGTCCATAGTCCTACCGATGTATACTGTTACATTTGTCCACATTGTATTTGATGGTGGGTATGCTCTATCTATTGAATCACATGGATCCATTGTGTATGTCTTCGTAGCCATGTTCTAGCATTTCATGTCATGGATCCGCGGTGTATTTTATGGTAGCCATGCTCATTATCGCTTTATGACTGAGCATGGGTATGCCCGCCTAGGGGATATTATCAACATAGTCGACACTTCAGCACTTGATTTCCTTTGATGCAGCTTCGTAGTCTTGGCTCCTTCCTCCCATTTTGAGCTTTGAGTATTATTATAATGAATTTCGGCTATCAGTTTCTTTTTTGACCTCATGAATTAAGGGGCATCTATTATAACCCTATTTTCTACTCCATTATAGTGAGGGAAACCTACTATCAACTTACCTCAGTTTTTTTGCTAAAATGCATTCCCATTTCAACTTTTATTTTACTTATGTGAGATTTATCCCATGATAAAAGGGTTGAATTACATGATTGATTTATTTCTCATTATTAATTTTCCAAAATATTATAATTATGAGATAATATTTATTTCATTATTGAGATAATTGAGAAAATTTTCATAATTATGATAAAGGTTTCTAGATTTTTCCATTCCCAGGGAGATCAACTTGACCTGCTTGTGTATGACTTGGCTAAGGGTCCATTGTTGTAGAATTTTCCTAACTTCTCAAGCCCCTAGATGTCTAGATACATTCTACTGGAGGATGTAATGACCCTATATAATCTTACCAAGAGGAAAGGCTGGGGTGGGAGTATCAAAACTATAGGGCGATAGCTCTGCTGTATTGGGAAAGGAGACCATCCTACAAGCTAGAGGAGAGGAAGCTTTGAGGCGAAGGTATAAGCATTGTATTTTTTTATGATCAATGGAAATTTGTGTTCCTTCCCATATATGAATGTGTATTCAACATATTTTATCGTCAATTATATTTCTTTTGATATAAAGATATTTCTAGGAAGATCACTTGTCGGCTTTGATTGGCTGTGATTGTGTGCAGGGATAAGAGATCAAGTGCAGATGTGGTAGATCGCTTGAGTGGAGTGCAAGATCTACATCAAACTCAAAACCCTTCTCGAATATGCAAGGATTCAAGGTTTGATCTCATTTCTCTATAGCATAGAACTGTTTATTTGTTGCATGATTGATCATTAAGGATTAGGGCTTTCTTATTGTTCTATTGTTCTTGTTTTCTCTAGCTGGTGATCTGTTTGGACGCGAGATCATGGAGCAAAAGCTCCTTGCAAATTTAGATGCAACAAACAACAACATTTTTAATAGCAAGATTTAGTGTCTTAGCTTCTTCTCATTTAGTAACATAATTAATGCAAATAAGAATATACATATTTTTTCTGGATGGAGGATTGATGGGTCATAAAAAATATAGAGCTTATTTTTCAAAAGGCTCTACTAGTACTTATGGTTATAAATGAATCTCATCTACTTGAATAGGTATCCCCATTCTCTAAAAAATATCACATATTTTGGCATACTCCTTCGCATCCTTGAAAAGGGGAAGCCAATAATATCCCAAAAAAGTACTTTATATGCAGTTCTTATGTCAAAAAAGTGTCCTCGACATGGTTTGTCGTGACATGCTTTAAATATCTCAGGTACTTCATCTTCTTGGACATATATTTGAATGATAAAATTAGGTCTTTTTCGGTACAATTATCCTTCTATCGAAGAATAAGGTGCATTGGCTTTGATGACTTTCTATCTTTCTTTGGATGATAATTGTGGAGGAAATTTCCCTGTAAATAAATAATTAGAAATATCTGCAAACCAAGGAGTTTAAATATAAATTGAAAAAATATATTCATCAGTAAAATTATCTACTACAGCAGTATCATTATTATCACTTTAAATCCTAGAAATGAAATCAACAATTGTGTTTTCTTTTAATGGCCTATCTAAAATGGTAATATTGAATTATTACAATAATAATATCCTTATATTAATTATACCACTAGTAATTGGTTTGTTGATAATAATATAATAACGGAATGATTTGTATGGATAAAAGTCTCATAACTAGTGATGTAATGTCTAAACTTATTAATGGCATGAACAAAAGCTAAAAACTCTTTTTTTGTAACTGTATAATTTAACTTTGCGGGAATATTTTGAAGCAATAGAATCTTAATGCAAACATTTTTCAATTCATATAGCATGTTATAATCAAGTAAAATTATTTGCCTCTCTATACCTTTATCAATTTGAAGTCTCCAGGGAAAGGGAAAATTTTGTAAGGAAATAGAGGGTTATTCAGTTGTAAGAGTTGATTTAATTTTGTTGTCGTCTAATTGTATTGGAATATATTCCTTTGGAGGATTATTTTCCTATTTAGGAGATGTCTCTTTTTAAAAAAAATTCTCCTCTTTATATTCTTGGCTGACAACTTGGGGTGTTTTTTTTTTTGGTAAATTGCAACCATATCTAAGTTGGATATCATTTAAATCTAGAGGAGCTATCATATAAGCTTGAAAAAATTGGGCTTCAACATTATAAATGGGTTGTTGATCAGGTGCTTTATTATTGGGGTTGGGGGAGTGGTTGTGCAAGTAATTGATTTGATTTTTGAGGAAATGAAGTGGATGGTAATGGAAGGGGTTAAATTGAAGTCAATAGAGGGTTAAATTATGGTTGGACAGGTTGTGGAGGTTGAGGTGGAGAATTTTACTAAGGTTGATATTGGGGGTATTGTTGAAAATATTGAGGATGCTGGGGATTTATATGATAAGAACCTTTCCATCATTGTGATCAAGATGAGTTTTGTGGTTGAGGTGGCCAATATTTCCATGGTAGGGGTGTGTCCCAATTACTTTTTGGTTGTGTACAAGATTGAAATTATGCATTAGGAACTTGTTCCATACCTATTTGATGAGGCTACCAAGGTATTCTAGGATCAACATAACAAATTTTTTCTGATGGACTTGTCTTAGCTTCCTCCTTGTAAACATGTTCTAATCCAGGTATAGAAGGGCAGTCCCTTGTAGCGTGATTATCTGCACATATAACACAAATTTCGATACTGTCAAGAGGACATTCTCATAATGCATGTTTCTTTCTACACTTAGGACAGAAAACAGATAAAGAAAAAAATTCAGCTTTTTGCTTGTTTTGTACTCTTACCATATATAGTTGTTCACTAAGATTTCCAAGAATATTAGTTTTAAATTTATCAAGAAAATTACCAAGTTCTACTCTACTTATCGTTCCCAATGCATATTTTCTTACTCTTGACATAACTAGATCTCTTAGACTTTTGTCATTGTTAGGTCCCTATATTACTAGTGTAGTCCCTTATTGTTGTAGTGTAGCCCCCTTATTGTTATTGTTATACCCCTGTAGTCCCCATATTGTTATTATTGTCCCCCATAAAACCCCACTATTGCTATTTTTGGCCCTTAGATTATTATTGTTAGCTCGGCTAGGATTATATTGTGACCCCATGGACTCCTATATATATAAAGGAGGTTATGTCATTTGAATCATCCAAGAATTTTTCATTTATGTAATGTAAAGGAGGTTTCCCCCTCGAATTGGCTTATTTATAAGGTGTTGATCTCTCTTTTCTTCTATTTTTGGAGCTAGTTTTATAACATTTGGTATTCAAGCTTTGGATTCTAGGGTTTCGCTGCTTCAATCAGGTCATCATGGAATTTTTGCTATAACTTTTTTTCTACAAAGGGTTAGATGCTAAAAAAAAACCGTTTTGTGAAGAAATCCTGAGGAAGGGCGTGTAAAAATTTTAGATCTTGTTTCGAAATATTTTCGGAGATATGATTTGTGGAAGTTAGGGTTTTTGCAGGCTTCCGAATTTCATCTCAAAGAGGTGACCTTGGGAAAATCATCATAACTCTCTCTCTGAGCATCAAATTGGAATTCTGCAAAAAGTGGCTGAAATTACACTAAGTTTAGTTTTCTGTGTATCAATTTCAGAGCCGAATGAGGAAACAGTGACACATGGTACGTCGTACAATTTCACTCTACTGAACTAGTCCATAATTAAGTCATTATTGGAGATTGGGAATAACTTTGTCTTGAAGAATCCAAATCAGGTCAGAACTATGGCATTAGAAACAAGACTCGGAGGGTTATTATAGGACCGAAGCTTAAACTCAGGGATTTTTGGTGAGATAA
Organism: Pinus albicaulis; assembly: GCA_034641835.2. Classification (NCBI taxonomy): domain Eukaryota; kingdom Viridiplantae; phylum Streptophyta; class Pinopsida; order Pinales; family Pinaceae; genus Pinus; species Pinus albicaulis. The sequence goes on from CM076576.1 coordinate 880,783,383, forward strand.
ATCCCCTCTGCGGACAAAGGCAATCCCACTAGCCCTAGAGTGGGTCTAGCCACAAACGAGACACGCTATAACATTGATTCCTAGTTAATAAATGAACAGATATTTGATAGATGACTTATCGGAGGTCCTACACTGTTGTTGTCGTCGGAAAGAGTGGTTGCCTCTCTCTCCTGGTTTGAGAGATCACGATCCGCTCATTCTCACGCTCGGATACCTGCACGCACACAAGAAACAATGACGATATCCAACATACTATTTCACATTTGTAACTATCAGTCAGTCGAAGAAGACTAAATCAATTGCATCAGATAAACATAACACAATGATGGAACCAATACCATAGTTGAGTATATTAATGAAAGAAAGGAAGAGTATAACCAAGCATCGACGTTGCGGTCTTCTCTAACAGGGTTCCAGCGGGGCGCGTCTCACAAAGGCTCATTAGGAATTCAGATGGGGCTCTCTCTACTAAATTCTCCTTGGTTCTACCTTCTCTATAGCAATTTCTCAGCTATAGTATCTCTTCTCCAAGTTCAGCTTCTTGGCTATATGTTCAGCTAGATTTTGTAAAGGGAGAAGACATGTTTATATAGAGAAAGAAGGAGAGGTTAGGATCCCTATAATCATGGAGGGGAGTCCTATCTTCAAATAATGTTCCATGGGAGGCAAAAACCACTACCTAAAGGGAGAGATTCATGGCTTATCAATTCTAACCACTTCCTGTGACTCATCCTTGAGGTGGTTAAAGGAAACTTCCGCCTCTATTTTGTTAAAAAGCATTCCTAAAATAGCTGGCACGGCCACAACACAGAGACAGAGCGCCAAGTGGCACGGGCTCTAGTGCAAATCTTCCCTATTGGCGCGAGGGGTGAACTTGCTACTCACGCCAATGCCAAAACATAGGTTTTTGTGTGCTTTTTGAGGAAATTTTCAATGGGAGAAATGATGCCCTTATGCAGAAGGATGCAAAGAAGGTATTTGCAGAGTATGAAATTGCTCACAGGTCACAGGAAAGACCCTCCAATATGTGGGGCGAGGGATTTCAGGGACGGTGAAAAAATGTTGTGTAACAGATGTCCCCTAAAACATGAGGTCCGAGAGAGAAGGCGGGGTGAAATGCTTTAGGAGAACGCATTCGACCCAAACACTATTTTCGGAAGACCTGCAAGTACAAGTACAACTGATACTTATGATACATGACATGTGGCATGGACGCAGCCATCCATAATAGAGTACATAAATAGTAAGATCTGAGGTATGGACATAGCCATCCAGCAATAGGGATCAACAAACAGACTCAGGTATGGTCGCAGAAATCCAATCAGAAGAGTCATGCAACAAGTCATAGTTATCCACAAATAACCCACAACCTGGATTTCATCAGACAAAACCCAAGGTCTTGTGCTCCATCTCGACCCGAACAAAGTACAAATTCAATCATGCGAATATGTGAGCTGAAGTCAAACATGCAAGAAAATCATCTGATTACCAGCCAATGATGAAATTTGTTAACAGACGCGAGAGAAACCACCAATAATGACAATGGATCTCAAGGTACGAAAGGTACAATCCACGAAATGTGAACAGTGATCTGGCGTCAAACACCCGTAGAGTTAGTTGATCAAAGGCCAATGATGTGGACCTTACGTCGAATGTGAAGAACCTACAAGTGAGGCATGTAGGCTCCAAGGTACCTGAAGGGAGTCTCTAGATCCATTTCCTGGATAATGAGTTGGAGTCAACAAAAAGTGACCTGGTCGAAGGTGGGCCATAATTTTTCCCACATCATCGACACGAGACAGAGGAATGTGATGTTTGTGAATCAAGACCAACAGAGAATCGGAGGGAGGCTGAAAACTTCAGAGGAAAAACTTCTCTTGAACATATCGGTGGTACAACACTGGATTTGGCAGTATTTGACATCAAGAGATCTTAGGTCACGGTAACGTGGCAAAGAGCAGATGAGCGGTCAAAAGAGATTACCCAAACCCATGGAGGCAAACAAATAATGAGATGAGATGTTCCCAACCCGACATGAATGAAAACAAGTGCCATGTTCAAGAGCAACATACTTCCAACACAACTACAATCTGGTTCCATTTTCCCCCACCATTTCTAGCAAGTACCCCAATTATTTTTGAAAACAAGCTTGAAGGGGATAGCATGTGCTTGTGATGTAATTTTTTCCTTCGAGAAAAACCAACCTAGTACATTTTACGAGCCCTGGGAAGGAGGAACTCGAGTAACATCGTAACGATGGAGTCCGATGTCATCAGTTTTAACGAGTTTGACAAAGGAAGAACTCGACATCTTTTCATATTTAGAGGGTTTGAAAATAAGGCGAAAAATAAAACTCCAACAAGGCCCTTTTCGTATGTAGTCTCACAGATCGGAAAAGGTAGAAAACTGTGTCTGAGAGAACCTCTTAGTCGTGACAGGCGAAGGTATTCCTTTTTCGTAAATAATCTATCCCAGCCCGAAAAAGGGGTAAACATATACTGAGTAGATATCGTTTCGGAGCCAATTTAACGAGTTAAAAATGACAAGCGTCTCGGTAATCTTTTCAGCTTTAGAGAGTCAGAAAAGAGCTAAAAGGTGACTCCAGAAGTGACTTTTTCGTGTTTTTACCGAGTCTGAAAAAGTATAAAATACAACTCGTTCTTTGTCATAACCATGTGAAAAGTGTCGTTGCACAAAAATACGCGTGTAAAACATATTTCTCGACAATAATATGATAAAATAATCGACAAATATGTTTTAAAACCTAATTTAAGATTTTGAAAAGGTATAAAAGAGCATAAGTGGTAAAAATCATTTACTTTTCACATTTACCTCTTTATGGAGCAACAGTGGTCCATTTACCTTGCGATCTTGTGGCGACGATTGTGAGCGATCCAGTGAACCAATCTTGATTCCGTCAGTTTTAGGTAAGAGCCAACACCATTTTCCATCTTTCAAGTTAATTTTTATTACCTTTAATTGTCATTTTGAAACCTTTAGGGGAGGATTTGTTAAAACTAGGGCATCGCGGTTGGCATGGGTTTCAGACACGGACCCACACCAATCGACCCCTTTTTTCAAAGGGGTTGCTCCCAATGGCGCGACTGTTAGAAAAACAGTCGCACCAACCGCGCAACCCAAAATCTGCCTCAATTTAAATAAAATGCAACCATTTGATTACAAATGTTGATGCCTAAGGATACTTACAATGTTCATATGAACAATGTGTGTAGGTACCAAGCAGAAAAGATAGTAATTGAGTGGAAAGAGAGAGAACACAGTGAGGATGAACAGGCCATGGAGAATGAATAATGCATGAACACCCTTAGAAATTGTGGGCTAAATAAATTCTTCCTGACACCATGCCTTCGGGCTCAGCTCGAATTGCTTCAATATTTGATAAGCATTTGGGACAAAGATCAAGAAAAGTTTGTGCTTCGGGATCAGGAGCTTGAACTCGAAGTCTCTGATGTGTATTTAATCACTAGATTGTCACGTAGAGGTGCAGTCCCTATCTTGACCGGTACCCATCCTTCCGAGGAAAGTATGGGAATGGTAATTGACAGGGTGAGCTGAGGAGCATGAAAAGGAATAGGGAGTGGAAAAGTTGACATCCAAACCATTCCTGATCTAGAACTAAGAGTAGTTTTGCATACTATCACGCGGGCTATAGGATCGCAAGCACCGCATGAGGCCAAAAAGACCCAACTACTTCTTGTCTCAGTGTGCATGAACCCGACTCTCTTCAACTGGGCCAAGGCCGTGACTATCAACATCAAACAGAAACTCACTAAGTGTAAGAAGACCAAACTAAAGTAGTTTTGGTATGGATCGATTATGGTATCGTTATTCTTGGAACGACTACCCATATTCTAGCATCAGGCGGTTATTGTCCCGATGCCACCACCCAGAGAGCCACAGATGGCCCGAAGGGACGCACTGATGCCTAGAGCAAGGGGTGGCCAACATATGTCCTAGAGGCCAGAGTTCTTTTATTGGCTCCGACGACAACTAATTGTCGTGGAGGATTGGCCCTACACTGACACAGATTTCACCCGTGATCTCGACCTCCCGCTCCTGGAGGGAGAGGATTAGGATGAATAGCTAGGTGAGACTCATTTTTTATTTCTATGAGTTTATGATTTTTTGATATATATGCATGTTTTGACAGATACTCTTATATGTATGCAGATTTTGGCCCAGAGCGTCATGCAGGTATGTTGCCGATAGCGAGGCAAACTCCTCGTGATTTCGATCCTCATGGTGAGGGCAGTGATGAGGAGATAGTACAGAACCTGGAGGGGATCACCCGTGGGATTCCAGACTATTATCATTTTGATGATGTTCCTCGGGCCTATTAGAGGCACACTATAGGGATGTCGAGTCGTATCCACCATTTTCTGAGGCGGTTGGTATGGGCGGTGACGTGCTATCATGAGCACCACGCCGATTAGGCACTTAGGCTTTTATTTCCACACATTTTTGAGAGACATGTTGTCTCACAATGTAACTGAAACATACATATATATTTTTTGGGTTTTATGATGCACACATTGCAAACAATCGATATATATATACATCTATTTTTTTACATGGGTCTATTTACATATAATGATGTTTTATAAATTGCGCAAATGTCTATCAAGCACAATGTTAGCTATTGCATCAATTAATGTATTCATTCGTCTTGGTATATTTTGATATGTAATGAAATCAAAATGTCTTTCAAGTAAACGAATACGCAAATACAATTTCAAAATGCATGGATTTCGAACCGAATAATGACCATTAAGTTGAAGAACAACAAGTTGCGAATCCAGATTCACAAGAAATGTGCATATGCCGAGGTTAACTGCCTCGGTTAATAGTTCCAAAACAGCACTATATTTAGTGACATTTTTTGTAGTTGGTCCTAAACAAATACCTTGTAAGTTAATCAACTCACCAACAGGATCATAAATTACCCAGGTTGCCGAAGACAAGTTCCTGGTACTGCAGGAAGCGCCATCCGCGAAACTGACATAAGGGGAAATAGACATCTGCATAACAAACAAGACCCAATAAGCAGAAAAATCTCACAAATCACATCAAACCAAAACATGCACAAAAATGAAAAAATCACCTATGTACACATATCATGCATGAATGACTCAAGCATAATAATTTTTGAGGTACAACCCATTTCTGGGTTGTGCTAAGGGATACCCTTCGTAATCAATAAGCTCGTAAGCCCCATTTTGTAACACACGTTTGACAATGTAGGGCCCATGCCACATGGGTTGGAATTTACCTGCCCCCAACTTATCATGAGTTTCGTCATACAGGAGGACGAGATCGCCTTTGATGAAAGAACGAGGGGAAACTGTTTGGTCAAAATGAGCTTTGACTCGCTTCTTCTGTGCTTCGATGACCAAGGCAGCTAAGTGACAAGTTTCATCCAATCTCTCTAAGTAGAGGAGACGCTCTTCCTCAGGCGAAGTATTAGGAAGTAATTCCACAGCTATTTTGAGTGAAGGGATTTCACATTCAATTGTAAGAGTGGCTTCCAGACCGTATACCAACTAAAACGGGGTAAATCCAGTCGCACTCTTAGTCGATGTTCGGTAAGCCCAAAGAGCTGAAAACAACATGAGATACCAGTTTTATTTATGGATCCCAATTGTTCGTTGAAGAATTGTAACAAGGACTTTGTTTACGGCTTCAACTTGGCCATTAGCTTGAGGGTAATAAGGCGTTGAGCTGTCGTGACACAGACCCAACTTAGACGTCAGCTCTACCATCATATAGTCCCCAAAATGAGAACCACGATCGGTAACAATGGCTTGAGGGACACCAAAATGAGTAATGACATGATTGAATATGAATTATGTCATTGTCTTACCATCCATAGCCAGTGTAGGCATTTCTTCAGCCCATTTTGTAAAATAATCAACGACGACGATAATATAGGCATGCCCCCTGGCTGAACGAGGGTTACACGTCATAAAATCGATGCCCCATTTGGAAAAAGGACCAACGGTAATGACAGGGTGTAAAGGAACAGGTGGCGCATGCATCTTGTATTGATATATCTGGCACGCATGGCATTTGCGTACTACGACAATGCAGTCTTTAAAAATGGATGGCCAGAAATAGCCAGCATGAAGGATCTTTTGTGCGATGGCATAACCAGAAATGTGACCACCACAGGCACTACTGTAGTAGTCATTTAAAACTTTCTCAGCTTCCTCAAGGGTCAGACATCAGCAGAGTACAGAATCAACTCCAACACGATAAAGGGTATCTCTGATAATACGATAAGGTTGCGACTGATACCGAATGCAACGTCGGGCATCTTTCGTTAACTTAGACCTGAAAGTATAAGTTTGGACATAGACGATGATATCACCATACCACGGATAAAGGGTGTTAATCAAGAAAAGAGTTTCATCTGGGATATGATCCTCGGAAGAAGGAGTAGAGTTGGCGGGGAGGGAACAAATCAAATCAGCAAAAACAAGTGATTTCTTTGATTTGGCTATAGTAAACTCCAGTTCAAACTCTTGGAGGATAACGATCCACTTCAAGTATTTCCCCCCCAAAAACTGCTGAGATAGAATATAGGTCATGGGGTTATAATCAGAAATCACGGTCACCATGCGTAAAAGGATATAATGACTAAAACGTTGGACGGCCTGGACCACAGCCAGCGCTAACTTCTCGACATGTGCGTAACATGTTTCAGCGTAGAGAAGGTTCCAAGGCAAATAGTAAATGACATTCTTGATACCGTCATCATCATATTGAACCAAAACCATGGCGATCGTACTGAAGGCGGTAGCCAGATAGAGGGAGAAATCATGATGGTAATTCGAAGGATGTAATAGAGGAGTGTAGACAAGCAATGTCTTAATCCTATCAAAAGATTACTGATCAATCTCATCCCAAAAGAAAGGGACGTCCTGCTTTAAAATTTGTGTGAATCCTTTGGCTACTTCGACGTAGTTGAGGATAAAATGACGTAAGAAATTTTCTTTCCCTTAGAGACTCTAGAGCTGGTGTAATGAGGATGGAGAGGGGAGATTAACAATAGCCTCAACCTTAAGTGGGTCAAGGCGAATTCCGTCTTTAGATACAATAAACCCTAAAATTCTACCATAATTGATGCAGAAGACACAGTTATGCAGATTGAGCCGAATGTTGTAGCATCTAAAACGAAGAAATATCTAGCGGAGATGGTCTGAGTGGTCTTTTCGTGTAGCTGAATGAGCTGGAAGGTCATCCAGGTATGGTTGAACAATATGATGAATATCGTGAAAGGCATAAGACATCACATGCTAGAACGTGGCCCCAACATTCTTCAAGCTGAAAGGGAGTTTCTTATATGTGAACATTCCCCAAGGACAGATAAAAGCGGTCTTGTGTTGATCGGACGGGAGAATGTTGATCTGATTATAGCCATAAAAACTGTCCATAAGGGAAAAAATTTCACTCCCCGCACAATCATCGATGATCTGATCGATGAAAGGGGTAGGATAGTTATCCTTAGGACAGGTCCCAATTGATATCGCGATAATCAACACAGACACGAATTTCTCCCTACTTCTTATCCATAGGAACAATATTGGAAACCCACTCTGTCAGAGGAATCGGGTAAATGAAACCTGCTTTGAGAAGCTTTTCAACTTCAGCTTTTATAGTGGTGGCTTTCTGAGGATGCACTGGACGAAGACGCTAGTGAATAGGCTTCGCACCTAGGTAGGTGGGAATCTCATGCACCACAATACTGGGATCAATTCCAGGCATCTCTTCCTAAGACCAAGCGAAAACATCATGGAATTCATGAAAGAGGCTAGTATACACTTGGACTTCATCGGAAGAGCAAGTGACTTCCACATGGATGTTCTCGACAATTCCCGGTCTCATGGAAATGTCGATAGGCATCGTCTGAGTGATGTTACCCAAGTTACCTTCAGCAAAGACTTCATGAGTCAAGATAGGCGTCTGAAGTGGTGGAGAAGGACCTTGAGATGAAAAACACTCAAGACAGTTAGACATTGCCTCAAGGCCAAGCATAAACGAGGAACGATGATGCCCATTGCTCCACGGTAGATCTTCGAGAGAGATGGTTTCCATCATAGCCTCATCATAGGTGTTAGATTCGGTCCTTACAGCCCTCCGTCAGAGATCTTTTCGCTTTTTGCATATTCATTCTTAGGTGTCTCGCTTGTTCCACTTCGTTGCATTTCGCTAGGAGCATGCCACTGACTGACGAGGGGTTCTGGTTGTCATGTGTTTCCTCATGCTTGTACCTGCAGGGCTATTTAAAAATTCCTCAAAAATTACTAAATTTCATCGTCATTTCATTCATGGTCATTAAATGTCAGTTTCGTTAAAAAGAGTCTTTAGTCCTAGAGTCTAGGGTTTTCGAGTCTTTTGCATACATGTCATAAAGCCCGCAGGCCATGAGGTTGGTTTCGCAAGTTTTTATTTCACATTTTTATCATCAAAAGCATTTGAAGACATTTCTAGTCCAAAACTCTTTTTTGGAACTAGAAACTGTCTAATTTCATTTTTGTAATAATTGTATTTATTTCATTATCAGAAAGCTTCAGTGCAAGCCTCTGATCTTTTCCAAAGCCACAGTGCCACATCCCTGCAAAAGACAACAAGCATTTTCAGTCCAAAATTTAGAAAATCCAAAGCAAAGCATTGTATTAATAGACCAAATGTCAAAATGCCAAAAACATTATAAAGTGGGTTATCAAACAAATTTGAAAAACAATCTGATTTGATGAGATATTTACTTCATATATAAACATGGCAAACAATCTCATTTGCAAGAGATCCACAAGGCAGAGGTCGAAGTCGAGTTCTTGAAGGCCGAAGACAAGTTTTCATAACCGTGGACAGCGTTTGGAGGTGTGTGCTACCCACTTGAGGTGCGCGCTACCCACTTGGTGCGCGCTACCCACTTGAGCGCCACGGCCAGTGTTAAATTGAACGGGTGCTACCCACTTGGTGCGCACTACCCATTGGGCAGGGGTGCTACCCACTTAGCAACAGAGCCCAGAAATTTGTGTTTTGCGCCTAGTTTTGATTCAAATCGACTCCAACAAATTGCAAACAGGTTTTTATCATTGCTCAGTAGATTTTAATCATGCTTGTGATGAATTTGATGTTGGGAAAGAGGCCATGTTTGGAGAAGAATATATAAACCCTACATTCACATGCAAAATAATTCCTCAAGGGTTTTTGGAAATATATGGACAGTTTTGTGAAAAGTTTGAAAACTCTTGAATGGTAAATTTTCTCATGCCTTGGCATGTTATGTACATGATCCTCACGTCCTCAGTTATCATTTTATCATTGCTATCATGCCCTTTCATGTTTTTGCACAGTTTCATGTTGACTAGTATATAGCCTCCATCACCATATCACTGCTGCCATCACCATAATATTGCCACTGTCATGGTCATTTGTATTACTATGGTTACTGTCATGATGTCCCTATTCTCCAGTTCATAAAACACAGTCCAATAATTGTTGCCCCATTGACAAATTTTGGCCATCATTATAAAATTATACCATACATCTGCATTTGGTTTTCATTTGTCAAACTCACTTATGATCGAAACAGTGATAGTTTTTATGCCATTAAAACAGAGTCATCCTCATTATGATTTTGTTTTTCTGTGATACTTGGGTACATGGGTGATATCTATTGGTTTTGAACATACATTAAAACTTTGCTTTCACTGCACCTATATCAGCATCCATATTACAAATATCTTGTTCAAAGCCATGTCAGAGACAGAGTCAGTTTATGAGCAGGAGTCGGATAGTGATTCCACAACAGAGGGTAATGTGCCACGGAGGCCTCACAGAGGTGGCAAAGGTGGTAAACATCTCAGGGAGGAGCCTACTTCTTTGGCTCAATTGCAGGCATGTCCGCTTGCAATGGATTGTTTTCGAGTTCAGTCATGTTTTCGATTCTGTGAAATGATTTCACAAACCCAGCTTCATCGTGAACTAACTCGTCTGTTTGTTCTACATTTACATGATGGCCGTGTAAATCTCGCTGGAGTAGATTTCATTCTGTCACCAATGACTATTGCTCAGGCCACTGGCATACCAAATTTAGGAGAGGAATGGAACAAACGTCAGCAGTTAGAGAAATTCCACTATGAGCCATACATCAAACATGGGTATATGAGGCACTTGGGCAGAGTTTTTCCTTTCAGATTCCTGAGGGATGAGTTTGACCACTGATGAAACTCATCATTCGGTATTTCAGTTGCGAGGGCAGATTCTCGCATCTCTTTGCATACCATGTTCATTTGTTGATGCACTTCACAAGGGTACGTATGATGAACATTCTGTACTTCATGTATCGCAACATAGAGAGGATGATGATTTTTGTACAGAAGAAGAGCCTAGCACAGCAGCATAGAAGTATATATCATTACGCTTTGATCAAGATCATAGTGTTACATCAGTTGGCACAGCAGGGCATCGCTTGGGAGGATTTCATCTCCCGCGACTTTTTCACAGCATCACAACCGCCTCCCGAGGTAGTTCATGATGCGGGAGAGCCTTCACACCAGCCGGGAATTCCTGAGATTGAGCATATCAGCACTCCATTGTTTGTGACATATCAGCGAGGCCACAGGGCCTTATTTGCAGCTACACGGCGAGTATTATCTCCACCCAGGGTGGAAGGGGTCTTGCCGACTTCATCAGCAGAGCGAGTATTATCTCCACATGATGTGGAAGGGGTCTCGCCTTCTTCTTTAGCACAGGTACAGATCCAGGATAGGGGCAAGAAGCCCATGCATGATGAGGGCCCGTCAGGAGGCCGGGACACAGATTTCACAATCATTGATGTTGATGCAAGCTCTCCTAGCTCGAAACTGAGGGAGATCATCCAGGAGCAAAGGGCCGAGAATGACACGCTGAAAGATCAATTACAGAAGGCTCAGTGGGTGATAAACTATCTAGAGCAGCGCAACAAACAGCTAGAGGATGAGCACACACTTTATGAGCTGCGTCGAATCCGTGAGGATCGACAATTGGCCCGGAAGAGACCAGGTGATATGACACCAGTTGAGCGAGAGACTGAACTCACGCATGTTAACATTTATCTGGAGAAGTTGTTGGCAAAGGCTAACAGAGAGAAATACATGCTTCGTCACATGAAAGGCCATTATTGGGCTCGCATGCATGTCTGCAAAGCAAGAATGAAGATTCTGAAGAGGAGGTTGAGCGAAGCACTAAAACGGCGAAAAAGGCCTGATCCCCTTCGGATTTTGGACAAGGCTTCATTGGATGGGCAAGATACATGATGGAGGGTCTTCGCTCCGAATTTGAGCAAATTCGGAGAAAATTTTGTCATTTTGAAATATTTTGGTCTAAAAACAGGTTTTTCAGTTAAGCGGGTAGCGCGCCCATATGCTCAATTTTTTTTCAGGACACTTGCTGAAGGAAATATTTGCATTTTTGGATTTTTCATGGTAATTTATGCATCCTCAGGCATTGCCGAAGCATTTCATCAGATTCTGGATGGTCAAAAAGCTCAAAAACACCATGAAAACCACCTTGCTGCCACCTTTTGCACCAGCAGGAAGTACTTCTGGGAGAATGAAGTTTTGGAGTGGCAAATGAGCTCCAAATTGAGAAATTACACTTGGGTTGGATAGCCAAAATCCCTTGCTTTCCAACGAGCTATCATGAGCTCAATTTGGATACCAGGAAGTGCCTCAAAATCAGGTTGAAAGGCGCGCTACCCACTCAATTCAGGCGCGCTACCCACTTAAATTTTTGGCTGAATTTTCAACTTCCAGCTCAGAATTTCGGCCAGTTGGGACCAGTTTTGCTTGTGGATGAAATTTTTGGGTTTTCATGATGTAAATTGATGGTTGACATGTAACTTTGGCTCATTTTTACCTATTATAGAAGATTCACTCTCAAAAAGTGAAAATCATGTAAATGAATCAGTTTCCACTCTTTTAGAGGCAAGTTGTTAGCTGCCTAGATTTTAGCTCCTTGATTAGAATTTGTTGGAACTGCTCCTAGAAGGAGGATTTCGACCCCTAGAGGTGTGGGGAAGGGTTAGAGTGATCTATGTATTGTAATTTCTGAGACATTCTACAGGTTGGACTCTTGGGAAACTTTGGCACGCATTGTACATATTTTTCATATTTTGGCTAAGGAAAGATCAGAGGTTTTGCGGCACCTGTTGGGATTCTTGTGGCTTTCTGTTCTTAATGGTGTTTTCTCTCAGTTTATTGTAATTTCCTTCATGTTTGATGTATGCCATTTCTCACTTATGCTTCTTAAATTAAATGAATGAGTAGATGAGGTTGAATCCATTGTTCACAGTGCTCTGCCTTTGAATTCATTTAATTTTACATGTTTTCGCCTGTTTGAGAAGGATCCATGTTCATCCTTGCCCTTTTCAGCAACCTTTCATTCTGATCTATCCGTATATCCAATCAAAAGCATTAAGAATATTTCCTACCTCGCCCCAACTCGAAATCTGCAAAGATCTGACCTTATCCCCGGACCCAAAATTGTTTTTTCCCATTTCTCCAACGAAAACCCAAAAAATCAAAATCAAACATTCCTATCCCTTTACTAGCCTAAAATCAGTATTCATTGTTCATTATAAGTCATCTCAGCCCCTCTGAAAACTTTTTTCCGAGATAGACCCGGAGAGAGCCCTCTCCTGTCCTCGTAGGGCTAGCTACGAGGCTAAGCTTGGTTTGATGTAGCCTTGAGTTTTACCTTATTTCAGCCTAAGGTAGATTTGAGCGCTAACAATATGGAAACACTTCTTTCAAAGGATCATTGAATCCGCATCGCCGAGCCAGGGGGATTGAGAATAAACGTCGAGAGACATGCTCAAAGGAGCACCTTCAGGAGCGGGAGAATTAGATGCAGCTATAAGCTCATAATAATTGATTTCGATGGGACTAAGCGACATGGAATCCCCAAATGAATCAACCTGTTCAGGTAAAGGAACGATCCATGGGTCATCTGACTGAGAGATCATATTAACTCGAACGGTATTTGGTGGCGGAAGAGGAAAGATACCCATGAGAGCGAGATCTTTGAAAAGACCTGGCCCTACACTGTCAAGGGGAGAAGGAATCTGATCCACGTATGGTACGTTTTTCTCGGAAGACGAGTTGAAGAACAAAAACTGATCGACAGTAATTATTTTTCCCTCGTGTGGAAACTTTAGAAGTCGAAAGAGGGTGGACGGAATGCACAGCATAGCATGAGTCCAAATGCGACCGAGTAGAGGATTGTAATTGAGTTTGGTGTCAACAAATTCTACTTCAACGTTGACCTTCTTTCCTTGCAACGTGATTGGAAAGCTAGCGAGAACACCCAAGGGTTTCGATTCCCTTCCATCAAATGCCTCAAGGGAATTGGGTGACAAATTCAGGGCTGGAGATCTAATAGCCTTCGAGCAAGTGAATGACATGACATAGGTAGATGCACCTTCGTCCACAACGGCTCTATGGATGTCGAGACCGTTAATGTTGACTTGTATGACAAGCGCAATTTGGTGCGGAAGTCGGGGGACGAAATTATCTAAGTCAAAAGAGAGAAGGCTAGAATCAGTAGGATCTATCCTGCTGATCGAAGATCATAACGCTTTCTGTTGAGACAAACAACTTTGAAGCACTTCTAAGGCAGACATCACAGATGGCACATGTGCTAAATCCTCAACAATACTGTAATGCTGAGCAGCACGGGCGTTAGGATTATAAGAATATTTCTGGAGAACACCTTTAGAAGGTGGTCGTACAACGGGTTCAGCACTGGGCCTTTCAATCTCAAGAGGACCAGAGGCAGGTGGGGGAGGAGGACCGTCGATGACCTCTTTCCCGGTTGCCTGGCGTGATCCAGCATAATCCTTCGGCCGACTAGAAATGGAAATGGGTGCAGAACCATTCATCATGAATACTTAAGAGCCAAAAGATGCAGATGGCAGAGGTTGGTCGACCATCTAGGTTTGCTAATATGGGAAAGGTTATTTAAGGACCGTCAGAGTTCCCTTAGTGCCTTTGAGCAGTTGGCTAACCTCGGATCGTCTAGGACAATCCTTAGTGTAGTGTTCCTCATCACAAATCAGACAAGGATACTTCGGCTTTCACTGTGAACCATCATCAGCATGAGGTTTAGATGATTCTGGTTTTGGGGCATCGGCTTTGGCCTTGCCTTTGCCCCTATTTCTCCCCTTGGATTTCTTGTCCACAGGATTGGCCTGAACGGCGTTGACCTCCGAGGTTTTACCAGAATCCGAGGTAGCCTGAGGAGCAGAATTATTGGAAGAATTTTATTTATGCTTCCCATTGGAAGACTTGCATGGAGTCTGAGACACGGAACCAATAACATCGTCGAATGATGGTGTAGCCAGTGCTTTAAAGGTCCCAGTTCGTGGAGCCTCAGTCAAGATGTCATACAAAATGCCCGATTGAGAGTACACTAAATCAAGGTACTGGGCATGAGCAATGGCTTGTTCCTCGGTTACACATGCCCCCATGGCGATGTCTTTCACAATTTGATTGACGAAAGAGGTATTGAACCAATGAGTAAGAAGATGATCAAGAATTTCGAACTTGATCAGGCGACGACGCTGTCTCCATTCATGAATATGGTCCGAGATATGGGTAGCCCGGTCATGTTTCAAGTATGTTAGGAGATGTGTCCCAGCTTCATAACGAACCGGCAATTGGAAATGAGTAAGGAATTCCATAGCCAGAGTGTTGAAATAATGAAAGATACCACGAGGCAGTTCGATATACCACTTAGCAGCAGCTCCGGTAAGAGTGCGCTAGAAAAGACAGAGTCAGAAAGAGTCATCCACCCAAGAATTGGAAGAACACCATAAATGGTATGTCATGATGTGTGTCTGGGGGTCTTCTCCAGACTTGCCCTCAAACTTGGGACAATCACCAGGACCCTTTGTGGGAACCGGAGGCCAATAAAGATTATGAATAATGGGATCATTTATCAATTTGGACACATCCGGTAACTCCAACGTGGCGAGAAAGGGTAATTGAGGGTTAAAAGGCATAGCAGGTCCTCAATAAGGACTCGTACCCATACTCCATCCTAGTTAACTATAACTCTACCCCCATTGGTTCTGTCCCGGAGGATTCGGACCATAAGGGGTATAAGCCGGATAATTTGGTTGATATGGTGGCTGAGGACTAGGATACGGGGGTTGAAAACTAGGACACTAGTTCTGAGTATACGAGGGTCTCGATTGAGCAGCATGAGGATTTTTCTGCAGAATATAAGTATGGCCTGACAGTTGAGGGTAATAAGCAGAACCTTGAGGTGCATTGTATACCGATCGATATTGACCCTGAGGGTAATAACCACCTTGGGGTCGAACGGGTTGCTGATAAGTAGGGCCCTGCTAAGCTAAATAGGTAGGGCGCACAGGTTGATTCGACTGCGGCATGGAACAGAGCGGTGGCTAAGAAAGGTGAACTGTTTGTGCACGTTGTCCCAGTTAAATAGGTTGACCTGATTGATGCGGGCCACCAAGTTGCCCCTGCTAAGCAAGTTGGCCTGATGGCTGAGGTGGGCCAGGTTGTGCCTATAACCAGGTTGACCTGGGGCAAGACCATAATATGGCCCTAGCTGTGCAACATTTGGACCAATCATAAAATATGGTTATTTTGGTTGAACCAAAGGTTGATGTGGATGGATTTTCCCCCTAGGACCGTATGAAGGTCCAGGATTATATACCGGTTTCCCAGATGGTCCTTGAGGTTGCCTTGGTTGGACCACAGGCTGAGCTTGTAAAGGTTTACCTTGAGGATTGTAAGGTTTCCCTTACGGGCCGAAAAATAATCCCTATTGGACAGAAGGTTGTCCCTATAAGGGTTTCCCTTGTGGGTCGTATGCATACCCTTGTTGGGCCAAAGGTTTTCCCTGAAAGGGTTGTCCTTGTGGGCCGAAAGCATACCCTTTCTGAACCGAAGGTTGTCCCTAAAAGGGTTGTCCTTGTTGGTTAGAAGGTTTCACAGGTAAGGTAGGTATAAAACCGTTAATGAACTGATAAGCCTCAGGATCAAGCAAATAGATAGGGTTTCTGTGCTCACCATATTGGAACGGAAGTGAATAAATCGGGGTACAATCCATGTCATAATGAGAAAAATAAGGATGATTAGGATCCTAAGGGGACTGATTAGTCTAGGAGCTCTGCTGCTGAACAGCCAACTGATACTTCTCAAAAGAGAGGTCGTTAGGGATTTCCATGGCAATCGAAGTCTCTATCGAATCTGAAACTCCTGACGACTGAGCGGTGACAATCGGTGTCGATGCATCCACACAGACAATAGACCTAGTGGGGACAGACGTAACAAAAGGCGTCGACGAGACAAGTGTCGTCGGCAACATCCCTAATGATGGAAGAACTGGCCCCCTTGACGGATTTGATGTTGCCATAGAGGAAATATTGGCTATAACTTGACCCAAAGACCTATATCCAGCTAGAAGCGACACCGATGGTGAAGATTGAGCAGGCTATTGATGGATGTCTTCTAGGAAAAGTTGGTATCCTTCATCAAAAACTGGAATACCCTCACTACCATTAGGACCAGATGAGTCCATGTCTGAATCCACCGTAAGATCTTGTAAAATACTATGGGGGCTAGGAGGTATGATAGCAGCCAAAAATGGTGATCCCGATGTAAGAGGGGGGAAATTTTCCCTGACCCCAAACCCAAACCAAGTGTTTGAAAGAGGCCAATGGAACTCAACTGGTTCTTCAAAGGGGTACTCTGATGGGATGATAGGCTGCTGAAGCTCGGCGACCTAGAGGTTTGCAAAGTTTCAGATGAATAGTCCGAGAAAGGACTACTAGTAGATGAAACTGATGGTTCCACCACTGTGACTGTAGCACACCAGAGAAGGGAAAAAGATCGAAAATGAGGACTCTTGGATAAAAACCAAGGCAAACAAAGACATGCCAAGTAATCAAACTTTAAAGGGCGTGTAATCGTAGGTAGTTTATTTTACCACATTGAAACCAAATTTTTTTTGTTTCATGTTTTAAGAGTCAAGAAACAATCAAAGATGACTCTAGTCTCTTTCAATTTTAAGCGAGCGCGAAAGGACAAGTGCTTGATGATCTTTTCAAATTTATGGAGTCAGTAAAGATCGAAAATGAATGCTCGGGTAGTATAGGTAAAAGGGTGTACCAGGTTCCCGTGAACTGCCATATACACCTTGGTAACAAAATGAAAGAAGAATCAACCAAGGACTTGAAGTACGTGCAGGTAGTCTCCCCGAATGTTGTGTTCGGTGTATCACGGTTACAAGGTGGAAGACTCGGCTTCCTACGGATGAAAGGATTGCAACCTAGAGGGGTCTCCCTTTATATACTCGATGGTACGGGGAGCGCAAGTCTGTACTAGTGCTTTCTGAAGCCAGATGGCGTGCGAGAGCTACTAGGTTTAAAGACGCCGGAACACGTCTCTAACTTAGACCACTAAATGTTTCGTTAAGTTTCAATGTTGCCTTAGGTTAATTGAATAAATTTTAAGTTGATATTTTATTTATGTTTCAATTCCAATGTCCTACCGTATGTTGGATCTCACGAATCCCTAAATGCAAGCTACATGCCATAAAATACCATTTCGTTTGATGAAAATCAATCTAGGAGAAAGTTTAGGAGTTTTCAAGCGATAGCAAATAATGAGAACACACAGAAGCATCCACTATAGTACTTGATGCAAGCTAATGAAAATGAGAAATATTTCCTAGAATGCCCAATGCTAGTTATGCGAAAGATTTTCCAATTCCACAATGCAAGTAAGAATGCAAGAACAATAAAAAAAAATTGATTTTTCAATGTAATAGAGAAAAAAGTGCACTAAATGACATGAAAAACAAACCTTCACACTAGCTCGAGAATGTTCAAGCGAGAGTCGAGATGAAACAATTCAATCAACTCAAAATCAAACAAAACAAAACTCAAACCAATGTTTCAATCTCTCAAATCGAAGAAAGATGTCGAAGCAGACCCATATAAGCAATGTAATCTATGCTTGGAGTGACAAGAAGCACAACTGAATGAAAGAGGCAAGACTCATTCAAGGCTCATCCCACCAAATGAAATCACTTAAACGGATCAAGAGAGATGAATGCAATCAAGCAAAGAATGAAGGTGGTTGTGAAACAAAAGACCGAAGCTCCTACAGGAGGCTCAGCATACCAAAGCACTAGAAAACCCCAGGGCCATGATGCTGACAATAAATGGACAGAAAAATGAAGGAAGGAGGCTGTTCACAGTCACAAACAAATCCAAAGCACTCAAAACATGCCAAAAAATAACCCAGAAACACAATCATTGACCAAAAAATTCCAAAACAGGGAAAACCCTAATACCTACAAGAAATGGCGTGATTGTTTGGTTGTAATCAGTGCCGAATAGGGGATGGCATGGGTGCTTAACTAGCAACAAGCGCCAGTGGACGCGACTGTCAAACTGGAAACCACGACAATCAAGCCAACCCTAGTAAAAGGAAAATTTTGGAGAAACAGAGGTTAGATCTGATCCTCTGGGGCTGAACAGGGGTCTTAGACTCAGCAAAAATAATCAGAAAAGGCAAGCTAAGCAAGAAAATACCAAGAAGAAGACCTAATGGATGAAATACAAACTCAGACTGATCCCCAGCGGAGTCACCAATTTGCTGGTGAGGTAAATCCCCTCTGCGGATAGAGGCAATCTGACTAGCCCTAAAGTGGGTCTAGCCACAAACGATACACGCTATAAAATTGATTTCTAGTTAATGAATGGATGGAGATTCGATAGATGACTTACCAGAGGTCCTACGTTGTTGTTTCCATCAGAAAGAGTGGCTTCCTCTCACTCTTGGTTTTACAGATCACGATCCACTCGTTCTCACGCTCGAATACCTGCACGCACACAAGAAACAATGACGATATCCAACATACTATTTCGCATTCGTAACTATCAGTCAGTTGAATAGGACTAAATCAATTGCATCAGATAAACATAACACAATGATGGAACCAATACCATAGTCGAGTATATTAATGAAAGAAAGGAAGAGTACAACCAATATTTGATGTTGCGGTCTCCTCCAATAGGGTTCCAGCGGAGCGTGTCTCACAAAGGCTCGTCAAGAATTCAGATGGGGCTCTCTCTACAGAATTATCCTTGGTTCTACCTTCTCTATAGCAATTACTCAGCTATAGTATCTCTTCTCCAAGTTCAGCTTCTTGGCTATATGTTCAGCTAGCTTTTGTAAAGGGAGAAGGCATGTTTATATAGAGGAAGAAGGAGAGGTTAGGATCCCTATAATCATGGAGGGGAGTCCTATCTTCAAAGAATGTTCCATGGGAGGTAAAAACTACTACTTAAAGGGAGAGATCCATGGCTTATCAAGTCTAACCACTTCCTATGACTCATCGCTGAGGTGGTTAAAGGAAATTTTCGCCTCTATTTTGTTAAAAAACATTCCTAAAACAGCTGGCACGGGCACAACGCAGAGACAGAGCACCAAGTGGTGCGGACTCTAGTGAAAATCTTCCCTATTGGCGCGAGGGGTGAACTGGCTACCCACGCTAATGCCAAACATAGGTTTTTGTGTGCTTTTTGAGGAAATTTTCAACAGGAGAAATGATGCCCTTATGCAAAAGGATGCAAAGAAGGTATTTATAGAGTATGACATTGCTCACAGGTCACGGGAAAGACCCTCCAATATGCGGGGCGAGGGATTGCAGGGACAGTGACGAAATGTTGTGTAACAGGGATCCGAAATTACAAAGATACATCAGTTTCAATATCGAGCTCCTTAAAAGCAAGAAAAAGGTGTGTATTTTTTTTCAAATTTCATAATTCTTGTTTGAAAAAATAGTTTGAAGTGATTCCAAAGGCATATTGAAGCATAGATATCAATATTGGGTTCTAAAATTCCCCCCTAAAAATAATTCAACACCCATTAGGCCCTCAAAAGGCTCTAATATGACTCATGAAGAGGAAGAAGTACAACATGACATATCAAAATTACAAGAGCAAGTGCACCAAATTTATCTCTCGCAAAGAGTAGCAAAAAATGAAATGGAAGTTTTGAACAAAGGCGTGGAAGCCAAGATGGATGGTTTGAAGATAGGCGTGGAAGCTAATAGGGATGGTTTGAAGAAAGGCGTGGAAGCTAAGATGGTTGGCATGAAAGCTAATATGGATGGCATGGAAGCTAAGATGGATGGCATGGAATCTAACATGGAAGACATGAAGAATGATATAAAAGAATACATGGAAGGTTTGAAGGAAGGTTTGACAAAGTTGATACAAGAAATGATTCCTAATGGCGAAAAGGTAATACAGGAAACTCATGATGAGAACAAAATAAATTTTAATCATGACTTCATAAACTATAATTTTGGATTGAAGACCCACCATATTCCAAAGATGGATATGAGGAATTTTGATGGCAAGGATCTTGCAACATGGATACTACAGATGGAACAATATCTTTATCTCCATAATGTGAAAAACACACAAAATGTATGCATTGCAACTTTACATTTAGAACAAAATACATTTGTATGGTATCGATGGCTTTTCTCTTGTAAAAAAATTGTCACTTGGTCAATTTTTATAGAGGAAATGATAGCACATTATGACGATACAAAGAGCAACACCTTATTTGGCCAATTGATAAATCTCAAACAAAAGTGTTCAATGGTGGAGCACATTGAGGACTTCCAGAAATTGAATATAAGGGCAAGTGATATTCCATAGGAACACGGGATTGATATCTTCATAGGGAATTTAAAGGATAACATCCAACATGAGGTTCGACTTTGGGAACCTGATTCATTGAAGAAGGCATTCAGGTTGGCAAGAAAAATTGAAAGTAAATTTATAACGACAAGGAAGCCTACAACTAACTTCTATAAAGA
The DNA here is from genome assembly GCA_034641835.2 of Pinus albicaulis. Classification (NCBI taxonomy): domain Eukaryota; kingdom Viridiplantae; phylum Streptophyta; class Pinopsida; order Pinales; family Pinaceae; genus Pinus; species Pinus albicaulis. The sequence continues at coordinate 880,804,326 of CM076576.1, forward strand.
TGGAAGTGTTGCTACTCCTAGACTTCCACAACCTATAAGGTTGACACTGACAAAAATTGGAAGAAAAAAGAGAAAATGGGCTTTTCTACAGTTGTGATATAAAATACACTAAAGGTCATAAGTGTGCTAAGAAGAAATTATTTTACATAGATTGTGAATAGAGGAAGAAAATTAACAAGAAACTTCAAAAGAAGAGGATATACACCAAGAACCAACCCTAGAGAAAGAAGAAATGAGTCTGACCATGTCCCGTAATGAATTGGTAGGAATTACCACTCCTCAAACTCTCAAGATAGAAGGACATATCAAGAAGAAAAAGGTAATAGTGTTGATTGATTCAGGTAGTTCCCATAATTTTATTCATTGTAAGGTAGCCAAGAGATTGAATTGCTTCCTATACCCAGCACCAGAGTTTCAAGTGATGGTTGCAAATGGAGGGACTATAAATTTCTCTTGAAAATGCCATAATGTCAAGGTAACCATGGGGGAATATGTATTGAATATTCCAATGCTTTCCATTTCAATGGGAGGTTTTGATGTTGTGCTAGGAGTACAATGGTTACAATCTTTAGGGACGGTATCTTTTAATTTTCAAGAACTTTTCTTGAAAAATTTTTTGGAAGAAAAGGAAGTTGAATTATGGGTATCATATGGAAGTCGGGAAACATAATAAGCTCTAATTTCATGACAAAGCTTCTAAAGAAAGAACAACAATGCCTAATTGCACGATTATGCTCACTAGAATTTCCAACATCAAAATCATCTATTTCTCCAGATCTCCAAAAGTTCTTGGACAATCATTCCATGGTATTTGAAACTCCCAAAGGACTCCCACCTATTCTTGATCATGATCATGTTATTCATTTGATTCCAGGCAGTGTTCCTCCTAACATCAGGCCTTGGAGATATGCTTATGTCCAAAAGAGCGAAATTGAATGTATGATTGCAGACATGTTAGAGGATGGTATAATTCAACCTAGTCAAAGTTATAGGATGGATCATGGCGCATGTTTCTGGATTATAGGGAGCTCAATAATCTCACTATTAAAGATAAATTTCCCATTCCTGTGATTGATGAATTATTGGATGAATTACATGGAGCTTTATTTTACCAAGTTGGATCTTTGTTCAGGATATCATCAAATTAAAATGAAGACTAAAGATATTCCAAAACAGCATTTCGAACTCATGAGGGTCATTATGAATTTTTGGTCATCCCTTTTGGCCTTACCAATGCACCTTCTACATTTCAAGGGTTGATGAATTCCATTTTTAAACCCTTCCTTAGAAAATTTGTGTTAGTATTTTTTGAGGATATACTAATCTACAACAGGTTTTGAAATGATCATGTTTAACATGTTGATAGGATGCTCAAACTATTGGTGGAGAAACAACTATATGCAAAAACCTCCAAATGTTTCTTTGGAGTACAAGAGGTGGAATATATGGGTCATATTGTATCTCAAGAGGGTGTTAAGGTAGACCCTAACAAAATTAATTCCATCAAGGAATGGAAAGTCCCCACAACCATAAAGAAGTTGGGAGGATTTCTCGGGTTAACAGGGTATTATCGCAAGTTTGTTAATAATTATGGGAGAATATGAGCACCTCTAACAACATTATTGAAGAAAGATGTATTTTCATGGACTCTTGAAGAAACTAAGGCATGTGAACATCTTAAAGAGGCAATGTGCCTAGCACCGGTCTTAGCTACACCAGACTTTACAAAAACCTTTATTGTGGAATGTGATGCCTTAGGAAATGCAATTGGTGATTTTTTAATGCAAGAAGGGAGACCCATTTATTTTGAAAGTCATCCAATCAAAGGAAAGTATTTACAGAAAGTAATTTATGAGAAGTAAATGTTAGCAATACTACATGCACTAAAGAAATGGCAACCTTACCTAATGGGAAGACACTTCAAAGTAAAAATTGATCATGATATTCTTAAATACATTTTGGAACAAAGACTATCTTCAAAGGAGAAGCAAAAATGGGTCACAAAAATCTTGGGTTATGACTTTGAAATCATATACAAAAAATGGAATCTAAACATTGTTGCAGATGCACTCTCAAGAAAGGATGAGGAGGTGGAAGCATTGCTTTGTGCCATTTCTATTATACATCCGGATTGGATAACCGAAGCAAGGGAGGAATGGTAGAATGACAAGGAAGTGTGGACACTCATTCAAAATTTGCAGCAATATCTGAGTACATCTGATACATTTAGTTGGGAAAATGATTCCTTATGGTACAAATATCGCTTGTATCTTTGTAAGAGTTCCCAACTAAAACAAAATATTCTTTTGGAATTGCACACCTCTCCCATTGGAGGACACTCGGGATTTTTAAAAACTTACCAAGGGGTTGAGAAAGAATTTTTTGGGATGGCCTTAAATCTGATATTAAAAGTTTGCGGAAGAATGTTTGGTTTGCCAGCAAAATAAAGTTGAGACAATTAAGACCCCTAGTCTGCTACAACCTTTACCCATTCCAAGTCAACGTTGGGAGGAGGTTTCAATGGATTTTATCACAAGTTTACTAAGTCCGAAGGAAAGAGTGTCATCATGGTGGTAGTTGATAGACTTACCAAGTATGCACACTTTTGTGCATTATCTCATCCATTTAAATCAAGTATAGTTGCTACTGCATTTATGGAAATAATTCAAAAGCTACATGGAAACCCAAATATTATTATAAGCGAAAGAGATCCAATTTCCACTGGAAAGTTTTGGACGGAATTATTTTCTTGTTTGGGTACTCAGCTAGCCCATATCTCATCTTATCATCCTCAATCCGATGGGAAAATTGAGATAATGAACAAATTTTTGGAAGGATATCTTCATTTTATTGTATCTGATAAACAAACACAATGGGTCAAGTGGTTACCTCTGGCTAAATGGTGTATAACACTTCCTTCCATACTAAAGCAAAAATGACCCCATTTATGGCACTTTATGGATATCATCCACCGTCCATCACATCATCTTTAAGAGAAAATTCTAAGGTTTGAGCAGTGGAATATCACATCGAGCATCAACAAAAATTTCTCCAACTCTTAAAGGATAACCTAAATTTGGCACAAAATTGAATGAAACAACAGGTAGATCAACATCGTAGCGAGGATGTAGGAGACTAGGTATTTTTATGGCTACAACCATACAAACAAATTTCACTCAAGAAAGCTAATAAGGATAATAAATTATCGCCAAATTACTATGGTCCTTACAAGGAGTTGTAAAAGATTGGTACTATGGCATATAAATTGGAGCTCCTACTTCTTCTCGAGTGCACCCAGTTTTCCATGTTTCAAGGCTCAAAGAAGGTTATAGGTGACAAACTTCCAATTCAAGCAATATTTCCATAAATTGATGAGGAAGGAAAATTTATATTGGAACCTGAATTAGTCACGAAAATAAGAACTCGACATGTACAAAATCGATCAATTTCAAATTATCTCATCAAATGGAAGAACTTACCCACTGAATATTCCACATGGGAGGATGAGAATTTTATACAACAACATCCAAATCTATTCAAGCGTTGAGGACAACACGTTTTTGAAGGAGAGGGGCATGTTAGGTCCCTATATTACTAGTTTAGTCCTTTATTGTTGTATTGTATCCCCCATATTTCTATTTTTGTACCCCTTTAGTCCCATATTGTTATTATCGTGCCCCATAAAACCCCACTAGTGCTATTATTGGCCCTTAGATTTTTATTGTTAGGTCGACTAGGATTATATTGTGACCCCATGGACTTATATATATAGAAATTAGGTTTTTTCATTTGAATCATCCAAGAATTGTTCATTTATGTAATGTAAAGGAGGTTTCCCCCTTGAAGTGGTTGATTTATAAGGCATTGATCTCTCTTTTCTTCTATTTTTGGAGTTGGTTTCATCACAGTCATATTTTGACTTTTCTCTTGACATGTTTTTGCACAATTTACAAATCTCTTGAAAAGATAATCGAGACACGTCTCCTTTGCCCATTAGGTTAATAATATCAATCCATTCATCCATTATAGCATTTATTAAGAGATTTTGTAATGTGTCTAATCATAAATCATGCAATTTATCTCTTTTGACATTATATGTAAATCTCTCCACTTAGTCTCCAAGGCTTTCATCTTCTTTTTTAGTCATTTCGATAGAAAAATCTCTAATTTCATGATGTATGCAATAATATTTATAGTTTTCTAAGAATATTCTTTTCATATCATCCCATGACCTTATAGAATATTTTTTTAGACCCATGAACCATTTAAGAGCCCCATATTTTAATGTAGCAGGAAATAATTTCAATTTTTGAGTATCAAGTAAATATTTATAGGATTTAGACAATACCTAAAACTCAAAAAGAAATTTTTATGGATCCTCAATTCTAAGACCATGGAAGTTAGGAAGAATTAAAGGAGAAATATTCTTCATAGTGGAAGTAGTATCAATATTTTGAATAGGGAATCCAAAAAGATCTTCTTCTTCATTAAAACCTTTGTCATCTCCTCTTCCTCCCTTCTACCTTGACCACCTCTACCACCTCCTTGTGGTATTCTACCTCCTCTACCTCCACCAATTCGTGGTTTTTCCTCTCCATTATGTGCCTCTCCTTCTATGTCTTCCATTGTAGATTACTCAGAACTTATATAAGGTTCCTCGATAGGGTTGTCTTCAACGGGTTCATCTTCCTTTAGTTCCTCTATCAATGGTTCTTCAAGAAAAAATTTCTCCTCTTCTTAGGCTCCTTCCTCACTAGGTACTTCTAACTCTTGTCCAATGAGTTGTTCACGTGTTGAAGAAAGGAATATGACTACTTTAGTTGTGGATGTAGGTTCTTCTACCACAATTTATGTAGATGAAGTTGGTGATTCTCTAGGTATAATTTATGATCTTTGTACCTCAGGGATTCTTGATCTACCTGCAAATGATGGATGTGTGTAGTGGAAGATGGTGTGGCACTACGTTGTCTAGCGGGGGTGGTTGGTGATGTTGGAATTGAACTACATCCTCTAAAAAATATACCTCTAGAATATTATTCTCTATACATACATCCTAAATTATTTTAATATGAATTTTTAACTATGCATCTAAAGAATTAATGCAACAAGCATGAAATGCACTTGTAATAGCTCTGCCTAAGAATAACCCAACAATCATGATGTGCAAGATCTTACCTCTCGTCTTACTGCCCTTCCTAAACATAGTTGTAAAAATAAAAAGGCGCCCTAAATTAAAAGTTAACACGTATGTATACTTCCCGGACAATGACGCCAAAAATGTTGGGTAATTTAATTGTTAGTTAAATTATTTGCATTAAATCAACAATCCAGGGTTTTTGTTCTTGCAAAGTATACTTGCACTATATATTCTAGGCTATCAACTCTTAATTGAAAATGAAATTAACTTATGGAAAGGATTGTAAAGCTCAAATGAAACCTACTCATGAAAATATCTAACTGAGAACACACATGTTCTTTCTCAAAGATTACAACAAAAAAATCATTGAATTCAAAGATTGGAAAGTAAAGGAATTAAAAACAAATATATATTGGTTTTATACTATGAAATCTTTAAAATTATATTCTATTGAACAAGAAATGAAACTTGTTCTATTGGCCTTTGAAAATAAATCTAATCTATTGAACTTTGAAAGGAAATCTAATGTATTGTGCTTTTTGAAACAAATATATTCTATTGAATTTAAAGATTGTTCTAATTTATTGTACTTGAAAGAAATTCTAATATATGAATCAAAAGTTGGTCTAATTTATGAGACTTTGAAAATAAATCTATTCTAAAAAGCAATAACGAGGAAAGCGATGACGGGGATTAAAGTGCATGAAGCCTAGGATATTATCAATGTGTGCGTACTAAACCAGAGCTAATCATGATTGTCAACTATAAATCTGAGACTAAGCAATAAAAGAACGATGAAGTAAATGTTTTTTGTTGTTTTTTATATCTTTCTCAAGTGCTTGACCTGTGGGAAAGCAAAATAAACGAGTAAAAGGTGAGATAAAATCATAACTAATTAAATAGATAATTTAAGTAAATCAAATGAAAAGAATGAAAATCATATATACTATTGAACTCGCACTTCTGTAGGGGGGCCTCCTGAGATGTATGAGGTGAAAGAAACTTTGAATCATGAAAATGAAATCACCAACAAAAATTATGACAATGCCATAATAGAGGTTAGTGTTAATTGTAGTGTGTAAAAATATTTTTAATCACAACAATAAATATCCAAAATATATTATTTGTTAAACTATTCCTCGCTTACAAATGAATCATTTATATAAATTTTCAAAAATATACAACTTGAGAGTTTGTTTCCTAAGAACTATAATCGGGATTGACATCTCAGTCTCTAAATTTAAATAAGAGTCTTTCTTCTCATGATTCACTACTGAAGGAGTGAATCGTGAGAAGACACATCATTACACAACATCAGTCTTTAAATTTATCTTTAAACCCTGCTTGCTTGATTATAGAACTGATTCACTAGATATTTTGCATGTTACAGTTGCGCCATGCCTTATTTGACTGTAAATATGACTTAACAGATGTGGTGAACCTATGAACCTCCACTTGTGGCTAATAAGTGGATCTCAATCTTTGCAACATTTGGTAGCTTCTTATATGCTTTGGTCAACTTTTAACAAATGCGAAAAAAGTGAAAATAAGTGAAAAAGGAAAGATAAATTGTCAAAAAGAGGATAAATTTGGAGGCTCGACAAAAACTATGAACAACCTATTTACTTGGAACATTAAAAGAGAAAGAGACAATTAAATAGCTAGCAAACTATATCAATATGTTTTACCAAAATATTTACTAAATTTTAGAAATGATATTGAGGCCTTTTTTCTTCTGCTCTAACCATAAGTGCCCCCCAAAAGAAAATGCCCTTTTATTTTCAAAAATTATGGATCAATCACCAAGAATTTTAGGATCATATATCAAACTGCTAATGCAAAGAAGCAACCATGATTTTAGGAACACCTATGTACTACCTTTAGAAAAAGGGAAAAAAATTGAATTAGAAAATAAAGGATTGGAACAAATAGGTGTTTGGTAATATCTTTCAGGAACAAAGATTTTTAGGAGAAAATATGCATAAATTTTAATAGAATTTAATAATAGAAGTATATACTATAGAACTATTTTATAGTAAACAATAGCTAGAGGAATAATTAGAAAAATGATATGCTTAAGGAGAAACCCTATGGTGGAAAAAATAGAGAATTTAGTGGACAAAGGAGGGAGACTATAACAACCCTGGGTAAAAAGTTCATGTAATAAAGTTAATAAAGGCAAAATAAGACCACGATCAAGGGACACTTATTCCAAGCTAAATGTTGGGTAAAATATCCTAGTGGGCATCACTTTATGTGTTCATGCTTAAGGGAAATTGACAAAGGCAATTACAAAGGATTTGAAAAGGAAAAAAAGTATTTTTAGCATTTATTTTAAGAAGAAGAAAAAAAGTTACAAGAAAATGAAGGTAAAATGTCATGGGTTGCATGTGAGGGAGAAATTGAAGGAAAATTGAGGAAAATGAAGAAATTAGATGCATCAATAATAAAAATACCTCAGAGCATGAGTTGGTAGCTTTTTGTCAGTTCAGTTTTGGAATTTGTTTTAGAGGGGAGAAGAGCACCAAGAGGAGAAGGAAAGCAAGCAAGAAAAGGAAGGAAAAGAAAAGCAAAGTAAAGAAAGGATCAAGCAAGGAAAATTTGGATCAAGCAGCTTCAGTATGAATACTAGAAAGTAACAAGTTGCATGTATGATTTCATAGTTGGTTTTGACATGCATGGTATGGGCATGTTGGTATTTGGTTATTTTGTTGCCATTGGCATGGATTTTGTCAGGTTTCAACAATGGATTTTATCCATGCTTTGCCATTTCTATATAGCCATGGCATGATGTGATTCTTTCTTGGTTGAGCTTTGGATTTCCATAAGGTTTTGGATCCAGGTGAGGTGGTGTCATGAAAATCCCAAGGGTTGGGAGTGGGGATGGTTTTCTCCAGGAATCCCTCAACAGGTGGGTGGAGATAGGAAAATTCTTCAAGGGATGGTGAATGAATTTTGAGGCATCCAAGCTTGGTTTGGTTTTTTGATCTTGAAACTGGTTAAGGTGATATCATGGTATGGTGATGGTGGAGGTGGTTTAACCTCTAGATTCCCTTGGTTGTTTTTGGATTGGTTTATCCCATGAGATCCCACATTCATGCTTGGAATAAGGAACGGGGGTGATTGGTTGAAAGAAATATTTTTTTCAGCTCAATCTATGGTCGGGTGGTACATGGAAGTCTCAAACCTAGTTAGCTTTTGCCTATGTTTATTAAGAGCTAAGTTTATCTTGATTTTGCTGAGTAAATGTTTTTGTTATTATGTGGCTTTAATGGTTATTCTATCATTGTTATTTGTCTGGTTATATGTTGGTTATAAGAATGAATATCTGACATATCTAAGTATGGCTCTTATCACATTTCATTAATGAATGTATAGTTCATGAATGTATGACCTAATTGGTGTTATGAAAACTATTGTGAGAAGGAATTGCTCCTTCTTGTTAAAACTCAGATAAATTTTCAGATACTTATGTTCAGATATGTATTCATGACCTGTAGGTTGCATTTTTACTAAGTGTTTGATGGAATTTCAGTCCCGGTTGGGAGAGATCAGGTCAAGTTTTGGTTCAAGTTTTGTTTTATAAGCCCTGTTTCTATGTAATTCATCATTTCTAGAAGCTTCACTAAGTTTTTGGCATAGGCCTAAGTCCTAGCCTTGAAAACGTGGCTCATAATTGGGGGTTGCTAGCATATAACTAACTGGAAAAGTACACAGTTACTGGAAGGCAAGCCTATGGGAGTGACTGGAGGGCTATAGTTGCTTCCATTCCCTGGAAAGGGAGCATATGAAGCTCTAGTTTAGTGAAAAAGAGAGTTATCTTAGGGGTTGGACACCTGGAGGGGTTAGGTTGGTCCTAGAGGTCCTGCAGCACCTGAGGGAAGTCAATAAGGTTTTAAGTTGTTGACTATGTTTCCTTAAGGTCGTATAGGATGTTGATTTTATCATAGTGACCCTCAGCTCATGTTTACCCCGCCCAGGTAAACTGGTGAAAGCGGGTAAATGTAGTTGGAGGTAGTTATAGGGTGGTATTAAAGCAGGTTGCGCTCTCTTTGGGTAAAATATGATGTTTTCATGGTTATGGTTGTCATGCATGGGATCATGGTATACAGTTTGTATGGTCATGCATGATGTTGTGCTTTTGTTATGTTATTATATGGATATGCAGTACATGTACATGCTAACATGGACTGATCTTGCAAATGATATCATCCTCCCCTTAAAATCAATGAGGTATGGATTTGATTTTGAAATCTATTTTTTTTATCTAAAATGGTACACTTGTAGGAATAAGAGAATCAAATATTATGAGAAAAATGGTATACTACAGTTCCCATGACTCTCCCTACATAATATTTGGGCAGCAAGGAGAAGAGTTTTCTCTTTGTATAGTAGATACATTGAGGAGTTTGAGGGAAGAGATCAGAATATCCAAAGTAGACAATGGCAGGTTGGTTGAGGCTCAGGAAATACTTGCAAGGGCTCAGAAGAAGCAGGTAGAGGTTAATGCAATGATTCTTCATAGCTTGTCATAGTTGCAGAAATAGGGACATATGAGTATCAATCAAGATAAGGAAGAGAAAACTAATGGAGCCTATGGTAAAAAATCTCAGTCCAGATACAGATGGGATAGAGGAGACACAATTAGAGGTGTAAAATCATTGGATACACTTGACAGGAGGACTGGTATGTATGGTCATCATTATAGTTCCTCATCTAGGAGACATCATCATAGTCTACGTCGTCATCATCCTTATAAGAGGAGGGAGTATTTTCCAGAGGAGTTCAAGAAATTCAAACCTCCTACATTTGATGGAGAGATGAAGAAATCAGAAGATGCAGAGGCATGGTTGCTCGGGATGAAGAAATTCTTTAGATTTCATAACTACTCAGAGAACATGAAAGCTAAGATAGCCACCTTTAGTATCAAAGGGAAAGCAGATATATGGTGGGAATATGTAAATAATTTCAAGGGCATTCAGGAAGAATACTTGATTTGGTATGATTTCAAGAGACTCTTCAAAAATAATTACTTATCAGAGAGGTACTATGATGACCGAGCTAAATATTTTATGAGCTGCAGATGGGTTCTATGACAAATGATGAGTACGCTAGCATATTCTTGGAGTTTTTCATTAGGGAAATTTTGAGGTTTAAAATGGGCCTCCTAAGAAAAATGTACAACAAAAATAAACTTTATAACAACCAATAGGATTCAAGATGATGATGTCAACCATGGGGGATGATTTACCATTTTTTAAATAAAAGGGTAAAAATATTAAAAAATAATAAAATAATAAAACTACTTTTTCAACTCGTATTTTAAACTTATCTCCCAAAATTTTTACTCAAATTTCGAGCGGGAGTACTCGTTGGATGCGGAATTTAATTCCTCATCCAAGGAGTACCCATTTTGCATACTTTCGATGAACTCTTCTACACGAAAAATGAGAAATACATAAAAAACGTGATTGTAATCACGTTTTTTTATGTATTTCTCATTTTTCGTGTAGTACGACCCATCGAAAGTATGCAACATGGGTACTCCTTGGAGGATGAGAATAAGCCCTAAATCAACGGAGATTACTCCCGCTCGGGGCTGATAAAACTTGGGGTGGGATGGCTCTCGGTGAAAAAATAGTTTTTTCATTTTTCCCTCTAAAATTTGATGATGTCATCAAATCTTATTTGATTTTTTTCACTATTATTTTATAATTTCCTTAGGAGGCCCATTTTAGACCTCAAAATTCCCCTAATGAATGAGGAAGAGCATGTCGAGCATTTAACAAGAGTGTTGAGATTGCTAAGGGAGCATCAGGATTATGTCAAGCTTAGCAAGTGCAGTTTCTTTCAAACATAGGTACATTACTTGGGACATGTTGTCTCCAAGGAAGGCATGGCAGTATATCCAAAAAAGATAAAACCCATCATGGAGTGGGTAGCTCCTAGAAATATGGATGAAGTCAAATCATTCATGGGATTAGAAAGTTACTACAAGAGGTTCATCAGGTACTTCTCACGCATTGCATATCCTATTACATCATTTTAGAGAAAAGGTGAGAAGTTTGAATGGATGGAGGAATGTGCATCCAATTTTGAATAGTTGAAGTAGGTGTTGAAAAATTATCTAGTATTAAAGATTTCAAATCTGGATAAGGGTTTGTAGTGTGTACAGATGCTTGCAAGAGAGGGCTTGGTGGAGTCCTTATGCAGAAGGGACAGGTGGTACACTATGATTCCATGAAACTAAATGAGCACGAGCAGGACTATGTGACTCATGATCTTGAGTTGGAAAATATTATTCATGCCTTGAATATGTGGAGATTATCTTCTTGGCAGGAGGTTTGTATTGATGAGCGATAACAATGGGTTGATATATCTGTTTGACCAACTAAATTTGAATGGCAGGCAAGCTATATGTCTGGATACCCTTAGTGTTTTTTACTTCGATATTAGATACATTAAAGGAAAGGAGAACAAGGTTGCAAATGCTCTCAGCAGGAAAGTGTTATTGAACCATGTTGCAGCAGTTAGCTCATATGAGACAGATTTACAAGATCGTATCTTATAGGCAGGATAGGAGGATGACAGGTATAGGGAGCTTATGCATAGGTTACAGTAGGGTAAAGGTGATTCGGATGTGGACTATCATCTCATAGCAGATGGCTTGGTGAGATTCAAAGACATGATCTATGTGTCGGATTATAGTGATCTTAAGAAACTTATCTTGAGGGAGTTTCGTGCCAAACCATATTCAAGTCACCGAATATATTAGAAGGCATTGTAAGTAGTGAATAAGTTCTACTATTGGTCGAATATGAAGAAGGAATAGGAAAATTTTGTGGATAGATGTTTAGACTATCAGCAGTTGAAATCAGAGTGTAATCATCTAGGTGGATTACTACGACCCATTTTGATTCCAAAGTGGAAATGGGAGGTCATTTCCATGTATTTCATTATAGTTCTTTCGAGGACATCAAGGCAACATGATTCTATCATGTTTTTGGTTGATATATTGATCAAGGTAACATGCCTCATTCTAGCGAATATTACTTATTCAGCTAGTGAGGTAGCAGATGTCTTCATCAGAGATATCGTAAGATTGCATGTGTTCCGAATAATATTGTGTCAGACAGGGATGCTAAGTTCCCTTCCAAGTTTCTGAAGGAGTTTTTTGTAGGTTTGGGGACAGAGTTTTCCTTCAGTACAAGTTATCATCTGCAGACAAATGGAGATACATAGAGGGTCAACAAGATTCTAGAGGATATGCTGAGGATGTATGTCGTTCATCAGTAGAGGATGTGGGAGGAGTATCTTCCAATGGTTGAGTTTTCTTACAACAATTATTATCAGGAGTCACTAAGGATGAGACCATTTGAGGCACTCTATGGGCAGATTTGTAACACTCCCATCATCTCGAGTGATCCAGTGAACTTGGTACTTATTGGACCAGACATGTTGGAATACATGGAACAGGAAATACAGGTTATCAAGAAGAATATAAAGGTAGAATAGTACATGTAGAAGAGTTATGTATACCATCACAAGGAATTTAATGAGTTTCATGTTGGGAGAATGTGTACTTTCACATCAAGCCCAAGAAGAGCTCCTTTAGGATTGGGTCATGTGCCAAGTTGGCACCACGGTATTGTGGGCCTTTTGAGTTACTTGAGAGGATTGGACCAGTGGCCTACATACTTACACTACCTCTCATAGTGAAATTCCATGATGTTTTCATTATTTTGTTGCTTAAAAGATATGTAAAGGATGTTGATCATGTTACTAATTGGTTTGTATTGCAGGTGGAACTAGAAGGAGAATTCCAATCGAAACCTCAATTCATATTGCAGCAGAAACAACACATGCTTTAGAATCGAGCCATTGAGCAAGTTAAACTGAAGTGGAAGCACTTTGGGCCTGATTAAGATACATGGGATATGGTTGATCATATGCAAGCTATGTATCCTTCATTATTTTCTAGTGGAGGCAAATGAGTTTTGGTATTTGTACATATTTATGTATGGTTGCTATTATAAATACCGCAATGAGTTGTGTTATAAATCTCCAATAAGAAGTATGTTTGTCATATTTTCATTTTTGTTATGATTGAATTTCTTTTGAGCATGATGTTATTGTAAATACTGCAACGAGTTGGGTTATCAAGCTCTAGAGGCGATATGTTTTTGGTTTTCAACACTTTTTTTGGTTGTAGGTGTCATAGAACATTAAGGACATTGTTACCCTAAGGGAGGGGGGGAATGTAACAACCCCAGGTTAAAAGATCATGTAATAAAGTTAATAAAGGAAAAATAAGACCATGTTCAAGGGAAACTTATTCCAAGCTTAATGGTGGGAAAATATCCTAGTGGGAATCACTTGATTGTTTATGGCTAAGGGAAATTGGAAAAGGCAATGGAAAAATATTTGAAAAGGAAAAAAGGTATTTTTGAAATTTATTTTATGAAAGTAAAGGAAGTTAGGAGGAAAGGAAGATAAAAGGTCATAGGTTGCATGTGAGGAGGAAATTAAGGAAAATGAAGAAATTATTGGCATCAATAATAAAATTACCTTAGAGCATCAGTTGGTAAATTTTTGTCAGTTCATTTTTCTAATTGGTTTTAGAGAGGATAAGAGAAACACGAGGAGAAGGAAATAAAGCAAGCAAAGGAATGGCAAGGAAAGCCAAGGAATGACAAGGAATGCAAAGGAAAGCGAGGATTAAGCAATGAAAAGTTGGATCAAGCAGCCTCAGTAGGAATACTTGCAGGTAATGGGTTGCATGTATGATTTCCTAGCTGGTTTTGACATGCATGTTATGTACATGTTGGTATTTGGTTATTTTTTTGTCATTGGCATGGATTTTGTCGGGTTTCAATAGTGGATTTTAACCTTGCATTTCCATTTCTGGATAGCCATGCTGTGATGGGATTCTTTCTCGTTTGATCTTTGGATTGTCATAATGTTTTGGATCTGGGTAAGGTGGTTGTTGGGCCACTAAATTGTTTTTATTATTACCACTTTCTAACGTCTATTTCATTTATTTCTATCATTATTTATCACATTATTTATCATAATTTGTCATTTAATTCCATTTTATAATTATTTATGCTCTTATGGATCAGTAATACTTATTCTCCTATATTTTTAATAAATTGATCATTATTATGCATGATTTTTTCAAATATGATTTATTAATATGTTATAACATCACTCATGCTTTTAGCCTCCAAGATCTCCTCCAGATTGAAAATTCGATCTCCAACTATTCCAAATCGGAAATTCGCTAGGATAAAAAGTGACAGTTTTGCATTGGTGATTTCAGAAAAATAAAGATGAATTTTGAAAATACGAGACATGGGTTTTGTGCAGAATGGACCAATTTAGTTTTCTAATGAACAGTTTTCCAAAATTTGGTTTGGATTGAGAGAAACGAAGGGTTCTCTGAAGGCGATTGTCCCAGATTTGTTGTTGTAACCGTTTTCCAAATTCTTCCAATTGCAATACCAAATTCGACTTGTTCTAGCTGATTCATGATATTTCAGATCTGATCTTGCTGATCAATTTTTGTAGACAATCTCCAATTTTAATGGTAAATCATTTTGTAATCAAATGAGTTATAATTTCCCTTTTCTCTTTGTGTATTTAAATGAAAATAGAGATCAAAGAGAGGAAAAGAACAGATGAAAAATTTTTGGATGAATGAATGAACAATTGTTGAATACGAGATGAATAATTTTTGAACTTAAGACAAAGCCAAGAGCTTCATTATGATGTAATTATTTCTGTCACATATTTTAATCAAGGAAGTTATCCATTGAGTTCTACATCTATTACTTGTAATTTGATCTGAATTATTTCTCAAGGAAGAACTGAGTCTTGGGCAATTGGGCCCACTTCCTTGGACGAGGTGCTACCTCGAACATCTAAATTAGTTTAGTTGCGTGCTTGTTTATTTGAAATTAAATTGTTGTTCTTTAAAATAAATTTCCTTCTTTAAAAGTAATTTGTTGTTTGCTATATTTTCCAGATTTGTTATTTCTCGCAATTTCTAGATTTCATTTAATTTATTGTTCTAAATTAACATTTGAATTATGTTGGGTGCAATAGGTTAAACTTACAATTCAGCAATGTGTGGTTTAATTTAGTATTGATTCAAGTCGTGTGATTAGCATAATTATTTTCCTGTCATTTACTTTCTGTTTTTTAGATTTAGTATTGTTTTGCAAGTCTTGCATTTTATTTCTTTTCGAATGAACTTGATAGTGTAGAACATAATCATGTAGAACCAATGTTAGTTTTTGGTATTTTCTATGCATATATTTTGCCGATTGACTTTAAATAAAAAGGTGTTCCTTGGTTGATAATTAATGAATAATTGATTAGCTTTTTTTATTAAGCAATTAATTTTACCCAACATTTTGGCATCGTTGCATTACCACATAGCATTACCACATTAATATCTGGTTGTAGATGCGTTCCTGACTCCGAGAGGATTGGATATTGAAGACGGAAGGTAAGAACCTACGCACGCACCCTAGCTAACTTGTGGTGAGCTCTACCCTCAGTAGTCAGGCATAGGTCATATAGCATGCATGATTAAAAGTAGGAATCTTAGAGGTAGAAATTTGAATAAATCTTATCATTTCACTGAAGTGGTGATGTAAGTACCACCCATTTCACTAACCTATTGACAAGAAAATTTTAAGAAGGAGCTTCAAAGTATCACATGAAGAACATCTTCTATTTTGGGAAGAAATGGCACACAATGCTACTTTTGAATTTCCTATCCGAGATCTAAGAGGAGTGACACAAATGCACATAACTCCCCCATCTACTCTACCAAAATTTCATGGTTTGGAAAATGAAGATCCAGATACATTTTTATTTGAGTTTGAAGTACTTTGTAGAGGATATGATTTTTATACTAATGATCAAAGGTTGAAGGTGTTTCCTCTTACTCTAAAAGGAGCAGCTCTCTGATGATTCATGGGCCTTGGTGGAAACTGCATCCAAACATGGGAGGACATGAAGAATGTATTCTTGAAGAAGTACCAAGACTATTGTGAGGCCATTGAAGATATTTTCAGTATGATACAAGGGGAAGATGAAATCTTGGAGGACTATGTAGAGCAATTTCAATATAACCTTCAAAAATCAAAATAAGCATTTGACAAAAGAGATCTTGAAAACACTCCTACTCAAAGGAATCAAAGACGATTTTTTAGAACTCTTAAATCTGATAGGAAAAGGTGATTTTTTTTAGCTATCATATGATGATTTTTGTGATTTATTCATAAGGTATTCAAGATGAATCTCCAAGGCTGGTAATAATTCTAGAGAATTTTCTTCTTTCATCTACTACAAGAATAGGAGATATAAGAGTTGAAATCAATGATTTATTTGAACATTTTAAAATTGATTTTATTATCTCTCTAAATTCACAATTGCATGTTTTGTAGGTAAAGAAAAATCAAGAAAATTTTGAAGAAGTGTTTTTCCCTCATTGCCAAAAGGAGCATCCCATGCATAGTTTATCTTTCTTACCTAGGATGAAAGAAACATATCAAAGAGATCGAGAAGCTACAAGCTCACAAACATGGAAACCATGGCCTACATCTATGGTTCAAAACACTTCCTCTCCATTTTCTTACTTGCATAATCCATTATGGAATACTTCTTTATTAGGGCAGTCATGTAAATATCAATATAACCACCACCAATCTTGTCCACAAGTTTGGCAGGGTTCATCTTATGATTACATGACTACTCTCCCTCATCTTATAGCAGAAACATATCATCCATATTCTTTACCAGTTTTTCAACAACATCTTACTTGTCTATCAAAATCATCCACACAACCCAATCAACTACATCATCAAGATTCTCCATGCCCTACACAATTTCCTTCTCAATCCATTCCACACCCTCACAATAATAAACCAATACAGCATGCATACAGTGTTGAACTGCTATCTCACATGCACCATTGCAGAAAACTTACATTGAGATTGGGAAGGCTTCAAATCCAAAATTTGCAGAATTCATGGAAGAAATTCATGATATGAAAACCATGGAATATCAAGAGATTCAATGCTATATTGAAGATTGGTTTCACTCCATCATTTGTTTGCAGCATCACTTCATACTTCAGCAATTTTTGGCACCATCTTTTCAAGGGAACTTGGTCTTTCCTACCCTGGTATTTATTAATATATATTTTTCTAATTTGGGTATATATATACTTGAGGCCTTGTTTCGAAAATTTTTCTGTTGGAAGTACTCTTATACGTAGATATATTTCATCTTTTTCAAACTAAGTAGGTTAGTGTAGAAAATAAAATAAAAAACTAAATTTCTTTATATGTAAAAAGAGTTATGATTGTTGCAACACGTTGTGTAAATCGATATTGGTGATATATATTTGAATTTATACGTGTATGTAGACATATTATATTTAAAATCACATTTATACAAAAACCTATCACCATTTAAAAAAAAAAAAGTGTTTATCATATTTTATGGCTTGCGGGCTTCATGAAATTTCTGGAAAAACAGTTGGGACTATCATGTTTTTAGGGGCCAAATGGGCATATTTTTAAACTTGTTTCTATGTTAATTATCTATTGATGTCTACTTAAAACCCCAATTTTAATCATTCCATTTGGATTTGAAACGAAAAATTTATAACCAAAACATTGACAGGATGTCTAGTAGGCAGCTCGGGAACAGAATTGGGGCAGTCAGTTTTTGGAGGCCCAAATGACTATATCTTGCAAACATTTTTATACAGTATATTACCCTATGAATCTAGTTTACAAGGAAATTTTAATCACTCTATTTTGATATCATATAAGAAAGTTATGACCAAAATACTGACTGCCCATCGTAAATCAACATTCTCAAAACTCTATTTTTTCAGCTGTTCACTAGCATATTTGACCTATCAATCCTTCTTGCCTCCAAAAACTGTTTCTTTGGAGATATATATATGAAAATAATTTAATCTCCAATTTGAATCAACTCAATCTGTCATCAAACAAAAAAATTATGCCTAAAATATCAACTGTTGGTCTAAGTTGGGAAATTGAAAATGAATTTGTTATGCAGGTTGTTAAAAGCAAATTTGACATATCATTTCATGGAATTTTATAACATGTTTATTTTGGTTATATCTCTTTGAAAAAACTTTCATTTGGATTTGGAATCACTGAAATTGGACGAAAAACAAAGAATTTATGATTAAAACATTGCTGGTTAGTATGGTCGACCAATGCTCTCCCGCAAGTGACATATAAATTTTTCTTTGTTTATCTTTTTGTGGATTTGTTTATTTGTAAATACTTGTTATTTTTTTTCATACTTCTTGGATTAAGATAACCCGTACACCTCTCTTATTCCATTATTTTATGTTTTATTGCAGGTAGATACTCATTTTTTGCAGGTCCGAGGAGAATAAAGGAAGTCCATTTATGAAAAGTTGATTCTTGAAGGAAACGTTAATGAAATAAGGGAATTTCATCCAAACATATATTAATAATTTTAATAGCATATGATGTTAAGTTTTTTTTAGATGTCATGATCTAAATTTTCTTATAATATCTTGCCACAAATGTCCTGCTAATACCTGCCAACAAGAAAACAATGTGAAGATATTTTCATTACTTGACGGATTCATAACAGGAAAAATGAAGAATTGAAAATTCAAGTCATTTCCACCAAAGCATTTTTTTTCAAAATATTGTTTTTTCCATTCATTCACCATTGACAAATTGTTGTTCTTGGAAACAAGTTGATGTTCCCTTTGAAAACAACATTACTCTAACTGAAATCACAGGCGTTGTAACTTTATTTATTTATTTATTTACCCTGTTATCACCAAAATAGGACCCTGATAGGCTGCTGATCAGACCACTTCAGTGTAACTATTTCAAACCAATATTTTAGCTGAGGCTTAGCCTCCTCAACCTGAGAGGGCTCTCTCAAGGGTTAATGATTTTGAATAAAGATGTAAATAGATGGCTAACTCTATGGTTTATGATTTTGTAGGTTTGTTGGTTGAAAAGATGGAGACTAGCTACCATTGGGATATGGAGTCAGTGACAAGGATAAATATAACAAAATAGCTCTTCTTATAAAACTGAGGCTTGTATATATTTCAATGAAAGAGTGACACATTCAGGAAAGTCTCAATATCTTAATGTTCAAAGGAAGTCAGAGCATTAGTGTATGAATTCCGAGTAATGATAACTCAAGATATTGAAAGGAAAGTATTTAACAGAGATTTATCAAATCTTAACACTTAAAGGAAGTCAAAGCATGAATGACCATGAATTCTGAGTAATAAGTATTAAACATTGAAAGAAACCATCCACAGATAGGACCTAAGAACTCAATTCACCATAATTAAACACTTAAAGGAAGTCAGAGCATTTTTACATGAATTCTAAGTAATAAGCATTAAAACTATGGAAGTAAAACATATGATAGAATATAAAGCTCACTGAAGTACACTAAGAATCTCAACCTTAGAAAATTTAAATTGCTTCTATATATATCAGTGCATCCAAAGCATTTACAAAGTACATTGTTCTGATAACAAATTTCAACCTTTAATACATCGAATTTTACACTATTTATAGGCACTTAGCCTTTACAACAAGTCTACCAAGTGACTAGACCATTTAACTTTCAACTGATACTTAAAACTAACCATAAACTAGATTCTAGAGACTAAGACTGACACCTTTTCGAAATAAGAGTAAGAATCCTACTAAGACTTAAACTCCTAATTATTACATTCAACAAAATTTATCCAAATCTTCCTCGAAAGGAATCCAATATTTTTATCATGTTTATCCTTAACAAAATATTAATACCATGACTGCCTTCCTGAAATAAATTTTCCCATCATTTAGGAGAAGTTAGTTTGATGACCTGGCACATGTAGACTAGTATCTTTCAAACTATTTCTTTAACTGAAAATCTCCACTTGGAAAATCCGATACTCTTTGCCACCCTGATACTCTTTGACACCCTGATGATGAACAGATTTAAACATGCTTACCCTTCCTCCCACTTTCCATCATTTATCATGAAAATTCAACTTGATGTCCAAAAACTTTGTTTTGAGCTACGAAATTTGTTTTAGTAGCGCACATAAAAGGATGATATGTGGTACCCTTCTGCTGCTCTTTACCATTAGAGGATATTTTAATGATAAAAAAAAACTAGATATATCCTTCAAAACTTTTCATTTCCATCAGTTTAGGTCTCTCAAAACCAAAAATAAATCTTCAGAAATTCCGTAGCAAAAACTGGGCTTCAAGCCTGACACTTGCTGCGGAATTTCCTAATACTTTGGAGATTTGACAAAACTTAGATCTGAGCTTCAGAAAAGTATATGAACATGACTGCATGTAGTTTATTGATAATATAAGACAAAAATATCATGATCTAATTGTTACCTCCTTATCTATCAGCAGTTTCAAATAGCTTTGTTCATGATTCCTCTTTCCAAGTCTCCTTTCTTTGATTCTGACTTCATCGACTCCATCTCTTCTTTAAGCTCTTTCACTTGTCTTTG
This sequence comes from Pinus albicaulis, assembly GCA_034641835.2. NCBI lineage: Eukaryota > Viridiplantae > Streptophyta > Pinopsida > Pinales > Pinaceae > Pinus > Pinus albicaulis. The sequence continues at coordinate 880,825,046 of CM076576.1, forward strand.
AAGGCTTCTTCTCTCTACTTGTAAACATAAGTTCCTCTTTCTTGTATGTGACACTATGATGTGTAAAGGTTGTGTCCTCTTCAACAGATTTTTGGCTTTTGCAATGGAAGTCTCAAAATGAGTAACTTGTTCATTTATTTTCTTCTCCACTTCATCTATCATCTCTCTATATTTCTTATATCTTTACAGCTCTTTCTTTGTCTTAGATAATTCATCCTTAACATCTTTCAAATGTTCTTCTAAAATCTCCTTTTCAGTTTTCTCTATGACCTTGTCTTTCCCTTTTCTCTGTTTGATTGTTTCTTCTTTGTCTTTGCTCTGTCTTTTAGAAGAATCTGTCTTAGGTTTCCTTTGAAACTTTCTTTTAGACTTATCTGTTTCTTATCCTTGATAATCTCTATCTCACTTGGTGATATGACAATAACTTTTGGTGCCATTTCTCCCTTTCCTTTATCTTCCTTCTGTTTACTATCACCTATAGTAATAGTTTCTGATATTTGTGACCTAGTGAGAGGTTTTCGAGGTTTGAAAAGAAAGGCTGAATCTTCTGAAGAGAAGTCTAATTTGACTATGAGTCCCTTACCTTTAGCTTTGGATGTTTTAACTTTAGCTGATTTCACCACAAGATTTTCTGCAATGCCTATAGCATGTAGAATGTCTTCAATTCTGCTTTTACCTTTAACATCTTCTTCAACATTTCCTTTAGATCTCTTAGCTTCAGATTTGATCTTGTTGTCTGTAACATGTTTGTTAGTTTTCTTTCTAGTTCTATTTGTTGGAGGTGATGATGTATCTTGGACTAAATCAGCTTCCTCTACCAATTCTTTATCTATAACCTTTAAACATTCATGTTGATTTCTCTCTAATTCTGCCGCTAGCATTGACATTCATTTCTTGCTTGGAAGAAGTTTTAATCTTGGAGACTTTCCTTGGAGATAAAACATCTAGCTCATATCCATTCATGAACAAGAACGATGCCCAATCTCTGTTTAGTTTATTTAACTCCTCCAGAACTAGAAATTTCATCAATCCATGGTGAAAAATGGAGGTTTCATTCCTTTTAGGTCTCCTTTGCACCCTGTCTGCCATTTTCCCGAGACTTCTCAAGAGATAGAATGGAATATCTATCAACTTCTTCCCTGTGAAGTGAAGCAATAATTTGAAATGATACATATAAATTGTCTGAAAACGACCTTCACATGTAAAATATTTTTGTATGACTGTTAACAACTTGGAAAATTCATCTTTAAGACAGGTTCTAGGAATTCCTTTAGTCATTTTAATCCCTGCATGCTCCGGCTTTAAGTAGTCATCACAAATTTGCAAATCAAACTTGGTAGCTTTAAACCATTCCTCTCTAGTTCTCGGGATCCTTGTTGCTTTATAGATACTATCAGGTGAAATTGGGATATGAAGACAACCTATCTTTGTAAATGTACCTCTTAAATTAGCCACAAAGTCTCATGATACCTGTTGATGATGCCCTTGCAATTTATGAAAGAATTCAATGCACCCTGCCTTTGTAAATAACTCAGTGAAATATTGATCCTCCAAAACTAAATTTGGAGTTGTAGGTTTATATCTGAATGGAAAACCTCCTTTATAAACCTTCTTTGGTGTAGCCATTTCCTGTGTTATGCAGCGGTGGCCTTCCTTATAACTTAACACCTGTTTGGGAGAATACCCTTGATGACAGAGAGAAGTTAAATTGGAAACAAACTGATGAAACAGTGAGGGTTTCTACTAGGGAGCTTATTGACAGAGAGCTGCTTTGGTAGCAAATGATGAGCACAAAAAAACAAAGTGAAAGAGATGAGAGATAAGCTTTCAAAAGAATAATGAGAAGACATAAGACAAATGATGACTGATATGAGAAAGTGCATAACCTTTAAATGATGGCTTTAGTCTTGGCAGCAGGTCCTTGAAATTCTCAAACACTAACCATTCATCATTACTCTTTGAACCATTAAAGACTTTCATAGTTTTCGTAGCATGTTTCATTTGACAAGTGTCAATTTCTCTACGGAACTACTAGGTGTTTCCGTAGCGAATTCGGTTAATTTCGTGTTGTATTTGCTGTGGACTCAGACAGTTTTTTGAAAAATGGCCAGATTTCGGACTTATGATCATTTAAAAGTATCTAATCAGAACACACTCCTTCGATGTGACTTGGAATCATTTCTAACACCTTATCCAAAGTTTTAAAAACTTAAATACACCATAAAATTTATCATTTTATGATATCTTGCAACCTAACCAATTTGAAAGAGAATTATGACTAATTTTCAAGCATGAGATTTTGAAAATTTGGGGTGTGATAACAATGGCTCCATTAGGGATAGTATACCCCCTGTGGTATACTAAGAACTAGTAGCTCCAGTGCTGCAATCCATTCCTTTAAAATAAAAACTCTGAAATTCTGCCCAATCTACTTCAAACTGTACCTACTAAAAATACTCAGTCAACCTTGAACTTGTTTGCACATTCCTACCTACCTACCCTATCAACTGCAAACTTTATTCAACTCAATCAATGTGAAATTTCCAATGTAACCAGTCATTGGTTTTATCTGATATTTGAGTTTTTTCACTGCATTGGAACTCAAAGCAACTATGGTATTGTGATGACCACTGCCACTGAAATTGTAACTGATCTTCATAGTAAAAATAAAACTGAAACACTGGAGAGTAAAACTCCTCCATGTATTTAGCTATAGGATCCCATAATACATGATTAGCTTGATGATCCTCATAACATCCTGTAACTTCTAACAACTGATTTTTAGCCACACAAAATTTATTTGATAAGCTATCGAACTGCCATTATGAATGATTTCCACAGACAGTGTAGTTTTTCTCATTATTATGATCATTCTTTGAAGTAGATTGCTGCAAAGTATGGCATGAATAATCAACCTTTTTCTCTGTCTGAGGGTTATAAAAATTGTCTTCCAGTATTTCTTCTTGGTATTTGCAATGATTTTCATCTTCATTATGATCCGAAGACTGACAAGTTTGCTGCATCTTTACATCAATCTCAAAGGATGTAACATGGTTTTCATAAGTATACTCTTGCTGATTTCCATGATGCATTCTATGGGATGTTATATTTTCTTTTAGGTGTTGAAATGTATTGTTATGAAGAGCCTCAAAAATTTCTTCATCCATAAATTTATCATCATCATAACAATCCTCCAAATATTGAATAAAACTCACAGAATGTTTACAACAATATTTGAAGAGAAATAAGGAGGGATGATGCTCTTTATACATTTCATAGAATTCATCATGAAAATTAGCAAGAGAATATAATGAACCATTTGCTAAACCTTTATACCAAGACCATTCTTTTCCTTCTAGAGTGGTCATAAACATCTTCATAATATAGTCTTCAAGGATCTGAACCTTAAGACTATGTACATGCAGATGAAACCTAACCAAATGAAGAGCAGCATTGTCTTTCTTTTCATCTTTGAATATTGGAAGATCAAATAACCAATCAACCTTTGGCATAGGATTTGGAAAACCAGGGATATGAGACCAATTCATAGGAGCATACCTGGAATTTTTTCATGCAATGGAACTCATCTTGAAACTTCATCTAGCAACTGCTCTTCTAGCACTGGAGTCACCTTCCAATTTTTTATTTTATGTGTGGAGTTTCCAAGGTAGTTTTGCAGCCTCGAACAGATTCTGAGCTCCTACTACCTTCAAGAGTTCAGCTTCATAATTTTCGGGAGAAGTATATCTTCAGACTCCTGGCAGATGCACCAAAATGTTATCACCAAAATAGGGCCCTGATAGGCTGCTGATCAGACCACTTCGGTGTAACTATTTCAAACCAATTTTTTAGCTGAGGCTTAGCCTCCTCAACCTGAGAGGGATCTCTTAAAAGTTAATTATTTTGAATAAAGATGTAAATAGATGGCTAACTATATGGTTTATGATTTTGTAAGTTTGTTGGTTGAAAATATGGAGACTAGCTACCATTGGGCTATGGAGTCAGTGACAGGGATAGAGATAACAAAATAGCTCTTCTTATAAAACTGAGGCTTGTATATACTTCAATGAAAGAGTGACACGTTCAGGAAAGTCTCAATATCTTAAGGTTCAAAGGAAGTCATAGCATAAGTGTATGAATTCTGAGTAATGATACCTCAAGATATTGAAAGGAAAGTATTTAACATAGATTTATCAAAGCTTAACACTTAAAGGAAGTCAGAGCATGAATGACCATGAATTCTGAGTAATAATTATTAAACATTGAAAGAAACCATCCACAGATAGGACCTAAGAACTCAATTCACCATAATTTAATACTTAAAGGCAGTCAAAGCATGTTCCCATGAATTCTGAGTAATAAGCATTAAAACTATGGAAGTAAAACATATGATAGAAGATAAAGCTCACTGAAGTACACTAAGAATCTCAACCTTAGAAAATTTAAATTGCTTATGTATATATCAGTGCATCCAAAGCATTTACAAAGTACATTGTTCTGACAACATTTTTCAACCTTTAATACATCGAAGTTTACACCATTTATAGGCACTTAGCCTTTACAACAAGTCTTCCAAGCGACTAGACCATTTAACTTTCAACTGATACTTAAAACTAACCATAAACTAGATTCTAGAGACTAAGACTGACACCTTTTCGAAATAAGAGTAAGAGTCCTACTAGGACTTAAACTCCTAATTACTACATTCAACAAAATTTATCCAAATCTTCCTCGAAAGGAATCCAATATTTTTATCATGTTGATTCTTAACAAAATATTAATACCATGACTGCCTTCATGAAATAACTTTGGCCATCATTTAGGAGAAGTTAGTTTGATGACCTGGCACATGTAGACTAATATCTTTCAAACTATTTCTTTAACTGAAAATCTGCGCTTGGAAAATCTAATACTCTTTATCACCCTGATACTCTTTGACACCCTGATGATGAACAGCTTTAAACATGCTTAACCTTCCTCCCACTTTCCATCATGTATCATGAAAATTCAACTTGTTGTACAAAAACTCTATTTTGAGCTACGAAATTATCTTGTTTTAGTAGCGCACATAAAAGGATGATATGTGGTACCCTTCTGCTACTCTTTACCATTAGAGGATATTTTAATGATAAAAAAAAACTAGATATATCCTTCAAAACTTTTCATTTCCATCAGTTTATGTCTCTCAAAACCAAAAAGAAATCTTCAGAAATTCCGTAGCAAAAACTGGGCTTCAAGCCTAACACTTGCTGCAGAATTTCCTAATACTTTGGAGATTTGAAAAAACTTAGATCTGAGCATCAGAAAAGTATATGAACATGCCTACATGTATTTTATTGATAATATAAGACAAAAATATCATGATCTAATTGTTACATCCTTATCTATCAGCAGTTTCAAATAGCTTTGTTCATGATTCCTCTTTCCAAGTCTCCTTTCTTTGATTCTGTCTTCATCAACTCCATCTCTTCTTTTAGCTCTTTCACTTGTCTTTGAAGGCTTATTCTCTCTTCTTGTAAACATAAGTTCCTCTTTCTTGTATGTGACACTATGATGCATAAAGGCTATGTCCTCTTCAACATATTTTTGTTTTTTGCAATGGAAGTCTCAAAATGAGTAACTTGTTCATTTATTTTCTTCTCCACTTCATCTATCATCTCTCTATCTTTCTTATATCTTTCCATCTCTTTCTTTGTCTTATATAATTCATCCTTAACAGCTTTCAAATGTTCTTCTAAAATCTCCTTTTCAGTTTTCTCTATGACCTTGTCTTTTCCTTTTCTCTGTTTGACTGTTTCTTCTTTGTCTTTGCTCTGTCTTTTAGAAGAATATGTCTCAAGTTTCCTTTGAAACTTTCTTTTAGATTTATATGTCTTCTTATCCTTGATAACCTCTGTCTCACTTGGTGATATGACAATAACTTCTTGTGCCATTTCTACCTTTCCTTTAAATTCCTTCTGTTTACTATCACCTATAGTAATAGTTGCTGATATTTGTGACCTAGTGAGAGATTTTTGAGGTTTGAAAAGAAAGGTTGAATATTTTGAAGAGAAGTCTAGTTTCTTGACTATGAGACCCTTACCTTTAGCTTTGGATGTTTTAACTTTAACCGCTTTCACCACAGGAATTTCTGAAATGTCTATAGCATGTGGAATGTCTTCAAGTCTGACTTTACCTTTAGCATCTTCTTCAGCATTTCCTTTAGATCTCTTGGCTTCAGATTTGATCTTGGTGTCTGTAACATTTTTGTTAGTTTTATTTCTAGTTCTAGTTGTTGGAGGTGATGATGTATCTTGGACTAAATCAGCTTCCTCTACCAAATCTTTATCTGTAACCTTTAAACCTTCATGTTGATTTCTCTCTAATTCTGCAGTAGCATTGACATTCATTTCTTGCTTGGAATAAGAGGTTTTAAGCTTGGAGACTTTCCTTGGAGATAAAAAATCTAGCTCATATCCATTCATGAACAAGAACGATGCCCAATCTCTGTTTAGTTTATTCAACTCCTCCAGAACTAGCAATTTCATCAATCCATGGTGAAAAATGGAGGTTTCATTCCTTTCAGGTCTCCCTTGCACCTTGTCTGCCATTTTCCCGAGACTTATAAAGAGATAGAATGGAATATCTATCAACTTCTTCCCTGTGAAGTGAAGAAATAATTTGAAATGATACATATAATTTTTTTGAAAACGACCTTCACATGTAAAATATTTTTGTATGACTGTTAACAACTTGGAAAATTCATCTTTAAGACAGGTTCTAGGAATTCCTTCAATCATTTTAATCCCTGCATGCTCCAACTTTAAGTAGTCATCACAAATTTTCAAATCAAACTTGGTAGCTTTAAACCATTCCTCTCCAATTCTCGGGATCCTTGTTGCTTTAGAGATACTATCAGGTGAAATTGGGATATGAAGACAACCTATATTTGTAAATATACCTTTGAAATTAGCCACAAAGTCTCGTGATACCTGTTGATGATGCCCTTGCAATTTATGAAAGAATTCAATGCACCCTGCCTTTGTAAATAACTCGGTGAAATATTGATCCTCCAAAACTAAATCTGGAGTTGTAGGTTCATATCTGAACAACGAATCTCCTTTATAAATCTTCTTTGGTGTAGCCATTTCCTGTGTTATGCTGCGGTGGCCTTCCTTATAACTTAACACCTGTTTGGGAGAATACCCTTGATGAAAGAGAGTATTTAAAGTGGAAGCAAACTGATGAAACAGTAAGGGTTTCTACTAGGGAGCTTATTGACAGAGAGCTGCTTTGGTAGAAAATGATAAGCGCGGAAAAAAAAAAAGCGAAAGAGATGAGAGATAATCTTTCAAAAGAAGAATGAGAATACATAAGACAAATGATGACTGATATGAGAAAGTGCATAACTTTTAAATGATGGCTTTAGTCTTGGCAGCATGTCCTTGAAATTCTCAAACACTAACCGTTCATCATTACTCTTTAAATCGTTAAAGGATGGTAGAGTTTTCGTAGCACATTTCATTTGACAAGTGTCAGTTTCGCTACGGAACTACTAGGTGTTTCTGTAGCGAATTCGGTTAATTTCGTGCTGTATTTGCTGCGGACTCAGACAGTTTTCTGACAATGGCCATATTTTGGACTTATGATCATTTCAAAGTATCTACTCAGAACACACTCCTTCGATGTGACTTGGAATCATTTCTAACACTTTATCCAAAGTTTTAAAAACTTAAATACACCATAAAATTTATCATTTTATGATATCTTGCAAACTAACCAATTTGAAAGAGAATTATGACTGATTTTTAAGCATAAGATTTTGAAAATTTGGGGTGTGATAACATACCCTTTTTTGTTTCTTTTCTAATTTCTCTTAGGTTTTTGTGTTTCACATGTTGCTTCCTTCAAATTTGTGTTGCCATTTCGTTAGCAAATGCATAGTTGCTATAAATTAACAGTTGTTGTTCCGTCCAACGAACAGTTGTTGTTCTATCAAATGAACAATTTTTGTTCCATTCCCGACTGCACATTTGTTGTCCCGTCTTCGACTACGTAGATTTTGTTCGATAGAACAAACAACTCTGGTTTCTTTTGCATGTGTTTAATAACTGTTGTTTAATCAGTTGAACATTTATTGTTCAATCAATTGAACAGCTATTGTTTAATCAAATGGACAGTTGTGTTTTTGCACGTGTTTAATAATTGTTGTTCAATCAATTGAACAGTTGTTGTTCAGTCAATTGAGTAGTTGTTGCTCGATCAAATGGACAGTCGTGTTTCTTTTGCGTGTGTTTAATAATTTATGTTCAATTGATTGAACATTTGTTGTTCAATTGAACAGCTTCTGTTCAGAAAAGCGAACGACTGTGTTTTCTTTTCTTTTGTTTGTTTGATAATTTCTATTCAACCAATTGAACAGATGTTATTCAATCAATTGAAAAACTGTTGTTCATAAAAATGAACATCTACAATTTTTTTGGTGTGTTTTTGTTGTTCAATCAATTGAACAGCCGCAATTTTTTTATATGTTTTTGTTGTTCAATCAATTGAAAAACCGCATTTTTTTTTGTGTTTTTGTTGTTCAATCAATTGAACAGTTGTTGTTCAATCAATTAAACAGCCGCAATTTTTTCGGTATGTTTTTGTTGTTCAATCAATTGAATAACCGCAATTTTTTGGTGTGTTTTTGTTGTTCAATCAATTGAACAACTGTTGTTCAGAAAAATGAACAGTCGTGATTTCTTTTTGTGTGTTTAATAATTTTTGTTCAATCAATTGAACGGCCGATGTTCAATAGATTGAACAATTGTTGTTCAATAAAATGAACTTTTGTGATTTTTGTTGTCATTTGATCTCAATCAAATAACCATTCTTCCTTCATACATTTTGCCCTGAAAACCATCTTTTTTATTGGAAATTTGTACCCAATATAAAGAAAAAATAGTGATATTAACAAAATTATGACTTTTAACAACTTTGATGGTTATCTTTACTCTGAAACTAAAATGGTTCATCTATATAATGACTTAGAATATCTCCTTTTTGGACATATCATAAAATGATTCACTATCTCAACACCATGCTGGTTTATCTTTCACACTTTCAATTGATAATTCCCTTTGGTCTGATGATATGGGGATAAAAGCATAACTTTTCATTGGCATTATTTTACTTCTCAAGCCATCCCTAGCTCTTAAGGAGTTAATGAGCCTCCCTCCATTTATAATAAAAATATGAAAATCTAATATAAATTTTCTTAGAGAGGATAGGGGGTTTCAGCACGAGCCAACCTACCATGATCATAAGGATGTAACAAGTGATATTCCTATTATGGCTATCACACTAGGGTAATGGCCTTCTAGATAGTCAAAACTCTCAGAAGAACAGGAGGTCTCATCATGAGCTGACCTGATCACTTTGTTGTATCCTGGTGAATGGCACTGTGATTATCTGGTTACCATGCCATCATAGTGATCTCTTTATGAAAATAAATAATTATCTAATTACTAAATAGAGGATCCTAGCTCATTTTTGGGTTAAAAAGCAACCCTGTCAAGGCTATGGATGCCTACTGGCAGCAGTGGCTTTGCTTATGGTATTGAAGTTCTATGTTACATTGTCAATTATTCTATATCCCAATATTTCCCATTTATTCATTTCCAAAGACGAATTTACCATTTGAACAACGTTTATATCTATACTAACCAATGTGCATGGTAAACTATACTTTTATATGAATTATATTAAAAATTGTCCGATCAAATGATATCAGCAATCATCATCATACATTGCATGTCATGATTTCATCATATCTTGCCAACAAAGGAAAAATATTTTCTCATAATGCTTAAATCTTTGTTTTACTCTTTTTAGTCAAGTCCTAATCATCTTTACAATTTGTACTACTCTGATTATTTCTACCATATGTATGCTCCTCTCAAAATTTATTGCCACATTAATGAATCCACAATTTCCTTTCTTATTTTCCCGTGCTTTATGGTCGTGGACGCCTAGGAGAACAAAACCATGTTACACTTTGTACTTAATCTTAGCTTGTATGGCTTCCACCTTTTTCATCACTTTCAGCGTTGGCTCAACCTACATGAGCTTCAACAAATTCCAGTCCATACATGCCATTCCACATTTCTATGGAGGTAAAACTTGAGGTAACATATCATAAGTTTCTGAATAATTAAAAATTTAGAGGAATTTCATGAAAATCCATTGAGCATTCTTTCTCTTCATTCGTTCCACTTCTTTACCACTTCCCATTTTTCAGAGACACAAAAGCTTTCATTTTGGGGGAGTGTTACTTTCATTCATTTCTTTATCATGACCATGCCATCATCCATCGATCTCCTTATTCATTCTCAAAACCTCCCTTATTCCATGTTGTTGTACACCAAGCATAACGATTTTAGCAACTACCTCAATATGTTTTCTAGTATAGCATGAGGGCATGCTAATTATCCACTTTGGGGGAAGAATTTCTACACATGATGGATGATTTCTACTTTCTTTCTCATTTAAGGCATACAATGTCATTTTTATACAGTGTCAAAATTGATTTGCGCATACCTTTAAAACTATGAACTGAATTTTGGTGATTTTTGGACGGCAAAGAGGTATCTTTAAAATACAAAAACCCAGAAAATTTCAAGCTAAATTAGTTTGTAACATTTCAGAAATCATGCATTGTTACCTACATCCATTTTTCTTATATCTCATGATCCATGTATCAAAATGATCTAATTTTTGGATTAGAGAAGCATTAATATAATTGCAAAATTTCAGCAAAATTTGGTTTTTAGTTTTTGAGAAAATGGTTAATGAAGTTTGTAGTTCCTTGTATCATATTTTGTTGTAACTTGATCTACATATCGTTGAAAGTCAATGTTAAAATTTTTATGCCTTCACCAACATCGCTAAAATTGAATATTTATTATTTGAGGAAGAAGTCATTTGTTCCATCAATATAATGACTTGGGGTGAACATTTTGATTATTTGGTTAATATAGAGGCTTTGGGTTGCATGAGGACATGCAACATATTCAGTTTGGGGGTATGTTGGGCCACTAAATTTTCATTATTATTACCACTTTCTAACGTCTATTTCATCCATTTCTACCATTCTTTATCACATTATTTATCATTTTTAGCATTTTTATCATTTAATTCCATTTTATAATTATTTATGCTCTTATGGATCAGTAATACTTATTCTCCTTTATTTTTAATAAATTGATAATTATTATGCATGATTTTTTCAAATATGGTTTATCAATTTGTTATAACATCACTCACGCTTTTAGCCTCCAAGATCTCTTCTAGATTGAAAATTTGATCTCCAACTATTACAACTCAGAAATTCGTTGGGATAAAAAGTGACGGTTTTTCATTGGCGATTTTGGAAAAATTAAGATGAATCCTGAAAAATCTAAGACATGGATTTTGTGAAGAACGAACCAATTCAGATTTCTTGAAAGCAGTTTTCCAAAATTCGGCTTGGATTGAGAGAAATTAAGGGTTCTCTGAAGGCGATTTTCTCAGATTTGTTGTTGTGGCCATTTTCCAAATTCTTCCAATTGCAATACCATATTCAACTTGTTCTAGCTTAGTCATGATATTTCAGATCTAATCTTGTTGATCAATTTGTTGTAGACAACCTCCAATTTTAATGGTAAATCATGTTTTAATCAAGTTAGTTGTAATTTTCCTTTGCTCTTTGTGTATTTAAATGAAAACTGAGATCAAAGAGAGGAGAGGAACAAATGAACAATTGCTAGATGAACGAGTGAAAATTTGTTGAATACGAGAAGAATAATTGTTGAACTTGATACAAAGCCAAGAGCTTCATTCTGATGTAATTATTTCTCTCATATATTTAATGAAGGAATTTATCCATTGAGTTCTACATCTATTACTTGTAATCTGATCTGAATTATTTCTCAAGACAGAACTGAGACTTGGGCAGTTGGGCCAACTACCTTGGACGAGTTGTTGCCTTGAACATATAAATCAATTTCGTTGTGTGCTTGTTTATTTGAAATTCAATTGTTGTTCTTTAAAGTAAATATCCTTCTTTAAAAGTAATTTGTTGTTTGCTGCATTTTCTAGATTTGTTATTTCTCGCAATTTCTAGATTTCATTTAATTTATTGCTCTAGATTAACATTTGAATTATGTTGGTTGAAATAGGTTAAACTTACAATTTAGCAATGTGTGTTTTAATTTAGTATTGATTCAAGTCGTGTGATTAGCATAATTATTTTCCTGTCATTTACTTTCTGTTTTTTAGATTTAGTATTGTTTTTCAAGTCTTGCATTTTATTTCTTTTCGAATGAGCTTGATAGTGTAGAACATAATCATGTAGAACCAGTGTTAGTTGTTGGTATTTTCTATGCATATATTTTTTCGATTGCCTTGAAATAAAAAAAATGTTCCTTGGTTGATAATTAATGAATAGGTGATTAGTTTTTTTTATTAAGCAATTAATTTTATCCAATAGTGATCTCAGGAAAATACCAAGGGTTGGGGGTGGAGATGGTTTTCTCTGGGAATCCCTCAAAAATTGAGTGGAGACATGAAAATTCCTCAAGGGATGGTGAAGGAATTATGAGCCATATGTTAGTGTCAGTATTTGCATACTTCCACCAGCCTAATCAAAACACATTTGCATGTGCATCTTAGGTGTCTCATACTGAATAAATTTTTCATCATTCCATTAGGTCATGACTTAAAATTGTTCCGTTGGTGGTTTTCCTTCTTAATAAACTCCACTCTCTCCAAGATTCATATTTTTTACTCATTCCCATTTCCCCTTAATCATAATAACACTTATGGAAATGCTCGTTTCACTTGAATGTCTTTTAAGTCAAAATCTCATTCAAAATTAGGTCAAAAAGCAGTCCCATTAGGTCATTAGGGTTTTCATTTCTTAAGGTCATTCCTTCATTTAGATTAGGTCAGCATATATATGAGAGGGATTGAAAAAGATCATCATTATGGTTTCATTATACTTTAAAGGTTGTATTTTTAGTTTGAAGACTTTTTTATCAAAATTCCATTTTGATTAAAAAAAATTCACCTATATAATTTATTTATATATTTTCAAATGTAATTTAATGTTATTATATGTAATAAATGAAATCCCAAAGCTATAAAAGCATAACTATGTCAAGCCTTAGTGAGAAAAATAAAAATCCAGCTCTAGGTTGATCAAGCTTGCAATGCAAAAAGAGTCAAAGAGTATCAGTGATAAAGGAAAAATAGTTCAAACATTAAAAAAGTGGGTATTTCAAAGTTAAACAAAAAGCCACTTGGCTATAAATCCTATCAAAAAATTCAAATAAGCCATTGTTTCCTTTCAAAGTATCAGGAGTATTCAGCAAAGAAGAATTTTTGAGTTTTGTGAACAATTGAGGCCAAATTTCTCAACGCTGCGCATTCAAAAGGTTGGCGCTGCATGTTTGAATCGTCGATGTGCACCTGCCTAGTGGCGCTGCGCCCTTGCTAGGAGATCTCAGTGCAAATTTCAAAGGCGTTTGCGTGCTCAGACAGTGGCGTTGCACGTTTGGATAAGCGATGCGCGCCTACACAGTCAAGCTTATTGAGTTTTGTGTCAATTCAAACTACTTCAAACAACTTCCAAACTTTTTCTAATTCCTCCAAGGATGTTCTAAACAGTAAGTATACCCTCACTGCCTTGTTTCTAATCTATTTGGTGACTCCTTAATGTTTTTAATTTAAACCCTAATGAAACCCTAATTTCAATTTATGATCATTGTTTATACACCTTGTTCACTTTCCTTAAGCATATATCAGTTATAGGCAGGTTAAATTTCATTGACTTAGGGTTTTCATTGACCTAGTTTGACCATTCATTTCATTCCTCTCACTCATTCCCTTCACCTGTTCAAGTTATCCATCTCATCCCCTTCCCCTTCATCTCATTCCATTTGTATCCTAGAGTTTCATAAGTCATAGTTTAAAATGTCTAAAGAAGAAGATAGTGGTGTTGGTGAGGCACAAATTCCAAGAAGAAATGATCACAGAGGAGGGAACATTAATAGGTTTGAACCCATAACCACAAGGGAACTCATGGCCTCTCCTCTCATTATGTCTTGTTTCAAGAATGTGGGGTGTTTTTAGTTTTGTGAGATAGTGCAGCAAATTCAAAATTTCTTGGGGTTAACAACATTGTTCATCACTAATTTGCATGAAAAATAGGTTACTCTTGTTGGGGTCACCTTTGATATGTCCACCAATTCCATTGCAGTTGCTACAGGGATCCCTAGTGTGGGAGAGAGGTGGTTTAAACAAGCAAACCTTGATATGAGTTATTATGAACCATACCTTAAACCTAGGTATAAGGATGACAAGAAATAAATTTTCCCTCTCTCATCTCCTTGACCGGTATGTTCCCATGATGAGGATAATCATGAAATACTTCACTTGTGAGGGGATTTTTTCTTGACTCTACTCATACCATATCCAACTCCTCATGCATTTCACTAGAGTTAGAATGCTACACATACCTTACTATCTTTTTCGCGGCATTGACAAGATGGCTTACATTGTGCAAAAGAGGGATTACAATCATCAAATTCAGAGGCTATTTCATCATTCACTCATCAAAATGGTGGTTGTTGAGCTAATTTATGTCATGCATTAGCTTCAGCAGAAAAACATTTCATGGGATGCATTCATTGCAAATGAGGTTTTCACTACCCCACCTAGCCATCATGAGCAAGATATTCCTTCATTAGCTCATCCTCCCGTATCAAATTCTCCATCACATCCCGCTGTTCATACATCACCAGCCACTCACATCCATTCACCTCATGTTGATCCTACCTCATCACCTTTCTATAACCCTTCACCATCACATCATGATACTGAGGCATCAAGCAGTGAAAGGGACAATAAGAAAGCTTGCACTAAAATGACTGATATTAAGCCATTTCCCATGACATATCAGAGAGGCCACACGCATATGTTTTCTTCACATGGTGTGAAAGGGGCCATGCCTTCTTCATCAGAAAAAAAGGTAGAAAAGGGAAAGGAAAAGGCTACAGAGCCTATCATTGTTGAGCAAGAGGACAAACATGAAACTAAGCAGGAGTTTCAGTTGATTGAGATTGATGAGGATGATTAGGATAGAGCCACTAGTGTAGTGATCAGAGGCAAGGAGGCCAAGAATAGTGAGCTTCAAGCTAATATTGATAGAGAACAGTATGTGATTGACTTTCTTGAGCTAGAAAATTAGCAGCTGAAGACTAAGAAAACCATCAGTGAAGTCAAGAAAATCAAAACTCAGAGAGAGGCAGTAAAGGCCAAGGCCTTGCTGGAGGAGACCTTGGGAATATTTAATGATATTGATGATGAGTAAGATCAGCTTCTGAGACAGAGATCGAGGAAAATTGGGCTAAAGAAGGCTTTATCTCGGGAAAGGCAGAAAGAGGCTAAATTGGCAGAGCAGCTTACTCCAAGTGAGCTACCTGCCATAGAGATTAGCGGAGATAGAGAGTCTCAACTTGAGAGAGCCAATTTTCATCTGTATGGCCTGCTATATAAGGCAAAGAAATACATTTACATTCAGAGGAAGATGGCAAAACACTATGCCATGAGAAACAATATTGCAAGGGCCAAGCTCAAACGAGCCCATGCAAAGATTCAGGCCTTAACCTAGCCAAAGGAGAAGGAGAAGTTGAACATTCTTACTAAATTGTCTCTCCTTGCCTCAAACCCTTGATCAGCAAGAAAATTCACAATTTTGGCACACCTTGTGCAAAATTTTATTTTTGGATAGTTTAGCACACAGAAAATTTTCTAAATGCCCAGAGCCACTGGCACTGTGCTCTTTTTAGGGAATCTAATTAACTAATGACCACCACCATCATGTTCATATTGATGAGGATATCAACTGCAGCAAGTTTCATAAGATTTGGAGGAGAACGGGTTCCTCAAAGAGGCAAAAAACCACCAAAAAATCATGTTTCTGCCCTCTTTTTGACCCTGGTGCTGTGCGTTTACTAGTCTTGGGGGAACAGGTTTTTGACAGATCATATGGACACCATTTTGGAAACAGGAGGTTAATTTGGAAACTAGACTCAAAGGGCTCTTTCCAATGAGCTATCATGGAGCTCGTTTTCACAACGGGAAGGCCTCAAAAAATTGGTTGCAAGACAGGCCATGTTTTATGCCATGGCACTCTGCATTTACCAAGGAATTGGCAATTTTCACTGTTTTCAGCATTTTTGAATTTTGAATTTTTTATTGGGAAAAAGGGAAACTTACTGATGTAAATGGTCAATATGGATGTAAATATCATGTTTTCACTTTTATCTAGGGTATATGCATCAGATAAGTCTTCTAGGAGGTCAAATGAATCAATTTCTTCTCTTTTAGAGGCAAATTTTTGGGGTTTACTAGTCTTCAGTTTTCTGTTTGGGAGTAGGTGAAACAGCTCCTCCTCTCATGGATTCGACTCCCAAAGGCTAGGGAGAGTGATTTTGAGGTCTATTTGATGTATTTTCTCAATCATTGTAATGGTTGGACTCACTTGGAGCTTTGGTACCTCAAGAGACATTTTGTATATCAGTTTGGCTTGGATATTAATAGAAATTTGTAGCTATTTCTTTGGGATCCATGTGGTATGAGTTTTAGACATAGTTGCCTCTATTATATCAATTTGTTTGAATGTATTTTTAATTCATAAACCATCTCATGTCTATAATATACTATATTTCAAGTTTGAAAGGTAGAATCCATATTTATTTATGGTCTGTTTTGGGAAATTTAGTATAATGTGTTCATTCTTCTCAGTTTAGGGAAAATACATTCCAAATGATTTCTCTAGCTCCTCGCCAGTCTCTTCACCTCACCATAATCATATTTTAATGTTTAAACCTTCTACCTACCTTTCCCCTTGGAACCCCTGCAAATTTTGACCTAATTTCCTTGCCCTAACTGTTTAGCTCCTCCTGATTCAGCAAATCCTACAAAATCAAGATCAAAACCCTAAGCTACTATGCCTAGCATAAAATATTCTTTCCTCGATCATTTTGAATGTGTTCTATATGGAGAGAGCCCTTTCTTGGCCTAGTAAGGCTAGCTACTTGGCTAAGCGTGGTTTGAGGTTACCTCGGGATTGCCTCTCTCAGCTTGATGTTCAATCTGAGTGATAACAGCATCCAAGATTGGTTTGGTTTTGTGATCTTGGCACCAGTTTAGGTGAGATCACAGTATGATGAGGATGGAGGTGGTGGTGGTTTTACCTCTGGATTCCCTTGGTTGTTTTTATATTCATCTATCCCATGAGATCCCGCATTCATGCTTGGAATATGCCACAGGGGCGATTGGCTGAAAGAAATATTTGGTTCAACCCAATCTATGGTTGGGTGGTACGTGGAAGTCGCATACCTGGTTGGATTTTTCCTATGTTTAATAAGAGTTACGTTTATCTTGCTTTTGATGATTAATTTAATTGTTATTATGTGGCTTTAATGGTTGTTCTATCATTTTTATTTATCTGGTTATACGTTGGTTATAAGCATGGATATTGACAGATCTAGGTATGGCTCTTATCACATTTCATTAATGAATGTCCAGTTCATTAATGTATGACCTAATTGGTGTTATGACAGCTATTTTGAGAAGGAATTTCTCCTTCTTATTAAGGCTTAGATAATTTTTCATATCCTTATGTCCATATATGCATTCATTATTTGTAGGTTGCATGTTTACTAAGTGTTTTATAGAATGTCAGTCCCAGTTAGGAGAGTTCAGGTCAAGTCTTGGTTCAAGTTTTGGTTTATAATAATTTCTTCTATGTCATTTTTGGAAGTTTCACTGAGTTATGGGCAAAGGCTTGAGTCCTAGCCCTGAAAAAGTGGCTCATAATTTAGGGTCCTTGGCATAGAGCTGACTAGAAAATTCCACATTCATTGGAAGGCAGCTAGCATATGGGAGCAGCTGGAGGGCTATATTCACTTGCATGACTTGAAAATGGAGCAATTGAAGCTCTAGTTAAGTGAAAAAGAGAGTTATCTCAGCGGTTGGACACCTGGAGGGGTTGGTTTTCTCCTGGAGGCCCTATAGCATCTGAAGGAATTCAATAAGGTCTTAAGTTTTCAAGTCTATTTCCTTAAGGTCATATAGGAGGTTCAGTCTTATCATAGTGACCCTCAACTCATATTTACCCTTGGTAAACCGGTGAAAGTGGGTAAATGTGGGAAGAAACAGTCACAGAGAGAATCGCTCAAAGTTCTTCAACAATCCATGATTTAGTGTCGACACTCCAACAAGATTTCCCACATAGATAATTACTAAGGTAACACTCTTCTAACTAATTTCATCATTCAAAATGAACTTGTAGGATATTTGCAAGATATTATGGTTGATAAACAAGTAAATCAATCGACAATCATTTGAAGCATTTCCAAACACATTCCATTAATGATAATTATAAGAAGAACAATAATATTCTCATATCCATAACCATGGAAGAGGTAGAAATAATAGCAATGGAAATGCCACCTGGTAAATCCCCCACCTTCATTGCCCTCACCTTAATCATTCAATTTTTAGAATCCAATATTTTGTCTTGTTTTGGTTGTCCTCGCAAGATTATTACAGATAATGCTGCAGCATTTAAGTCAAAGAAGATGATTGAGTTTTGTCACAAGTTTAACATCAGATTGGGCATTCCACCACATATTATCCACAGGGTAATGGATTAGCTGAGTCCTCTAATAAATCTTTGGTGAATATCATTAAGAAAATGTTGGAGGAGAACAAGAAAAATTTTCATAGGAAGATTACCAATGCTTTGTGGGCATATCAAGTGAGCACCAAGAAGTCTATAGATATGTCACCTTTTGAATTGGTTTATGGTACAGATACAGTGTTTCCTACATCACTTGCAGTCCCGATTATGAGATTATTGCAGGAAGCAGATAGTGAGGAAGATGATATGCAACGTCGAATCAATCAAATGATTCATCTTCAGCAAACAAGGGAGGAAGTTTCTCAGACTACTTCTAAGCTTCAAGAAAGAATCAAGAAGATTTATGATCACAAGACTAAGGTAGATAAATTTCAGCTGGAGGATGTAGTGCTGAGATGGGATGAAAGAAATGAAGATAAAGGTAAGCACGAGAAGTTTTAAAATATTTGGAAGGGACCTTACAAGATCTTGGCTTATTGAGGACAGAATGCCTATTTGTTGAAAGAGATGAATGGAGAGGAATGTTTAGGAGGACCAGTCAATGGTAGGCTCTTGAAACATTATTATTTCTGATGCAACTTCTAAGAGAATGTTTCACTTTCATTGTAAATACCAGTTTATATTTTCTGCAAGGTTTGAGGCAGAAGGTCATCTAGGCTTGGGCCTGAAGTGAAGGCTATAAAGCTTGTTGATTTTCTGTTGTTTTCAGACTTTTGGAATTCAATTTTGAGTTAGTGTCAGAGTCAGTTTTTCAATCATTTTCCAATCTCTTTAAATGGTTTTTTAGTCATTTTAAGTAGTCTGTAGTCTTTTGGATTGTTTGACCGTATTTACCCAATGGTTAAGCACTTGGTCTACAGTGTTCTTGACACCTCCAAGGAGATTCCATCCCCAATAAGGCCAATGTTAGTGTCATTCTTTGCATACTTCCACCAGGGATCAAAACACATTTGTATGTGCATCTTAGGTGTCTCATACTGAATAGATTTTTCATCATTCCATTAGGTCATGACCTAAAATTGTTACGCTCATGGTTTTCCTTGTCAATAAACTCCACTCTCTCTGATATTCATATTTCTGACTCATTCCCATGTCCCTTCAGCATAATAACACTTATGGAAATTCTCGTTTCACTTGAAAGTATTTTAAGTCAAAATCTCATTCAAAATCAGGTCAAAAAGCAGTCCCATTAGGTCATTAGGGTTTTTCACTTCTCAAGGTCATTCCTTCATTTAGATGAGGTCAGCATATATATGAGAGGGATTGAAAAATATCATCATGATGGTTTCATTATAATTTAAAGGTTGTATTTTTAGTTTGAAGACTTTTTTATCAAAATTCCATTTCGATAAAAAAAGTCACCTATGTAATTTATTTCTATCTTTTCAAATGTAATTTCATGTTATTATATTTAATAAATGAAATCCCAAACCTGTCAAAGAATAATTATATCAAGCCTCAATGAGCAAAAGAAAAAGCTAGCTCCAGGTTGATCAAGCTTGCAATGCAAAAAGAGTCAAAGAGTATCAGTGATAAAGGAAAAACACTTCAAACATTAGAAAAGTGGGTATTTTAAATTTAAATCAAAATCCACTTGGCTATAAACCCTATCAAACATTTCAAATAATCCATTATTTCCTTTCAAAGTATCAGGAGTATTCAGCAAAGAAGAATTTTTTAGTTTTGTGAGCAATTGAGGCCAAATTTCTCGGCGATGTTCGTTCAGAAGGTTGGCGTTGTGTGTTTGAATCGGTGTTGCGCACCTTCCCAGTGGTGTTGTGCCCTTTCCAAGAGATCTTAGTTCAAATTGAAAAGGCACTTCATGCTCAGACAATGGCGATGCGCGCTCAAACAGTGGCGTTGCGTGCCTACACAGTCAAGTTTGCTGAGTATTTTGTTAATTCAAACCACTTCAAAAAACTTCCAAACTTTGCCTAATTCCTCCAAGGATGTTCTAAACAGTAAGTACACCCTCATTGCCTTTTTTCTAAGCTATTTTGTGACTCTTTAATGTTTTTAAGTGAAACCCTAATGAAACACTAATTTCAATTTATGATCATTGTTTATACACCTTGTTCACTTTCCTTACGCATATATCAGTTATAGGCAAGGTAAATTTCATTGAATTAGGGTTTTCATTTACCTAGTTTGACCATTCATTTCATTCCTCTCACTCATTCCCTTCACTTGTTCAAGATATCCATCTCATCCCCTTCCCCTTCATCTCATTCCATTTGTATCCTAGGGTTTCATAAGTGAGAGTTTAAAATGTCTAAAGAAGAAGATGGTGGTGTTGGTGAGGCACAAATGCCAATAATAAATGATGACAAAGGAGGGAACATTAACAGGTTTGAACCCATAACCACAAGGGAACTCATGGCCTCTCCTCTCACTGTGTCTTGTTTCAAGCATGTGGGTTGTTTTGAGTTTTGTGAGAGAGTGCATCAAATTCAAAATCACCTAGGGTTAACAAGATTTTTCATCACTAATTTACATGAAAAACAGGTCACTCTTGTTGGAGTCACATTTGATATGTCCACCAATTCCATTGCAACTGCTACAAGGATCCCTAGTGTGGGAGAGAGGTGGTTTAAACAAGAAAACCTTGATATGAGTTATTATGAACCATACCTTAAACCTAGGTATAATGATGACAATAAATCAATTTTCCTTTTCTCTCATCTCCTTGACCGATATGTTCCCATGATGAGGATAATCATGAAATACTTCACTTGTGAGGGGAGGTTTTCTCGACTCTACTCATACCATATCTGACTCCTCATGCATTTCACTAGAGTTAGAATGCTACACAAACTTTACTATATTTTTCGCAGCATTGACAAGATGGCTTACCTTGTGCAAAAGAGGGATTAAAATCATAAAATGCATATTCTATTTCATCATTCACTCATCAAAATGGTGGTCATGCATCAGCTTCAACAGAAAAACATTTCATGGGATGCATTCATTGCAAATGAGGTTTTCACTACCCCACCTATCCATCACGAGCAGGATATTCCTTCATCACCTCATCCTCATGTATCCACTTCCCCATCACATATTGTTGTCCATACATCACCACCCACTCACATACATTCACCTCATGTTGATCCTACCTCATCACCTTTATATAACCCTTCACCATCACATCATGATACCGGGGCATCAACCAGTGAAAGGAACATTGAGGCAGCTTGCACTAAAATGAATGATATTGAGCCATTTCCCATGACATATCAGAGAGGCCACAGGAATGTGTTTGCTTCACATGGTGTGAAAGGGGCCATGCCTTCTTCATCAGAAAAACAGGTAGACAAGGGTAAGGAAAAGGCTACAGAGCCTATCATTGTTGAGCAGGAGGACAAACATGAAACTGAGCAGGAGTTTCAGTTGATTGAGATTGATGAGGAGGATGAGGATAGAGCCACTAGTGCAGTGATCATAGGCAAGGATGTAAATTTTAGTGAGCTTCAAGCTAATCTTTATAGAGCACAGTACGTGATTGACTTTCTTGAGCTAGAAAATCAGCAGTTGAAGACTAAGCAAACCATCAGTGAAGTCAAGACAATCAGAGCTCAGAGAGAGGCAGGAAAGGACAAGACCTTGCTGGAGGAGATCTTGGGAAGATTTGATGATAGTGATGATGAGGAAGATCATATTCTGAGACAGAGACCGAGGACAATTTGGCTAAAGAAAGCTTTATCTCGACAAAGGCAGAAAGAGGTTGAATTGGCAAAGAAGCTTACTCCAAGTGAGCTGCTTGTCATAGAGATTAGCAGAGATAAAAAGTCTTTCCTTGAGAGATACAATTTTCATCTAAAGGGCCTGCTAGAGAAGGCAAAGAAAGACATTGAAATTCGGAGGAAGATGGTAAAACACTATGCCATGAGAAACAAGATTGTAAGGGCCAAGCTCAAACGAACCCATGCAAAGATTCGGGCTTTGACCGAGCCAAAGGAGAAGGATAAGTTGAATGTTCTTACTGAGGTGTCTCTCCTTGCCTCAAACCCTTGATCAATAAGAAAATTAACAATTTTGGCACAACTTGTGAAAATTTTTATTTTTGGACAGTTTAGCACATAGAAAATTTGTCAAACGCGTAGTTCCACTGGTGTTGTGCTCTTTTTTGGGGCATCCAATTGATGAATGGCCACCACCATCATGTTCAGATTGATGAGGACATAAAATCCAACAAGTTTCAGAATATTTGGAGGAGAACTGGTCCCTCAAAGAGGCAAAAAACCAGCAACAAATCATGTTTCTACCCTCTTATTGACTCTGGCGTTGTGTGTTTACGAGTCTTGGGAGAATAGGTTTTTGACAAGGCAGGTGGACACCATTTTGGAAACTGAAGGAATATTTGGAAACTAGACTCAGAGAGCTTTCCAATGATCTATCATGGAGATGATTTTGACAACAAGAAAGCCTCAAAATTTTGGCTGCAAGACAGGCCATTTTTTCTGTCATGGCACTGTGCGTTTACCAAGGAATTGGAAATTTTCATTGTTTTCAGCATTTTTGACTTTTTGACTTTTTTATTTGGAAAATGGGAAAATTTCTTATTTAAATGGTCATGATGGATGTAAATATCATGTTTTCACTTTTATCTAGGGTAGATGCATCAGATAAGTCTTCTAAGAGGTCAAATGAATCAGTTTCCTCTCTTTTAGAGGCAAATTGTTGGGTTTCCCTAGTCTTCAATTTTCTGTTTGGGAGTAGGTTAAACAGCTCCTCCTTTCATGGATTTGACTCCCTGAGGCTAGGGAGAGTGATTTTGAGGTCTATTTGATGTATTTAATGGTTGGAGTCACTTGGAGCTTTGGTACCTCAAGAGACATTTTGTATATCAGTTTGGCTTGGATATTAACAGAAATTTGCAGCTATTTCTTTGGGATCCAAGTGGTATGAGTTTTAGACATAGTTTCCTCTCTGTTATCAATTTTTCTGAATGTATTGTTAATTCATAAACTATTTCATGTCTATAATATACCAGATTTCAATTTTGAAGGGCAGAATCCATATTTATTTATGCTCTGTTTTGAGAAATTTAGTATAATGTGTTCATTCTCCTTAGTTTAGGGAAAATACATTCCAAATGCTTTCCCTAGATCCTCACTAGTCTCTTCACCTCACCATAATCATCTTTTAATGTTTAAACCTTCTACTTACCTTGCCCCTTGGAACCCTTGCAAATTTTGACCTAATTTCCTTGCCCTAGCTATTTGGCTCCTCCTGATCCAGCAAACCCTACAAAATCAAGATCAAAACCCTGACCTACTATGCCTAGCCTAAAATATTCTTTCCTCAGTCATTTTGACTGTGTTCTATGCGGAGAGAGCCCTCTCCTGGCCTAGTGGGGCTAGCTACTTGGCTAAGCGTGGTTTGAGGTTACCTCTGGATTGCCTCTCTTAGCCTGAGGTTCAATCTGAGTGATAAAATTTTGGTGACTCCACTGGGGAAGAAAAATTAAAATCATATCAACCCCAGTAATAAATTTTCATTGAAATTCTTAACTTGTGGATGATAAGTTTAGAATTTATTCAAAGGCTAAATTTAAAATTTTGTAAAGTGCATATTTGGTGTTGAAATTGGACATACTGGCTTCCCAAGGATATACCAGATCCAACCCTGGTCAAAATCCTCCTACTATTTTTAGTGATCTTCAGAACATTGGAAGAAAATCTAAAGTTGTTTTTGAGACTTCTAGTTCAGTTGGAAATCAATCAAAAAGAAGTTTCATCCCCAGATCTCCATTCATTTCCAGAAAGGTTAGAAAACCTGCAAGATATTGAATTTGATATAAATTTTGAGAAAAGTTTATTTCGGAGAAAATCCTTGAGTTGGAAGTTGTTGATTCCTCCATTTCCTTCCACAGTCCTGTTGAAGATCAGTTTTCACACTCTCAATTAGGGTTTCAATCAAGGTCTCAATCAGGGACGCAATTTTTACAATCTCTTAAATATTTGCAAAACTACTCTTCGCATGTAAGTACTTGGCTGGCAAGCAGACCTCAGATCTCAGCTTCTTCTTCCATCACTTCATCTACTATTACTCAGAATATCCCTCTTCCCCCCCTTTCTTCCTCATCTGTTGTTCACACTATTCAATCAGGATCAAGTCTTCCTTTCATAACATCAGGCATTGAAATCCATGTTGTTAATCATGTTGTCAATCCTCCACCTCCACCTCCAGTCATGGTTGCAAGATATGCCCCCCTTGTGCTCCCTCAAAATCCAGGTCAAATTCCCACTGATTACCAAACCAAAATCCCTTTGTTTAATGATACTCAGTCTATAACAGCTCAAAAACATGTAGATAAGATGAATGACTTTTTTGATCTGCATGAAGTTGATATAGAGGATGTGAAGATGAGTTTGTTTTCACAAAGCCTGGGAGGGGAAGTAATAAAATGGTTCAGAGCTCTATCGGTGGCCATTATTGATACCTTATCAGTTTTGCATCATTAGTTTATAGGAAGGTAGGAAGTAAAGAAGAATCCCCTTCAAATCCTTTCCGAATATGAGAATATCAAAAGGACTGTTGGTGAGTCTATTCAAGATTATTGTGTGAGATTTAATGCAGTGTACAATGTTCTTCCTACACATATGAAACCACCGGGAGGTATGTTTTTGGTCAAATTCCCAGATGGATTTGATGCTGATATGGAATATCAGTTGTGTGAACGTGATCCTACAACTTTAGTGGAAATGCAGAAGAATGCAGTAAGTGTGGAATCTAATTTTCTAGCCAAGAGAGAAAGGATGAGAAAAGAAAAGAGGGTTCCTATCAAAGAGGAGACCTCTACTTCCGAGGAAAAAATGGATTCATTACGCGGAATGGTATAAAGAATGGTTGACTGACTATCTATCTCAGATAGACCTGAAACACAGATCCAGAATCCAAATTTCAGGCAGCAGCAGCCTCAGTTTAGAATCAAGCAAAGAGAGCAGAAAGCACCTGACCAAACACAACAACAACAACAACAATAGAAGATTCAGACCTCGTTGCAGCAGAACTATGTCCAAGGAGTGGAAGAAGAGGAAGATGAAGATCTGGTGGTTGAAACAAATCATTTCTTTACAGTAGATGGTTTGCCCATGTTCCTAACTAAAGATGAGGAGTATACTGAAAATTTGGATTCTCCAAAAGATGAAGACTATATCTTGGCAAATGATGATGATTTGGAAATAGAAACAGATGATTACCAGCATGGATATATGAATTCTTTGAGTTCACATCAGAAACAATATTCTCTAAGGAGCAGAGATGTACCTATCAATCCTATTCAGAAAAGGAAAGAGAATTCAAAGAATGATCTTCCTAATAATCATAGAAAGGGTAAAGAACATGAAGATCATAATAGTAACATCAACCAGCCATCAACAAGCTCGGCTACTAAAGAGAAAGATACTCAGAAAAAGGAGATTGTGACAAGGGATCAAAAAGATAGAAGAGATACTATTGTCAGAGAGGTAGATAAAGTCACAAAATTTAATTTATAAAATGAAATAGCTAAATTGAAAGTCTATATTCCTTTGACAGAGTTAGTAAATAATAGTCATTACAGAGATCAAGTGTCTAAAATGTTTCTAGTTGATCCTTTGTCCGATATGGTTAATGTTGAATATGACCACACTGAACTCATTTTCGATCCAGCTATAGATGGTAAATTAGGAGAGAGTGAAGTTCCCCCCTTTTATTTAAGCCTTAGACTACATGAGTACATACTTCACAATGCTATGCTAGATTCTAGGGCCTCTCATAATTTGATGCCTAAGGCTATTATGTAAAATATGGGCATGGATATCACCCGACCTTATCATGATTTGTATTCATTTGATTCTGGTATAGTTCGTTGCATTGGTCTCATTAAAGATTTAGTGGTTTCTTTGGATCAAATCCCTGCCAAGAATGTTTTCATGGATGTGGTGGTGGCTGATATACCACCTCGTTTCAGCATGCTACTGTCCAGATCATGGGGAACCAAACTCAAAGGTACTTTACAACTGGAATTTTCCTATTCTACTATTCTTGTTTTCGGGCAATTGCAGAAATTGTACCAAGAAAAGAAAATGAAATATACGATAACTAGTAAGGAGAAGCCTCTCAATCATCCAATACAGGTTGTACATACAGATTTGGAATATTTTATATTGTACAATGATGGTGATTTAAATAATGTAAATAATCAATTAGTAATAGCAGAAGATGTTTCAGGAGTTTCAGAAAGTTTTAGAGAAAATCTGGATAAAGAGAAAGAAATGGTGCCTTCTTCAATAGTACCTTCCTCCGATCATCCTCCTAAAAATAGAAAATTAGTACAAAACAACAAAATGAGGTGACTAGTTCAAGTAAAACAGATTCAAAAGTTGAGTTTCAGCATCTAGAAGATGAAGAGGGCTTATGGAGCATGGATTTCGATGGTGCTTTGGGTAAGGAAGGTGCAAGTATTGGTATTTGGATCCGAAGTCTTGTTTGTAAATATGGTGGAATACCAAGCAATGTTAGAGAATGCTCTTATAAATTGGCTTTTGACTATTCTAATAATGAAGCGGAATATGAAGCATTGATCACAGGCCTCAAGATTTTGAAGAAAATTGGTGCGAAAAGAATTTATGTTTATGGTATTTAGATCTTGTCATAAAGAAAGTGAAAGGAAAATATCAAGCAAAGCATTGACGGATGAGAGCTTATAGAAATGCAGTCTTGGATGTCTTAAAAAAATTTCCTGAGTATACATTAACAGCAGTGCCAAGAACTTAGAACATCATTGCAGATTATCTTGCTATGGTGGCAAGTAATCTCAAAAATCTGATGAACTACAGTAAAAATTTTGAAATTCATGTCAAAAATAGACCTAGTGTTCCAGATAATCTAAGATACTAGAAATTTTTTTGGGATGACAAAGAAATTAATAGTTTCTTACAAAATGAAGGAAAATTCAAAGATGCTTTTATTGATGATATATGTGATGTTGATGATCAAGACATAGAAGCCAATTAAATGAATGTTTTGCAGTTGAAAGATAATGTTATTCCTAGAGGTCTGATACCTTTAGAAGATTTGTTTGATCAGGATGATGTGGCCAGGAAACCAACATTGACTCCTACAAAAAAAGGTGTGGAAGATGTGAACATTGGAACAGCAGACAAGCCCAAGATGGTTAATTTTTCTAAGACATTGTCTCCCGAGGTGAAATATAAGTGCATTAAATTATTGTCTGAATTTTCTGATATTTTTTCATATGATTATACAGATTTGAAAGTTTATGATAAGAATATTATTTAGCACACTATTACCATCAAGCCGGATCAAAAACCTTTTAGGCAGAAATTAAGAAGGATAAACCCAAGATTGTTGCCATCCATCGAGAAAGAGGTAAATCGATTGTACAAATCAAGTATCATTGTGCCAATTAGATTTTCTAATTGGATTTCAAATTTGATGCCGGTAAGGAAAAATATCGGAGAGATAAGGTTATGCATAGATTTCTAGAATTTGAATAAAGTATATTTAAAAGATAATTACCCCCTTCCTAAGATGGGCCATGTCCTACAAAGGGTAGTTGGAGCATCAAGGATGTCACTGCTTGACGGTTATTCAGGTTATAATCATATTTTGGTACATGAAGAAGACCAAGGTAAGACTGCTTTCACAACACCTTGGGGACCCTTTCAGTATGTTAAAATTCCATTCGGACTCAAGAATGTAGGGGCTACTTTTCAGCGAGTGATGGATACAGCCTTTTCTAATGAGAAGGATGTTTTCTTAGTAGTGTATCTAGATGATTTGACAATTTTTTTTGGTTCTGATGATCAGAATTTGTATCATTTGAGGATTATTTTTCAGAAATGCAGGAAGTTCAGGATTTCTTTAAATCCGAAGAAGAGTCACAGTCCGAAGAAGAGTCACAGAAGGAAAACTGCTTGGTCACATAATTTTCAAAGATGGCATTCGCATTGATCCTTCCAGAGTTGAAGCCATTCAGAAGATAGACTTTCTGCGGAACAAAAAAGAGATACAGGCTTTCAATGGTAAGATGAAATTTTTACGCAAATTTGTTCCTAATTTAGTTGAGCATTTGGGAGAAATGACTAATATGTTGAAGAAGGAAAACAGTGTAAAATGGACCACTGATGTTATGAATTCTTTCAACCTGGTAAAGCTTGCTTTAAGCATAGCCCCTGTTTTGGTTAGTCTAGATTATACTAATAATTTCATAATATTTTCATTTGCATTCGAGCATACTTTGGCTGCAGTTTTGATGCAAAAGAGAGATCAGGTTGAACAGCCTATTGCTTTCATTATTTGAGCCATTAGAGATGTTGCTCTTCACTATAACATTATTGAGAAACAAGCCTTAGCCCTAATCAAAGCCTTGAAAGATTTCCAGATCTATATTCTACATTCACATACTATAGCCTATGTTCCAAATGCAATGGTAAAAGAGATTCTCATGCAAATTGATCCTGAAGGCCGAAGAGTTAGGTGGATAGCAGCTATGCTAGAGTATGATCTCGAGATTAGGCCTACCAAACTGGTCAAGGGGCAAGGGTTAGCCAAGTTGATGGTTGAATCCAACTTGCATGCTCTAGACATAAACCTTATTGCAGCAATGTCAGAGGATGATGACGATGGCGCTCTAATGAAATGTTTCTTACTTCACCATGGTATTCTAACATAGTATATGTTCTTCAGCACTTATGTCCTCCTCCTGAAATTTCAAAAAGTCAGGGTAGGTCTTTGAAATTGAAATCTGATAAATATTGCG
Source organism: Pinus albicaulis (assembly GCA_034641835.2). Lineage (NCBI taxonomy): Eukaryota > Viridiplantae > Streptophyta > Pinopsida > Pinales > Pinaceae > Pinus > Pinus albicaulis. The sequence goes on from CM076576.1 coordinate 880,854,529, forward strand.
TTCTAGGAAGTGCCCTTTATTAGAAAGATCTGAGAGGTGTTCTTTTGAATTGTCTAGTTGAAGATGAAGCTAAACAGGTAATGGATGAATTTCATAGGGGAGATTGTGGAGATAATTTGTTTTGGAAAACAACAACTAACAAAGTGTTGAGAACATGGTATTATTGGCCAAATTTATTTTCTAATTTGTACAAAACAGTCACAAATTGTCATGAATGTCAGGTTTTTCAAGGAAAAAGCAAGCTCCTTCCTCTTCCGCTGAAGCCTATTGTAGTAAATGCTCCTTTTCAACAGTGGGGAATTGATTTTATTGGGGAAATTTATCCCACATCATCGGCACAGCACAGATGGATCCTAACAACCACCGACTACTTCACTAATTGGATCGAGGCTATTCCTACAAGGCAAGATACGGACACAGTAATCATTCAATTTTTAGAATCCAATATTTTGTCTCATTTTGGTTGTCCTCACAAGATTATTACATATAATGTTGCAGCATTTAATTTAAAGAATATGATTGAGTTTTGTCACAAGTATAATATCAGATTGGGCCATTCCACCACATATTATCCACAGGGCAATGGATTAGTTGAGTCCTCTAATAAATCTTTGGTGAATATCATTAAGAAAATGTTGGAGGAGAACAAGAAAAATTTGCATAGGAGATTACCAATGCTTTGTGGGCAGACCGAGTGAGCACCAAGAAGTCTATAGGTACGTCACCTTTTGAATTGGTTTATGGTACAGATACAAGGTTTCCTACATCACTTGCAGTCTCAATTATGAGATTATTGTAGGAAGCAGATAGTGAGGAAGATGATATGCAACGTCAAATCAATCAAATGATTCATCTTCAGAAAACAAGGGAGGAAGTTTCTCAGACTACTTATAAGCTTCAAGAAAGAATCAAGAAGATTTATGATCGCAAGACTAAGGCAGATAAATTCCAGCTGGAGGATGTAGTGCTGAGATGGGATGCAAGACATGAAGATAAAGGTAAGCACGGGAAGTTTGAAAATCTTTGGAAGGGACCCTACAAGATCTTGGCTTATCGAGGACAGAATGCCTATTTGCTAAAAGAGATGAATGGAGAGGAATGTTCAGGAGGACCAGTCAATGGTAGGCTCCTGAAACATTATTATTTCTGATGCAACTTTTGAGAGAATGTTTCACTTTCATTTTAAATACCAGTTTATATTTTCTACAAGGTTTGAGGCAGAAGGTCATCTAGGCTTGGGCCTGAAGTGAAGGCTCTAAAGCTTGTTGATTTTCTGTTGTTTTAAGACTTTTGGAAATCAGTTTTGAGTTAGTGTTAGAGTCAGTTTTTCAGTCATTTTCCAGTCTCTTTAAATGGTTTTTTAGTCATTTTAAGTAATCTGCATTCTTTTGGATTGTTTGACCGTATTTACCCAATGGTTAAGCACTTGGTCTACGGCGTTCTTGACACCGCCAAGGAGATTCCATCCCCAATAAGGCCAGTGTTAGTGTCAGTATTTGGATACTTCCACCAGGGATCAAAACACATTTGCATCTACATCTTAGGTGTCTCATACTGAATAAATTTTTCATCATTTCATTAGGTCATGACTTAAAATTGTTCCGCTGGTGGTTTTCCTTGTCAATAAACTCCACTCCCTCCAAGATTCATAGTTCTGACTCATTCCCATGTCCCCTTGAGCATAATAACACTTATGGAAAAGCTCATTTCACTTGAAAGTATTTTAATTCAAAATCTCATTCAAAATCAGGTCAAAAAGCAGTCCCATTAGGTCATTAGGTTTTTGCACTTATTAAGGTCATTCCTTCATTTAGATGAGGTTATCATATATATGAGAGGGATTGAAAAATATCATCACGATGGTTTCATTATACTTTAAAGGTTGTATTTTTAGTTTGAAGAATTTTTTTTATCAAAATGCCATTTTGATCAAAAAAAGTCACTTATGTAATTTATTTCTATATTTTCAAATGTAATTTCATGTTATTATATGTAATGAATGAAAGCCCAAAGCTTTCAAAGCATAATTATGTCAAGCCTCAGTGAGCAAAAGAAAAATCCAACTCCAGGTTGATCAAGCCTGCAATGCAAAAAGAGTCAAATAGTATCAGTGATAAAGAAAAAAGACTTCAAACATTAGAAAAGTGGGTATTTCAAAGTTAAATAAAAATCCACTTGGCTATAAATGTTATCAAACATTTCAAATAATCCATTGTTGCCTTTCAAAGTATCAGGAGTATTCAACAAAGAATAATTTTTGAGTTTTGTGAGCAATTGAGCCCAAATTTCTTGGCGCTATGCGTTCAGAAGGTTGGCGTTGTGCGTTTGAATTGGCACTGCGCACCTGCCCAGTGGTGCTGCACCCTTGCCAGCAGATCTTAGTGAAAATTGCAAAGGTGCTACGCACTCAGACAATGACGCTGCGCATTTGGATAAGCGTTGCGCGCCTACACAGTCAAGTTTGTTGAGTGTTATGTCAATTCAAACCACTTCAAACAACTTCCAAAATTTACCTAATTCCTCCAAGGATGTTCTAAACAGTAATTACACCCTCATTGCCTTCTTTCTAAGCTATTCAGTGACCCTTTAATGTTTTGAATTGAAACCCTAATTTCAATTGATGATCATTGTTTATACACCTTGTTCACTTTCCTTAAGCATGTATCAGTAATAGGCAGGATAAATTTCATCAAATTAGGGTTTTCATTGACCTAGTTTGACCATTCATTTCATTCCTCTCACTCATTCCCTTCACCTGTTCAAGTTAGCCATCTCATCCTCTTCCCCTTCATCTCATTCCATTTGTATCCTAGGGTTTCATAAGTCAGAGTTTAAAATTTCTAAAGAAGAAGATAGTGGTGTTAGTGAGGCACAAATTCCAAGAAGTAATTATCACAAAGGAAGGAACATTAACAAGTTTCAACCCATAACCACAAGGCAACTCATGGTCTCTCCTCTCACCGTGTCTTGTTTCAAGCATGTGGGTTGTTTTGAGTTTTGTGAGAGAGTGTAGCAAATTAAAAATCACCCGGGGTTAACAAGATTGTTCATCACTAATTTACATGAAAAACAGGTCTCTCTTGCTGGGTTCACCTTTGATATGTCCACCAATGCCATTGCAGCTGCTACAGGGATCCCTAGTGTGGGATAGAGGTGGTTTAAACAAGAAAACCTTGAAATGATTTATTATGAACCATACCTTAAACCTAGGTATAAGGATGAAAAGAAATCAATTTTCCCTTTCTCTCATCTCCTTGACCGGTATGTTCCCATGATGAGGATAATCATGAAATACTTCACTTGTGATGGGAGGTTTTCTCGACTCTACTCATACCATATCCAACTCCTCATGCATTTCACTAGAGTTAGAATGCTACACATCCCTTACTATCTTTTTTGCAGCATTGACAAGATGGCTTACATTGTGCAAAAGAGGGATTTCAATCATCAAATGCAGATTCTATTTCATCATTCACTCATCAAAATGGTGGTCATGCATCAGCTTCAATAGAAAAAAAAATCATGGGATGCATTCATTGCAAATGAGGTTTTCACTACCCCACCTACCCATCATGAGCAGGATATTCCTTCATCATCTCATCCTCCCGTATCCACTTCTCCATCACATCCCATTGTTCATACATCACCACCCACTCATATCCATTCATCTCATGTTGATCCTACCTCATCACCTTTCTATAACCCTTCACCATTACATCATGATACCGAGGCATCAAGTAGTGAAAGGGACATTGAGGCAGCCTCCCCTAAAATGACTGATATTGCGCCATATCCCATGACATATCAGAGAGGCCACAGGCATGTGTTTGCTTCACATGGTGTGAAAGGGGCCATGTCTTCTTCATCAGCAAAACAGGTATAAAAGGGTAAGGAAAAGGCTACAAAGCCTATCATTGTTGAGCAGTAGGAAAAACATGAAACTGAGTAGGAGTTTCAGTTGATTGAGATAGATGAGGAGGATGAGGATAGATCCACTAGCGTAGTGATTAGAGGCAAGGAGGAAAATATTAGTGATATTCCAGCTACTCTTGTTAGAGCACGGTACGTGATTGACTTTCTTCAGCTAGAAAATCAATAGCTGAAGATTAAGAAAACCATTAGTGAAGTCAAGAAAATCAGAGCTCAGAGAGAGGCAGGAAAGGCCATGGCCTTGCTGGAGGAGACCTTGGGAATATTTGATGATAGTGATGATGAGGAAGATCAACTTCCAAGACAGATACCGAGGACAATTGGGCTAAAAAAGGCTTGATCTTGGGAAAGGAAGAAAGAGGCTAAATTGGCAGAGCAGCTTACTCCAAGTGACCTGCTTGCCATAGAGATTAGAAGAGACAGAGAGCCTTGGCTTGAGAGATCCAGTTTTCATCTCGAGGGCCTTCTAAAGAAGGCAAAGAAATACATTGACATTCAGAGGAAGATGGCAAAACACTACGCCATGAGAAAGAAGATTGCAAGGGCCAAGTTCAAACGAGCCCATGCAAAGATTCAGGCTTTGACCGAGCCAAAGGAGTAGGAGAAGTTGAACATTATTATTAAGGTGTCTCCCCTTACCTCAAACCCTTGATCAGAAATAAAATTCACAATTTTGGCACACCTTGTGAAAATTTTGATTTTTGGACAGTTTAGCACACAGAAAATTTGCTCAACGGGCAATGCCAGTGGCACTGCACTCTTTTTTGGGGCATCCAATTGACGAATTTCCACCACCATCATGTTTTGAGTGATGAGGACATCAACTCCAGCAAGTTTCAGAATATTTGGAGGAGAACTGGTGCCTCAAAGAGGAAAAAAACCACCAAAAAATCATGTTTCTGCCCTCTTTTTGACCCTGGCGCTGGGAGAACAAGTTTTTTATAGGGAAGTTGGACACCATTTTGGAAACTGGAGGCATATTTGGAAAATATACTCAGAGAGGTTTCTAATTAGCTATCATGGAGATGATTTGGACACCGAGAAGGCCTTCAAAAGTTGGCTTCAAGACAGGCCATTTTTTTGTCATGGCGTTGCGCGTTTACCAAGGAATTGGCAATTTTCACTGTTTTCAGCATTTTTGACTTTTTGACTTTTGATTGGGAAAATTACTGATGTAAATGGTCAATATGGATGTAAATATCATTTTTTAACTTTTATCTATGGTTTATGCATCATATAAGTCTTCTAGGAGGTCAAATGAATCAATTTCCTCTCTTTTAGAGGCAAATTGTTGGGTTTTCCTAGTCTTCAGTTTTCTGTTTGAGAGTAGGTGAAACAGCTCCTCCTCTCATGGATTCGACTCCCTAAGGCTAGGGAGAGTGATTTTTAGGTCTATTTGATGTATTTTCTTAGTAATTGTAATGTTTGGACTCACTTGGAGCTTTGGTACCTCAATAGACATTTTGTATATCAGTTTGGCTTGGATATTAATAGAAATTTGCAGCTATTTCTTTGGGATCCATGTGGTATGAGTTTTAGACATAGTTTCCTCTTTTTTATCAATTTTTTTGAATGTATTGTTAATTCATAAACCATTTCATGTCTATAATATACTATATTTCAAGTTTGAAAGGCAGAATCCATATTTATTTATGCTATGTTTTGGGAAATTTAGTATAATGTGTTCATTCTCCTCAGTTTAGGGAAAATACATTCCAAATTCTTTCCCTAGATCCTCACCAGTCTCATCACCTCACCATAATCATATTTTAAATTTTAAACCTTCTACCTACCTTACCCCTTGGAACCCTTGCAAATTTTGACCTAATTTTCTTTCCCTAGTTGTTTGGCTCCTCCTGATCCAGCAAACCCTACAAAATCAAGATCAAAACCCTAAACTATTATGCCTATCCTAAAATCTTCTTTCCTCGGTCATTTTGACTTTTTTTCTACACAGAGATATCCCTCTCCTAGCCTAGTAAGGCTAGCTACTTGGCTAAGCGTGGTTTGAGGTTACCTCAGGATTGCCTCTCTCAGCTTGAGGTTCAACCTGAGTGATAACAACATCCAAGATCAGTTTGGTTTTGTGATCTTGGCACCAGTTTAGGTGAGATCACAGTATGGTGAGGGTGGTGGTGGTGGTTTAACCTCTGGATTCCCTTGGTTTTTTTTCTATTGGTTTATCCCATGATATCCCACATTCATGTTTGGAATATGCCACATGTTACACCATTTTTTGGTCATCAAACCTATTATCATTAGATGGACCCAAGTACACCATGTAAGACCAATTTGATCCTACACCTTTCTGCTCTTCTTTCGACATTGTAATCAGTTGATCTTTCACCTCCCTTCCCTTTTCGGTCTCTTTTTCCTTTGTGACGTGTTTGTGTCATCACCATTGCGCCACCAAGGTGTTTATCCCGGAGACTTCTTGGCCTTCATCCTCAGTTTCCGGTATGAATACTTACTCCTCTGCGTAGGATTCGAGTTATTCCTCCACCGAGTCTACACACCGACTCTTCTTCTGGTCCTTTGGGTTCTCCTTCTCATCCCACCTTCGGTTCTCCCCCTGACACCTTCACCATGTCTGGTGCAGGACCTTATGCTGGTGGCAACCCCAACCCTAAGGCTGGTAATACCACTAGTGGGACTGCTACGGACGCTACCTCGGCTACGCCCTTGCTCCCCTTCATGGCAGGCCTCAGCCTCCCAAATTTTTACCAGTTGATAAATGACCCTGTACACCATGACTCTAGTTGACCTGCTATGCCGACAAAGCTCCCTTCCGACATCCCAAAGTTTGAAGGCCTTGCTGGAGAATATCCTTCAAAGCATGTTCAATCTTTCCACATGTGGTGTTCATCTAACTCCATTACCGATGACTCTATCCATATTTGGTTTTTCCAATGAACGCTTACAAGTGAAGCTTATAAATGGTATGTTGATCAGGCCACTTCCTCTCATACCACCTTTGTGACTCTTGCCCAGGATTTTTTATCTTACTTCCAGCTTCCCCTTCGTTTTGACACTGGTATCGAATTTTTGACTTCTTTCTATCAATCACTTGCGACTCGCCTATCCGATCATGTCCAGGAAAGGCGGAGAAGAAAGAGCCTATGTCAATCCCCTACCTTCAAATACTATGTCTACATGGACTGGTTCCTTAGGTCTCTCTTGCCTCCTATCGGGAAAGATATCGCATCGCATTTTCCTCAAACTAAAGAAGCTGCCCTCCAAATGGCATTAAAATATGACCTGATCTATGCTCAGACGGGTTATGTTTATACCGTTCTACCTGATCTTCCTAGACCTGGTGGTGCCAATGCAACGAGGGCACCTCATGCCACCGACTGTATCGTTGGAGCTCTCTCTCACCCATACGCTCAACCTCCCATGGGTTATGGTTTTCCTTGGGGGGGGGGGGCAGCACCTCCTGCACTTTTCCCCCTCCCGGTAGCACGTATCCAGGATACGGCATGCCTCCTCTTTTTCCCCAACCTCCTATTTACCACACTATTACCCAACCCCCTTATTATCTGTATCTTCAGCTTGATGCTCCAGCTCCTCCAGCATTAGCACCTCCGCCTCCCTTGCCTTTTCAACCCCCGCAACAGCAACCACTGCCCCCTCAGGAGCAGGTGGATGCACAGCAGGGATTTGTGGCTACCCAACCACCTGAAGGTCAGGTGGCCACTCAACCACTTCCATCTGGTTCCCCCAATTACCAGATTCTCATGATGTCCTCTGATCAGCCTTCTGAACCTTCGTCTCCTGGCTCTTCACCTTCAGCTGGTACTTGTGAGCCCCTTTATCCTCCTGGAACGGTTCCTCCAGACCTTAACCATCTTGGAACCGTCTCACCTGGTCAGATACCGTTCCTAGATCCCCCACCAGGAGTATACACAATACCTATTATGGTTACCCTCTCTCTTCCTAACCTGACCCTTGGGATTCCGGTCTGGTACCTCGATCCTCCAGCTGCTACCCCGCCTAGTCAACCCAAACCTTATCTTTCTTTGACCCTGGTTCAACCAGTCCCTATGACTTCTCCCTCTATAATAGTGCCTAAGTCACCTCAACAGGAACCACCTCCCGTTGCGACTGCTTCGGGTAAAAAGGGCAAAGCTCACAAGGGGGCATCAAAGGACAAGGCTGCCCCAAAAAACCCTGCCCCTTCTCGGCCTCCAAAGCATACCATCCAGTGTGCTTTGTGTGATGTTGTCGGCCATGCCACCCATACTTATGCGGATTTGCCTCACCTTAAGTCCATGTTCAATGAGACGTTTCTGGAATCTGATATCCTAGAGGTGTATGTCACTATACCCGATTCAATCCCGAAACTAAAACCATTGCGCACAAATCACCCTTGTGCTTTGTGTGATTTCCATGGCCACTACACTCACCTCTATCCTCACCTCGAAGAGTATCATTTCTCTTTAAAATCCTTACGCCAATTTGAGGCCAATCGCAACGAGTCCATCGCTCCCTTATTTGCGCGTTTTGGTTCGGCAAAACCAGAGTACACAAATACTTCCATAGACATTCCTCATCCTAATGTCGAGATGACGGAGCCTTCGTCCACCATTTTCTACCTATCATCATCCATGAGACCCTTGGTGGAAGCCCCCTTGGAGACTCCCCCTGATGTTTCGCCTAAACTCCCTTCAGCGATCACCCTGGGCTCAACATCGGTAGATCCTTTATTTGCTTACTCTTCTGTCACCAATTGTGATGATGCGCATGTGAACCCCTCTTCTCATGATGATGAGTCAGGTAGCTTCGCCGCATCAGGTGGTATTTCTTCCACCAGTCACCCCATCTTCTATTACGATGATGACATTATGGAAGTATTCACCACCCCTGACTTTATCTATCTTCCCTTACATCAAACCCATGCATTTGAACCACATACACCTTGTGGCCATTACAATGACACCCAATGTTTGGGTAAGGGGGCACCCATATTTGAGAGACCAAGAAAATAAATTATCCACAACTCTCCTAGTGTATCTGGTCGTGTCGACTCTAGTACCATTATTCTTCCACATTTAGAATAACCTCTAGAGCCCCATATCACTTCAGATCACGCTAGGGATGATACCCCTCATCATTCCTTCACATTGCATAAACAACCCAGTCCTTTCGACATTGTTGTTGACCAACCTATGAGTTTTCTGGGAGAGTACCAGTTCATTATCTCCAAATCATCTCTTTGTGATAATGCCAACCTAGAAATGTAAAGTGTCCATTTGATTCACATATGCGGTACCAAAAGAGATTGGTTATCCTCCATTCCCTTTCTCAAACACCATAGCCATAACGATAACAAATGGAGCACCACATCATTAAAATGTGTTTAGATTCCCCTTTTCCTAAATACATTTTGGCATGACCACAACATGCTCGGGGGCACCTATGCCCCTCAACCATAAAAATCCTAGATCTCCATCGAAAACAGTACTGAAACCCCCTTTCTCTGACAGGTCGCACTTTTCAGGTCATTTCCTGGGATAGGTCGCAGTTTTTTGCCCAGTACCTGCTATCCAAGACACAGAACAGACCCCAAAAAGTGTGACCTGACCTGTCCATGAGCTCTGGGTACATAAACTAAACTTTCAACCCACTGAAATGAAAGAGTAGGATTAGGCATCTTACCTACAACTGACGGATCTCAAATTCCAATGGTCGATTTTTCTGCTACGATCGCCACAAGATTTAGGGCCTTCTATCCTCACTACATTCACCACAACTCCACCTACAAATGAGTGATTTTGGAAGGAAAATTCCTTATTAAAAGAAAACCCCTAATTTTTCTTTCGCCTGATGTGACTAAACCATAGCTCAGTTTGACAAACCGTCTATACCATTGGAAAAATCTCACCAAATCCTCAAATGGGTATCTGTTAGTTTTTAGTGATTTGATACTCCACCAGGAAACATTTTTTCCATGAAGTGTCACTTCACCCCTCTTCAAAATCGAATTTCTTCACTTGTAACACTCGTACTAGGGGCACCACTTTGCCTCCATACTGGTCCACGCTCGTGTCGTCTTTCGTCATGAGTTACCATCTTGTACTCATATTTGTATGGCCCCCATTAGACCTTTTCTGTGTGGCAGCACCATCGAGTCACACTTGTTTAGAGCATCTAAGTTGAGTCATCATTGCATTCATGGAGTCTATCTCGAGTCCCTTTGCATCCCACTATAGTCCTCCATCCTTCATTTTTTGGTCACTCTCTCGTGTCGCACACTATGGCCTTCAGTCCCACTATCCCCTATCCCTCATGATATTGTGTCAGTCGCTGCCAAGTCATCCATGCCATTTATGCTCTAACAAGGGAATTCGATCATCGCTACTCAATCCCCCCCATTGCATCATCATCATTGGTGTCATTCTGTCAGTCACTCTACTATTTTCTCTCGTGCCTTAGTTGAGGATCCCTTATTGCCTCACCTATGGCGGACCTCCTTCTGTCGACATCAGCTCATTCATTCCAGAAGATAGGTCTAGAGGGCGGTGTACCTTGGTTCCAGCTTCCACTCTTGTTCAGTGCCTCAGATCAGGAAAAGGGACTCCTCATTTCCCTTTGACTTAATTGTTTCTCGGCTCCAGCTCCTTTCAGCATGATCGAGATCCATATACTCGATGGTCCAATGATGTAGCAACTGACATCGGTGATTCCCGGGTGTGTGTGAGATGTCTCAGCCCTCATGAGGGGGTGGCCCTATAGGTAGCCCCCCACACACTTGAATGACCTCTTCATTACAGCCTTCGATGCAGCTCCATACATTTGATGATGTCGGCCTCAGCGGCTTGCAGCGCCTTTTTGTTTGCATGTATCAGTGAGATTTTCAGAGCCCTTTCCTTTTTTCAGGGGCATCTGGGTTGCATTTATATCTCATGTACTCAGATATCATTTTACAAGTCCTGGCTGTTATCCCAGGCACAATATGTATGTGGGATTCATTATCGTGTTTTTTATCTGGCTCATGTTTATGCCAACATGTGTTATATTGGCCAGTCTCGTGGTTTTCCAGACGCCTTATTTTTTGTACTTTGCATCAGCTAGCATAGGTATGCCTCCCCCGCCGCCTATAGCATAGGTACTCACGCATCAAAGAGACTTGTCACACCTGTAAGTCTCGCCTCCTCAGGGTCCAGTTCTTTCAGTGCTTTGGTCTACCTTATACTTCTCTCTCTTTAACTTCCCCTTCAATGTCTAGTGATTGAGTTCTTACAACGTACTTCGGTCATACAATTAGCTCCTAACGCTCGCACGATGGGGAGCAATCTGTTACACCATTTTTTGGTCATCTAACCTATTATCATTAGATGGACCCAAGTACACCATGTAAGACCAATTTTACCCCAAGTAAAATTGCTTTCACTATGAAAATAACTTAGTAAACCACCTTTATTAAGTTGTTTATGGTCTAAACAGGAAACCTCATGGGGAAATATTAAATAAATATACATTTGTTTGATTTTCCCCAAGGAATAATTAGTTAAACAACATCTTAATTAATATTCCTGGTTATATTTAACCCAAAACAAGGAAATTAATTAGATAAATCGTTATTTATCTTATTATTTTCTAAGAATAAATATTTAAACCTTTTTTAGATAATATTCTTTGTTAAATATGACGTATTCACCCTTAAATAATTAAATAAATCATTATTTATTTGATTATTACTCAACCACATCCTTAAAATGATAAATAAATCATTTATTTATTTATTATTTACAAATAAAGGGATTTGACCCAAGTCAAATTCCTTTTCCCTCCAACAAATATAATAAAATATTCCATAAAAGTTGGATCTTGATTTGGCTAATAATATTTTAATTATGCACCAATATCTAGACTAACTCAATATTTTCTTATAAATAGAAGGGTTTTCCCATTCATTTACCACCTTTTGTTGCCTAAATATCATTCTGGATCTAATCTTTTGGTCTAGATATTGATCCACCATCATACTCATATTTTTCCATTTTTGTCTGGGTTTTCTACACCATCAAGAGAGAGGAATTCTAGATCTGAAGTGCTGAGGACTTACAAGAACCCATCCCATTGAGGAGAACAAGGAACACCCTCTTGTGTTTTCCTCCCAGGTGCCATTAATACAAAATTCATTTGATATATTATTGTCTTGTCTATTGGATGCATGGAGTAAATCTTGTTTTTTTCTACTATTTAATGTCTTCTAATGCATAGATCTAGATTTTTGTAGCATTTATCTTGATCACCTAACTGCAGATCTGAAGATATTAGCAGTCATTTCTGTTGTTAGGGCCGTTTTTTATGCGTAGCTAAAGTGGTATTTTTTGTACGCTTGGAATTAAGATTCATACTAACACCACAAGGGTGATTGGCTGAAAGAAATATTTGGTTAGCCCAATCTATGGTTGGGTGGTACGTGGAAGTCCCATACATGGTTGGATTTTTCCTATGTTTAATAAGAGTTAAGTTTATCTTGCTTTTGATGAGTAATGTAATTGTTATTATGTAATTGTTATTATGTGGCTTTAATGATTGTTCTATCATTTTTATTTATCTGGTTATATGTTGGTTGTAAGCATGGATATTGGCAAATCTAGGTATGGCTCTTATCACATTTCATTTATGAATGTCCAGTTCATGAATGTATGACCTAATTGGTGTTATGAAAGCTATTTTGAGAAGGAATTTCCCCTTCTTATTAAGGCTTAGATAAGTTTTCATATCCTTATGTCCATATGTGCATTCATTATCTATGGGTTGCATGTTTACTAAGTGTTTTACAGAATGTCAGTCCCAGTTAGGAGATTTCAGGTCAAGTCATGGTTCAATTTTTGGTTCATAAGCATTGTTTCTATGTCATTCATCATTTTTGGAAGTTTCATTGAGTTATGGGTAGAGGCTTGAGTCCTAGCCCTAAAAAAGTGGCTCAAAATTTAGGGTTGTTGGCATAGAGCTGACTAGAAAAATCCATATTCATTGGAAGGCAGCTGGCATATGGGAGTGGCTGGAGGGATATAGTCACTTGCATGCCTTGAAAAGGGAGCTGTTGAAGCTCTAGTTAAGTGAAAAAGAGATTTATCTCAGCAGTTGGACACTTGGAGGAGTTGGGTTTCTCCTGGAGGCCCTGTAGCATTTGAGGGAATTCAGTAAGGTCTTAAGTTGTCAACTCTATTTCCATAAGGTCATATAGGAGGTTCAGTCTTATCATAGTGACCCTCAGCTCATATTTACCCTTGGTAAACCGGTGAAAGCAGGTAAATGTGGGAATAAATGGTCACAGAAAGCATCGCTCAAAGTTCTTCAAAATTCCATGATTTAGTGTCGACACTCCAACAAGATTTCCCACATAGAGAATTACTATGGTAACACTCTTCTAACTAATTTCATTATTCAAAATGAACTTGTAGGATATTTGCAAGATATTATGGTTGAGAAACAAGTAAATCAATCGGCAATAATTTAGATCATTTCTAAACACATTCCCTTTATGGTAATTATAAGAAAAACAAGAATATTCTCATATCCATAACCATGGAAGAGGTAGAAATAATAGAAATGGAAATGCCAGCTGATAAATCCCCCACCTTCATTGCCCTCACTATTGAATTCTTCCATCACTTTTGGCCTATTTTCAAATGGGATGTGTGAAAATATGTGGAAGAATCCCACAAATTCCTAGGATCTATCCCCACTATGAATGCCATAATTCTCACCATGATCTTTACAGAAGACAAAGATGTGGACCCAAACAAATTTAGGCCCACATCACTCTATAAGGTAACCTACAAAATCATTTTGAAGGTATTTTCTCACTGTATCAAATCTATTCTTCCCATCCTCATCTCTATCAAGCAAGATATCTATGTAGAGGGTGGAAAAATCCTAGACTATGTGATCTTAGCTTATGAGTTAATCCACTCACGTAAAACCCCCACTCCCCTAGACTGATAATGAAGCTTGACAAGTCCAAAGCTTTTGACAGACTCAGTTGGCACTATATTTGTGACATCCTCGTTGCCTTTGGATTTCAACCCTCTTATTTTTAATGGATCTATAACCTCATATCATTGACATTATTCTCCATTATGCTTAATGGATATGCAACTACCACCTTCACTACATCTCAAGGAATCAAGCAATGGGATGTTATAAATTAATTCATGGAGAAATGAAACACATAAAATATTGCGGAAACACAAATTCAAAAATGGATAAAACAAGAGAGATGCAAATATATGTGTTTCACCCAATTTGGGCTACATCCATGAAGAAATAGGCATCCCTTCCTTTTATATTATCCAAAAAAATGAAGAGATACAACCTACAACAGATCCGCTGCAATTTCCTCTTTGCTCTCACATAACCTCCTCTCTCTCTCTCGCTCAAAATAATAATACACAGCCATAATACAATTCCCTCATATAAACTGAGGGTTTCCTTCTAGGTAAAAAATCCTAAATTAACATAAATTATACCGTTAGATCATCCGCCTAATGAACGACCCAAATTGACTATGAAATCACAACAATTTACAAGGCCATTTTTCATCTACTTTTAGCTTCGGGGATGTTTCCCTCGAACCTCAGCCAAGGGGGGGATCATCAAAAGTAGTCGTCGACCCCCCCCCCCCCCCCCCACCCATGTGTACCCCCCCCCAGATATCATGTGAGCAACATTGTCACCCCATTTAGGAACTAGGGTCCAATGCGGCGGAGACCTATGAATCAAGAAAATAATCAGGCTCCACACCTAACAATCTCCCACTTGGAGACTGATTATATAAACTCCATCGTTGCTTCATCTGTTGGAAAATGACTCCACTTAGACCTGGTTGTTTCTCATCTTCACCATCATACTTGAAGACTAATTGAAACTAAGAAAAATCTTAGTTTCTCCTTGGTTACAACTTTTTTTAACATATCTACAGGATTCTAGATAGTGTGTATCTTTTCCAACTTCAACTATCCATCTTCCAATACTGACCGTATGAAATGGTACTTGATTTGTATTTTTTTAGTCTTGGAATGAAAATATGAGCTCTGTTAGCCATCAGAAAATTTTGTTTCAGCAAATGATGGCTAAAACAAGTCTTATGGTCTCCAAGAAACAAATTTCCTTAAAATATTTGTGACTTCTTGTAGCCCCTTTGTGTCCCTTGTCCAAAAAATCCTTTTCGCTGATATTTTGACTTCAAAAAAACCACCAAGAAAATCATGTTGTTCCCAAAGAAATCTGATTCCTAAAAAGCCATTTTCATCATTTTATTCCCTCCAAATATTCATAAAATGCCCCCTTTCCTCTTCATTATCCTAAAAAACCTTCAAAATTTCCTTTCACTTCATAAAAATCCCCTCTTATGGCTATAAAACCCTTTTTTATGGTTTAATAACCCTCCCTTATAGCTATCAGGACTTCAAAAAATGCATAAAACCTCTGAAAAACCCATTTTCTGCCCCTTTTTAGCCTTTAGGCCCCTAAGGGCTTAAGTCTTTCCACCCGTTCCATCATAAGACTGAGCACTATAACCAAGCACCTAATCTTATACCCAAAACCCCTTTCCTTCCGCTCCTGGTCATTCGTTCCTCCATCGGACCATACCCCTACCTTATCCCTAGCCCCTCCTCTCAACTATTATTTAACCCTCGCACCCTTTTAAAAATTCATTTCTCCTTTAAAAATCTCCTCGCACTATACATACCTCCCAAGCGATCTTGACCGTCGATCTTATCGATCTGACGGTCATCGCTTGCCCTACATCAAACCACCTCTGGACCCACCATCCATTACCCAGCCACTTACCCAATCATTCTCTGACACCTGGCTTCCACTAAATTCTCTGCCCGTGCATTTTCCCCCCTCGCGCTCATCCCTCCTCTATTGGATCTGCCCCGCTTGATCCAACGGTTGATATCACATATCGCGCAATTTTCGTGTCCAAGGTTTGACAGCCAAACATCACGCGAAATAGGTGGTATTGAAAAGGCCACGTGGCACGATTTAATTGGATTATGTTCGATTCATTGAAAACTGTTTACCACTTGAATTGAACGCGAAAACCATTCACGGTATTTCCAAAACCACCGAGCCTTAATTCGCGCCAAATCCAGTTTTGAACCAAATTTTCCCTGGTTTTCTTCGTAAAACCTCTTCCGCCTGCATTTTCATCCCCTCTGCACTGCTCCACCACCTCCACCCTCCACTGAATGCAGTTCTTCCAACCCGCAGGATTTTGTATGACTTATTTGTGGTTTTTTGTAGGTTTGTTAACAGTTTTTAAAGCCAAAAGCCTTTTCATAGTTCAGTAAGGAGTGCGGCCGAAGATTTCCATCTCTCAAAACTAAAACACTGCAAATTAAAGGCATAATATTATGATTTAAATGTTTATACATAGGGTGGGGGTTTGAAACGAGAAGCTTGAATATTAACATAGCTTAACCCTACAGACAAAGTTAAAAGCCAGTCAATGAAGATCAGTGAAGAGTACCAGGATTTAAACATGAAGATTGGACGCAAAAATGCATAATCCCTCGAAGAAGGCCGAGAATCAAAGGAAAGGGATGGTTTAAAGGATAAAATAGTCAGGAAGATCAATTTTTAAAGACTAAAACAGTAGAATAAAGCAAAAGCCAGCGAATAGTCAAAGTCAAAAGGTCGACGCATCAGATTAAAGGGTTAAAATTTTAAATCCATGGTTTTAAGGTTAAAATGGTTTTAAGGTGAATACAGTCAGCACGAAAGATTCAAAAGCACCGAGGATGATTAATCAAGGCATAAAGCATAATCACGGCTATAATAATCTTTTAAAGCCACAAAAGCAGACAGATTAGCAGAAGAGCCTCCGAATGCCACATCATTGAGGCTATGACTCCTCAGAATGCCACCTACAGTTTTATTTCCCTCAAAAGACTACAAATTAATTTCACGATCAGAGATAATTCTAAAGACAGCTCAAAATTAACTACCAGCCTACCAAAAGCCCCCAAATTCAACAAAAGTGATTGAAGTTGATGAACTTTAATGTAATAATCAATTGGCAGAGTTAAAACATCAGATAACTTCTCCATTTGGCCCTTCAAAGGCCGAGAAGCACTTACTCGGTATTAATTGAACAGATAGACATTTCTTTCACTCCACCTCCTCATCATTCTATAAATATTTCTCTAGAAGATAGTACAGAGGTTGGTCTTTGAATATTTATTGAGTGTAAATAGCTTTGAAGCTGTTGAAGCTTTGTTTTGTAATAGCAGAAAGATATGCTGAGATGACAAGTCTGAAGCTATAAATGCCCACTGGACTTGAAGATTGTAACTGGTTTGAACATCAAACACAAGCTAATTTATGGGATCCTGTTCTATGTCAATGGTGATGTTTTTCTTATTTTAAATTGTTATTTTTCTCATGTTTTCCATACTGCCCATCTTCTCTGATAAAGAACAACAAATATAGATTAGGATTTACTGTCAAGTACCCTAAAACTCACTGATAAATCTTTATCTTTATTTTTTTTGCTAAATCGTGTATTTGAGGATAATTCAATAGAGTATAACCAATGAAGTGTTGGTATGCCCATGTTTCCTGAGTACAACTTGAGATATTGTCTTTGAATGTTCTTGAAAATTTTGCTAATTAAAATTTGAACTAGGGAAGTCTATGTTTAGCCTTGTCCTCTAGCTTCTTCTCCAATAGTTGCTTTGAAAATATCCCTTGAAAGTATGTCGAAAGCAGGCTAGGTTAAAATTCTTTACTTGATCTTAGACTACTTTTTATGTTAATCTTGAATGTTTCCCTTTGAATATGCTGAAAGCAGACTAGGTTAAAAGTCCTTATTTGATCTTAAGCTATTCTTTGTTTTCCTTTGAGCATGCTAAAAGCAAGCTAGGTTAAAAGTCCTTACTTGATCTTAAGTTTCTCTTTGTTTTCTTATATGTTTGCTTCTTCACTACACTTTAATGTTTCATTCCATAAATCAGCTTAAAGAGATCTATTGACATAGATGACTTGCCCCATAGACTACTCTTGGAACTTGATGTCCAATTAAATCCTTTATGACTCCATAGCCCAATGAATTGATGTTTTTTCTTACTTATCCTATCAGTTGAATCATTTTTCAACCTACTCACAACTTTGCCCTTCGAAATACTTCCTTCCTTTTAATGATATTCATTCCAACCAAACAAACAAAAACCTTGTGCTTTATAACTAGACTAATATCATATCATAAGCCTTAAAGATCATATCTTTGAAAACACTTATAAAGAGAGATCCCTCTCTGAATCTAGGAGGGCTAGATCCTAGGATTCCAAAGTGGTTTTGATGTTAGCCTCTGCAGCATTTGTTCTTTCCAATCTTGCAAACTACAAAGTACTAACAGAGTGGCGACCATACTGGGGAGATTATTGAGTAATAGATAACTTCACAACTCAACTAACCCCTATTCTAAGTGAATCAAGTGTCACCAAGACTGGTTATTATTGATTGTTGATGGTGAACAGCAACCAAACCTTGAAAACAACTAAAAATCCTTCAGCTGGTGACTCCATTGGTATTCAGTAGGCTTGTTGACCCCTTTGGTTTTTCCTAAGACTCCACTGGGAGAAAATTTATCATAACATCATAGAAACTCAGTTAAGAAGACTTTGAAGATTAAGTTTTCTTTGAAAAAGATTAGTTAGCCTCTTAAAGACTGTCATACTTGGCTGAACTGTTCTCATCATTGGGTCTAAAAACACTACATAGTGGCTTCTAGAATAATTTATAATAGATACTATCCTGACCCAAATCCTCCCGAGACAGTTGATAATCTAGAAATCATCCTTAGGAAATTTCCTAAATCCAAGACTCCAACTATTGTCAGACCAAGTCATAGAGCTAATTGTGTCCCTGTAAACCTCTCAGCTCTGCAAGATACACAAGTTGACTTAAGAAACCCACTCAGAACTAGGTCACTTGATGATATAGATCAGATAGACTTTGAGCCTTCACACTCACCCCAACATAGTGGTGAATATCCTGATAGTAGAGAAACCACTCCACCTGACCCTCATTTCATTCATAACTTTGGTTTTTCTCATCCTAGATCTTCTCAACAGTCTTTTGCTAATCCAAATACTACTGTTATCCATACACCCACTATCCAAACTACTCCATTTCATCCTCCTTCTCCTTTCATAAACCCTCCACTTGTAAACCCCCCATTTTTTCCACAACCTCCTATCATGGTAGCATGGTATGCTCCTCTATTCCTTCCTTTACCCTTAGCCGATTTTCCACAAGACTATCAGTCCAAGATTCCATTATATGATGCTAGTGGTACTATTACTGCTCAAATACATGTGGATAAGATGAATGACTATTTTGATAGAAATGAGATAGATGATGAGACCATTAAACTTATATTATTTGCTCAAAGTTTAGGGGGAGAAGCAAGAAATTGGTTCAAAGGCAAAAACCCCCGGGGTATTAATGATCTCCAAGCTTTCCATCAAACATTCATAAACAAATGGCAAGTTAGGAATAACCCTCTTCAAATGCTTTCGGATTACAACAGCCTCAAGAGGAATGCTAGGGAAAGTGTGCAAGATTATTGCACTAGATTTAATAGCGTTTATAATGCACTACCCCCAGAATTAAATCCTCCACAAGGCTCAGATTTGGCCAAATTCCTTGAAGGATTTGATCCTGAAATGGCTTATTAGCTAAGAGAAAGGGATCCCTTAACTTTAGAAGACATGCAGAAGGGAGCCCTTAGTGTGGAGACAAATCTGATTGAAAAGAGAGCCAGAATGAAAACTGAGAAGAGGGTATCCTATAGGGAAGATACTACACCTTCCAGATCTGAATCAAAGCTGGAAAGAATGATGGAGAAGATGATGGAAAGAATGATCATGCTTGAGAGAGCTCAATCTAGGGAAAATCAATCAGCTCCTCAAAACAGAAATCAGCCCAAAAACCAAAATCAGAACTTTAGGAGAAATCAACCTCAGAAAAGACAAAGAGATGCTGATCAACAGATCAGACCTCATTTTCAAGAAAATTATGTCAATGAGGATGAATAAGTAAATGAAAAAACAGAGGATGAGCACATGAACATGTTAGGAGTAAGCAATGAGGATTCTGATCTCATTTATGAAAGAAAACAAGGTCTATATACACCCTATGATGGTAAAAGACCAGAAACAGAATACTGTGAACCAGACTTTGAAAATTCCATCATAGGATCACCTAAACAATATTACTTGAGAAGTAAAAATAATCAAGAAACTCCCAGGAATAAAACCTCTGATAAATCTGCCAAAAACAGCCTTGAAAATGTTTCCAAAAAGATAGCAGAAATTCATAAAATAGTGGCTATAAATTCTAATCCAAACAAAGGGAAAAACACCCAAGCCAATGAAAAACAGAGTGTTAACCCCAGAAGCACTAGCATCTCAGCTAATGCTCCTGAAAAAATCATTTTAACTACTGTAAATACTAAAAATCAGCAAGCTAATTTTGCTGATGAAGGAGTGACCAACAAGGTTGAATCAAACATTTTGAAAAATCAGATTCCTTTTAGCCTAGAGAATGAAATTTCCAAAATCAAAATCTTTGTCCTGCTTATTGAGTTAGTCACTCAAAATGTGTACATATGTCAGTTTTTGAAAGCTCTAAACATAGAAGATGTTCATGACACAGTTAACTTAAATGATGATACCCCAGAGCTCATTTTTGGACCAAAAATTGAAGGAAAATTTCAAGAAGGAACTACCCCTCCATTTTACATCAGTTTGAACATCCATGATAATATTTTTCACAATGCCATGCTTGATTCAGGAGCATCACACAACCTCATGCCCAAGGTAATAATGGAAATATTAGGCTTAGAGGTAACTAGACACTACAAATATTTATATTCCTTTGATTCAAGTAGGGTAAGATGCCTAGGCCTAATAAAGGATCTGCGTGTTAACTTAGCCCAAATACCAACCAAGAGCTTAGTGATGTACATTGTAGTCGCTGATATACCCCCCAAATATGGCATGCTCCTTTCAAGGTCATGGGGTGCTAAGTTGCAAGGCACTAGGCAGATGGATATGACTTATGCCACCATCCCTGTCCTCAGTCAACCTAGAAGACTATATAGGGAAACACACATGAAATACATGGACCAGATAATTCTCCTCTCTATTCCATACACACTGACCTTGACTCTTTTATTCTTTACAATGATGATATTCCTAAAGAGCAAGAGTTATTCCATGAAACATCATCAAATGTAGTGGTCACTACACATCCAAACATAATGGCAGCAAATGTTGAAGAGGAAAGTAAGGAGGAAAATAAAAAGAATTTTGTTGAATCAGAAATTTACAGCAAACAAATTAAAGTTCTTAAGGTGCAAAACAGTCATAAAAATACCGCAGATCATAAAAATCAAGGAGTAAAACCTCAAAACATTGAAAACCTTGAGGGGAAAAACATAGAAAAACCTAGTGCAAACCCTTGTACGGAACAGAATGATGAAGAAGACAGAGAGGACAGAAATGAAATAAGTCAAAATTATGAAAACAGTCCTCTTTGGAGCATGAATTTTGATGGGTCTTGCACTAAAAATGATGCAGGAGCAGGCATATGGATACACAACACTGAAAACAATCATGTTGAGGGGCATTCCCATAGATTAAACTTTCAATGTACAAACAACATAGCTGAGTATGAAGCTCTCCTTTTAGGCCTGCATTTATTGAAAAAACTTGGAGCCAAAAGAATAAAAGTCCATGGGGATTCAGAGTTGATTATTAGGAAAGTAAATGGGTAGTACAGTGCTAAACATCCCAGACTTAGAGCCTATAGATATGATGCCATGGACTTGTTAAAAACATTTGATGAATTCTGACTTATCTTTATCCCAAGAAACCAAAATGTCCTTTCCAATGGTTTAGCCTTTGCTGCTAGAACTTGTCTAACACCTTATGAAACCAAGCAATGCACCACCCAAGTCAAATATAGACTAGCTGTCCCAGATAATGAAATATATTGACAAGTTTTTGATGGAGATAAACAAATAGAAGACTTCCTACAGTCAAAAAATGAATTTGAAACACCAAATTCAGATTCAGAGTATGATGAAGACTATTCTATGGAAGAAAACCCACTTGCTGAAGAATAAAAGTATCGAGAGATTGCTGGAATAAATCTGTTAATAAATGAACCCAAACAGATAACAGAAACTAGCACAGATTTAGAAGATGAAGACTTAGAAGTGCTACAATCTAAAGACCAAAGCTTGCCTAAAGGACTGGTCCTTTTAGAGGAGTTGTTTGACTTAAATGATGTGGCTAAGAAGCCAAAACTAGAACCTGTAGAAACTGAAGTGGAAGAATGCAACATAGGCAGTGAGAAAAAACCCAAAATGATCAAATTATCCAAGACACTGCCAACTCACATTAAACTGAAATATATTGAGTTGTTTAAATAATTTTCTAATGTGTTTTCATGGATTTATGAAGATCTGAAATCATATGATACAGAAATAATTCAGCATAAGATACCCCTCAAAGAAACCAGAAGCCCTTTAAACAAAAATTGCGCAAAATTAACCCTGTTCAATTACCTATGGTAGAGAAAGAAATTAGAAAAATGTATGATGCTGGAATTATAGTCCCTGTTAGATACTCAGAGTGGGTATCTAATCTTGTATCAGTTAGGAAGAAAACAGGAGAAATAAGGCTTTGCATTGATTTTAGGAACTTAAACAAAGCCTCATTAAAGGAAAATTACCCCTTACCCAAAATGGATCATATCTTACAAAGGGTAGTTGGTTCTAGAAGAATTTCTTTGCTAGATGGATTCTCAGGTTACAATTAGATTTTGGTACATCCTGATGATCAACTCAAAATAGCCTTTACTACACCGTGGGGTACTTTCATGTATTTGAAAATTCCTTTTGGTTTAATGAATGCTGGTGCCACTTTTCAGAGAGCCATGGATATTGCATTTTTAGAAGAAATAGGTTACTTCATAGTTATTTACTTAGATGACATCAGTGTCTATTCTAAAACAGATGAAGAACACCTAATACACTTGAGAAAAGTCTTTGAAAAAAGCAGAAAATTTGGATTGTCCTTGAATCCAAAGAAAATTTTGTTTGGTCTCCAAGAAGGTAAACTTCTTGGGCATATCATATCTGAAGAGGGAATAAGGATAGATCCAAAGAGGATTGATGGCATATTGCAAATCACCCATCCCAGAAACATCAAGGAACTTCAATCTGTCATTGGAAAGATTAATTTCTTAAGAAGGTTCATGTCCAATTTAGCTGAACTCCTTAGAAACATAACAAACATGATTAAGAAAGGAGTTAAATGGACCTTAGAAGCAAAGAAATCATTTGAACTAGTAAAACAAGTACTCACCAAAACACCAATTCTTATCAGTCCTGATTTTTCAAAAGATTTCTTCATTTTTTCATTTGCATCAGAACACACTATAGTTGTTGTCCTATTACAGAAAAACTTGAATGGACAAGAACAGCCCATTGCATTTTTTAGCAAGGCATTAAGGGATGCACCTCTAAAGTAAAACATAATGGAAAAACAAGTCTTTGCCTTGGTCAAAGCCTTAAAAGAATTCAGAGTCTATATTTTACATTCCCACATAATAGCATTTGTGCATCATTCAGTTGTAAAAGACATATTAACCCAAGATCCAGATGGCAAAAGAGGAAAGTGGATTGCTGCAATTTTAGAGTATGTCTTATATATTAAACCCACTAAGCTCATAAAAAGTCAAGGACTAGCAAAACTTATGGTTGAATCCAACTTTCAAGCTCTTGATATCAACATGTTTAATGCATTAGATGAACAAGAGGAGTTTTCAACTCCAATTATTGAAGACCATTTTTTGAATTCATCTTGGTATGCTGATATTTTGTATGTTTTGCTCAATCTTAATGTCCCTCCTAGTTTGTCTAAAACAAAGGAAAAATTTTTAAAGTTAAAAGTTGTAAATTACTGCATTTTGGATAAATTTTTATATTGGAAAAATGCTAGTGGATTATTGCTTAAATGTGTGCCTGAGAATGATGCAGAAAAGATCAAGCATGAGTTTCATGAAGGAGAATGCAGAGGCCACCTCTACTGTAAGTTAACTGCTAATAAAATCCTTAGAGCTGGTTATTATTGGCCCACGCTCTTTCAAGATGTCCACAAAATGATTTCTACCTGTCACAAATGCCAAATTTTTTAAGGCAAAAGAAAACTTCTTCCTTTACCTCTGCAACCAATCATTGTTGAAGTTCCTTTTCAGCAGTGGGGTATAGACTTCATTGGGGAAATCCATCCTGCTTCATCTGCCCAACATAAATGGATTCTCACAGCAACAGACTATTTTACCAAGTGGATAGAAGTCATCCCATCTAGGAATGCCACAGATTCAGTCATCATTTCATTCCTTGAAAACCATATACTGTCCAGATTTGGGCGTCCTAAGAAGATCATAACTGACAATGTTGTTGCATTTGGATCTAAAAAGATGGTGGAATTCTGTCATAAATACCATATTATATTGGGTCATTCTACAGCTTATTACCCTCGAGATAATGGGTTGGCTAAATCATCAAATAAAAGTTTGGTAAACATTATCAAGAAGTTGCTGGAAGATAACAAGAAATCATGGCACAATAAGCTAGTACATGCATTATGGGCAGACAGATTGACAATTAAGAAGTCAATTGGGATATCTCCTTACTAGCTAGTTTATGGAACTGAAGCAATTTTTCCAACCAGTTTAGGAGTACCTGTCATGAAGCTGATCTAGGAAGTACATTCTGAATATAATAATATGACAAGAAGAATAAATCAGACTATACATTTGCAACAAACCAGGGAGGAGGTATACATCAGAGCACAACAACTACGAGAAAATATCAAGAAGTTGTTTGACACAAGAACCAAGGCAAGTGATTTTAAAATTGGTGATAAAGTTTTAAAATGGGATTCAAGGAGAGAAGATAAGGGTAAACATGGAAAATTTGATAATTTATGGCAAGGCCCTTATCTTATTCAATCTGCTATTGGGAACAATGCATTCTTTCTTCAAGAATTGGATGGAGCTGAATTTTTTGGAGGTCTTGTCAATGGCAGGATGCTCAAACATTACTTCTGTTAGCTGATATTTTAGTTTCAGAGCTTTCTGTTCATTGTATATATCATTGTTTTTCAATTTAGGAAAGAAAAAACTCAAAAACAATAGAAAAAGAAAAAGAGGGTAGAAATAAAACAAGAAAGGTACAGCCCCATGCCCAAAAAAGATAAATTTTGAAAGTGTGCAAGCTTAAATGCCACTACTTGAGAAAACACTGCTATTTTAGTCATACAGCCTAATCATGACTAAGGTAGATTTCAATTTTTTGTTGATAGATTAGTGAAGAAGATTTGCCAAACTATTCAATCTTAGCTTATCAGTAGAATAGATTAGGATAGAAATATAGTGGTTCAAACAAGCCTAAATTTTGAACCTGTAAGTTTTATGAATAATTGGTTCTAATATGCTCAAAACTTGAACCAGGAAAAGAAGAAGACAGCTCTAAAAAGATCAAAATCAAAGCTAAAAAAGGAATGAAGGATGTCTTTATATTTTTCAGATCTTAAGCCCTTCACAGTTTTGTTTTAAATTTATGCAAATAAAGTCTATGTGCAGCTTGTTTTTATGCCATAGTCTCGCAGCAAATCAGACTGCTTAACCCTGGTTTGACTGTCTTTAAATTTATGTTTTAGAAAATAGAGAGTAAAATATGTCAGACAGTCTAATCCTGGCAGATAGCAGCTTAGGTAGATAATTTATGAGATCAACAGTTTAATCTGAACTCATGGAAGAAATAAGGGTAGATTTAGATTAGTTTTTCCTACTTTCAAAAGAATAAAATGTTGATGTCAAAGGTCTGCAAGTCCAAATGCACCTTCTGAAGAAAAAATGTTAGGAAGTAGGCTGTGTAGGTAGAATGATTGAGAGAATTTATTTGCTGATATGAAATACTGATCATATTTTCTAAGCATGCAAAATCACAGAAGAAGCAGGTTGTCAGTGGATTAAGGCACAGGTCTGCATCCCAAAGATAAATTTCTAAAATTCTTGACACCTCCAAGGAGCTGCCATCCCCAAGTGGAGCCACTGTTAGCCATCACTAAATTTTGTTTCAGCAAATGATGGCTAAAACAAGTCTTATGGTCTCCAAAAAACAAATTTCCTTAAAATATTTGTGACTTATTGCAGCCCCTTTGTGTCCCTTGTCCAAAAAATCCTTTTCCCTGATATTTTCACTTCAAAAAAACCACCAAGAAAATCCTGTTGTTCCCTTAAAAATACTGTTGTTCCCAAAGAAATCTGATTCCTAAAAAGCCATTTTCATCATTTTATTCCCTCCAAATTTTCATAAAATGCCCCCTTTCCTCTTCATTATCCTAAAAAAAACCTTCAAAATTGCCTTTCACTTCCCCTCTTATGGCTATAAAACCCTTTGTTATGGTTTAATAACCCTCCCTTATAGCTATCCGGACTTCCAAAAATGCATAAAACCTCTGAAAAACCCTTTTTCCGCCCCTTTTTAACCTTTAGGCCCCTGAGGGCTTAACTCTTTCCACCCGTTCCATCATAAGACCAAGCGCCTAATCTTATACCCCAAACCCCTTTCCTTCCGCTCCTAATCATTCATTCCTCCACTAGACCATACCCCTACCTTATCCCTATCCCCTCCTCTCAACTATTATTTAACCCTCGCACCATTTTAAAAATTCATTTCTCCTTTAAAAATCTCCTTGCACTATACATACCTCCCAAGCGATCTTGACCGTCGATCTTATCGATCTGACAGTCATTGCTTGCCCGCTACATCCCTCGTTCATCCTGACATCAAACCACCTCTGGACCCACCATCCATTACCCAGCCACTTACCCAATCATTCGCCGACACCTAGCTTCCACTAAATTCTCCGCCCATGCATTTTTCCCCCTCGCGCTCATCCCTCCTTCATTGGATCTGCCCCGCTTGATCCAACGGTTGATATCACATATCGCGCAATTTTCGCGTCCGAGGTTTGACAACCAAACATCGCGCGAAATAGGTGGTATTGAAAATTCCACGCGGCACGATTTAAATGGATCGTGTTCGATTCATCGAAAACCATTTACCACTTGAATTGAACGCGAAAACCATTCGCGGTATTTCCAAAACCGTCGAGCCCTAATTCGCGCCAAATCCAGTTTTGAACTGGATTTTCGCCGGTTTTCTTCGTAAAACCTCTTCCACCTGCATTTTCATCCCCTTTGCACTGCTCCACCGCCTCCACCCGCCACTGAATGAAGTTCTTCCAACCCGCAGGATTTTGTATGACTTATTTGTGGTTTTTTGCAGGTTTCTTAACAGTTTTTAAAGCCAAAAGCCTTTTCATAGTTCAATAAGGAGTGCGGCCGAAGATTGCCATCTCTCAAAACTAAAACACTGAAGATTAAAGGCATAATATTACGATTTAAAGGTTTATACATAGGGTGAGCGTTTAAAACGAGAAGCTTGAAGATTAACATAGCTTAACCCTACAGACAAAGTTAAAAGCCAGTCAATGAAGATCAGTGAAGAGTACCAGGATTTAAACATGAAGATTGGACGCAAAAAAGCATAATCCCCCAAAGAAGGCCGAGAAGCATAGGAAAGGGATGGTTTAAAGGATAAAACAGTCAGGCAGATCAATGTTTAAAGACTAAAATAGTAGAATAAAGCAAAATCCAACAAACAATCAAAGTCAAAAGGTCGACGCATCAGATTAAAGGGTTAAAAGTTTAAATCCATGGTTTTAAGGTTAAAATGGTTTTAAGGTGAATACAGTTAGCACGAAAGATTCAAAAGCACCGAGGATGATTAATCAAGGCATAAAGCAAAATCACGGTTATAATAATTTTTTTAAGCCACAAAAGCAGACAGATTAGCAGAAGAGCCTCCAAATGCCACATCATTGAGGCTATGACTCCTCAAAATGCCACCTACAATTTTATTTCCCTCAAAATACTAAAAATTAATTGCACAGACAGAGATATTTCTAAATACAGCTCAGAATTAACTACCAGCCTACCAAAAGCCCCCAAAGTCAACAAAAGTGACTGAAGTTGATGAAATTTAATGTAATAATCAATTGGCAGAGTTAAAACATCAGATAACTTCTCCATTTGGCCCTTCAAAGGCCGAGAAGCACTTACTCTGTATTAATTGAATAGATAGACATTTCTTTCACTCCACCTCCTCATCATTCTATAAATACTACTCTAGAAGACAGTATAAAGATTGGTCTTTGAATATTTATTGAGTTTAAATAGCTTTGAAGCTGCTGAAGCTCTGTTTTGTAATAGCAGAAAGATAGGCTGAGATGACAAGTCTGAAGCTGTAAAGACCCACTGGACTTGAAGATTGTAACTAGTTTGAACGTCAAACACAAGCTGATTTATGGGATCCTGGTCTATGTCAATGGTAATGTTTTTCTTATTGTAAATTGTTATTTTTCTCATGTTTTCCATACTGCCCATCTTCTCTAATAAATAACATCAAATATAGATTAGGATTTACTGTCAAGTACCCTAAAACTCACTGATAAATCTTTATCTTTATGTTTTCTGCTAAATCGTGTATTTGAGGATAATTCAATAGAGTATAACCAGTGAAGTGTTGGTATGCCCATGTTTCATGAGTACAACTTGAGATATTGTCTTTGAATGTTCTTGAAAATTTTGCTAATTAAAAGTTGAACTAGGGAAGTCTATGGTTAGCCCTATCCTCTAGCTTCTTCTCCAATAGTTGCTTTGAAAATATCCCTTGAAAGTATGTCGAAAGCAGGCTAGGTTAAAAGTCCTTACTTGATCTTAGACTACTTTTTATGTTAATCTTGAATGTTTCCCTTTTAATATGCTGAAAGTAGACCAGGTTAAAAGTCCTTATTTGATCTTAAGCTATTCTTTTTTTTCCTTTGAGCATGCTGAAAGTAGGCTAGGTTAAAAGTCCTTACTTGATCTTAAGTTGCTCTTTGTTTTCTTATATGTTTGCTTCTTCACTACACTTTAATGTTTCGTTCCATAAATCAACTTAAAGAGATTCGTTGACATATATGACTTGCCTTATAGACTACTCTTGGAACTTGTTGTCCAATTAAATCCTTTATGACTCCATAGCCCATTGGATTGATGTTGTTTCTTACTTATCCTATCAGCTGAATCATTTTTCAACCTACTCACAACTTTACCCTTCGAAATACTTCCTTCGTTTTAATGATATTCATTCCAACCAAACAAACAAAAACCTTGTGCTTTATAACCTAATATCATATCATAAGCCTTAAAGATCATATCTTTGAAAACACTTATAAAGAGAGATCCCTCTCTGAATCTAGGAGGGCTAGATCCTAGGATTCCAAAGTGGTTTTGATGTTGGCCTCTGCAGCGTTTGTTCTTTCCAATCTTGCAAAATACAGAGTACTAACAAGCTCTTTGCAAGATGAATGGTACTCTGGTTTTCATTGTATAACCTTCCCATCTTCTGCGTCTTACCCAGTTCATTCATAAACCTTTGTAACCAAATCATTTTTTTTTACTATCCTCTACAGCCGCAACATGCTCTACTTCCGTTGTTGAAAGTGCAACAGTGCTTTACAATTCTGAAACCCAACTGAAAGTTTCTCAACCTACAGTAAACACATACCCTGTGGTGCTCCTCCTATTATCTCTATCACCTGCCATATCTACATCAGCA
Organism: Pinus albicaulis; assembly: GCA_034641835.2. Taxonomy (NCBI): domain Eukaryota; kingdom Viridiplantae; phylum Streptophyta; class Pinopsida; order Pinales; family Pinaceae; genus Pinus; species Pinus albicaulis. Next base: position 880,884,236 of record CM076576.1, read on the forward strand.
TATCCCTGCAGAAAAATGTTTGAACCACCAAAGCATAATGCTTGATTTGTGGTACCTCTCAAATACCTAAGAATCCACTTCACTTCCATCTAATTCTCTTTTCCTGGATTTTTCATATACTTTCTTACAACTCCCACTACATGTGCAATATCAAGCCTTGTGCAGACCATTGCATACATTAAGCTTCCAACCGTTAATGCATATGGAACTTTACACATATAATCATCTTTTCCTGGGTCTTGGGACACATCTCCTTCCTTAGTTTAAAATGTCTAGCCAAAGGTGTACTAATTGGTTTTGCATTTTTCATATTAAATTTATCCAACACCTTTTATATGTATTCACTATGAGACACTGTTAATTTGCAATTTTTCCTGTCTCTAGTTATTCTCATACCAAGGATTTTATTTGCAGCACCCAAATACTTCATTGCAAATGAATTTGCAAATTTTATTTTGAGCACATTTATTTCATGCATGTTAGACCCTGCAACACGCATGTAATCTAGATACAAGAGAAATATAATATAGTTTCCATCATTTTTGTTTTTAAGATAAACACAGTGCTCAAAATGACATCTAGTATAACCTTGTTCAGACATAAACCTATCAAATTTTAGATACAACTGCCTTGGAGCCTGTTTTAGCCATACAAGCTCTTATTCAATTTGCACACTAATTTATCCTTCCCTTTTACCTCATACCCTTGTGGTTGTTGCATATATATTTCTTCCTCCAAATCCCCATGGAGAAAGGTTGTATTTACATCTAACTTCTCAAGATGAAAATATTTTGCTTCCACTAGACTTGAAATAGTTCTGATTGAAGTCATTTTAACAAAAAGAGACAAAATTTCATCAAATTCTATACCTTTATTTTGTGAAAACCCCTTCACCACAAGTCTAGCCTTATACCTATGTTTTTCTCCATCTTCTTCCTTCAACCTGTAAACCCATTTATTCCACAATGGTTTTTTACCTACAAGAAACTAGATTAAGTCCCAAGTTTGGTTATGCATCAAGGAGTCAATCTCTGCTTCCATGGCTCGCTCCCACTTCTTCCTAGTTTCTACGTGCATTGCTTCTTCATATCTTTCCAGTTCACTAGAATCAATCAACAATACATAATATAATGAAGGAGAGTATCCTTCAAGGGGTCTATTTATCCTGGTAGATCTTCTAACACCAGATTTAGGTGTTTGGGGTGCCTACTATTGTTGTGGTTGTTGATTATTATAATTTTTAGACACCTTTAATTTTTCTCTGATATCATCAAGCACTGTGTATTTTTTTTTTCCTTTTCCTATTTATTTTCCTGCATTTGATTCTTATACAAGACCTTTTCATTGAATATGACATCTTTGCTCCTAATGATTTTGTGATTTTCATAATCATATAAGTGATAACCAAAATTATTAACACCATATCCAATAAAGTTACATTTCTTTGATTTTTCCTCAAGCTTTGTTCTATTTTCTTTATTAATGTGGACAAAGGCTTCACAATCAAAATTATTTAAAACTGAGTAGTTTACCTTTTTACCTGTCCATGCCTCCTCTTGAATACCACCATCGAAGGAACTTGAAGGCCCTCTATTTATTAGATAAACAATAGTATCTACAACATTTTCCCAAAATTGTAAGGGAAATCCTACATGCAATCTCATGCACTGTTCACACTCCATGATTGTCTTATTCATCCTTTTTGACACACCATTTTCCTATGATGGTCTTAGAATTATCTTCTCTCTATGAATTCCATGCTCTAAACAGTAGTTATCAAACTCTTTGTTGCAGTATTCACCTCCATTGTTTTATCTAAGACACTTCAACTTCTTTCCAGTCTCATTCTCAACCATAGCTTTCCATTTATTGAAAGTATCAAATACATCAGATTTATTTCAAATATAATAAATACAAGTTTTTCTAGTTGCATCATCAATAAAAGTAACATAATAGAAAGAGCCACCGAGAGATGATACATGAGTTGGTCCCCATACATTTGTATGCACAAGCTCTAGTTTTTCACTCTTCTTTTCTTTCCCAACTCTGATAAATCTAACTCTCTTATGCTTTCCACAAACACAATTCTCACAAAAATCCAAATCAACATGCTTCAAAATTGGCAACAAATTTCTTAAGTGAAGAATTTTCATCCCCTTCTCACTCATGTGCCCGATCCTATAATCCCATAATGTTGTATATGCTCCTATGGAGGTTAATTAATTAACATAATTAGAAATACCATTACATAAATACAATGTACCAACCTTTTCTCCTTTTTCTATTACCAGAGCTCCTTTAGTGACCTTTCAGGTTTTTTTTGTGAATGTAGTTACACAACCTTCACCACTTAATTGTCTTGTTGAAATTATATTTTTCTTTAGATCTAGAACATGCCTTACCTCCTTTAATATCCATTGGTTTCCATTTTTTTGCTTTATAAAAACCTTACCCATTCCAACGATTTTACAAGGTTTATAATCACCCAAACGAGCCTATCCAAAATCTCCTTGAAAGTAGTCATGAAAAAAATTATATCACATGTGGCATGGAATGAGGCCCCTGAATATACCACCCATGCATCAATAATATTCTCTAATGAAAAATCAAATCATCTTGCAACACATTACCTATCACATTCGCTTCATGATTGTTCTCTTGTTGTCCATCTCCTTCTTTTCCCTTCCGATATTTGCAGTATTTCTTCAAGTGTCCTTTATTCCCGCATTTCCAACACAATATCCCTAATATAGATTTGGACTTGCCCTTTCTTTACTTACAGAAATTTCCTAATCTCCTTCCTCTTTCCATTTGTCTTCCCCTAGTCTTTGCAATCAAATAATTACATTGTGTCTCACCGGAGCTTTTCCGTCACATTTCCTCACTAAGGATGGCACCAATAACATCATCAAAATTTAAAGTAATAGATCTAGAGACAGAGTTACTAATAGCCATCACTAATCCATTCCAAATTTCTGGTAATGAGAACAGAAATAATAGAGACCTAACTTCATCATCAAAATTTACCCCTACAGGACTTAATTGACTGGTATTAAATTCATTTAAATGATCAACAATAGATCCACCTTCTGACATCTTCATATTATTTAGACACTTCGTAAGAAATACCTTATTTAAGTTCGATGGTTTTTCATATAGTTTGGCCAATGTCGTCATTAAACCTTTTGTTGTCGTTTCCTTTGAATATATGTGTTTCACCCAATTTGGGATACGTCCATGGAGAAATAGCTAATCCTTCATTTTGTATTATCCAACAAAATGAAGAGATACAAACTACAACAGATCCTTTGTAATTTCCTCTTTGCTATCACACAACCTCCTCTCTCTCTCTCTCTCTCTCTTAGAATAATAATATACAAACACAATACAATTCCCTCATATAATTCAAGGGTTGCCTTCTAGGGAAAAAAACCCTAAATAAACATAAATTCTATCATCATATCATATGCCTAATGAACGACCCAGATTGACTACGAAATTACAATATTGTACAAGGAAAATTTTCATCTATTGTTAGCTTTGGGGGTGTTTCCCCCGAACCCCTACCATGGAGGGGCTCACTAAAAATAGTCACTCCCCCCCTTGGACCCCCCTAATGGCTATCATACGGGAGTTTTTTCCGCCCTGTTTAGGAACTAGGGTCCAACGCAGTTGAGACCTCTGAATCAAGAAGATAATCAGGCTCCACACCCAACATGGGGTCCCCTTCCCCATTTTTTATTCATCTTGATGGTCAAAGGTTTGGGATATGCAATCAATTCTACCACTCTCACTCAAAACATCAAAGGTATATCTCTACATGGATCCTAATAGCCTCTCACTCATAACAAATTTCTAAATGATACCATGCTTATGGCACTCCAAAAATTCAAGAATCTTGATCCTTCAAGTGTAATCTATAGACCTTGATCGAACCCTAGGAAACCACCATAAACCAACAAAAATATCAACTGATTTTCTTCAATGCCCTTATTCCTATACAACCTCATGTTTCTCACATTGTGGTATTTACTCTCTCCTCCCTCCCAGAAAATTATCTAGGCATACCCTTAATTTCATCGACTATAAAAGATCCACATGGGAAGATACCATTAATAAACTCAATGCTAAACTCCCCTCTTGGACTTTCAGATCCCTCAATTATCAAGGAGAATTGTCTTCCAAATTTGGTTTTTCAAACCCAACCCCTCTAACTCTTCTTAGTTATGGTTTCTCCCAACATGTTCTCAAATATATTTAATCCATTTAGAAAAAATTTCTATGGAAATTAACTTAATGAAGTAAAAAATGGCCCTCGGTAGTGTGGAATTATAACATCCTTAACCTTGACCCCGAAATGTAATATACTTTTACATGTGACACTTAGGTTGGTGAGTTGACATAAGTTCATTAGGTTGGTGAGCTAAATTCTATCAGGGTATTTATACCCTATTTGTGTAGATATGTTTTAAGTTCAACATGCCTATGTATGTGGGTCAAAGGATCTGCATTATTAGGATGGTGAGTCGAGTTCCCTCGATGCATGTGTACCTATGTATGTAGGATCTATTGGTTTAGTGAGCCATCATACTTACGATATTTAGGCCAAAGGGCCTATGAGGTAAAAGTCCAGTGGGCCTAATAAGCACATTAATTGTTTCATATCGAGGGATGAAAAGAGTATAGGGCGTTGAGACTTCACAACACAAAAAAGGGGATATCATGTATAAATGTATACTATAATATTATAATATAAATTAAAAGGGAAATAATGTATATAAAATGGTGTTTCCAATTTTCAAATAGTAAACAAGGGGTAGGTGTCCCTAGGGTGAGAGCTTGGAGGGTACCTGCAAACCCGTGAGGGCAGTAAGAACTCTTGGAGTTGCAAGAATTTAGACATACCTGGTCGGCCGTGATAGGGGTTGATGGGGGATGTGAGCCTATTGATTGAATTTTATCGGGGTTGGTACCTTGGCTGTGTGAGGGCCTAGAGGGTACCAGGAGAACCATGAGGGTAGTTGGCACTCCTGGAGCCGCAATATTCTAGACATCCTTGGCCAACTGAGATAGGCACCCTGGAGTTTGTGGCACAACCTAAGGGATGAAAAGTGTAGTGAAGGGGGTGCACTACTTAGGTTTGGGGTTGATGGGGGATGTGATATTGTTGGTTTTAGGTTTTTGAGTTTGGTACCTTGACCCTGTTATGATTATTATGTGCCATATACCTAGCTTGAGAAGTTGAATCCGAGTGGAGTCATGACCCGAGCTTAGCCGTGACCGAATTCTAAGAAAACTAGAGCAGTGTTAATATTTGGGAGGAACATTCGAGGTTTATATCCAACCAAAAAATTCATCAAATAAGTGCTCCAAAATTGTTATGTAATGTCTGAGTCCCACTATCGCTTTACTTGTAACACTCTCAGCCGACTGTTGGGTCAGTTTCGCCATTTACGGGGTATATCCACACCCAATGACCCTCTATAAATTGGGTTATATAAATTTTTCCATGTTGTTCATTAAATCCATCTATTCCCTATCCAAGATGCTGATACGCAAGACTAAATTCACTTTAATGCAAATGCTTAGCTATCTGATTTTTGCACACAACAAGTTATTAATTTATGTGCAACAATTACAACTCGTACATAGCATAGAGAAGGGTACATAAGGGTCAATATCTTCTTTTGTTGTGACTAAATTTCACCAATTTTGAAGACGAATCCATGATTTTTTTGGGGATAAATTCATGGCTTGCTAAGGCAAAATCGTTCAGCATTTTAGGGTCAAAACATTCAAGAATAGAGGGCCAAATTTTCCTAGTACATAGAGGTTGAAATTACTCAGTGCATGGAGGCCATTCCCCTGTGCGAATGCCAGTTCTATTGATTTTTATAGCTTGGGAGGTACTCCAATCCCTAGGGTTCAAGGTTTGGAGGAAAAATCTCCACAAGGGTCACTTGTGGGCTTGGAACCCAAGTATGGGGTTTTGCACCCAATCGTGTTTGGGGAATTTCTGAGAGAACATTTCTACATGTGATGGCATGAGACGATAGACGACAAAAAGGAGAATCCAAAGCTTTTAGAATTGTTGAATTCTTATTTGTAGAAGTGGAGAAATGATTTTTTGAATTTGACAAGTAATTATTGGTTTTCAAGTCATGTAGACTTGAAGTAAAAATTGTCTAATATATGTGTCTCTTCACAAATTCATGGAGCCCCTCATTTGGATATAAATAGAGGGTGAATTGATTTTTTTTTATCATCCATTTGTGCAATGTTTCCTTTAGATAAGGATTCGTTTGAGAGGAAGAACTCTAGCCCTAGCCGCAACAAAGTAGGAGAAAGGACAATGAGTTTAGCAGGTTTTTTTTGGGGTTGAAACAGGGTTTGAGGTTTTTATCCCAAGTGCTGAGGTGGTTGGCTGGTAGGCCGAGTCCTTGAAGGACAGAACACTGTTGGTCCAACGTTGTTTGGGCACCGTTTTGGGAGAAATATTTCTACAGGAGGGTTGTTGCGCTAGGTTTTAGGCCATAACACACAACTGGGCTTAAGTAAGGGTTGTCAAGGGTTGAAATATACCCTAAGGAAGAAGTGTGGCAAGGGAGAAGGTCTAAAAAGTTTTTCCGTAGCCCTTAAAGGGTTTTTTTGTTGATTGTTGGGTGGATTTAGGGCTACAACAAGTTCCCTAACCAGGATTGTCACAAACAGCAAAGTGAAAACATATGTGCAGTGGTGTTTTGGAGGGACGTTGGGTCAAAGAAGTTGACCAGTGTTTGGATTAGTTGATGGGCAGTTGCAAGAGGCCTTAGGAGTTTTTTGGAGGAGCCTAACATGGATTGTTGGGAAGCCTACCAAGCAGCCAAGGTTACAACAAGCACATCATATGAAAGGTATGTATTTATGATGAATTTAATGCTAGGTATGTAGTGTTTACATGTGTTGTGGCAGCTAGAAGAAAGGTTTTCTTAGTGGGAAAATGCTACATTGGGAAGCACACATTCCTAAGCAAGAGGACAGCAGCAAAGATATTTTTTATGTTCCCTTGGATGACAGTTGGATAGATGTCCTAAGTGAGGACATGGTTTGTGCCCATATTTGTGCAATAGCTCCTATATTGTAGAGCAAAGGGCGAGTTGATGATAAGTTTGTTGGAAGCCAATAGGAGGGTCTCCTAGGTGCAAGGATGCCCTAGCTTGGTGTATATGCTACAACGTGACTTGGTCACTCATGTACTATTGGAGGGCAGTGTGAGAGTGGACCAAGTGTGGATGTCGATTGGGCACTTATGGTCTGTTAGACGACAGCATGATAGTGTCCAAGTTGTAGCTAAGTGTGAAACACCTTGATGGATAAAGGTGGTTTCAAGAGTGCCAGTTGAAGAGCTCAAGGGTCTGATCAGCCATGAGCAGGATTGTGGAGACCGAGACTTGTGTGTGGAGAACGACTTCTACAACAGATGTTGGGCATTCCTCCTAGCCCATGTTTATTCTGGGAGATGGACATATTGAAATGATAGATGGAAACCCTATGTGCCCTGTGTTAGTCTTCATTCTTGTAGGGTAGGAAGACCATAGTGGGTTGAAGTCCCTCAGTAGTTGAGGAGAAGAAGTGGGCAGATTGAGAGTTGTTCACAAGTGGAACTATGAACAACTTGACAAGAGTCTCTATATGACGTGGCCTTGATGGAATAAGGCACAAGTAGAGAGCAGGTTGATAGCTAAGATTCAATGGCCAGATGGACTTGGAGCATTAATAGAGGCAGGAGCTACAGATCAGGGGCCAAAGGACTGAGCAAGTACAGGGTACAACTGAGAGGGATGAGAGATTTCACTATAGCCAGATGGTCACAGTATCTTGTTTGTATCTTGTACTAGTGGATGTATGAGGGCCATTATCCCTGGTATGGAGCCTTAGAAAGTTGTATTATATGTTGTTAATATAACGAATTTGGGTTTAAAATTAAAAATTTGTAAATATTCTATGCATATATGATTTACTGATTTATATTTCCATTGTGCAAAGTAGTTCACGGTTGAGATTATTGGTTTGGTAGCGTCAGTGATTTTAATACTATAACCTAGATCCAAGATTGTGGAAATTCAACACGGTTTCAAAGCGTATCTGAGCTACTTTGGGGGACAGTGGATCAAACTGTGCACAGCGAAGAAACTCAGAGGGAGTTGTCGGTGCCTAGATCATGGAGGAAAGGGTTCAGCTGAGGACATGGAGATGTGGTCTTGACAGGTAACATGATGAGATGGGCTGGGAGTTCTATTGGATTGGTGGTGAGCCTAGTGAAAAATAATTTGTTGTAGGGAATATTGTTGATCGTGGAATTCCGTTGATTTGTCATGGATATTTGGGAAAACTCGAGGGTTTATTTGGCATGGATGAGATTAGGTTGATCAATATGGCTTCATGTGATGGACTACAGATTGGCATGCTAGAGTCTTCATCGGATTGTGGTGTTGCATATCTGAGATTGATGGGGTTTGCACAAGTGGTATTTGATCCAACAGAATGAGTGCTTGCAGGATTGAGCCAGTGGAGATTGTATAAGCTTAGAGGGAGTCTAGCCTCATAGGAGCAGCACTATGGAGGTTCAAGATCTTCAGGTTCAGATGTGATAAGGTAGAGACACTTATGAGAATGGTGTAGTTCATTATACAGGGATTGTTGCGATTGTGAGCACCATGACTTAGGAAAGTGTTGCGAGAAGTGATGATGATGATGAGTTATCTCCTCTTCTTAGAGGTACCTCCCTCGCTAAGAGGGAGTGTTGATTTTTGTAGCTTGGTAGGTACTCCAAGCCCTAGGGTTCAAGGTTTGGAGGGAAAAGAGCCACAAGGGTCACTTGTGGGATTGGAACCCAAGTATGGGGTTTTGCACCCAATCATGCTTGGGGAATTTATGGGAGCACGTTTCTACATGTGATGGTATGAGACGATAGAGAGTGGGAAGGAGAATCCAAATCTTCAAGAATCGTCGAATTCCGAGATCTAGAAGTGGAGAAATGAATTTGTGTAGTTAACAAATAAATCTTGGTTTTCAATTCATGTAGGCTTGAAGTAAAAATTTTCCAAAAGATATGTTTCTTCACAAATTCATGGATCCCCTCATTTGGATTTAAATAGAGGGTGAATCGATTTTATTTTATCATCCATTTATGCAACACTGCCTCTAGATAATGATTCGTTGGAGAAGAAGAAATATATCCCTAGCCACAAAAAGGAGGAGACAGGACAATGAGTTTAGGAGGTATGTTTTGGGGTTGAAATAGGGTTTTAGATTGTTGTCCCAAGTGCCAAGGTGGCTACTTCTAGGCCGAGTTCTTGAAGGACATAATGCTATTGGACCGAGGTTGTTTTGGCACCATTTGTGGAGGCATATTTCTACAGGAGGGTTGTTGTGCTAGGTCGTAGGCCATAACACACATCTAGGCTTGTGTAATGGTTTTCAAGGGTTGACATATGCCCTAATGAAGCAGCATGGTAATGGAGGAGGTCTACTAAGGTGTGTCGCAACTCTTAAAGGGTATGTTTGCTGACTTTTGGGTGGATTTAGGACTGCAGCAAGTGCCCTAACCAAGACTGTCACAAACAGTGAAGTGCAAACATATGTGCGGCAGTGTTTTGGAGGGACGTTGGGTCAAATAACTTGACCAATGTTTGGATCAATTGATGGTCAGTTGTGGGAGGCCTTAGGAACTGTTTGGAGGAGCCTAACGTGGATTGTTGGGAAGCCTACCAAGCAGCCAAGGTGACAGTAGACACATCAAATGAGAGGTATGTATTTATAATGAGATTGATGTTAGGGATGTAGTGTTTACATGTGTTGTAGCAGCTAGAATAAATGGTTTCTTAGTGGGCAGATGCTACAGTGGGAAGCACACATTCCTAGGCAAGAGGACAACAGTAAGGAGAGTTGTATATGCTCCCTTGGATGAAAGTTGGATAGATGTCTTAGGTGAGGACATGATTGGTGCCCAGATTTGTGCAATGGCTCCTCTATTGCAGAGCAAAGGGTGGGTTGATGAGAAGTTTTTTGCCAGCCAATAAAAGGGTCTCCTAGGTGTGAGGATGCCCTAGCTAGGTGCAGATGCTACAACAAGGACTTCGTCACTTTTGGATTGTTGGAAGGCAGCGTGATATTGGGCCAAGTGTGGACATGGATTGGGAACTTATGGTCTGTTGGAGGAAATCATGATAATGTCCAAGTTGGAGCCTGTTGTGCAACACCTTGATGGACAAAGGTGGTTTTTAGAGTGGCAGTTGATGAGCTCAAGGGTCTGATCAGCCAGGAGCTAGATTGTTGAGCCTGAGGCTTGTGTTTGGATAAGGATTTCTAAAGCAGATGATGGGCATTCCTCCTAGCCCATGTTCATTTTGGGAGATGGACATCTTGTAGTGATAGTTGGAATTCCTTCATGCCCTATGTTAGTATTCATCATTGCAGCGTAGGAATACCATAGTGGGTTGAAGTCCCTGAGTAACTGAGGAGTGGCAATGGGCAGATTGAGATTTGTTCATAAGTGGAACTGTGAACAAATTGATAGGAGTCTCGATGTGTTGTGGACTTGATGGACTAAAGCACAACTAGAGAGTATATTGATAGTCAAGATTCAATGGTGAGATGGACTTGGAGCATTGATAGAGGCAGGAGTTGCATATGTGGAGCCGAAGGACCGGGAAGATACAAGGTGTGACCGAGAGGGCTGAGAGATTCCATTACAGCCATATGGTCAGAGTATATTGTTTGTATCTTGTACTAGTGGATGTATGAGGGCCATTATCCCCGGTACAGGAGCCCTAGATAGTCTTATTATATGTTGTTAATATAACTAAGTTGGGTTGAAAAAATAAAAGGTTGTCTATATTTTGTGCATATGTGATTTACTGCTTTATATTTATTCTGTGAAAAGTATTTCATGGTTTAGATTCTTGGTTTGGTATCGTTAATGATTTTAAGACTCTAACCTAGATCTAAGATTGTGGAAATTCAACAAGTTCAAGGAAGTCAAGTTTGGGAGTTGATTTACTGGATTACCAAGGCCAAGTTGTTGTGCCTTTAGGGAATTTGCATTGAAAATAAAGGGCATGTTTTAGGAAAAAGTTACCAACAGGATAAAGGTAGTATATTTCCCAATTGAAATATTTAGCAGAAGGGCCAAGTTGACATAGTATTGCGGCAAGAAATTTTCAAAGTATATTTGTCAGGACCATTAGCACAACCACTGGAGCTATTGTGTGTGTTATTCATTTCATGGGCCAACTGTACATATGTCATGTCGCTACCACTGACTCGAGCCACATCACAAGGATCAAATATATGGAGTAATTCAATGCCAACAAAAGGAGTCTAATTTATACTGTAAAGTGGCAAGGTTTGCAGTTCGTCAAGGAGACCTGAAGCGAGTACCCAATCTATGCAACGATGGTAGTAATTCAAGATAAGACCATCTACCATGCTCACCACTAGTAGAAGGTCAAGGGCTCTAAATTATTTATTCACCAAGTGCTACCATAAATTTTATGTGATTTCCCCCTGAAATTATCATCAAAAAATTATTGTTGAAGTTGTAGCTTTTTCCTAGGTTCTTAGATCGCAATTCTTATTGGTACTTTATTGTGTAAAATGTGCCATTTTTTGGTTGTTTACATAATAAAAAATCTTGGAACTAGTTTTATAAAAAAAATCCCCTTGTATTTTTGGTCAATAAATTTCCCAAGGACATTTCCTTTCATTTATGTTGGAAGCATTCTCTCTAAAATTTTGTAGTAGCAGGACTGTAGATGAAAACTCTTAAATCAAAACTTGTTTGAGAATATTTGGCAGAAAAGGGATTTTAGTAATAAATTAAATGGATTATCATGTTGATTATTTGTAGAGGAGGAATTTGAAAATTTTCTCATGGATGAGAGATGGAAACAGACCTTAGAAGGCATCACAAATTTCATAAATATCTTGGCAAGAAGGCGATAGTAGTTTAGCAATACATCAATTGGTTCTTTGGACAATGATGTTTTTATGGACCAGAGAACAAAACATATCAATAAACCCTTCTCCAAAGGAGTCCATATTTGTTAGGTCCCTATATTACTAGTATAGTCCCTTATTGTTGTTATTGTAACCCCCTTATTGTTATTATTGTACCCCTGTAACCCCCATATTGTTACTATTGTGCATTTACATTATTATTGTTAGGTCGGCTAGGATTACATTATGGCCCCACTAGGATTACATTGTGGCCCCATGGACTCCTATATATAGAAAGGAGGTTTTGTCAATTGTATCATCCAAGAATTGTTCATTCATGTAATGTATTGGAGGTTGCCCCCTCGAAGTGTCTTATTTATAAGGCGTTGATATCTCATTTCTTCTATTTTTGGAGTTGGTTTCACAACATTTGGTATCAGAGCTTTGGATTCTAGGGTTTTGCTGCACCAAATAGGTCATCGTGGCATTTTCTCTATAAAAAATTTTCTACGAAGGTTCAGAAGCTGAAATTTTTAAAGTGCAAAGATGAAATCCTAAGGAATATTCTCGCAAACTTTTAGAGCTTGGTTCACAATATTTTCGGAGATATGATCTGTAGAAGTTAGGTCTTTTTCAGGCTCTCGAATTTCATCTCAAAGAGGTGATCGTGGGAAAATATTCATAACTCTCTCTCTAAGCATCGGATTGGAATTTTGTAAAATGTTCCTGGACGTACATGGACTGTAGTTTCTTTTCTATCAATTTTGGAGCCTAAGGAAAAAATAGTGACACGTGGCAAGTCATACAATTTCTCTCTATTGAACCAGTCCATAATTAGGTCATTGTGGGAGATTGAAGATAACTTTGTCTTGAAGAATCCAGATCAGGTCAGATCTATGGCATTTGAAAGAGGATTCAGATGGATATTGCAGGGCCAAATTTTAGATATTGAAGATTCGTAATCACAGAGATAATTGAATTTCAATATCGAGCTCCTCAAAAGCAAGAAAAAGGTGTGTATTTTTTCCCAAATTGCATAAGTTTTGTTTGAAGAATCAATTTGAATTGATTCCAAGGGCATATTGTAAAATAGATATCAGTATTGGGTTCTAAAATGCCCCCTGAAAATAATTCAACACCCATTAAGCCTTCAGAAGTCTCTACTATGGCTCATGAAGATGAAGAAATGCAACATGACATAACAAAATTACAAGAGCAAATGCACCAAATTTTGCTCTCGCAAAGAGGAACAAAAAATGAAGTGGATGTTTTGAAGAAAAGCATGGAAGCTAAGATGGATGGTTTGAAGAAAGGTATGGAAGCTATGATGGAAGGTTTGAAGGATGGTATGGAAGAAAAAATATAAGGTTTAAGGAAGGTTTGTCAAAGTTGATACAAGAAATGATTCCTAATAGTGAAAAGATAGTAGAAGAAACTCATGATGAGGACAAAACAAATGTTAATCATGATTTCATAAAATCTAATGTTGGATTGAATAACCACCATATTCCAAATATGGACATGAGGAAATTTGATGGCAAGGATCACGTAACATGGATACTACAGATGGAGCATAATTTTGATCTTAATAATGTGCAAAACACACAAAAGGTACGCATTGCAACTTTACATTTAGAACAAAATACATTTGTATGGTATTGATGGCTTTGCTCCCATAAAAAAATTGTCACTTGGTCAATTTTTACAGAGGAAATGATAGCACATTATGAAGATACAAAGAGAAACACCTTCTTTATTCAATTGATAAATCTCAAACAAAAGGGTTTAGTGGCGAAGCACATTGAGGACTTCCAAAAATTGAATATAAGGGTAATTGATATTCCAGAGGAACACAGGATTGATGTCTTCATAGGGATTTTAAAGGATAATATACAACATGAAGTTCGCATTTGGAACTTAATTCATTGGAGAAGGCATTCAGGTTGGCAAGAAAAAATTAATGTAAAGTTATGGCAACAAGGAAGCCTACCACTCACATTTATAAAGATGGAAGTGTTGCTACTCCTAGACTTCCACAACCTACAAGGTTGAAACCACAACAATTGGAAGAAAAAAGAGCAAAAGGGCTTTGCTACAGTTGTGATAGAAAATACACTAAAGTCATAAGTATGCTGAGAAGAAAATATTTTACATATATTGTGAAGAGGAGGAAGAACATGAAGAAGAAACTGCAAAAGTAGAGGATATACACCAGGAAGAAACCCTAGAAGAAGAAGAAATGAGTCTGACCATATCATGTAATGAATTGGCAGGAATTACCACTCCTCAAACTCTCAAGATATAAGGACATATCAAGAAGAAAAAGGTAATAGTATTGATTGATTCGGGTAGTACCCATAATTTTATTCATTGTAAGGTAGCCAAGGAATTGAATTGTTTCCTATACCTAGCACCATAATGTCAAGTGATGGTTGCAAATGGAGGAACTATAAATTGCTCTGGAAAATGCCATAATATCAAGCTAACCATGGGGGAATATGTATTGAATAGTCCAATGCTTTCCATTCCTATGGGAGGTGCTGATGTTGTACTAGGAGTACAATGGTTACAATCTTTGGGGACGGTAGCTTTTAATTTTCGAGAACTTTTCTTGAAATTTTTTTCAGAAGGAAAGGAAGTCGAATTACGGGGTATTGCGGGGAAGCCAGGAAGGATAATAAGCTCTAATGTCATGACAAAGCTTCTAAAGAAAGAACAGCGAGGCGTAATTGCACAATTATACTCACTAGAAGTTCCAACATCAAAATCATCTATTTCTGCAGATCTCCAACAAGTCTTGGACAATCATTCCAAGGTGTTTGAAACTCCCAAAGGACTCCCACCTATTCGTGATCATGATCATGCTATTCATTTGATTCCAGGAAGTGTTCCTCCAAACATCGAGCCTTATAGATATCCTTACTTCCAAAAGAGCGAAATTGAACGTATGATTGCAGAAATGTTAGAGGCGGGTATAATTCAACCTAGTCAAAGTTCTTTCTCTGCTCCTGTAGTATTGGTACACAAGAAGGATGGATCATGGCGAATGTGTCCGGATTATAGAGAGCTCAATAAGCTCACCATTAAAGACAAATTTCCCATTCCTGTGATTGATGAATTATTGGATGAATTACATGGAGCAATTTATTTTACAAGTTGGATATTCGTTCAGGATATCATCAAATTAGAATGAAGACTGAAGATATTCCAAAAACAGCATTTCGAACTCATGAGGGTCATTATGAATTTTTGGTCATGCCTTTTGGCCTTACGAATGCACCTTCTACATTTCAAGGGTTGATGAATTCCATTTTCAAACCCTTCCTTAGAAAATTTGTGCTAGTATTTTTTGATGATATACTAATCTACAGCAGGTCTGGGAAGGATCATGTTCAACATGTTGACAGGGTGCTCAAACTATTGGAGGAGAAACAATTATATGAAAAAACATCCAAATTTTTCTTTGGAGTACAAGAGGTGGAATATCTGGGTCCTATTGTATCTCACGAGGGTGTTAAGGTAGACCCTAACAAAATTAAAGCCATTAAGGAATGGAAAGTCCCCACAACCATAAAGAAAATTCACGGATTTCTCAAGTTAACAGGGTATTATCGCAAGTTTTTTAATAATTGTGGGAGAATAGCAGCACCTCTAACAACATTATTAAAGAAAGATGCATTTTCATGGACTCTTGAAGCAACTAATTCCTTTGAACATATTAAAGAGGCAATGTTCCTAGCACCCAGCCTTAGTTATCACTTGCATTTCATAAAAACCTTTATAAGTAAATGTGATGCCCTTGGAAGAAATGGAATTGGTGTTGTTTTAATGCAAGAAGGAGGACCCATTACTTTTGAAAGTCATCCAAGCAAAGGAAAGTATTTACAGAAACCTATTTATGAGAAGGAAATGTTAGCAATACTGCATGCACTAAAGAAATGGCGAACTTACCTAATGGGAAGACACTTCAAGGTAAAAACTGATCATGATAGTCTTAAAATTTTTTTGGAACAAAGACTATCTTCAGAAGAGCAGCAAAAATGGGTCACAAAGATGTTGGGTTATGACTTTGAAATAATCTACAAAAAAGGGAAGCTAAATTTTGTTGCAGATGCACTCTCAAGAAAGGATGAAGAGGTGGAAGCATTGATTTATGCCATTTCTATTATCCGACCAGATTGGATAACCGAAGCAAGGGATGAATGGAAGAAGGATGAAAGTGTGGACACTCATCCAAAAGTTGCAGTAAGATCCTAGTACATCTGATACATTTAGTTGGAAAAATGATTCTTTATGGTACAAAGATCGCTTATATATTTGCAAGAATTCCCAACTAAAACAAAAAATTCTTTTGGAATTGCACAATTCTCCTTTAGGAGGACACTCGGGATTTTCAAAAACTTACCATAGGGTGAAGAAATAATTTTTTTTGGGATGGCCTTAAATCTGATATTCAAAATTTTGTGGTGGAATGTTTGGTTTTCCAACAAAATAAATTTGAGACAATTAAGACCCCAGGTCTTCTACAACCTTTATCCATTCCAAGTCAACGTTGGGAGGAGATTTCAATGGATTTTATCAGACATTTACCTAAGTCAGAAGGAAGGAGTCTCATCATGGTGGTAGTTGATAGACTTACCAAGTATGCACACTTTTGTGCATTATCTGATCCATTCAAAGCAACAGTTGCTACGACATTTATGGAAACAATTTAAAAGCTACATGGAAACCCGAAGATTATTGTAAGTGACAGAGATCCCATTTTTATAGGAAATTTTTGGACGGAATTATTTTCTTGTTTGGGTTCTCAACTAGCTCATAGCTCAGCTTATCATCCTCAATCCGATGGTCAAACAGAGATAGTGAATAAATGTTTGGAAGGATTTCTTTGTTGTTTTGTATTTGATAAGCAAGCACAATGGGTCAAGTGGTTACCTCTCGTTGAATTGTGATGTAACACTTCCTTCCATACTGCAGCAAAAATGACCTCATTTATGGAACTTTATGGATATCATCCACCGTCCATCACATCTTCTTTAAGGGAAAATTCTAAGGTTCAAGCAGTGGAGGATCACATTGAGCATCAACAAGAAGTTCTCCAACTCTTAAAGGATAACCTAAATTTGGCACAAAATCGAGTGAAACAACAGGCAGACCAACATCGCAGTGAGAGAAGTTTTGATGTGGGAGACTGGGTATTTTTATGACGACAACCATACAAACAAATGTACCTCAAGAAAGCTAAGAAGGATAATAAATTATTGCCAAAGTACTATGGTCCTTACAAGGTGTTGCAAAAGATTGATACTATGGCATACAAATTGGAGCTTCCTTCTTCTTCGCGAGTGCATCCAGTTTTCCATGTTTCATGCTTAAAAAAGGTTATAGGGGACAAAATTCCAGTTCAAACAATATTGCCAGAACTTGATGAGGAAGGAAAAACCATATTGGAACCTGAAGCAGTCACAGAAACAAGAACTGCTACGAAATCGATAAATTTCAGAGTATCTCATCAAATGGAAGAACTTACCCACTAAAGATTTTACATGGGAGGATGAGAATTTTATACAAAAGCACTCAGAGCTACTCAAGCGTTGAGGACAACACTTTTTTTAGGGAGAGGAGCATGTTAGGTCCCTATATTACTAGTATAGTCCCTTATTGTTGTTAGTGTAACCCCCTTATTGTTATTATTATACCCCTGTAACCCCCATATTGTTATTATTATTGTGCCCTTACATTATTATTGTTAGGTTGGCTAGGATTACATTACGGCCGCACTAGGATTACGTTGTGGCCCCATGGACTCCTATATATATAAAGGAGGTTTTTTCAATTGTATCATCCAAGAATTGTTCATTCATGTAATGTATTGGAGGTTTCCCCCTCGAAGTGGATTTTTTCTAAGGCGTTGATATCCCATTTATTCTATTTTTGGAGCTAATTTCACAACAATATTTTTCTTCAAAACAAGTAGTCAAGGGATCTACAGAAAGAAAAGGAAGTGGGAAATTGGTTATTGATACCGGGGTTAGATTTGAAGTTTATGAAGATAAGGGATGTCCTCTCTAAATCTGAGAATTTAGACACATATTCATCCAAAGTAGCCCAATTGGATTGGAGGATATTAAGTTGGGCAGTGAAGTCGTCAATTCTTGTCTTGATGCAACACAGGTTTAAGGAACATCCTTCTAAGGAGGTAAGACTTGTATTTTTTTCTTGTCTCTGCGAGATCATAAATATAATTGATCCTCCCCCCCTAAAATTATGACATTCTAGGAAGGGTGTTACAAGTTATTGTGGATAGCTTCCAAGGATTTTCGGATATCGAGGACCTTATCTTTGGTAAAAAACTCAAGATCTCGGATATGGTGGCTAGAACCAAAATGTGTGCTGCCATTATGTTCAATCTAGATTGCGGTGATTTAATTTTTAGATATTCCTCTATTTCTTCACCAACATCTGAGAATGTCATCCAAGAATTGTAAAAACCAACATGGAAAATATTTTGTCTTTGATTTTAGGTGATAACGATACCATTTGCAAGAAACTACAATCAAAGGTGTTAGATATTTGGAGGAAAGATAAGGTCATTTCAATTGTTGCTCATGAACTCTCAGAAATATTGATCGAGATTAACCTCAAATGATTCAAAATGTGGTTGAATAAAAGAGAGATAAATTCAATGGGGTTGCAAGACACGTATTATGCCAACAAGCGTAAGAACAAAAAAGGAAGGAAGTGGAATTGTCCATCATAGTAAGCCTAGGTGGACAACTAGTCATTGGGGTGGAATTGGTAAAGGAATAGATATTTTGTAGCTAAATGGTGCTAAGGGAAAAGGAGGTGGTGGTACTATGGAGCCTGGGGGCAATGCATACTTGAAGAAGAAGAATGGGTAGAAGGAAAATAGGTGATTGAAGCACAATCCTTATCATGTATAGATACCATAACACAGGAGGATGACACTTAAAATTGGGTAGGTGAGTTGAATAGCTACAAAGGATCTGCGGATTTATACAAGCTTGAGGAGAGACGTATTTTGTATCAAAAAAATCATAAGATTCCTCTTCTATAGAACTCATCAAAGGCTGACAAGGAAGTATTGGGCGAGATGATTGAGTGGTTACATTATGGACTAGCCATCAACAAAGTGCAAGAAGATATGAATACATCCATAATGGCTACAAGGATTACACTTGATAATCACTAGGAGCACATTCAAGAAAGGGTTAATAATATTGTAGAAGGCCTCTTAGAAATAAAGGAGGAACTTAGGAGGGTAAAGGACACAGTATTGAAGAAGGATAGTGAGCTTGAAGAATGGAGGATCAAGAGTGTCACGGCAACTTTCAAGATTCCTAGTATTGAGGAGGAGTTAAAACTTCTAATATGGAATCAACATGATTATTCTCTAAAGTTACTTTAAACAAGAGCAGGAGGTGAGATGTACAACAATCCTCTTCAAAATTAAATAAGCAAGGCATGTAGCACATTGAATTCACAATTACAAGAGAGTAGAAGTGAAATTAATAAGAAACCTTGCACATTATTGCTCAACCCACATAGAGAGAAGATGATGGATGGATGGTATCAAATTGCACGATTTTTTATTCGGTTTTAGAAAGAAAAAGAAAAAAATATGGTGTAATTTTTTTATGCAAAGTTCTATAAAAACTTTTCAAATTATTTTTTGAGATACCACATACTCTTATTCTTCCTAGATCTATTGTTTGGTATCTTAATATTTCCAGACTATTTCCACCTTTCAATTTCAATTGTTGCTTCCGAGAATCGCCCCAAAACATAGTCGTAACACCATTTTTAACTTCCCAGAAACAATGTTTTTGAATCAAATTCATCTTTTTTTTTATAATGTACATATTGATGAACTCGGTATAGAAATAGTTTCACATATCAAGTTATGTTGTGTTGTGTGAGGGTAATGCTTGTGTTTCCTTTTCCATAAATCTCCACCTCCTTGGATCCAATGCCACCCAATATTTTCTCTAAGAGCAAAGGACATGATGGCTAGATTAGGGAGTCCCAACCCCCCTTCAACTTCGGGCTATATAAAGTGTCCCATGTTACCAGTGACCATTTATTTTCCAAGAGAAATCCCCCCTAAAGGAAAGAGCGATGGATTCTTCTAAGTTCCTATAGGAAAGAGGATGGTGCATCATTATAGAGAATAGGTATATATGTAAGGCTTGCAAGACTACTTTTAATAGCACCAATCTTCCATCTATGTTGAGGGATATAAATGTCCATCTAGGTAGTTTGTTCTAGAATTTAGAAAATAAATTCTCCCATAGGTTCCATTTAAGATAAATTTCCACCAATGGAGACCCAATGTATTTAGAAGGTATCCTACTGACTTGAAATGCCAAAATGCAGGCTACAAAATGTTTCACATCCACGAGAGTGCTAAAAAATAAAACTTGTGATTTATTCGTATTGATATCCATACCTGAGGTTAAGAAGAATGTGTCTGAAATTCCATTGATCGTCCAATCTTCTTGAGTAGCTAGAGTGGCAAGTCCCATCGAGTCATCAACAATTTTTTTATGGGGAAAAGGGAGATTCTCTCCAAATATTTTCAAAAATTTAATCCTTTTTTCTACTACGACGGCTTTGAAGGCTCTACCCAACCCTTCCATTGCCATAATAAATAGGAAATGGGATAGAGGATCTCCTTGTTAAATTCCCTAGGAAGAATATAAAATAAAGGAGGGTGATATGTTGACTAAGATTGTAAATGAGGCTAAGGATATAAGGTTATAAATCCAATCATTCCATTTCTTTGCGAAACCAAAAGCTTGGAGAATTCAACAAAGGAAGCGCCAAATCAACTTATCATAAGCCTTTCACGGGTCTAATTTAATCTGCATCCTTATCTTCTTTGTAATTATTAGGGAGTGAATTTCTTCATGGGCTACCACAAATACCATCTAGAATTTTCCAACCCTCAACAAAACATGTCTACTTCGAAGATACGATCTTAGCGAGTAGAGGTTTTAACCTATTGGCTATTATCTTAGTCATGATTTTATAAATAACATTGAAAAGTGTAATGGGTTGAAATCCATTAGGGTCTTCAACCTTCTCTTTTTTAGGCACCAGGGTGAGGAAGGTAACATCCAGAGCCTTGAGTTTTTTATAGGATGACCTAGATTCTTTAGTGGCTTTCCATACATCATTACTAATCATTGGCCAGCAAATTTGGAAAAAAAATTGCAGTAAAAGCATCTGGACTCGAGGATTTATTGGAGGGCGTGGATTTAATTTTTGCTTCTACCTCCTCAAAGGGTATTCCTCTTAGCAACAATCCATTTTGATCTGAAATGATGACTCAAGTGATATTCATGATTATCTGTTATATTTCCTTGGTTATGTCAATAGGTGGTTCTAATAGGATGTCCTAAAACAATTGTGTTAACTCCATGAATATTTCCTAGTGGGTCTCAAGATTTTTTCCTTCGGGATTCAATAGCGATGTTATTTTGTTATTGTGGTGATGTTGTAACATCAATTTGTGGAAAAAGGGTGTGTTTATCTCCCCTTCTTTAGGCCATTGGATCCTTGAATTTTGTTTCCAAATGATCTCTTCTTATTTTATTCATTATTCTAATTCACTTAATGTGTAAGCCTCTGCTTTGATTAGAAAATCTCATCTTCCCTCCAAAATTTCCTCTTGTTGTATATCTTCCATTCTTTGTTCCAACATTAATTTCTCCTCTAGAATATCCCAAAAAAAACTCTTGTTCCTTCCTTTTAGCCTCCATTTAATATGTTTCAATTTCTTGTGGAGAATAAACATAGTTGAGCCCTCCAAAACAATTTAATTCCTCCCACCACTGTTGTATATTAGTTTGAAAAACCGGATGGCAAGTCCAGAAATGTTTGAAGCTAAAGCGTTGATTTCGAGGTCGGGTTTTTAGATCAATGGTGAAATAGATAGGCCAGTGATCTGACCCATGTCTTGGGAGGATCAATGCCTCCATGAAGAGATCCCAATTCAAAATATTTTCAGTGATAAAAAAAAGTGATCAATTTTATAAGCTAACTAATGTTTTCCCCCACATCTATTGTTCCATGTGTGAACTCCATTTTTAGTGGTTATTTCTAATAGTTGTGATGAATGAATGGTGTCTTGGAACAAAGTCACCTTCACCTCCAATCTTCTTATGCCCCCACCCATTTTTATTTGAGTAGCCTTATTAGATTAAAATCACCCCTAATTATCCATGGAGATTAGGAAACCAACCAACTAGTCTTTAGGATAGAATTGAGAAATAAGGCCTTATCCTTTAGGGCATTTGGATCATATACATTTAAGATGGTGTATAATTCTCCTGATCCAACGGTTTGGAATTGTATTATTAAAATGTGTTAGGAAGTAAACATATTTGATACCCTGAGGTCCCGCTCATCCCAAATGATTACTATTTCCCCCAATAGACCCATCGCATAAATCCCTACTATTTGGAAACTTGTCCTCCATTTACTAATTATATTTCTTAGAGCTTCAACGTAATTTTTATTTTCATATATCATCATAATTGAAATGTTTTCCAAATTCCATTTATCCCTTAAGAGTCTCCATTTCCCTTTAGAGGAGAGGCCCCGTATGTTCTATGATATTAATTTCATGGTTGTGGTTTATTTTCTCCCTAAAATGCCTCCGTAAAAACCCTGACTCTCCCTGAATTGACCAGTGTTCTACCCACTTCATCCATAATATATAATTTATTCTTGATTTCTCTTTTTTTTTCAACTATTGATAGGGCTTGATGGGTTCATTAAGAGGGTGCATTTGGACTCCAAAAACCCCATTATTTGTGCCTGAGTTGGACTTAGAGGCGTAGTGCCTATATTTCAAGTATGTTTTCCCATGAGTTGAACTTGATGTTCTATTACTGTAAATAGGTCCTTCCTTGTCAGGCCTTGATGATTTATAGCAGGTTTAAAGCATCCAATTCCATGACTTATTCCTGATAATTTCTTAGTTCTCCTCCATATGGTGTTGCATTCAGGGGAGGGTTGAACCATCACATAAGGAGTTGTTGGTTGGAGATTTTCCCAAGCAAAGGCTGTAGGCAGGGGTCTGAAACTTGAGATGGGCCCTCCTCATTTCTCATATTTGGATCTTTTTTTTGCTTATCTGATAGTGGGTTAGAAGTTTCCAAGAAGATGAGTATCTCAAAACGATTATATCCCACCAGCTTTACTTCCACAATGTTTCCCTACGATGAGGGGTTCCTTAGGTTTTGAAAATTATTCTCTATATTTGTAAAGCCATTTTTGTCCTGAGATGGGACCACTTCAAAATCTGAATTTGAAGGAACTAGAGGGAAATCCAGATATATATTTATATATTCATGGCAGTGATGACATCTAAAGGAATATGCTTGTAACCGAGTTACAACTTCTCAATATTTTCTTGGAAGTAGATGTCAATTAATTATGGCAAGGGTTTTGAAATGTTCATGTACACACATATCTGAGTGTATAAGATGTATTTGGATTGCCTTGTTGCTTTTAAAACTCTGACACATTATCCCAAGGCATTCCCAATCCCTGTAAGGGTTTCTTCATCCCAAAACTCTCGCAGCAAAGAATACATGTGAATCCGTACTAAGGCAACCATGAAGTATTCCTTATTTGAACCAAACCTTTTGGTCTAGAACCATAGATATAGTCTTGCTGAGTTAAAAAATTATGGACCATTCTCAAAGACTTGATTTCAGCCCTCTAAACAAGCAAACACAATTGTAAAAAATCCTTCCACTCCTAGTTCGAGCATAATTTGTCCCTTGGGATTCCGTTTATTAAGGATCTATGAAGTTATGGCTTTATATGATGGCCATAATTTCTCAGGAATTTCCCAATGAATTCATGGTCTTTCATATACTGCACATATTATGTGATTTGATTCAAGAGAATCTCATATTTTGGAGTTAAAATTTCCTTAAGCAATGCACTTCCAAGTTGTCGAATGCCTTTCTGAGCTTTTGGTTGGTATTTTTCTTATTGGTCACCTTCCAGGTATTTAATTGCATTATCTAGGCTAACCACCATAGATTGATTCGAGCATTATTCACCTGAAACAATCCCGCTATAGGAGGGAGCACCACTCCGTCCACTAGCACTCACCGTAGGAGTGGTAGAAAAAGAGTCATATGTCGATGAAATTGTGGTGATTTCAAATGTTATATGTTTTTAACTTTTTAAAGTATATTTTTCCATCAAAATTACTTAAAATTTGGTTAAATATTTTAATGTGATTTAAGTATTTTTCATGGTATTGAATTAATTTAAAAAAATATTTTTTGGGGCAACTAGGTGTAGCCTAGGAAAGGGTCAATCTACCCACAATGAGATATTATCACAAGGATTGTACTAAGATCTATAATTTTTTTAGTCCCTTGGAATAGTTTAATTCCCCAAAAGTGATTTCCATTTTCAACTTTTCACATAATATTTGTGTTGAGATTGCAACAAGATGATGAGCTTAGTGGAAATAAGTCGCCTTCACTAAGTGGGCCCGCAGGCTATTTTTGGCGCAAAGTCTATTTTTAGACATATGGATCATGTTCTATGAGTTGCAGGATGCTATTTGTGGATGGTTGGTCAAGTTGGGAAAAATAGATGGACTTCTATTTTTAGACATATTGGGCGGAATCTATTTTTAGATTGCCAGTCTAAAAATAGATATGTCGAATATTATTAGCTCTTAATAATATTTGGACTCTAAACACTATCTTATTCTCTTGGAGCACTTCAGTTAAGTGCACAGATGTGGCACAGGAGCTGACAAAAGGAATTACGCTATTCCTGAGGGTTAAGTGGAGCTATTGCATGGATACTTCAGTTAGAACTCATGTGACAGAGTTTGGTGGAGTTATTGAGGTAGTTGGTGGAGTTGTGTTCAGTTTAATTGAGTTAAACATAGTTGAGCTAGTTGTATCTAGTCTAACTGATTGATACACTAGTGAGAGTGGTGTGAATTAATTATTAATTAATTCATTAATTATTAACTCATAAATCAACTAAATAATACATCAGTTAACTTCAGTGCATGGACAGTTTCAGTGGAGACCAGTGGAGAGGTAGGTGAAAGAGCAGTGTGACTATCAGTTGTGACTATACTGGTGCATGAGTTTGCACCACACATTGATGGAGATGCCAATGAGGATTGTGCAGTGCATACCAGAGGGATTCGAACTCAGATTGGGCCATTATTCATCTTGGATTGCGCAGTAGAGGCAGGCTAACAGGTGGAGCAGATTGGAGCATGTGTTTTGCTAGATATGAGCTTGTGTAGTGTGTAACAATTGGAGATTGTACTGAGAGCTTGTGAGGAGTTTGTACAATGATTGTTACATGATCTCTATCATTATAATATACAGATAGTTGGGGGTTTTCAGCTTTAAGCTTTCCCATAAATACTGTGTTTATATGTGTGATTGTTTATGGTTTTAATGTGCGCATGCGATTGTTTATATTTCCACAATTAATGATCAATGGTAGAAGAGGTTATGTATTATGCATGAAGCTCAAATAGTGTGTGATCAGGATAATCTTGGTGAATAATTTAACAGTTATTCAAATTTCTACAATTTGAATATAAACAAATAATGAAAATTTATTATTATTATTATTATTTAAAAGAAATGGTTTCATTTATATTATATAAATTGGATTGCATGGTCGGAACCATTTACATATGTAATAACAAAACTTGCTTCTATTATTTTTGTTGCTTCAAAATTCCAGTAAATCCATAGTAGTATTTTTCCCTCTATGAGCCCTTTAGACTAGAACTTTGCATTGATACCTTCCATATATTCTAAAAAACTGACCCAAAAACAAAACATACCTCCAATACATAGCAATAGAGAAATTAAATAGGTTTTGAAGTCTTGGTTTCATTAATTCCAGTCAAGATCGCCTCTTTTCCTTTGCTTGTTCTTGCACCTAATGTACCACTGCCAGCTTTCTCTTTCTTCTCCTCGGTACCAGAATAGGCCTTGTTGAACATGAACTCTTGGAAATCTACAAAAAGGTCAAATATTGAAACCTTTTCATTACTATAAATTAGTTGTGCCTCTAGCCTTGCAAAATTTACTTTCGCCTTTGCTACTAGCCCTTCAAATTTTGCCTCTGGCAAGCTAACTCTCACTTCTCTTTCACTCTCCATGAGGTCTAGCCTTCTAGATAGAAGCTCTGTCATTCCCATCAGTAATTTGAACAACAACTCCACCATTTTCTTCCATCGCACCAACTCTAGCTCTGAAGATTGACCCTGTTCTGACACCATCACCAAACGTTCCAAGTATGCACAAAGGTGATTTGAACACCAGGATAAATGGAAGGAATATGAACACAAACCAAGTGAAGCCTTATTAAATAGACATTCCTCATCATTTTTCCTGAGAATGTATTCCTTTTTCTCTATTAAGACCAGATCTCCACCGACCCTCGAATCTATTGCAGACTTGACCTTCACAATGCACCAGACCAACATTCCTTCTAGTGAATTTATGAATAACAATGGGAGGAGTTGTGATTGTTGAAATTTTTATGTTATATGTTGTAACAATCACTATTACAAAATTTATTTATGTTGCAATATTAGATAATAAATTGTATATAGAACATAAATAAAATGCACAATAAAAGACAACCAAGAACAAAATGAGACATGGAGAATTTAGGTCAAATGACCAAGGAAAAAACCACAAGGGGAGACCCAACCAGATTCTTATTCTATTAGAAATCATTTGTTTAATAGTGATACGAAGTACAATGAGAGATCAATAGAATGAGTAAGTTCACCCAAATCTGGACAAGCTCTAGCATGAAGATCATTGGTAGCAGCAGTAGATGCATGCACTGAATCAATCTTCCCTTCAACTAAATAAACATTGAAACATTGAAGCATTGAATCAACCTTGGCTCACCAAGTTCTACTCTTACTCTCCAAGTTTCTCTCTCACAATCTTCTTCAACTCTCTCCAACTCTCTCTCAAGTTTGGATTATTTTTTCACAATGCAGAAGTAGTGAGGGGAGAAAGAATGAGGAACATATATATAGGAGGAGCAACGAATCCATGCCATAAAGGAGGAGTAACTCGCATGCCAATATGGAGAGTTAAATATGTCCATTTAGGAAATATAACGCATGCCATAAAGAAGGTACACATTCCTTTCTAACTTATACCATTAAGGAGAGTGTAACATATGCATTAAAAAGTGCGTAAGAGGAATCTTTCATAACATGCTTTAATGAGAGTGTAAGAGAGTGTAAGAGGAATATTTTATGACAAGATTTTATTGAGTGTAATAGAGTGTAAGATAATTAATGAGAGTGTAAGAGCTATGATTGAGTGCTTTAATTTATTTTTAATAATAATATAATAGTATTTGTAACCACCCCTCCCACATTTCCTCACTTCATCGCCCTGCCAGGGTACACATCAACTAAGGGCTACTATGACATGAATCAACCTCCTTAGTATAGTTAAGGAAGTGTAATTGATAAACTAAAACTTTAATGACCTTCCTCGGGAGTTTCAGGACCCCCAAGAGCTAAACTACCCCTCCAGGTGCCCAAACCCTAAGTTAGATTGATTTTTCACTGTCCTAGACTCCCAGTCGCATGCATAAGCTTGCATCCATGCAACTGTAGGCCTCCAGTCGCATGCATAATCATGCAAGCCAATGACTGCAATCCCAATTTCCCAGTTTTATGCCTGCAACCACGAAATTTGTGCCACCTTTTCAGTACTAAACTCCAGATCACTACCCAGAACTTGATGAAACTTTCCAAAACAATAAATGACACAAAGAGAAATCCTTTAACAGAAAACGTGATCAAGGAATTAACCTAACCAGGCCTAACCATGACAGACATTTCATCAAACATATTGAGAACATGAAATCTACATGTCATGAATGCATATCTAAACATATGGGTCTCATACTTATACGAAAATAATCAAAAAAAATTCATGCCCTCTCATAATAGCTGCAATAACATCTATTAGCTCATGTATTCATTAACCATTTATCAACAAATAAAACATATAGAGGGCCATATCTAGAACTTGTTATGAAATTGTGCTTGTAACCAACATATAACCAGAATAATAACAATGATAGAACAACCACCAAAGCCACATAATAACAAGTAAATTTACTTATAAAATAAAAGAGGAAAAGTTATTTTATTAAAATATGAAAAAACCAACCAAGTCAAGGACTTCCACGTACACCCAACCATATATTAGGTTGAACCAAATATTTCTTTCATCCAATCACCCCCATGTCATATTCCAAGCATGAATGTGGGACTCAAGACAAAACAACTAGGGCTTCCTTAGGCTTTACCGCAATACCACCAAAATTGGTCAAGGGACTCCTAGGCCAGAAACAAGCACCTACACAACCAAGCTTTACTGCAATCGTGCCTTTACCAATCAAGGGATTCCTAGGCCCAAACAAAAAAAATACACTACCAAGCTTTACCGCAATCCCACCAAAACTGGTCAAGGGATCACTAAGCACTAACAAGCTTAGATGCCTTCGAATTTCTTCACTAATACCTTGAGGAATTTTCCCATCTCCACCCTCATGCTACCAAAATCTCAGCATTACTGGTCAAGGGATTCCTAGGCCCTTCGGAATTTTCCTGAGACCACCTCACATGGATCTAAGGCAATCCAAAGCTCAACCAAGTAAAATAAACCCATCACACCATGGCTATCCAAAAATGGAAAGGAAAGGCTGAAAACCATTGTCACATCTGGAAAAACCCATGTTAATGACAACAAGAGAACCAAATACACACATGCATGTACCATGCATGCCAAAAATAGCAAGAAAATCATACATGCAACTCGATACTTGCAAGTAATCCCACTATAGCCACTTGATCCAAATTTCCTTGCTTGATCCTTGTTTTCCTTTGCTTTCTTGTCCTTCCTCTGCCTTCCTTTATCCAGTGCTTCAAGAATGATCTAAGTTTGCAAGAGTATGAGAGAGAGAGAATAGAGAGAGCTCCAAGCCAAAAAAAAAAAAAAAAATTAACACTAACAAAAAGCCATGAACTATTCCTCATAAGCCTTTTTATCAATGAGGCCTCTATTTCCTTCAATTTCCTCTATTTTTCCTTCAATTTTCCTCTCATGCAATTTTGTGACCTTTCACCTTCCTTTTCTCATGTTTTCCATTATTTTCATAAACATATGCCAATTAAGGCCCATTTTCCTTTGTTAATTCCTTTGTTAATTTCTTTAGCCATAATAAACCAAATGAACACCCACTAGGTTGTTCTTCCCAACATTCAGCTTGGAATACGTGTCCCATGACCTTGGTCTTCATTTTCCTTTATTAACTTTATTACATGAACTTTTAACCCAGGGTTGTTACATTATCATTAGAAGGATAATATTAATATTAATGATAATATTGATGATTAAGTCGAAATTGAACTATTATGATTTATTGATGATTAGAATGGATTTTCCATCAACAATACTTGATTTCCAGTTGATGCAAGGTGATTTACTATTTTTGGAAATTCATACTTGAGACTTTCTATGTTTAAAATTTCTATTTTTAGAAATTCATCCCTGAGCTACCAAATTTTCAACAACGATCTGATCTACATCATTAATTCGCTCAAGTCATATCCCATAACACCTATGAATCGTCCAATTGTCCATTATCCTGGTCTTAATAAGCTTGGAACGTAATGCTACGTATAAGAAATTACCACTTACCAATCTAATTTTATTAAGGCATCCAAGTGGGCTCTCCTTGTTTATCATGAAAACTCCTTTGTGCATGCGAAGTTTAAATGTATTAAAGTGATATTTTGAATGGAAGTTAGCTTTATTGGCCCTTCGATCCATGTTCATTTGTGGTGGGATAAGGAACAGGGGCAAATCCCTTGTATTCTGCATTGATTTAAATAGTTACACTTTCAAACTCCACTCCAAGATTAACCATTCTTTCTACCTCTCCATTTAGATGCCTCAGAACATGAAAATGGGATATTTCTTCAAAAAAAAATCAAATTAAGTGCAATTATTCTCACCATGGGAGGAAACTAAGAATATTCATACAAGAGAGCCTTGGTGATCATTCTAACAACAATCATTTAGTCCCCGAGAATTTTAAGTTTTCTTATACCCTTATTCCTATCAATATCCAGACATTTCCATAAAGCTAGAAATTTGGCTCTATTATTTTTAATTGTACCTAAATCCCAAGCAAATCTTATGTCTTCATGTTCTTCAGGGCAATATATCACCCCTCCCGCTCCTGATGCGCCTGGATTTCCTTTTGAGGTGCCATTTAAAAATAACATGGCATAAGATTATCTTTCCAGGATTGAAACTCATTGTTCCCCAATCTTAAATATTGAACCTTCACTGCATTCGACCAACCCCTAAAGCTAACAACATGATCTAGTATTGAAGAAATTTGTATCCTGCTCCTCTCCAAATTTGATAATTCATCAATCTCAAAAACCTTGAGACCTCTCTCTAAAAGAGACTCAGAGAATAATGGAAAGGCTTTGATAACTGGACATATAACTGAGGGTGGTTCATCTTTAAATATGGTTTTATTTATTTCCAACCAGATTGTCCAAAACAAGAATTTTGGTAGAGATGTTGAGGCATGCTTGGAAATATAGGATTGAATCTTGTCTTGTGGACAAACGTTGATTTAGTTTTCAAAACTTTCCTGGAAACTTAAAGTGATGGAGGATATGTGATGAACCTTTCAAATTCCATTTTCCATACAGGTAGTGAGAAATAACATATATAAAATAAATTATATATTGATTCCTCTTCACACTTGCATAATACACACCTCGAAGGGTCATGAATGTTTCTACACCTGAGGTTTTCTGCTGTAAGAAATTTCTCTTGTATCAACATCCAGCAAAAGGAATTTACCTTTGGGATAGCATCTTTATTCCATATTTATTTCCAAATATTCAAGGGTGTAGGGTGTGAGATCTTACTCATCAAAATTATGTATCCTTCCTTAGTTGAATAATGCAATTCTTTGTTAGGAGGCAAAGTCCAACAATCCATATAACCTCCTTCTAATGGTGTTAATTCCTTCAAGAAGGGTACCATTGAATCCCATTGATGTTGCGAATGTTTGGGAATACCACGACATCCCATCCCTACCACATTTCCGAGTCATCCCAATTAGTTATGTATTTCAGTTTCATAATTCTATTTTCCTTCATCTAGTTAATGAGCTTCTTAAGCACTCTTTGGTTATTTCTCAAGCTATCATGGAGGAATTTTCCTTTCCACATGTTAATTCTTGCTCCATTCCCTGCCTGCCATCCCAAATTATCAATAATTAAAGGCGTTGATGCCTTGCATAACTTCCAAATCTTGGAGCCATTTCCTGACCGCTAGACTTTTCCGACTCTTAGAAGTCGAGACTTATGGAAATGTTTTTTCAGAAAAGACTCTTTCCACCACTCCTTGAATTGAGATATTAATGTACGAACAATTTTAGCCCCCAAATCTAGGTTCAACATCATTGGATCTTTGATCTCCAGGCCCCCACAATCTTTAGGAAGGTGGACTATGTTCCAGTTGAAAAAATGAAACTTAGTCCCCCCCCCCCCCTTCCATAATAATTTTCTGATCATGATACTGATTTGTTTTAGAATACCCTTCAAAGCTAGAATCCTAGAGCACATATAAAATGACAGAGCTGATAAGAATGACTTAATTAATATTTTTTTCCTACTAAGTTCAACAAAAAGGCACCACAACTTCCTATTTTATTCTTGAATTTTTGTATTATATTCTCCTAGGCTTCCTTAAAAGGTGGCCTTAAATAGATTGGAAATCCTAGATATTTGAAATATTTCCACCCAATCTGAATCAATAAATCCATAGTTTATGAAATCTATTACAACATTGCCTCAGAACAATTCCCACCATAAATATGGCACTTCATTTTGTTTACTAATCCCCCTAAAATATCTAGACATACATCTAGGGTCCCTTTGAATTTTATTGTTATTATTTTTGAAGCACCACCCAATATAATAATGGCATCTACAAATTGGGAGTGATTGATATCTTTGACGTTTCTAGCAGTGTAGAGGCCTGATAGTAATCCACTTACTCTAGCTTTTTCTAGATTTATGCTTAATCTCTTTGCCACTAAAATTCACAATATAGGAGAGAGAGGGAAACCTTGACAAATACCTCTAGAATATTTCAAGAATAGGGTTGGTCTACCATTTCTCATGGGAGTGATCTAAGGGGATCCAATACAAGCATTTATCTAGAGAATAAATTCTTTGAAGAAACTGAGTTTCGCTATAATAAGAAAGAGGAACGAATGATTTACCTAGTCGAAATCATTTTCCTTTTCCAGCTTTATTACAAATCTTGGTTCACCCCTTTCTTTTCTAGAGTGGTTTTCCTCCTAATATTATCCAAAATGTGTTTTTTTTTAAGAAAGTCGCCAGGATTTTCAAATATCAACCTCAACATCAGTTTTGACCTGCAATTATTTTTGTTAATATCTTATATGAGGCATTTCATAGTGATATGGGATTAAATCTATTGAATTTTGTAGCATTGGACTCTTTGGGGATCAAGGCTAAAAATGTTGAATTAATCCCCCCTCCAACCTTACCCTTGGTCTTGGTCCAATTGACCATTTTAATCAAATATTTTTTTAATCAATGGCCAAAGGGCTCTATAGAAGATGATATGGAATTTTTCAGGCCCTGGAGCCTTATCAGGGTCCATATACCATATTGCTTCAATCATTTCCTCTTTTTAAACTTCCTTCATGAGATATTTATTTTCTTCTTCTGAATCTCCAGAAGAAATGTGGACAAAAAATCTTTAGCCTTACCAAGATTTAGGTCTCCAACTGATGAATACAAAGATTGGGGGTGTTCGTAAGCTTCGGCATATATTTATGGGAATGTTATGATTGTTTTATTACCTTCTGGAGTGATATCCCTTGCCATATTTCTTATTTCCCTTGATTTTTTTTGCTTGTGTTTTGATCACATGCCTTTATTGATATGCTTCTTGACATGAGCCTCCAAAAATTTTCCTCCTTTCGATTTTCTTGGTAGATCTTATTATTTAAACACTTCTCCCTCTCTATATTTTAGTCTTCCACTTCACTATTTTCCATGTTAGATATATTGTGTAGTTCATTAAGCAAATCATTCCATCTTTTTCCCAACGGAACATATACTTCTTTTTCCCAAGTTCCGAGCATTTACTTAACAAACTTTATCTTAAACTCCCAAACAAATGTCACGGATCCTCGAATTGAATTGCTCCATGCATGTGATATTATATCTATAATTCCCTCCTCCTTAAACGATCTAGTGTTAAACCACAAAGGGATAGGTACCATATCCTCCATCATTTCCATTACCAACGAGATTGGTTGATGATCTGACTCACTGAGAGCCAAAATGGAGTAAAATGGGTCCAGGAATTTGAGAATCCATGAGCTGTGAATTAAAAATCAGTCAAGAAGAGTTTTTATATGACAAAAACCACTTCTCATGTTCGACCATGTAAGATTCCCTTTCCTTGGCTTGATGTCTATCATATCCCATTCTACTATGAGATCTTCCATTCTTTGTTTGAATGGGTCTCGCGCTATGTTTCCACCCATTTTTTCTGATGAAAATAAAGTAGTATTGAATTCACCTCTGATGATGGAGCTATGACTCCATTGATCTTTCTTTAACATAATAAATGTATCCCAAAATTATAACTTTTCCCCAAGTGTAGAAGGAGTGTAGACATTCACAACCTTGATCCTTTCTTTGGTATCATTCCTTTGCAATTAGTAGTAATCTAGTTCCTATTTTTTACACATTCAATTAAAGAAAATTGAAACTTACTCCAAAAACTGCCGAGACCTCTAGATGCTCCCTGAGAGCTCTGCCCAACTCCATCACCATCTTTATAAAGTAAATTGGTCGCATTCATTAATTATTTTTCTTTTAACTTAGTCTCATGGAGAAAAGGAATGGAAGGCTTCTCCACTTTGATTAAATCTTGACCAAGAGGGCTTCAGAGGGTCCTCTCAAACCCCTTATGTTCCATGAGAAAATTTTCATCATTTATTAGGAGGCGACGTGAAAATTCCTTGAAATGCAGCAACTATAAATTAATTATGTAGTTTATTTTCTATAAAAAAACAGTGAATAATTCACACTAAAATTTATTCACCATAAAAATATACTTCAGAAAAAAATAGGAACTGAGAAATGTTAGCACACACACATAAAATTGAAAAATTTATTTTTGTACAATCCCCCCAAAAAAACCCAATGTGGTAAAATCGGTGCAGCAGTTGAGGGTTTTATTATTATGCAACAACATAAATTTTGTGTAAAATAAAATGACGCCAAACTAGAATTTATATCTAAGAGAAATACTAGCAAAAATATTTGATGGAATTTACCCTCCTACTTAAGCATTCCCGCAACGAAATAAGCCTCGGAAACTGGCTCTCAAAACCCTTGTACATGCTCCTCTGCGCAGGCCTACACACTAGCTAGAATTTTCCTTTGAATATCACATTCCATATATTGTTGCCTCTGGAAGTGATTATGCTAGCCTCCTGGAAATTTTTTCAGACACTGGAAGAAAAATTAACCACTCTCCTCATTGAATCGAACTTTCTTTCTTGAGGCACTATGCAACTCCTATACAGCCTCCTAAAAAATAATATCAACCTCGTCTTGTGACTCTTCTGAAACTAGAAAAGTCAAAAAATATCTGTGTTACCCCTCTGCCATCTACTACTCAATCACTGGCTCAATTTCTTTATTGAATCACCTGCTACTAGGAAATTGAACTTCCTTAATCACTAAGTATTTGCAACTAGTGTGTTCTCCATCTACCCATTGACCTCTTCTTATAATCTCCAGTTGAGACTTCAACAACCAAGATTAAAAATTAATCGATGTTTGAGATCATCTCCAAGTTGATCCGAGTGATTTTATACAGATTTCTCACCTTTCTCAATTAATTACTATTAATTAACCAGTTTTCCTCATTTAGACTTGGGAAAAATTTAAATGATGGTCAATTAATTTAATTAAGCTATCTCTAGGTGTAATTTCCATAAACGATTTATGGGTTTTGGATATCTCCCATGTTTTGGTCTCTCAACAAAGTTTTGATACTAGAACACCATTTGATGCTACAAAAACTAACACGCCCTCTTAGCGAGTAAAGTGTTCTCTAGTGCTGCATGTAGAAAATCCACATAGATTCAACTAATCTTGTAATATGTCAAAACAAAAAATTTGAATCTATTATACAAATTACAGAAACCAATTATGATCGCACAATCACATGAAAAATAAAGATAAAGAATTTCAATCTCACAACACAATTATGTATTTGGGGAAAGCCTCAGTTAAAAACCTCGCTATCTCTTTATTGCATAAGTCAAGAATATGAAACAATACAATGCTTCTCTCAGGCTTGAGAGTTCTCTGCTTTATATTTGTCTGTCGCAATCTATCCTAGGCATCCTTTGGTTCAATACCTCACAATTTTATTGCCTCTGGATTCCCTACCTTGCTTGCGCAATCCCCGGGGAAATTGAGCCCCTATTAATTAGGAAATTCTCAATTAATGATTGTGTAATAAATCTAAGGCCTTCTAATAACTCTATGCATGACCTGTGCAATTTTCTAATTTTACAATCGATAGTAAATTTCCCTTTAACTCCAATCTCAACTAAGTCTTCCTCAGAACTGACATGCAACAACTATTTATAGTGAATTATCAGTTATCTGATTGATCGTTGCATGTGAACTAAATCAGATTTAATTCACTAGACCTCTCACTAGTTCCTCCATCAGTTAGAACTAGTTAAATTGATTTTAACTCAAATAATTAAGTTAAATAATTACAACTCAAGATAAATTGTAACTGGACTCACTAAAACCTAGAGAGAACTATACATGCCTCTAGTTTGACCCTCAACTCAAATTTATTGAGCTGGCTAAGTCTTCTTGACTTAGTTAACTCATACAAGTTGTCATATGATTTGGAATTGCAATTTCCTTCTAATTTAATTAAGGGAAAATTAAATTAGAAGCCTCTTCTTATTTCTATTTTCAACACTCCCTCTCAACAAGAAAATGATTGTCTGCTTCCCTGATCCTGCTTCTGTGGAACTCAAATTTTCCTCTTGACAGTGCCTTCGTCAATATGTTTTCATCCTTCTCCTCTGTAGGAATGTACTCTAATGACATAATACTCCTTTGTACATAATCTCTGACATGGTGATACTGGATATCTATATTCTTGGACCTATCATGAAAATTGGATTAACCGAGAGTTTGATGCAACTATGGTTATCACAATAAATCACCGTCGGATCCATCTGCTGACCAAAAAAACCAGCAAATGTCTTCTTCATCTATATGGCCTCATAAGATACTCGACTATAAGCCATGTACATTGCCTATGTTGAGCTGAGTGGAACTGATATTTGCTTCCTACTGTACCAGGAAATGGTTGCTAACCCAATACTGAAGATGTCCCCTGATGTGCTCTTCCTGCCGGATGGACTCCTTGCCCAATTTTCATTTTTGAAGCCTTGAATCTTCACTCCCTCTGTCTGCCTATACCATAGCCCAATCGTTGTGATGCCTCTGAGGTATCTCAACACATGCTTGAATGCTTTCCAATAGAGCTCGGTATGCTTAACCATAGCTTGACTAAGATGGTTAACCGCATAACATATGTATGGTCGTGTGTTCACCAAGTACATGAGTGAACCCACAAGCTTCCTGTAGATGATAGCTTCTACCACTTCGCCTGAAGTAGCATATTCCTTCCTCCAATTTCCTGCTTGAGGAGTCTCCATGGATTTTCTGCTCTCCATGTGAAACTTCTTCAGAATCTCGTTGGCCTATTTTCCCTGAGATACAAATAATTCCCCATCTCTTTGCCAAATTTCCAATCCAAGGAAATAATGCAAGAGCCCCATATCGTTCATATCAAATTCTCTTGCAAGATCCTCTTTGAAATATCTGATGAGATGCTCATCACCTCTCATAATAAAATCATCAACATAAAGTACAATGATCGATAATTTTCCTTCTCGCACAATATGGTAAAGGTTCACATCTACTTCACTTTTGTTGAAGCCCAACCCAGTGAAGTAGTTTTTGATCCTAGTGTACCAAGCACGAGGTGCTTGTTTCAGTCCATACAACACTCTCTTGAGTCTGCACACATGTGACTATCTGTCAAAGGTCTCAAAACCTTATGGCTATTCAATGTACATCTCTTCCTCAATCACTTCGTTGAGGAAGGTTGTATTTACATCCATCTGATGTATATGTCATCCCGTATGTGCTGAAAGTGAAAGCGTAGATCTAATTGACAAGTACCTTGCAACTAGAGAAAATATATCCTCGTAATCAATTCCCTCCACCTGAGATAAGCCTTTGGCCACAAATCTGGCTTTGTGTTTCTCAACACTCCCATCGGTTGCCTGCTTCACCTTGTAGATCCACCTGGATCCTACAACTGACTTCCCCTCCAGTCTTGGGACAACTTCCCATGCAATGTTTTTGATAATGGACTCATACTCCTCAACCATGGAATCAACCCAAACTAGTTTTTGCACTTCTTCCTCAGATCAGGATGGCTCAATCTTTACACTCTGGCTCATAAGAGCCATGTAGCCATTGTATCACTCTGGGGACCTTTTCTGCATGCGTTGTGATGTGAGTGCTTCCACAGTATCTCTAGCATTAAGTACTAACCTGTTAGCCTCTCTAGTGCACTTCCTTCCATTTGTGGATGTGTTTGCATGAGTGGGTGCTTCCACTCTCTATTCCTCTGCTTGTGGTTGCTCCTCAATTATATGCAACTGAAGCTCCCTCTCAAGGGAAATTCACATGGACATATCTTCATCAAATTTCACATCTCTTCTGACCATTGTCATCTTCTGAGATGGAAATTACACCCGATAGTTGTGAGGTGTATCAGTGTACCCCACAAATATTCCAAACTCAGTTGTTGGCTCTAGATTTTTCCTGGTATCTTTGGTTACATGGCAATAAACTAATGAACCAAAAATTCTAAAGTGCGCCGCATCTGGTTTCTTACCTGAAAAATATTCCTCTGGTGTAGTCATCTCGAGAATCTAATGAGGAATTATGCCAGCATAAATACTATTGTGTTGCATGCTTCAGCCCATAATTGCAATGGTAGGCCTTGATCATGCAACATCGATCGTGTTTCTCCCACAATAGTTCTATTCTTCCTTTCTACAACCCCATTCTGTTGTGGGTTATGAGATACTATCAATTCCTGTCGAATTCATTTTAAAGCTCAAAAATTCTTGAATTCATTCGAGACATATTTTCCACCATTGTCACTTCTAAGAGCCTTCACCTTCTTCCCTGTATCTTCCTCAACAAGTGATTTGAACTCAAACAAAATTTAGAGCGTTTGATATTTATTCTTGTTGGGGCCCTTTTTTTTGCATATTTCTCAATATTCAGTCACTGCTGAATTATGTTACACGGGAAACCCTGGGTACTGGTGTTACGGCGGATATAATCCCTGGGTGTTGATCTATGCAACCCCTCCTGCTGGCGGAGCTCTCGATGCCCCTGTTGCTGATGTCCCCACATTCTGGCCCCGCAACCAAGGACATTCGGTTACCACGTGTCCTTCCATTAGACAGTGCATACACCATACGTTTGGCCTCACTGGGCGCATTGGTTGAATTTATTTCAGTTTCTCTGTCACGCTAGCTATTTGATGTTGTAACCCCAATATGGAAGGGCCCAGAGCTGATGCTCCTCCTTTAAATTCTTGCAGATATCCTGCCATGGCCTCTATCTTCATAGCTTGCTCCAATGCGTCTTGTAACATCTCGATATTATGTTGTGTCAGCGGAGTTCTTGCTAATGGAAGAAGGGCCTTGATAAACCAATCCCTCTGATGGTTCGGATCAATTGGATAGCTGAGTTTTCCAATCGCATCCTTGAATATCTTCATTAGATCCCATGTAGTTTCCCCTTCTCGTTGCTTGATCTCCCACATTTCGTACAAACCCTGCTGATCTGTTTGGGGTAATTTGAATTCCTTAACGAAATCCCTCTTTACATCGTCTATCATTGGGTTATGGTGAGCCTCAGACCACTTTATAAACCAGCGTAGAGCTTTCTCCCTGAGAGTAGTCTGAAATTCTATCAAATTACCTATTTTTGGTGTCTTCCGAGCCCTCCATATGGCCTCACAGAGGTACTAGTGTTGTTCCACATCATCATTACCCCTCCAAGAAAACTCTAGGTACCGGGTAAATGATCCTGCCATGCTTCCTTGTATGGGGGTTACGAGGACAAAACCCTTGATTCATGGTTGTGAAATGGTGTTACTAGCACCGCTGCTAGTGTATATTAATGTTGTAGACTGAACACTATTCAACTTACTCAATTCCTGTAACTTAAAAAAAAATTCACCTAGTGGCTGATAGAGTACCAGGGGAAGGTCAGGACTAGATCTACTTGAACTTTAGGGAATAGAGTTACTTGGGGTTATGGGTGTCAGCCCTTCTTAGAATAGTTGCTCCTTCACAACATGCAACTCCACATCAGACGTCTCCTCAGGGCGCGCGTCATCTCCGTCGTACTCCTTTCCCTTCTCTGCTTGGGTTGGGCTCTTATACACTTGCAGCACTTCCTTAATGGTCCCCCCCATATCTTGGGAACACATCTAACCTTCTATCTCCTTTGACATATGAGGCGCCTCCTCCTTGTCTTTTATGTTCCTTTCCCAATTTTCCAACTCCTTCATCACCCTTTCTCACCACTTCTCAACGATCTGCGCCCTCCGATGTGCTCGTCGTTCCCTCAACCTCCTAGAGCTCTCAGCATCCATATCCATATTCCCCTTTTCAACTTACTTGTAGCATCTGTCCCTCAGCTCCTTCCCCCAATACTGGATGTTTAGGTCTCCATCTTGTTAGCCCCCCTATGAAATTATTGACAAGCAAGCTGGGGGCTATGTCATTTTGGAGACCTTCAAGGAATGCATCTCCCCTGAAGACACATTATCCTTGAGGTCTCTTTTTTCTTTACCTTATACAAGTCCCCTCTGCTGGTTCCTTTCCCTAAGGCCTGCATTGCCCCTCATACTCCTGCAAAACACCACTTTTTTACCTCCTTTCCCCTTTGACAAAGTCCCTCTTTTCCCCTTCTTATTTTCCCTATTAACCCCCTAAATCCCCTCTAAAAATCCCTACACCCTTGGTTTGCCCAAATTCCCCCTCCATCTCCCTATCGTTACCCTTTGGAGGCTTCAGAATGCATTAAAATGGGTTAAAAACCCACTTCCGACCATATAATAGGCCTCATCCCCTTTCCCGCTAGCCTCGCTTCTTTTCTCTCCATACAACCTAGCGCCGTGACCAAAGCGCTTACCCCTGCGGAGACTCTTCTCTGTTTGTAGGGTCAAACCATGGTACCCCCGCAGTTGACCCCTCGAGATGTGGGAAAACCCGATCGAATGGCTGTCATTCACTACGGGGGGGTCGCTCCAAGTTCTCATGTCCGTGCACCTTGGTCCCCCGCATTACATCTCCGACATCCATTTAATCCCGCAAATCAACGGTCCGCAGTTAATCCCTATCGTGCACGTTCTCAACTGTTGATCTGTACAAGATCTGTGAATTACTTGCATTCCATCCTTAGGTGGTCCCCCCCCCCCCGCTTTCACTGTTCACAAACCACGTTGTTTTCATCGCACCGCCTTTGAGCGAAGGGCGGTTTTTCCCCGACGACCAGCGATTCCATACATCGCGCAACACGCGTCCTCTTGTACGATTCCAAAACCACTTTTCCCGCCTGTTAAATTCATCCATCGCGCATTATTGTTCAGACACGAATGCCCAGCGAAATTGCCGAAGACCGTCCGATCTGGAGCAGCCCATCCGACGGCTATCGCTCGACGAAGATGCATGATGGATAATGAAGTTGCATGCGCGATAGTCCATATCCTGGTCCGCCGTCCATCGTCCTCCGCCATTGATCTCTGCCACGATCGACGGTCCAGATTTTTTCACCCGCCACTGACTTTTCCACTGTCCCCGGTCCCGCCACGTCATCTCCACGTGCATCCTCCGTACATACTCCCATTCCATTGCGTATAATTGATTCATTTCGTGTTTTTTAACTTTTTTTCGTTCGTTTTTCACCTGCAGACCGCCACCTCCACCAAAGCAGATTTCCATTGTTCCTCTGCATTTTTCTCTGCCATGTCACCGTCTACACTACCTCTCTCCTCCTCCACATCACCCGCCAACCCGTCCATGATTTTCTTCACAGGTTTCATGTTTTCGCAGGGTTATCAGAGGTAGAAAACTGCCATGATGCATACGTACTTCTTTAATGGCGTATGGCGCAGACAAAGAGCTGAGATGGGAGCCGATACTTCGGCGAAATGTCAATAAAGGTGGCGGAGTTAATTTTCATCAGAGGACGGGTTTTGAAAATCAACAACCCCATCCGGTGCCATTAAAGATCGGATCTTGCAGAATCGAGACGTTTATGGACCAACAGCAAAACCAGCCTATGATCATAGTTTCAGTGCTCAGGACTGAAGATTTGGATCCATAATGCAGCAGTTTCAGAGGCAAAGTACCAGATTCAAAACCCCGAAGGTCAATCAGAAGTTTAATGCACGAGAGATTGTACAACCAGGGTTTCTACAGCAGCAGAATGTTTTCCTCCATCAGAGGACAAAGTGCCCATGCAGTTTTTATTATACATCGTGTTCCTGAAGTTTCTTACCCAACAGCAGTCCTACATGATCAAAAGCATTGGTGATTCAAGTAGGGAAGACCTCACTGTTTCTTATTTTATTTTTGTACTAATAAGTACCACAGTACTGAAGTCAGAACACCTAAGCCATACCAGAGATAAATGCAGAGATTTAAAACAGAATGATGCTTCGGCCCTCTCTTCTTCCTGTGTTTAATATTAGATTTAGTGTTCACCTACCCCCTCAGTCGATCTTTTGTTCATCCTCTGCTATATAATGCAGAAGGAAATTATTGTAATGGTTTTTGATGAGATATCAGTGAAATGCAAGTTTTTTCCTCTAGAGAAAAGTTCTTTGTCTAATATTGTAAGATAGGCTGAGATTTGATGTATTCAGACTGAATGTTCAAGCTATGGGCTATGATGTACCTGATTGGTGTTGTTTTTAATATGACAAGCATGTTTCTTTGGATCCTGATCTAAAGCAGCTGGTGATGTTTTCTTATCTCTGTGTTTTATTTCATTTCATTCCATTTCTACTGGCTCGCATCAGAAGTTTGGCATAAGATTTACCCTTGATACGTACCTTATGTTGCTGCTCTCCTAGCATTTTATGTTTTCTGCTTATATGTGTATCTGAATATTGATTTCAATTGATTTAACCAGTGTAGTGGATGTTATTTCCTGCTCTCTGATGTATGAATTAATGAAATCTATGTTTAGATGTTCTTGTTAGGACCAAGTTGGATGAGTTGAGAACACTGGGAGGTCTAGAACCCTGTCTCAGCCTCACTAGGATCTTTCCATCTCAATTAAGCCTTTCTAAGATCCCTTGTTTTACCCCTAATTTTGTCCAAGCAGGTCTGGAGTTAAAGGACCTCTAACCTGATCTATAGACACAATTGGATGATTCCCCTTCACTCATTTTCAGTCCTCAATGTTCCATTCCACCAATAATCCTTCAAGATCCAAATGCTTTAGATGACTAGCCCAACTGAAAGCTTGCACATTGATTATAAGTAAATCCTTTCTTGACTCCATAGCCCAATGGCCTTGATGTTCTCTGAGTTATCTACCTTAGCCTAAATTACCTCTTTGCTCATCCTTGTCTCATATTGGACCTTTCTTTCCTGATTCCCTGCAACCAAACATAAACAATCAAACAAACAACCCTGAGCCTATAACTAGCCTAAAATTTAACCTTGAGCCTTCAAAGACATATACCCTTTGACAATCATAGAGAGATCCCTCTCTGGACCTAGGAGGGCTAGATCCTAAGGTCTGAAAGTGGTTCTATGTTGTCTCATCTTTTGGTCTTGTCAACCTGGCCAAAACATGGGAACCCCAACATAATGGCGACTCCGCTGGGGAACTGAACGGCCTTCATCTCACTACATCAACAACTTCAAAATCTTAGAACTCTGGTTAGGTTGACAGTAAGTCACTCCTTTCTTGAATCGGCCTCCGTTGATAAAGTGTTCATCATACTCTTAGACAGAGCCTGGAAAGGACCAGGTAGCCTCCGGATCTCACCCTCTTCGGAGGTGACATATCTGGTAAATGCCCTCCCAGTCAATCTCTGGTTGGAGTTTGTTGTTTTTGAGGAGATTCTTGAAAGGTGATAGTGCCTGAGCACTGTGGTGGATAGTGCAACCCCTTAGATATACCCTAAAACCCTCCACCTGGTGACTCCATTGTTCCTAAATGAAAAGACTCCACCGGTGATCAGTAAGCCTACTGATTATCTTGGTTTCACAATAGACTCCACTGGGAGACCAGCCTCTGAGACAACATCAGCCACAGTAGAAGTAACAAGTAAGGTTAAGTTGCTTGGCTTAGAAACAACATTCTGGCTTTCAGAACCATTCACACAAGAGCTTATCCCAACCCCGACCCACCTGAAATAGTTGACAATCCGGAGATTATCCTCAAAGGAGCTCCTGCACCCAAAAGACCAACTATTTCCAGTCACATTCATAGAGCTAATTCTGCACCAGAAGACCTAGCAGCTCTATCACATTTCCTTCTCGACCTAGAACTACCTAATAGACTACCAAGAACTAGGTCATCCAGTGATCTAGCCCAGCCAGACCTTGAGTTTCACAGTTCAGCATCTCATAGTGGTCAACACTCTAGGGGTAGTGGAACCCCTCCATCTACACCACCTGATATCCACTTCATCCAAAACTTGGGGCTCTCCCACCCTAGATCTTCTCAACAAAATTCTGCTGGTCCTAATATCCCTGTTATCCGCATATCAGTTGCTCAAGCCAACCCTATACCTCATCCGAACATTACCATGGCATCCTGGTATGCACCTCTGGTCTTACCTCAACCCTTGTTACCCTTACCCAATGATTATCAATCAAAAATCCCACACTTCACTGCTAAAGAATCCATCACATCCCAGCAACATGTAGATAAGATGGAGGATTCTTTTGACTATATGGAAATTGATGATGAAACAATCAAAATGAGAATATTTGCCCAAAGCTTAGGGGGTGATGTAAATAAATGGTTTAAAAGCTTACCTCCTGGCAGTATCCAAGATCTCCCTGCATTATATCAAACCTTCATAAACAAATGGGAAGTTAGGGCAAACCCTCACTAGCTCCTAGCAGACTACATGACCCTTAAGAGAAATGTGGGAGAGAGCGTCCACGATTACACCACTAGATTCAACAGCATATACA
Source organism: Pinus albicaulis (assembly GCA_034641835.2). Classification (NCBI taxonomy): domain Eukaryota; kingdom Viridiplantae; phylum Streptophyta; class Pinopsida; order Pinales; family Pinaceae; genus Pinus; species Pinus albicaulis. The sequence continues at coordinate 880,928,756 of CM076576.1, forward strand.
ATGCTCTCCCTCCACACATGAAACCTCCTCAAGGTATGGCCCTAGCCAAATATCCTGATGGATTTGATGCTGACATGGCCTATGAGCTTAGAGATAAAGAGTACACCACATTGGAGGACATGTAGAAAGGAGCAATAAATATAGAAGCTAATCTACTTGAGAAAAGAGCTAAATTAAGAGCTGAGAAAAGGGTAACATACAGGGATGACAATTTAGCCTCCACATCTGATCCCAAATATGATAGATTGTCTAAAAACGTGGAGGAGCTACAACAAATGATAAAAATGATGGTTGTCCAAAACAGAAACCAAAACCAGAACCAGAACATTAGAAGAAACAATGTTGCTCCCAACAGACAGAGAGAGTCAGATCAATAAGTTATTCCCCCATTTCAAGAAACTTTTTAGATGAAGATGAGGGAATCGTAGAAGAATCTGAAGAGAATACAATTAACATGTTTGAAACAGAGGACTCAATCCATAACTATGATTCGGAATAAGATCATCCCTCACCCTCATATTGGGATGAGGAAGGATTAGAATCTGAAGCATACAAACTTGGATTCGAAAACGCTATAATGCAAGTCAGGGAACAATATGAACTTAGGAGAAAAAAGAGCCAAGATACTTCCAAAACCAAAGCTCCTGAGATCACCATCAAGAAAATGCCTGACAGATCCTCCAAAGCAATCTCTGAAAATAGTAAATCAGCAGATGAAAGTTCTGGGAAACACAAAGAAAAAGACAACCGGAAGAATGAAAAACAAGGAGAGCCCGCTAGTAGTACTAGCACTTCGGTTAGTACTCCTGATACAATTGTTCCCAACCCTGTACACAGTGATAAATCACAAATTAATTCAGCCACTAAGGCAGTGGCTAATAAAACAGAGTCAAGCATTTCCAAGAGTCAGTCCACTTTCAATCTAGAGAGTGAGATTGCGAAAATCAAAATCTCTATACCATTATCTGAGCTGGCCACTCAGGATGTATATAAAGGCCAGATTTTGAAAGCATTGAATCTGGGGGAAAACAATGACACTGTAAATTTGAATGATGATCAACCTGCCCTACTGTTCGGTCCAAAGATTGAGTGAAAGTTTCAGGAAGGGGTAGTTCCACCTTTTTATATCAGTCTCAACATTCATGACAAAATACTCCACAATGCCATGCATGATTCTGGAGCATCACACAATTTAATTCCTAAGGTAGTAATGGAAAAGCTAGGCTTGGAGATAACACGACCTTACAAAGATCTATATTCATTTGACTCTAGCAGAGTGAAATTCCTAGGCCTAATCAAAGACTTATGTGTGAGCTTGACCCATATCGCAGCTAAATGTATGGTCATGGATGTGGTGGTAGCAGATGTGCCACCCAAATATGGCATGCTGCTATCTAGATCATGGGGTGCCAAGCTGCAAGGAACGATGCAGATGGATGGCTCATATGCCACTATCCCTATATTTGGCCAACTTAGAAGACTGTATAGAGAGTCCCAGATGAAATTCCTAGTCAGTAGCCCCGAGAAGCCTGAAAATTCACCATTATACTCTATACACACAGACCTGGATTCTTTCATTCTTTATAACGACCAATCTTTAGGAGAGCCAGAATCTGAATGTAGAAATACAAGCAAGGACACAGGGCCCATGGACTTTAGCATAATGGCTACCCTATAAGAATACGATGAAGAAAACCATGGGCAGGGTACTGGAAACGAAACTCAGAGTGAACTAGGAACACAATGCAGGTAGCCTATTAGTCACACCCTTCAAACTAACACACCACGGGAAGAACAAGGCAACCCACGACCTAGTACAGACCCCCCGGCGCAACATAATGGTGAACCCCTGTGGGAAATGAATTTCGATGGGTCCTGTACTAGGAAAAATGTTGGGGCAGGGGTGTGGCTACGTAACACAGAAAATAACCATGCAGAGAGCCATGCTGTGAATCTGCATTTCAAATGCACAAATAATATCGCAGAATAAGAGGCTCTTATTCTTGGCTTAAATCTGTTGAAAAAATTAGGAGCCCATAGGATAACTGTGAGAGGAGACTTAGAGTTAGTTATCAAACAGGTAAATGGTGAATATACAGTGAAACACCCCAGGTTAAGAGCATACCGGAACGACATTCTGGATTTATTGAAAACATTTATTGAATATGAATTGGTATTTGTGCCTAGGAGTCAAAACATCATTGAAAATGGATTAGCTTGCCTCGCTATTTCATATCCTAAGACTCCCCCTGACCAAAAAATCATCATTCAAACCAAGTTCAGACCTACAGTGCCAGACAACGAAAAATATTGGCAGGTCTTTGAAGGAGACAAACAGATTGAAGATTTTCTGGTGGGAAGAAATGAGTTTGAATTTTCTGATTCAGACTCAAAATTTGATGACAGCTGCCCAAGTGAGGATTCCCCAGATGAACAAGCAACACCCTGTAACATAGAGATAAACACCCTGAATGAAGAAACTAGAAATACAACCGAAAAATATGAAAACACAGACAGCGAAGAGATGGAGGTGTTGCAGGCCAAAGATAAGAATATACCCAGAGGCCTAGCACCCCTAGAGGACCTTTTTGACTTTGATGACATAGAAAAAAAGCCCACTATAGAACATGCATACTCAGATATAGAAGAATGCAACATTGGCACTGAAGATAAGCCCAAAATGATCAAACTAGCTAAGTCTATACCTGCAAACATGAAGAACAAATACATTGACCTGTTTAAGGAATTCATTGATGTGTTTGCATGGAGCTATGAAGACTTAAAGGCCTATGAAACCAACATCAATAAAACGCAAGATACTCTTGAAGGAAAATCAGAAGCCTTTCAAACAAAAACTCCGCAGAATCAATCCAAAACAATTGCCTGCAGTTGAGAAGGAGATTAGAAAGATGTATGATGCAGTCATAATAGTCCCTGTAAGGTTTTCTGATTGGGTGTCAAACTTAGTGGCTGTGAGGAAGAAGACGGGGGAGATCAGACTATGCATAGACTTCAGAAACCTCAACAGAGCCTCCCTGAAAGACAACTACCCTTTGCCTACAATGGAACATATCCTGCAGAAGGTAGTGGGCTCTAAGAGAATCTCCTAGATTGATGGTTTTTCAGGATACAATCAAGTTCTTGTACTCCCAGAAGATCAACTCAAAACAGCTTTTACCACTCCATGGGGCACCTTCATGTATGTGAAAATGCCTTTTGGATTGATGAATGTTGGAGCCACCTTCCAGAGAGCGATGGATATAGCTTTCTCAGATGAGATAGGACACTTCATAGTTATCTACTTGGATGACTTGAATGTCTTTTCTAAAACTGAAGAAGAACACTTGAAACATCTGAGGAAAGTCTTTGAAAAATGTAGAAGGTACAGTCTGTCCCTAAATCCTAAGAAAAATATTTTTGGGCTGCAAGAAGGTAAACTTCTTGGTCACATTATATCTGAGAAAGGGATTAGGATAGACCCTCAAAGAGTTGAGGGGATACTTCAAATCACACACCCGAGAAACATCAAGGAGTTGCAGTGCTTCATTGGGAAGATCAATTTCCTTAGGAGATTCATTCCCAACCTAGCTGAGCACCTTAGGAAAATGACCAACATGTTAAAGAAAGGTGCAGGGATTAAGTGGACTGTTGAAGCCAAGAAATTTTTTGAGTCGGTAAAACTGGCGCTCACTCAAGCCCCTATCCTAATCAGTCTAGATTTCTCAAAATATTTTCTAATCTTTTCATTCACCTCTGAACACACAATAGCCGTTGTCTTACTGCAGAAAAACACAGAGGGAATGGAACAACCAATCGGCTTCTTCAGCAAAGCTTTAAGAGATGCACCCTTAAAATACAACATTATGGAAAAGCAGGCCTATGCCCTAGTAAATGCCTTAAAATACTTTAGGGTGTACATTCTGCATTCTCACACCATTGCTTATGTGCCAAATATAGTGGTCAAAGATATCTTGTCCCAAGACCCTAATGGGAAAAGGGGCAAATGCATTGCTACAATCCTAGAATATGACCTTGAGATAAAGCCCACCAAATTGATCAAAGGTCAAGGCCTGGCCCAGTTAATGGTTGAATCAAACTTGCAGGCCCTTGACATTAACATGATAAATGCCTTAGATGAGCAGGAAGGGTTGCCCCATCCAACTGTTGAGGAGCAGTTTCAGAACTCTCCTTGGTACTCTGATATCCTTTATGTGCTCACCAATCTCAATGCCCCCCCCCAGAACTGTCCAAAACCAAGGCCAGATTCATAAAACTCAAAGCCAGAAACTACTGCATCTTGAATGAAAACTTATATTGGAAAAATCCAAATGGCCTATTGCTGAAATGTTTGTCTGAAACTGAAGCTGAAAATGTTAAACAGAAATTTCATGCTAGAGAATGTGGAGGCCACCTGAGTTGGAAAGCCACTTCAAATAAGATACTCAGGGCTGGTTACTATTGGTCTACACACTTTAGTGATGTCCATAAAATGATACTTGCCTGCCACAAATGCCAGATCTTTGAGGGCAGAAGAAATCTGCTACCCCTCCCATTACAACCCATCACTGTAGAAGGTCCCTTCATGCAATGGGGCCTGGACTTCATTGGGGAGATTCACCCCTCTTCTTCTGGAAAACACAAATGGATCCTAACTGCTACAGATTACTTCACCAAATGGATAGAAGCCATACCCACTAGGAATTCCACTGATTCTTTCATCATTAGGTTCCTAGAAGATTACATCCTTTCTCGGTTTGGCTATCCAAAGAAAATAATCACTGACAATGTTGTTGCTTTCGGATCCAAGAGAATGGTTGATTTCTGTCACAGGTATGGAATAGCCCTTGGTCATTCAACTGCCTATTACCCTCAGGGTAATGGATTAGCTGAATCATCCAACAAAAGCCTAGTGAACATCATTAAGAAGCTGCTGGAAGAGAAAAAAAGGTCATGGCATAAAAATTTGGTACATGCTTTGCGGGCTGACAGGCTCACCACAAAGAAATCCATTGGCATGTCACCATTCCAGCTTGTCTATGGAACCGAAGCCATCTTTCCTACCAGCCTGGGAGTGCCAGTGATTAAGCTTGTCCAGGAGATTCAGACAGAGGGAAACAGTATGGTGAGGAGAATTAATGAAACTATTCATCTTCAGCAAACAAGGGGGCAGGTTTACAACAGAGCAGTCAAATTTCAGGAGAACATTAAAAATCTGTTTGATAAAAGAACCAAAGCTGTAGATTTCAAAGTCGGGGACAAGGTTCTGAAATTGGATTCAAGGAGAGAGGACAAAGGTAAACATGGTAAGTTTGACAGCTTGTGGCAAGGTCCATATATTATTCAAGCCACTGTGGGTCCTAATGCATTTTTCTTGCAAGAACTTGATGGTACAAAGATGCTTGGGGGTCCTGTCAATGGCAGGATGCTCAAGCACTACTTCTGCTAAATTTCAGTTTCCAGTTTCATTCCCCATTGTATATATCATTGCAATTTTTTTTCTTCCAAAAAAAAAAAGAGAGAGAGAGGTTTAGACATGCTCAAAACTTGAACCTCCGAAAGGCAAAAAGAGTGGCTCGAACATGATCAAAATCTGAGCCAAAGGGAGCAGAATAGTTGGTCCTACTATGCTCAAAATCTGGACCAGCAGTGAAAAGAAGAATCAGCTCTAACATGCCCAAAACCAGAGCTGAAATGAAGAAAGAAGTGACTCTAACATGCTGAAAACCTGAGTCACAGGAAAAGGAGGATATTTCAAATTTCAGATTTCCAGCCTTCACAGTTTTGTCTCCAATTTTTCAGCAATTCATTGTCCAGGAACAAAAGTTTTATGTCTTGGATTCACAGCAAGTCAAACAATTTAATCCTGGCTTGGCTGTTTTGAATTTCCTGTCTTAGAATGTAGGAGAAGAAACATGTTGGACAGTTTAATCCCAATAGGTAGTAGAGTAGGTAGAGAATCATATGAGACCAACAGTCTAATCTGGCCTCATGGAGAAATAAGGGTAGAAGTAGAAAAGGTTTGTTTTCTGTTTCAAAAAAGTAAATCATGTAAAGGGTCTACTAGCTCAAGTGCACCCTAATAGGAGAAAAAGGCTAGGACTTTAGTTTGGGTACGTAGATTGGTTGGGAAAATGTTTCTGTTGATTCGTGTACTTAACATATTGTGGCAGCTGAAAATTAAAGAAAGAAGGGATGTGCCAAGCAGCAGGCATCTGGCCTACTCCAAAGATCATTTCTGGTTTCACCTCCTTCAAGAAGAATCCATCCCCATGTGGAGCCACTGTTAGCCCCCCTATGAAATTCTTGACAAGCAAGCTGGGGGCTATGTCATTTTGGAGACCTTCAAGGAATGCATCTCCCCTGAAGACACATCATCCTTGAGGTCTCTCTGTGCTTTGCCTTATACAAGTCCCCTCTGCTAGTTCCTTTCCCTAAGGCCTGCATTGCCCCTCATACTCCTGCAAAACACCACTTTTTTACCTCCTTTCCCCTTTCACAAAGTCCCTCTTTTCCCCTTATTATTTTCCCTATTAACCCCCTAAATCCCCTCTAAAAATCCCTACACCCTTGGTTTGCCCAAATTCCCCCTCCATCTCCCTATCGTTACCCTTTGGAGGCTTCAGAATGCATTAAAATGGGTTAAAAACCCACTTCCGACCATATAATAGGCCTCGGCCCCTTTCCTGCTAGCCCCGCGCCTTTTCTCTCCATACAACCTAGCGCCGTGACCAAAGCGCTTACCCCTGCGGAGGCTCTTCTCTGTCCGTAGGGTCAAACCATGGTACCCCCGCAGTTGACCCCTCGGGATGTGGGAAAACCCGATCGAACGGTTGTCATTCACTACGAGGGGGTCGCTCCAAGTTCTCATGTCTGTGCACCTTGGTCCCCCGCATTACATCTCTGTCGTCCATTTAATCCTGCAAATCAACGGTCCGCAGTTAATCCCTATCGCGCGCGTTCTCAACCGTTGATCTGTACAAGATCTGACGGTCTGCATTCCATCCGCCGGGTGGTCCCCCCCCCCCCGCTTTTAATATGACAAGCATGTTTCTTTGGATCCTGATCTAAAGCAGCTGGTGATGTTTTATTATCTCTGTGTTTGATTTCATTTCATTCCATTTCTACTGGCTCGCATCAGAAGTTTGGCATAAGATTTACCCTTGATAGGTACCTTATGTTGCTGCTCTCCCAGCCTTTTATGTTTTCTGCTTATATGTGTATCTGAATATTGATTTCAATTGATTTAACCAGTGTAGTGGATGTTATTGCCTGCTCTCTGATATATGAATTAATGAAATCTATGTTTAGATGTTCTTGTTAGGACCAAGTTGGATGAGTTGAGAACACTGGGAGGTCTAGAACCCTGTCTCGGCCTCCTTAGGATCTTTTCCATCTCCAATTAAACCTTTTCTGATCCTTTTTTTACCCCTTATTTTTCCAGCGATCACGGAGTTAAAGGACCTCGACCTAATCTATGGGCTCTGATTGGATGATTCCCTTCACTCATTTTAGGTCCTCGATGTTTCCATTCCACCAATAATCCTTCAAGATCCAAATGCCTAGATGACTAGCCCAACTGACTTGCATTCCAGTTATAAGTAAATCCTTTCTTGACTCCATAGCCCAATGACATGATGTTCTACGAGTTATCTACCTTAGCCTAAATTACCTCTTTGCTCATCCCTGTCTCATATTGGACCTTTCTTTCCTGATTCCCTGCAACCAAACATAAACAATCAAACAAACAACCCTGAGCCTATAACTAGCCTAAAATCTAACCTTGAGCCTTCAAAGACATATACCCTTTGAAAATCATAGAGAGATCCCTCTCTGGACCTAGGAGGGCTAGATCCTAAGGTCTAAAAGTGGTTCTATGTTGTCTCATCTTTTGGTCTTGTCAACCTGGCCAAAACATGGGACTACTTTTGTGATATTGTACCATGAAGTTTTCGAGCAGGGATTTAATGGTAGCATTGATGAAATGCATACCTTGATTGCTCGTCAGAATTTTCAGGCAACCAAACCTGCTAATGATATTTTCAAATATGAAACGAGTCGTTGTTTTGGCTATGCAATCCTTTACTAGTATTGCCTCTGCCTAGCTTGTCAAACATTTTATTGTCATTATGATATACCTGGCCTATGAGTATCTTGCGGCAGGTGCAATCAAACCTATAAAATCAACTGCCCATTTATCAAATGGTTGCAGTGCTTTTACTGGGTGAAGTGGGAGCTCGTCTCTATGCGATGGATGTCCCATCCTCTAGCATACATCACATTTCTTTACGAATGCCTTACTGTCAATGTGCACCGTAGGCCATCAAAAACCTACCTGCAGTACTTTCCTCGCCGTCGGTTTTGCTCCTACATGTCCTCCCGCAACACCACAATGGCACTCCCATAGTATGGCTTCCCTCTCGTGTTCCAGGATGCATCTTCGTAAGATTTGGTCCGGCCCCATCTTGTACAAGTGTCCCGCTATCAACTGGTACTATGTCATTTGGACTACTAGGTGTATTCTCTGGACTGCTATATATTTTTTTGGTCATTGTCCTGTTGTCAGGTAGTTTGCTATCTGATCTAGGTATTATGGGATGGCTTCTAATCTAAAAATATCAGCGTCAGGCAGCTGATCGTCTAGGGACCCTTCATTTTCCCCATTTCCAAACTTGACAGGTGGTCCAGCCCCACGTTCAGTCTCCCTGGTTTGACTATCACCTCAAAGGTGAACTCCTGAAAGAGTAAGATCCATCTGCATATTCTTCCCTCTAAGACCGGTTTGTTTAATAGGTACTTTAAAGCTGAATGATCTGTGAAAAACTTGAACATACCTCCTAGCAGGTAGTGGTGGAAATTTTTAAGGGAATATGCCATTGCTAATGATTCCCGCTCTGTTGTAGTGTAGTTACGTTCCGCTGTTGACAGTTTATGACTCGCAAAATATAATGGGTGATCAACTGAAGTGTCCCATGGTTGAGCTAGAACCGCTCCAAGTGTGATGCTCGAAGCATCAATGTGGACATGAAATTTCTTGCTCCAATCCGGGTGAACTAATATTGGCGCACTTGCCAATTTTTCCTTCAAAGTATTCAGGGCTATCATGCAATTCTCTATACAGTTGAACTGTTCTGACCTCTGCAATAGCTTCTCTAATGGGGTGGTTATCTTGGCGTAGTTGTTGATGAATTGTCTGTCATACCCTCTGTGGCCCAGCAGTGACCTTAATTGCTTCACAGTTTATGGTGCCTCCATGTTGACTATAACTGCTACCTTGGCTGGGTCCATGCAAACTCCTTGGTTGCATACTACGTGTCCTAACAGTGTTCCAAAAGGCACTGCAAAAATGCACTTCTTGAAGTTCAGTGAAATCTAGAGTTTCCTACACCTGTCAAACATGATCCTTAATAGCGTCGCATGTTCTTTCAACAGGTTGTAAACAGTCCAGTTGTCCATATCGACTTCCAGGAATTTTTGGATGTAGTCGCGGAATGTTGTAATCACAATGTGTGAAAATAATGCTCTTATCTTCTTCAGCTATCCGTACCTGATGATATCCTAAAAATCCATCCATAAAGGAATACGCCTCATTCCCTACAATGTTGTCAAGGACCTCGTCGTTGAATGGAGTAGGGAATGGGTCGCGTATACAGGCATTATTCAAGCTCCTATAGTAAACATAGACTCAGATTTCAGACTTATCCTTTTTGTTTTCTATGACTATTGGACTTATCCATTCTGCTTCTTCCACCGGGAATATCAACCCTGCCTTTAACATCTTGTTGGTTTCTACTTTAACCTTTTCCTTCACCCTTGGATTTAGCCGATAGGTTCATTCACCCCGTCTATGCCCGATATTTCAAAAATACTCCAACGTTCCGAACAACATATACTGTGAGTTCTATGCCTCTACCACACACAGCACAGAGCAGTGTAGGGCTCTGGATACCTTGGCGAAACAATTGGACAGGCCTTCATATAGAGTGAATGAGGCTCCCAGAGGATGAGGGGGAGGTATGAGTGGTGGCCGAGCTGGAGGAAGAGGGCCAGTACGATGTTACAATTGTGACGAAGAAGGGCACGTAGCTAGGGAATTTCTACTTCCTAGAAGACCTCGGTGCTCTCAGTGCAAAGTTAACACACACGCAACAGAAGACTTCTTAGAGCTCATTAAAAGGTGGGAGAAAAGAGCCAGACAAAGAGGAACAAATCTGGTAAATGCAGAGCCACGAATAATAGAGGCTCGGGCTATGCCAAATGTAGCCATAGTGATGTGAGGAGGAAAAGGAATCGGGAAAGATGCACAGACGAAAGAACCAATAAAATTGATAAGGCCAGTCTCTCCAAAGCCGCTGTTCAAGCCAGAAAGACAAAAGTGATACTTTAAAGAAGCAGTGGAAACCTTCGCCCAACTCGAGGGAATTAAAGGCATTGAGTTACCCCAGGCCAAGGAAGATAACGAATACCAAGTTAGTACAAATACTGTGATTGAAGAATGTTCCGTCTATTCTTAAAAATTGTTAACAACGCGCCAATGTTGGAACAATTAAAGCAGAACCTGGAATGGTGGTGCAGGAGGCCATTGGACCAAGGAAGTCAAGTGGTACCACTTATAAATACATACGAAGAGTAAAGAGAAATAAGATAAGGACAGGAAAAGAGTTCTGGGTGAATACTCAAGTCGCAAGATTCGAGATTAAATACACCATGCTTGACCTAGGGTCAGATGTGAATATATTTCCAAGGAAGACATGGGAAGAATTGGGAAGACTGAGGCTGACATACTCACCAATTAAACTCTGAATGGCAAACTAGTACTTCATTGTGCCCATAGGCAGACTAGAGGAGGTTGAAGTCGATGTCGCGGGAGTAAAGACATATGCTGACTTCAAGGTGATAGAAATTATGGGGGATAAAGATCCCTATCCAGCATTACTAGGGATTGATTGGGCTTTTGAAAACTACAAAGTGATAGATTTAAAGAAATAATTGATGATCTTCAAAGACGGGGAGACCAGGGTCACCTAGCCACTTGACCCGTATCAAGTTCCTCGATACATAGAGTCCATCAACAACAGAGAAGATGCTCAGCTTCTCGATCATTTGTATCAGATGACTGCAGGAAAAAGGGAATATTATACCAACCCAACAGTGTGGGGATCAGTGAGTTGGAGAAGTTTTCAAAGTTCAAAATTAGGCTCAGAGATAGCCTGGGATGATTGGAAGTAAGGGGCATATGAGACCAATACAAGAATATGTGCCAACATCAGAAGCATTAATTGGATTGGGACTGAGGTAAGAGATTACCCAATGTTGTCAAATATGAATGTTGTGAATACTTTTATTGCCAAAATGGAAGATAAGGTGCCAGTGGACCATAGGGTCCCACTCATGGATATGACCTTACAATCCACATCAGCAAGATGGTGGAGTAACCACCGCAACTCACTGTCGCGATGGGACAAAGTTGTGGTAGCATTGAAAGCCAGGTTCAAGGAAGAGGAGGAACCACATTTCACTCAAAAATTCCGAGGGGAATCAAACCCCAGAAAATATTTGAAAGAATGTGAGGATCAATGGAAAATTGCAGGATACCTGGAAGGGTTTTGGGTCCACAATTTTATACATTCACTGGATGTGATTCCACAAGCTTGGTACCTAACAAAAGAAAGGACAAGAGGAACTAGCACTTGGCAAGCAGTTGCAGAGAAATTTACACAGTGTTTCCTATTTGAAGGAAAAATAGAACCAGTCACCCAAGCATTACAGGCTATTTAAAGGGTATAGTTCTTCCCAGAGAATCAGGAGGAGGATGAGCAACTACTCTCAAACCAAAGCATCAGACAGCCGGTAGCATGTAAGAAGATAAACAATGAAATGCACGATGATGATCTAGAAGGTCTTAGACATCTGTATTTTGAGAATACGGAAGGGGAGCGGGATATTAAGGAAGACCCGAAAACCGAAGGAATCCACCTACTACCACTAAGAACCAAGAAAATGAAAATTGGGACCGAGGAAAAGCCCAAACTTGCGTCAATTGGTGATTATTGGGATTCCGAGACAACCAAGGAAATATTAAATCTACTACAAGAAAATGAGGACTTGTTTTCGTCATCCATAGCGAAATTGAAAGGAATAAAAGGGGACATGGGTGAAATGTGTATAATTTTGAATCCCGATGCAAGACCAATCAAGCACAGACCCTATCGGATGAATCCAAGGGTGAAAAAAAAGGTTAAAGCAGAAATTGACAAGATGTTAAAGGCAGGGTTGATATTCCCAGTGGAAGAAGCAGAATGGATAATTCCAATAGTCATACAAATAAAAAAGCATAAGTTCTAAATCTAAGTCTGTGTTGACTATAGGAGCTTGAATAATGCTTGTATACATGACCCATTCCCTACTCCGTTCAGCAACGAGGTCCTCGACAACGTTGCGGCGAATGAGCCGTATTCCTTTACGGATGGATTTTCACGATACCATCAGGTACGGATAGCTGAAGAAGATAAGAAAAAGACAACTTTCACCACCGAATGGGGCTCCTTTGCATACCATGTAATGTCATTCGGATTGAAAAATGCGCCAGCAGTATTTTCACGCATTGTGATAGCAGCATTCCGCCACTACATCCACAAATTCCTAGAAGTCTATGGACGACTGGACTATCTACAGCCTATTGAAAGTCCATGCGACACTATTGAGGATCATGCTTGACAGGTGTAGGCAACTCAGGATTTCACTAAACCTCAAGAAGTGCATTTTTGCAATTCCTTTTGGAACACTACTAGGACACGTAGTATGCAGCCAAGGAGTTTGTGTGGACCCAGCCAAGGTAGCAGTTATAGTCAACATGGAGGCACCAAAAATTGTGAAGCAGTTAAGGTCACTTCTGGGCCATCCAGGGTACTACAGACGATTCATCCACAACTACGTGAAGATAACAGCCCCATTAGAGAAGTTGTTGCGGAAGTCGGAATAGTTCAACTAGATAGAGAATTACACAACAGCGATGAATACTTCGAAGGAAAAATTGGCAAGTGCGCCAATATTAGTTCACCCGGATTGGAGCAAAAAATTTCATGCCACATTATGCTTTGAGCATCGCACTTGGAGCGGTTCTAGCTCAACCAAGGGACACTTCAGTTGATCACCCATTGTATTTTGCGAGTCGTAAACTGTCAACAGCGGAACAAAACTACACTACAATAGAGCGGGAAGCATTAGCAATGGTATATTCCCTTCAAAAGTTCCCCCACTACCTTCTAGGAGGTATGTTCAAGTTTTTCACAGACCATTCAGCTTTAAAGTACCTAGTAAACTAACCGGTCTTAGAGGGAAGAATTTGCAGATGGCTCTTACTCTTTCAAGAGTTCACCTTTGAGGTGATAGTCAAACTCGGGAGACTGAACGTGGGGCCGAACCACCTGTCAAGGTTGGAAAACGGGGAAAATGGAGGGTCCCTGGACGATCAGCTGCCTGACGCTGATCTTTTTATAGTAGAAGCCATCCCAGAATACCTAGATCAGATAGCAACCTACCTGACAAAAGCACAATGCCCAAAAGAATATACAGTAATCCAGAGAAGACACCTAGTAGTCTAAGCGGAAGAGTACCAGTTGATAGCGGGACACTTGTACAAGATGGGGCTGGACCAAATCTTATGAAGATTCATCTTGAACCACGAGAGGGAAGCCGTATTATGGGAGTGCCACTGTGGAGTTGCGGGAGGAAATGTAGAAGCAAAACCAATGGCGAGGAAAGTACTGTAGGCGGGTTTATGGTGACCTACGGTACACATTGACAGTAAGGCGTTCGTAAAGAAATGTGATGTATGCCAGAGGACGGGACATCCATCACACAGAGATGAGCTCCCACTTCACCCAGTAAAATCACTGCAACCATTTGAGAAATGGGAAGTTGATTTTATAGGTCTGATTGCACCTGCCACAAGACACTCACAGGCCAGGTATATCATAACGGCAACAGACTATTTGACAAGGTGGGCAAAGGAAATACCAGTAACGGATTTCATAGCCAAAAAAATGGCTCATTTCATATTTGAAAATATCACCAGCAAGTTTGGATGCCCAAAAATTCTGACGAGCAATCAAGGTACACATTTCATCAATTCTACCATTAAATCCGTGCTCGAAAACTTCATGGTACAACATCACAAAAGAAGTCCTTACCATCCACAAGCCAATGGTACGGTGGAAGCATTTAATAAGATCCTGGAAAATGGATTAATGAATATCTAAAATGCTCAATGAGATGACTGGGACGAACGTATACCAACAACTTTGTGGGCATACAGAACAATTGTTAAGAGACTCAATAACCAGACATCTTTCCAGCTGGTGTGCAGAAGAGAAGTCGTAGTACTGGCAGATTTTGTCATACCGAGCCTTCTAATCGCAACCTCACTCTAACTATCAGAGGACAACTCGTTGAAGGAATGGTTACAAGAACTACAGGCACTGGAAGAAGACATATTTTTAGCAAAATTCCACCAAATTGTCCAGAAAGAAAGAGAAAAAGCTTGGCATGACCGCCATATCAAGCGCAAGACTTTCAAGGTTGGCAGAAAAGTTTTTCTTTATGAAAGTAAGTACTAGAAGTTCCTGGGGAAACTAAAAATACATTGGCTAGGACCATACCATGTAATATAAATAAAAGATTCAGGATCAGTTCAGTTAGCACAACTATATGGCCAGATACTACCAGGATGGGTGAACAGTGCACGCTTGAAACCCTATCATGAGTAAATTCCGCATTTCATTTTCAATAACTCTCGCAACTGAGAGGAGTTAGTAGGGTAGATTAGGTTAGATTATATTGAGTCAATAAATCTCTCGCACTCGAGAAGAGCTTAGATAGGATTCCCAATAAAATAATGTTAAAGCACAAGAAAGCTCAAAGTTGTGATGCAGAGACCGCAACGCAACCAATTATGGTCGAGGGGAGGGTAGTGTCCAGTGTGTCATCCACGTCAAATAAAAAGTGTGTCGAACATCATTTCGTCATCATGACTCATAGTACCCATGTCAGTCCGTAGGATTACCGAGATTTGGAAATTAATTTCCATAATTATCATCGTCCATACCACAATAAATTTTCCATAATAGGCCATAATAATTACCCATCGCATCTGCCCAACTCCCGAAACCACATTCAGATTTGTCAGAACCCTCCTCATCCCGGTAACTAAACACACGATTATAGCCATGGGGGAAGGCAGGGAAAATTAATTAGTTATGGGGTCTTATCAATCTCATTCGTGTCGGTTATTTACATAACCTGCATGAAAGATAGCGTGAGAATGCTGGAGAAATCCGAGTTAGAACCAGAAACAGCAGAGGTAGAAAGAGAAACATCAGCAGAAGAATTTTAGTGAAAGCATCCAGAGGTAGGAATTTATAAGGAAAGGAAAGGAGTAGCTCTGCAATTGTACCAAAGGAGAGCTAAAATGACCAGATTAGCGCTAGCAGTCGTTGAGCAGGAGCTCAAAGAAAGATTCCAGGATATGGAGTCCCTAGTGGGAAAATATGATAACGCGTCGTTGATTGATACTGACCTAATGGACTCCTTCCAATTTCCAGCAATGAAGAAACAGGTCTACATGGAGAATTATGCCACAAAAATGGGACATGAAGCAGCAAGAGTACTTCCAGAGTTCAAAGGTGTTCAGCAATCCACCATACTGAACCTAAGAAATCTTCGAGTGTTCAGCACTATAGGGGCTGCGATGCAGTGCACCAAATTTCTACTGAGCATAATCCACAATGGGTCGTTGTAGCTGGGAAGAGAAATACCAATTCATGTGGAAGACATTCACAGTTTGACCGGGCTTTTGCAAGAAGGGAGAGACGTCTCCACGGCTTCCCAAAATGTGTCCAAGAGAGTAAAGAAGGCAGGGGATGGTGACTACTACAGGAAGTACGACACCAAGAGAAGGGGAAAAGGGGCCAAGATAGACTTGATCAACAAGCGAGCATCCAAGTTTTCCTGCTATCTGATTGCAAGAAAAACGATGAGACATTACACAAAATGGGAGTGCACGCTGGATACTATCTCGGTGGCAGAGCACTGTATCGAGGGGGCACAGCTAAATTGGTGTTCGTTTCTTCTTAATGAATTATTTGAAGCCTATGAGGACAATTATAAGAGGGCCACTAGATTCATCTACAGGTATCTTTTCATGGCGTTGGCAATGTGCAAATGGACATTTCCAAGAATCAGGAAACCTCTGGAAGTTGCAGCAGGCCAACCATTAGCAATGAAGTTCACACCCTGGAAAGCATCAGGGGACCCCAGCACCAAGGAGGTGAACGAGGAAGCATTCAAATTCTCGTACAGCCAGACGGTGGATGTCGCGATGAGCCAACAGAGAATTCCAAGGAACTTGCTGGACAATTATTCTGCGAAGTATGGTTTGGGTTAACCATAAGAAAACCTGCATCAGGCCATCATCTGTGCCAGAATCGACCTTCAAGATGAGGTCGTTGAAGTTTCAAATCGATGAGCGAGTTTTCCACACAGAAGTATTTTTGTGGCTAGGAGTAGTAATGGAGGTCAGAAGCAGAGTCTACGTCTATTCATTTGACGGCATGCTGTCGGATCCATTTCCAGGAGAAACATCAGAGGAAGCGATGGACAGGATGTCGTGACTACAGCTAACACTGTAGAAATTTGAATAACTGATATATTATTCACCGAGATTCTCCTGATCACACACTATTTTAGCTTAATGCACAATACAGAATCTCTTCTACCATTGATCATTACATGCGGAAATAAAATCAATTGCATGCGCACATTAAAACCATAAACAATCACACATATGAACACAGTATTTCATGGGAAAGCATAAATCTGAAAACCCCAACTATCTGTATATTATATGTCATAGAGA
This sequence comes from Pinus albicaulis, assembly GCA_034641835.2. Taxonomy (NCBI): domain Eukaryota; kingdom Viridiplantae; phylum Streptophyta; class Pinopsida; order Pinales; family Pinaceae; genus Pinus; species Pinus albicaulis. The sequence goes on from CM076576.1 coordinate 880,945,668, forward strand.
TCATGTAACAATCATTGTACAAAGCTCCTCACAAGCTTTCAGCACAACCTCCAATTGCTACACACTAATCAAGCTAGATCTAGCAAAACACATGCTCCAATCTCTGCCACTTGATAGCCAGCCTCTATTACGTAATCAATGTTGTAGGATGGCTCATAAATAACTTCGAACCACCTGGCTTGTACTGCTCAATCCTCATTGGCTTCTCCAATCACTGGTTGTTGCAAATATGCAACAGTATAGTCACAACTGATAGTTAACCTGCTCTTTCACCTATCTCTGCACTGGTCTCCACTGAAACTGTCCATGCACTGAAGTTAACTGATGTATTCTTTAGTTGATTAATGAGTTTATAATTAGTGAATTAATTAATAATTAATTCACACCACTCATCACTAGTGTATTAATCAGTTAGACTAAATGCAACTAGTTCAACTATGTTTAGATTAGTTAAACTGAACACAACTCCATTAACTCCTCAATCAACTCCACCAAACTCTGTCACATGAGTTCTAACTGAAGTATCCATGCAATAGCTCCACTTAACCCTTAGGAATATCGTAATTCCATCTGTCAGCTCCTGTGCCACATATGTGCACTTAACTGAGGTACTCCAAGAGAATAAGATAATGTTTATTGTCCAAATATTATTAAGAGCTAATAGTATTCGACATATCTATTTTTAGATTGGCAATCTAAAAATAGATTCCGCCCAGTATGTCTAAAAATATAAGTCCATCTATTTTTCCCGACTTGACTAACCATCCACAAATAGCATCCTGCAACTCATAGAACATGATCCATATGTCTAAAAATAGACTTTGCGCAAAAAATAGCTTGCGGGCCCACTTAGTGAAGGCGACTCTTTTCACTAAGCTCGTCATCTTGTTTCAATCTCAACAAACACCAATCATCGAAGAATTTAAAACCAAGGTACAAAGCTTTAACCAGGTAGTTCAAACTCTAACAAATGATTCCTCATTATTTCCCACGTTTACGAAATTTCAAGCCTCAAAATTTGCCTCATATTCCATCATAGTCCCCATAGTCACGACCATACCACTCAATTTGTTTAGTTCACCAGTAGCGACAGCCACAGTCCCTGTCAAAAAGAGTAAGGCCCCAAAGCCACCCGTAGCTACCCCAAAATCCAAGAAGACAAAATTTACAATGTCTAGCTAGGTCGTTGATCTCACGGGGGGAATATCAAACGCAACCAATGGAAATGGGGGCCCCAATCCAGGAAGAGCCATTCATAGAGACCCAAGTAACTCAGGATTTGCCTCTGATAAATCCCTATCCCTTTTTAAATATTTGTATATCTCCACCTCGCACTCACCACTCATCAGCCCACACCTCATACACCTCCAAAGATCATCCAACCCATATGCCCTCCACATCAGCCACCCTATCTAACCTAGACAAAGCAAAGAGTAAGACAAATGGAAACAACGAGGCAGAAGTTAACTCCGGTATATCATTGGTACCTGAGGTTAACCAAACCCTGGTTGAACAGGTCACCTTCTAGGACCTTTTAAGTCGTCGGGGCTCTTTTATTGCAGATACAACACCCCAACTGAAGAGCTGAACCTGTTTCAGCAAGAAAACCTGATACTTCAGCAGATGCGGCCCACTCTAAGCATGGGTAACCCTAGCAATCCGCTGCTGCAACCAACAACACTGCAATCACCGCAGGAGCACTCAACCAAGTCCATTGTGAGCAATCAACTGCTCCAAGAGAGACAACCAAATCAAGATATCTCTAGAGCTGAAAGCATGCATACCTGGGGAACGACGCAGTTGTACAACTTCATTCAGCAGGAAACACAGTAGGCAGAAGGGCTTCACACAAAAATCCAGCAGAAATACGAGCAGCAGCAGGTACAAATCATTGCGCTTACTGAAGAGCGCAACCAGCTGAAGATAGAAAAGAACAATTTACAGGGCCAACTGGATACGATGACAAAGGTCTTACGGGATCTTTGGCCAACAGTAATAGCTCACACAACACTCAGATACCAGATGATATATCAAATAGTGACATCATCGAACAATCCGTTCACATCCGAGTGGCATGTTTGACCCTCAGTCAAGAAAACTAGGAACTTAAAGCAACACTGGCAACAAGGCCCGCCCTACCAGACCCAGCAGTCATTTACACAGAGAAGATAACAGAAAGGCAGAACCAGATAGCCGGGATGTAGGAAACTCTGAGTATTGTGGCAAGGGAAGCATATGACCTATTGAAGGGTCTACATGAGTGTTCAACCTCACTCACTTTTAAATCACAGCCGATTTCAGCACAAATACAACAGGTGTCAAAGGAGATTCAGGAAGCCACAGACCCCAACATACTTGACCAACTGTACACTCAAGCGGAAGAGTTGGAGGTCAAGATACAACAAATTTAGGAACATTCGACAACAGCCAAACAAGCTCTCTGGGAGCTAAGGCAGCCTATCAAGCTTACGGCCCAAACCATGCAGCAAATGGTCACGAAGGCCAACATTAAAATTAAGGATGTCTTTGGTAATCTATCGCCCATCTCAGGGGAGACAAAAGTGGAACGAGTCACTACAGAGACAAACCTACTCATGTAGGAATGGAAACAGACCATTGTAGGCTTCAAAGAACTCAAAGCATCCGTGGTGGAAAGGTTCCCAAGTAGGGGCCCTTGTTTGGACAGGAAGAAGAAAAGGAGAAGAGAGGACTGGCCATGGAGGCAAGTGGACCAATGGAGATGGAAACAACAGAAAACAATTGACTCGGGACGAGTCAATAGGATGTGTTCAAGGCCTGTTGAGGCCCTTGTTTTGAAATAATATGGTTTTTGAGTTACGTATAATAGGTGGTAGAACACAACTACGGTAGACAGAGAGTTGTCACTGTTGCGGAGAATCAGAGAACAGGTGGCGCGACTGTTGCGGGGACAACCACATATGGCAGAAGGAAGTGGTAGATAACAATCAGTGGAACTTCAATGATCAGGGTGATGCAGAAAATGCCAGAACGGAAAGGAAGGGAGAACTGTCAGTTGCGTTAGCAATGGAACAAATAGGCAGTCGGCCAGCGGAGAAAGATGGTTGGCATAGTAGGGATTAGAGAACAGGATCTGTAGGAGAGCTTTGTTCGTTCTGTTTTGTTATGTTATCTCTCTCTATTCATTATGTTATATCATATGCGACACCATTGTAATCAGTCCTGTCAAGATCGCTCTAAGGAGCATTGTAACCATCTCTTGTTGTTAATGCAAAAGCTTATGATGTGAGTTTGATGTTCTGAGTTCAATATTGTGTCTCTGATTTAGTTGAATATGCGAGTTGCTTTAAATTTTGTTTTTCCATCCTAAATGTGTTGATGAGAATTGTCATTTACAGAGTATTTTCACTTATTGGTAACTTGTAGTCTTGTGGGTTTTAGGATATGTTGTGGTTGATTGATACCTGATATGATCCTAGCCTTAGTAAGGTCGTGGCATGCCTCGGGTGAGACTCTTTGCTCTTCGAAGTAGGGTGAAAATGTCGGTGTTGTGCTAGACTACTGCGGAAAACCTTGTTGGCCTCCATCCTGAACCTGGGTCTTTCTCAAGGGACCTTTTTCCTTGCCAACAGTTCTACATGAAGAATATCCAACACTTGTGTGAAAAATCATCTACAAAATTCACATAATACTTGTGTTTTGTTGTGGAGGCTATCGAGAACGGTCTACACACATTTGAGTGAACCCTTTCAAGGATCATCTCCGCTCGATTGTTCTTGTCATGAAAGGTGGCTTTGTTGTACTTACCCAATGTACACGCTTTGCATGCATCTCACTACTCAAGTGCACCCTTGGGAAGTCCTGTAAAAATATGTTGCATGATCTTCAAAGTGCCATGGTGTAGCTAGCCCAACCTTCTATGTCATAACTCACCGACGTCTCGGCTCTGCACCTTCTCTTCTTTCGTGCTCAAAGAAGAACAGTCCTCTACATCCAATTTTTAGAGCTTCTTTACCCGAACCCAAATATTCTTCACCTGTCCCATGGATTTGTGATGAAGGAGCTCCTTCCTTTTGCTAAATATCACATCATAGCCACAGTCTTCCAATATAAAACCTGAAACTAAATTCTTCTTTAAACCAAGAAGATACATGACATATTTTAATGTGAGAGGAGTACCTGATTCCCTCTGAAAGGTAATATTGTCTATGTCGTTCGTGCTATACTTCCTTTCATATCCCATATCGATGTGCATCTAGATATCCTTCTCCTCCAAGTTGTTGAATAATTCTTTGTTGTTGGTAATATGGAATGAAGCTCCACTATCCAAGTACCACACATAACCCATCACTGATGACACCATGCATGCGATGAGGGTGAAATCCAACTCAAATTGTGAAGCAAGAGCTTCACTTGCATCTCCTCCTGAGGGATTCTTGTCGGCGTTCTTGTGCAGACACTTTGTAGCATAGTGTCCAAGCTCATGACAATGAAAACATTTAATCTTCAACAAGTCCTTCTTCTTTCCTGCGTGACCAGAATTTGATTTGGAATGGCACACCTTCCCTTTCCTTTTCTTTGTCTTTCCATCCAAGGCACAATTCTCCTCATCATCAGTCTTTGATGAGGATTCATCTCTGGTATTCTATCAAATCTATTATTGTACCAAGTCAGACCACAATCTCTCCCACTTTGGTAGCTTCTCCCTCCCATTCACTGAATCCTAGTAGTTGCACCAGCTCTTAGGAAGGCCTAGAAGTGCTAGGCTCACCAGATCATCCTCGACAACTATAACACCAACATTTCCAAGCTCGTCTCTACATTGAGTGAACTTCATCAAGATTTTTGGTATTGTGTCGCCCTTCTCCATCTTGATTTTTCTGAGCTTGTCCTTTAGTGCCAGCTTCATGTGGTCGTTGTTGTTCTGAAACAAATATGTTAATGCCTTCCGCATAGAATATGAAGTTGTCTTTCCATGGAGGTTTGAGACAATATTATCTCGAACTCCTTGTAACTGAATCCTTCTCACCTTTGCTACATTCTTCTTCCATGCATCAAAATTTTGAGCATATGTTGTTATGGGCCTGGGAATATCATTGTCTATGAAATCCTTTAGCCTGTTTTCTTCCAACACTGCTTCCATCCTTTCCTTCTAAGCTATGTAATTTTAACTACCCTAAAGGGAATATTCGAGTCTCAATCCATAGAAATACATCCTGATTTTGTTGTTTTTCTTGAAGAGTAGATCTACAAATTTGATTCACCAGTTCAAAACAAATTCATATTCTTCTCTTCTATAGTGATTCTTCTCCAGATACCATGTAGAAAATACACATAGATTCAAATGATCTTGTAATATGCTAAAACAAAATACTTGAATCTATTGTACAAATTGCAGAAACCAATTACAATCGCACAATCACATGAACATGAACATAATGATGTATCTAGGGAAAGCCTCAGCTAAAAACCTTGTTATTTGTATATTGCATAAGTCCAGAAAATGAAACAATACAATGCTTCTCTCAGGATTGATAGCTCTCTACACTATCTCTCTTTGTCTCACTTTATCCTAAGCCTGCTTTTGTTCAATACTTAACCAATTTCTCACCTTTGGATGCCCTGAATTTCTTGCACAATCCCTAGGGAAATTGAGCCCATATTGATTAGGAAATTCCCAATTAATGATTGTGCAATACATCTAAGGCATTTTGCCGACTCTATGCATGACTTATACAATTTTCTAGTTATACAATTGATAGTACACTTCCCTTTAACTTTGATCTCAATTGGGTCTTCCTTAGAACTGACATGCAACAGCTATTTATAGTGAATTATCATTTATTTGATTGATAACTACATGTGAATGAAATAATATGTAATTCACTGGACCTCTCACTATTTCATCCATTAGTTAGAACTAGTTAAATTGATTTTAACTCAAATAATTAAGTTAAATAATTATAACTCAAAACAAACTATAACTAGACCCCCTAAAACTTAGAGATAACTTTAAATGCCTCTAGTTTGATCCTCAACTTGAATTAACTGAGCTAACTAAGTCTTCCTGACTTAGTTAACTCATACAAGTTATCATGTGATGTGGAATTGCAATTTCCATCTAATTTAATTAAGGGAAAATTAAATTAGAAGCCTCTTCTTGTTTCCATTTTCAACACTGCACCGCTACAACAACCTGTATCTACATCATCCTTTATACGTGTTGTTGATGCCTGAAAATTGTAGTTGCCTACCATTATCCATCAAACATTGTGCTAACTCTGATTCATCAACTATCAATTGTAGTTGAACCATGTTGCATGTATTGTTGTTGACACTCCACTGTGCAACCTGTACTACTGCCAACTTTGCATCTGCACTGCAACCCAACTAACACTCCCTCTCACTATTATTGGTTCTACTACAACTATTACAACTGAGAAGCATCCAAAATATTGAATCAATTGTTTCTATGTATTGCAACTATCTCTTGAGTCTCTGACTGCTACTAGCCTCTACATTGTCTACTAGGAAATTTGCGTTGTTGTTGACTCTGCATTGTGCCTCTTGCACTGTTATCAACACTACTCTACACTACTTAGCATATGAATGCAACTAGTATGCAAATTTCACTCTGGTACTGATTTCACAAAATGACACTGATCCTCTTAATATTGAATATTGTGGGCTCATGTAGCAAAGGTATGGTTTTGCTGCAACAATTTGGAACTAGTCTCCTTGTCGCATCTGCGTTGGACCCTACCCGGATCTCTACAACTTTGCGACTAAAGCTAAACGTTTTCCCACCTCTCTCCTAAAGGTATATCTTCTTACACAGAGAAATATTCCTCTAGACTAAAGGAAATTTTATCAATCTTTGTAGATGTTTTCACCTGATATTGTGTCTCCTTCTTGTCCTTCTTCCTCTTAGGACACTAGTTATTGTAGTGGCCAAACTCGCCACACCTAAAGCACTTGATCTTAGAAAAATACTTCTTTTTATTCTCTCCCTATGAGCCTTGTCCCTGATTGGGACCTTTTTCTTTCCCCTTTGATGCAAGGGCCACATTTTCTTCCTCCTTCACACCCTTTGATTCTCAGTTGCTATTGTCGTTGATGGTGCTCTTTACTCGAGTTCACCTCATCTCCTATTGTGTCATATATTCCCACATCTAGTCCCACCCAGGTAATTGATCTCGTCCTAGAATGCCTTGGATGAAGTTTTCCCATTCCTCAGTGACGCCATTGAGGGTTAAACGCACAAGTTCTGTATCTAGAGGCGATTCTCCTATGGATGCAAGCTCATCCCGGATATCCTAATTTCTAGTGAGAAAATGGGTCGATTCCCTCACCCTTCTGCATACGAAAATTCCTCAACTTTTCCTTAAGGAATATCTTCCACTACTCTGAAGGATTTTGATATAGTGAGGAAATATCATCCCATATTTCTTTGGCCATATTATTCACTGCAACATGATAGATAATACGATCTCGAACTCCGTCAAGAATCAACCACTTTTCCCTATCCATCTCCTTATTGTAATTAGCTAGTTGTTCTTCATATACAGGCACGACTACAACTCGTAATATGTACATATTTAGACCATACTCGTCTAGTACGAAGGACATTCTAGCCTTCCAAATAAAATAGTTCGATGGACCCTCTAATTTGTCCTAATCTCAGATTCCCCTTGAAGACATCTCTGTAAAACTCGACCTGGGATATAAATCTCCTACTTTCACCTGCTCAACTGCTAGCATGGCTACACGCACTCCAAACTAGAGTGAGAAAATTTTCCTATTGAAACTGGATTTTTTTTCATTTCTAAACTAAAAACCATTAAGATAAATTTCCCTCTTTGTGTGCAAATTCTCTTCCACCCGACATTGATTCTGCTACTATAAACTACTGCAAAACACTACTATGCCTACACAATAACTCTGCTCTAGGAAAATATTGTACCAAGGATAATGGCCCTCATACATCCACTGATACAGGACTACAAGAACAACTCGGGCTTGGTGTTTGTCGTGATGACCACCAATATACCCAATACAAGATCCTCTAACCATATGTTTGTAACATGCTCTCTCATCTCCTCTGGGTCATACCCTTTACACACATGCCCAGTCCTTCAGCTCCCAATCTGCAACATTTGCCTCTATCAATGCACCAAATCCATCTAGCCACTGAATCTTGGCTCCAATATGCTCTCTATTCGATCGTTCATCCTCAAATGCATCAACATCTCGAGACACCTATCGATTTGTTCACGACTTCGTTTGTGAACAACTCTCATCTGCTCACTGCTGCTCCTCAGTCAAAATTGGATTGAGTCATATTCTTTTCCAATCCTTGTCCTTTTACCAATTTGTTCGGTCTGATTTCCATATCATATTCAAGTAAAGTAGCAATCCACTTGCTCCTCTTACCATCTGGATCAGCTTGGGTTAATATATCTTTTTCTATGGCATAAGGTACAAAATCAATGATATGTGAATGGATGACATATACCCTGAAACCTTTAAGTTATTTCACCAAATAATAAGCTTGCTTCTCCATATCTCTATACTTCAAATAATAATTCCCAAGTTTTCTACTGAAGAATGAGATGGGTTGTTCATTACCTTGTTGTTTTCTCTGTAAAAATGCTCCTCCAATGGTGTGTTCCGAAGCAAAGGTAAAAACCAGAAATTCTTTTGCAAAATCAGGGTTAATGAGTATTGGAGCTTGAGTAAGAGCCTTCTCAATTTCTTACAATGAATGTTTAGCCTCTATTTTCCACTTAATATTGCATTCTTTCTTAAGCATCTTTGTAATATGTTTCACAATTTCTGCAAAGTTAGGAATGAATCTTCTTAAAAATTTCGACTTGCGTAAAAAAAATTGAATTTCCTTTCTGTTTCTGGGAAGATATATCTTCTGAATAGCAACAACTCTTTTTGGATCAACCTTAATCCCCTCCTTTGATATTATATGACCCAATAATTTTCCCGTTTTCAAGTCAAAAACACTTTTTGAAGGCTTCAAAGAAATACCAAATTTTCTGCATTTTTGAAGAATCTTTTCCAAGTGTTTGAGATGTTCTTCTTCTTTCTTTGAGAACACCGTAATGTAATCCAAATATACAACTACAAATTTGTCCCTTTATTCTAAAAATGCAATGTGCATGGCCCTCTGAAAGGTTTCCCCTGCATTCATGAGTCCAAAAGGAATATTTGCATACATAAATGTTCCCCAAGGTGTGGTAAAAATTGTCTTTTCTTGGTCATCTAGATGCACTAATATCTGGTTGTACCTTGAGAAACCATCTAAAATTGACATCCTTTTTTATCCTACTATATTCTTCAATATGTGATCAATATTGGAAACAGTATAGTTGTCTTTTAGTGATGCTTTATTTAAGTTTCTAAAATCAATACATATTCGGATCTCCCCATTTTTCTTTCTTGCAGGTACCAAGTTGGCCAACCACCTAGAAAACCTCAATGGTACTATGATCCTGGTTTCAAACAAATTTTTAATCTCTTTTTCAATTAATGGCAGAAGTAGTGGATTAATTCTCCCCAGCTTTTGTTTGAAAGGATTTTCATTTTCATTTATTGGTATTATATGATGGATGATACTTGGATCATACTCTTTCAAATTTGTTGTAATATTCCTAAATTAGCATGCAGCTAATAGGAATATTGATTATTTATTTTTGCACCTAGTAGATGAATAAATGGGGGAGGAGACCCATACTTAACTAAAATCAGCTTAAAAAAACCCTTTTGGTGTGAAAGGGGATCATTGTAGTAGCTGGATTTCATGCCCTCATGTGTGAAAAGGGACTTTTTGCTTGTGGACAAAGTCAAGTTTGACCAAGTCAACAGCATGCATGAAGAGGAATGGATCACCAATGCAAATAGCTCAATGTGAACAAGGATAAGCCTAAACAAACATATGAGAAATAGCTTGGAGACACTTGAGTGTGAAAGGGGATGAAGCAGGTTGAAGAGGTCAACCTTGACCAAATCAAATGGAGTGATTTTGGAGGAGTGGCCTTCATGGAGACACAATGCAATTTTGGAGGGAGATTTATCATGTGCATGTGGAAACCCTAATGGGTGGGACCCAAAGGTGAGGAGCCTCACATAACTTATAAGGAAGGGGATGGCAGCCATTTAGGTTAGCTTGATGATTATTTATTTTGGTCTGCATGACTCTTTGGTATCCTCTTGTTGTTTAGCAGAGTTGTAGTGTTGTTTAACACAAGGCATTCCTATTTAGGAATTCCTTCTCCTACCTTGAGAAGCCTCTTGGAGGAGTATTTCACTTCAGTTTTCCACATTCAAGCTTGAGGCCAAGCAACCTCCTTCAGCTACAGCACAGTATCTGTTTAGAGCTTGGTTGTGTTGTAGGGTGTTGCAGTGGAAGCACCACAACACCACTTCCGGAGCTTGCATTTATGAGGAGGAAGCCTTTCTTTCTCTGGGAGATTAGTGAGGGAGTCTCTAAGATTCATTTCATATCTTGGCAGGTGGCCAATGTACTTTCCATCTCCTACAGCACAGCCCCTTTCGGGACCTGCGTCGTTTTTCTTAGCATAGCAGTTTCAGGGTCAAGACCCTTGATCTTGAGCTTGTCCTTTGGGGAAAGGGCCAACCCTTATCCCAGGAAAATTGTATAACACCTCTTCTTCTATTTTTGTACATTTCAGCTACATGTATACAGAGCTGCAGTATAACTACATTTTCCAGATCTATATCTGCAGATATTTCATTTTATACTTGTACTTTCATGAAGCCCTTGCCGAGTTATTCTCATTTTGTATAAAAAGGAAGAGATCTCCACTTTTCTCAGCCATTGGATGATTTTACAATCTAGATCTGCTATTTCTCAATATTTTCTACATAAACCCTCATTAAAATAATGTTTTTATATGCTTCAGTCTTTTCTGTTAGAAAAATTCATGGGGTTTGGGCTTATTTGAGCTGTATTGGTTTGGGGAGACATGTTTAACTTGGCTAGAAGCATTTTTTTTTGCTCCAATTATGGATGTGGATTTTATATTGTATATTCTAAGGGATCCAAGTCCCATTTCTCACAATTATAGCGTAATTTACTGAAGACAACCTTTTTATGGCCCTATTTGCTGCATTTCCCTAACTTTTTGGATAATAAAAGGTGTAATAAGTTGTTGTCTATGTGTTTATTAACATATTTCATGAGTTAATATCTTGTTTCTACTCCAATATTGTGTTTACATATTGCTTCTATCCCATTCTTGGGCATTTTCCAGCCATACTAGGTGTGAGAGGCCTATTTACCTCACCTAGTTTGATTGGTTTCTGATTTCCTCTTGGATTTGGGTCTTAGATTATCAGATCTAAGGGATACAAGGGCTGATCTTGTTTTTTGTAGCACAAATTCCTGAAAAAAATTGTTTTTCAGGCATGTCTTCCTAGTAATCCCAATTTGGGGATGTTACAGTGGTATCAGAGCATGATCTTTGGCTCAGCCTATGAGTTCCAGCTATTAGAAGAAGAAAGATCAGAATTATGGGGTGAATGAGATTACTCTTATCACTTTTCAGATCTCGAAAGAACCTCTCCAAGGAGGTTAAGCAGATAGAAGAAGGAGAAGAGGAAGGACCATGCACTTCCTGTTCTCATAAAGAAGAAGACAAGAAGCATGGAAGACATTTGGATCATCAGATTCTAAGTGAAGACCTTGTTGAGTAAAAGTCTCAACCTAGAGCCTTCAAGAGGACTCTAGCCTTCCCACAGTTCATTCAACTGGAGGAAGAGAGGAGACCCCACAACAAGGGGGAAATCAAGGGCAATAGGTTTCTATTGTCCACTTTTTATGGGACAACTGCAGCAAGAGCTTGGGAAAGAAGACTTGAAGCATTCTTCCTACTACATCCAGTGGTAGAAAGAGAAGCAGTAGAGATTGCAGCGATGCACATGAAGGGAAAAGCAAGCACTTGGTGGTTCAGTCACATAAGTCATGCAAGAGTATCTACTCTTGTAGATTTCACTCAGAGGGTGATCAAGGGATTTGATGAAGAAAAATCAGAGAGGGAGGAGCCCTCATCACCTCTTGAGGAGATTTGTATCAGCATTGTCACAACCTTGGAGGAGCAGCCTTCAACATCAGCAATTGAGGGAGCCAACACAGTGGAAGAAAGAACTCTTGCAGCCATGCAAGGTGTTCCCAAAGCCCATCAAGGTATGATTGAATTTCCACTTTCTAATATTGCAACAAATCTTTTAGACGATTGTGGAAATTTGTTGTTGCATGACCCAGGATCATCACTTACTGCTAATCAAGAGAAGAAATTTTTCACTGCAATGTCCAAGAGCAACAGTGAAGAAAGAAGGGCCCATTCCTCATGGGAACATTCAGATGTTAGCTTCATTCAGGAAGCCATGGAGGAAGGGATGTCAAAGGGTATACATCTTGAGATGAGAAGCATTTTCTCCTCTCTAGATGACACTCTCTCAATGAGCATGCCACAGCTCAAAGAGAGACTTCTACTTGCAGTAGAATCAAGACCTCATTAGTTTTGGAAGGCCATGCATGAGGAGGAGGTCTCATCAAGAGATCCCATTGGAGGTGCACTTCAAAATTTCATGAAGTGAACAATTCTTCAAAGACTTGAGGAGGTTGGTGTCCTACCATGGGAGGATACCAAGTATTTGCAGAATGAGATCCATCACCCACATTGGGATGATTGGATGGCAGTATGGAGCAAGAGGTTTCCAAACCCCTTGCAGATCTATAATACAGGCCAGCAAGAAGCATGGTTGCGCTGGTTTCTCTTGGGTGAGTATGGCCACTACCCAAAGATTCATATTCTCTTATCTCATTCCTTAAGTCTCAACGATAGGATGCATAAGAAGAAGGCATGGTTATTGTGGCTATTAAGAAGAGAGTTTGGACATCATATGTCAATTATTATGTCCATGTATTTACCCTTGTTTGAGGTATGTCTCATGTATTCACATGTATTTATGCCTGAGATATATCTCATGTATGTACCTTGGGTTGGGAGGAAGGATAAATCCCACATGATGTATAAGGGAGATGGTTTGTACTATATTTATGGGACATCCCACATGTTCATCATTATATCATTGCTCCATGATTTGCATTTTGATAATGCAAGAAGGCAGCAAGAGTCCTTATTGCTATGGTTACTATTGGGAGAGTATGGGCTGGAATTTCTCCATACTCATCATGATATTTCCAAAGAGGGGAATGGCACATTCAAAGTGCAAAGAGGCTACCCTTCAGCATTGGAGGACAAGGAGAGGCTTCCACATAAGGGGAAGAGATTCTCACATAGAAGCATGTTGGTGGATATGTGGAATGTCAAAGAGAGAAGTCATGGAGTGACAAGAGCCTTATCACTGAGTTCTACAACGCTAACACTAGAGAGTATGTTCTTATTGATGGAGTGTCCCAAGGGGAGTATGAATCCTTCCTTTTTGCAGATTTTTATGAGGAGATTCTCATGGGAGGACTCATCCATGTACCTCACTTTCAGCCTACTCATTATGCATGGTAAGAGATACATTTATGTACTTACTGATTGTTCCATTGAGTGTCTATATCTTTTCACCATTTATGGATAGTGCATTGCTCCACATAAGAGAAAGATTATTCTTGGGTTACATGGTCACTTAAGGGAAAATATTTATAATGATGATAACCCATCTCCTCATAACTTTGGGCAAGTGTATAATTGTTTTGATTGTGTTCGGATGATATATATTACTGATTACTACCACATAGTAGATGAGAAAACTTGTGCAGCTCGTAATTCATTGAGAAACAACTTGCAACATGATGTTCTCAAGCAGTAGTTGGGAAAATTGCGCTGTATCCACTTGGTAAACCATTGGTATCATGTAACCTTCAGCATTTTTCTAATTTGGATGCCAAATGGTGATGATGTTCCATTCATTTTGAATGGGATGATTTGGGCCAGCATGATTCATGACATGGGAGAAAGGATCCTTAGAGATCTAATCTTCTTATTGCCACTTGAGGGCAACCTTATTGCAGCCCAAGGACATCATATGCTCTACACTTGTCATAAGTGGAGAGGAAGATAGCATGGGGTAGGCCATCTTGTCTACCATGTTCACTTATTCAGCCCACCTACATTGCAAGAGCTAAAGGTGGCGAAGATCTTTTATGAGTTGCCATGTGGAAGGGTGACTCATCTTGTATGGATGATAGCTTGGGGGTGGAGGTTTTACATGGGAATGATAGTTCCCAAACACATTTCAAACTCCATGCCTTGGGAGGAATATTTCTAGCTCTATCCTTACAGTTGCTTGAGGACAAGCAACATTTGGGAGGGGAGGACTGTAATATTCCTAAATTAGCATGCAGCTAATAGGAATATTGATTTTTTATTTTTGCACCTATTAGATGAATAAATGGGGGAGGAGACACATACTTAACTAAAATCAGCTTAAAAAAACCCTTTTTGTGTGAAAGAGGATCATTGTAGTAGCTGGATTTCACACCCTCATGTGTTAAAAGGGACTTTTTGCTTGTGTACAAAGTCAAGTTTGACCAAGTCAACAACGTGCATGAAGAGGAATGGATCACCAATGAAATTAGCTCAATGTGAACAAGGATTAGCCTAAACAAACATATGAGAGATAGCTTGGATAAACTTGAGTGTGAAAGGGGATGAAGCAGGTTGAAGAGGTCAACCTTGACCAAATCAAACAAAGTGATTTTGGAGGAGTGGCCTTTATGGAGACACAACGTAGTTTTGGAGGGAGATTTATCATGTACATGTGGAAACCCTAATGGGTGGGACCCAAAGGTGAGAAGCCTCACATAGCTTATAAGGAAGGGGATGGCAGCCTTTTGAGGTTAGCTTGATGATTATTGATTTTGGTCTGCATGACTATTTGGCATCCTCTTGTTGTTTAGCAGAGTTGTAGTGTTGTTTAACACAAGGCATTCTTGTTTAGGAATTCCTTCTCCTACCTTGAGAAGCCTCTTGGAGGAGTATTTCACTTCATTTTTCCACATTCAGGCTTGAGGCCAAGCATCCTCCTTCAGCTACAACACAATATATGTTTATATTTTGGTTGTGTTGCATGGTGTTGCAGTGGAAGCACCACAACACCACTTCCGAAGCTTGAATTTCAGAGGAGGAAGTCTTTCTTTCTTTGGGAGATCAGTGAGGGAGTCTCTAAGCTTCATTTCAGATCTTGGCAAGGTGGCCAATGTAATTTCCATTTCCTACAGCGTAGTCCCTTGCAGGAACTGCGTAATTTTTCTTAGCATAGCAGTTCCAGGGTCAAGACCCTTGATCTTGAGCTTATCCTTTGGGGAAAGGGCCAACCCTTCTCCCAAGAAGATTGTATAAAACCTCTTCTTCTATTTTTGTACATTTCATCTAAATTTATATAGCGCTACAATATAACTACGTTTTCCAGATTTATATTCAGATCTGTTATTTTATACTTGTACTTTCATGAAGCCCTTGTCGGGTTATTCTCATTTTGTATAAAAAGGAAGAGATCTCAAATTTTCTCAGCCATTGGATGATTGTACACTCCAAATCTTCTATTTCTCAATATATTCTGCATAAACCCTCATTAAAATAATGTTTTTGTATGCTTCAGTCTTTTCTGTTAGCAAAATTCATGGGGTTTGGGCTTATTTGAGCTGTATTGGTTTGGGGAGACCTATTTAACTTGGCTAGAAGCATTTGTTTTTGCTCCAATTCTGGATGTGGGTTCTATATTGTATATTATAAGGGATCCAAGTCCCATTTCTCATATTTATAGCGTAATTTACTGAAGACAACCTTTTTATGGCCCTATTTGCTGCATTTCCCTAACTTTTGGGATCATAAAAGGTGTAATAAGTTGTTGCTGTAACACTAATTGATGGCTATGTGTTTCTTAACACATTTCATGAGTTAATAGCTTGCTTCTACTCCATTATTTGTTTACGTATTGCTGCAGTCCCATTCTTGGGCATTTTCCAGCCATTCTAGGTGTGAGAGGCATGTTTACCTCACCTATTTTGATTGGTTTTTTATTTCCTCTTGGATTTAGGTCTTATATTATTAGATATAAGGGATCCAAGGGCTGATCTTGTTTTATGTAGCACACATTCCTGAAAAATGCATTTTTCAGGCACACATTCCTGAAAAATGCATTTTTCAGGCATGTCTTGCTAGCAATCCCAATTTGGGGATATTACATTTGCATAACTCCATGCGAAGACATCTATGTATTTATTCATAAAATCAACATATTTTTGTTTTACCTCAGAAGAAAGGAATTTGGACAGCTTGAGACACTTAAGATTTTTTGCAGTACCAAGATTAAAATTTTCAACTTCTTCATCATCATATTGTATCTTAGGACTCTTGGCTACATCATTTTGATCAAACAAATTTTCAAGTTAAATCATACCTATAGGAAAATAGTTATTTTTTAGTTGGATGACCTTTATATTGGTTTTAGCTTCAACAAACATATTTTTCTGATCAATTTGAGTGGTTTCAAATTATTCTTTCAACTTCAGAAAATTTCTGACCTACTGATCATTTTCAAATACTTGCCAGCTTTTTATGTTATCATGGATGGTTGGCCTGTCTCATTTCAATTTCATATTTATTGTTGGAATGAGTGGGAATTTTAAATAGGTTCGCTGAAACAACCAAGGAATTTGCAATGCCATTATGCTCTCTAGGCCTTATTGTAAAATTGTATTCTCTAAAATTTTCCAGCAATTCAAGAGTTAAATTTTTGTATGCTCTCATTCTAACATCTTTGGTTTGATAGGTGTCATTTACTTGTTTAATAACCAACTCATAATCACCATAAACTGAAATCTTTTGAGCACCTAAATTTTTCAAAACTTTTAAACTCAAAACCAAAGCTTCATACTTTGCCATGTTGTTTGTGCAATCAAAATTGAGTTTGTAAGAGCATAACTTACTTTCATCTCTTTGTCTGATTATACAACATGCATGTATATCTTGGATTCACCCAATCTAACAATGTACTAAAGTTAAATACTAAATCGCTTCTACAAATATTTTGCGGAAATAAAAGCACAATCACCAATCACATGAACATGAAGAAAGATCAATCGCACACAACACAGATAATTTCCTGGGGAAAGCTTACAACTAAAAACCCCACTATCTTCTATTTTATATTAAGCATGGATAATGAAACAATTACATACAAAAATCTTCTCACAAGAGCCCTCCAATACTCATCTAATTGTCTCACACTGTCATATGCAAAACTGACCCATACATAGCCAATTCTTAGCCTCGAGACAACATGCCTTGTTTGCGTAATCCCTGATGGTAAATATCCCTAAAAGATAGGAATTCTTGCCTACCTTGAATGCGCAAGTATCATGGACACTCCAATGGGTGTTTTCCTGCATGTGTGTAATACAATAATCTTCAACTGATAGTCAACTTCCCTTTCACCTAGAACTCAATTGGGTCTCCACTGGATCTGACATGCATGCAGCTAATAATAGTAAATCCTCAGTTGCATGTGATATCATTGATTGTGAATTAATTAATATTTAATTTATTAAATCTCTCACTAGTTTATCTTCAGTTAAAACTAGCACAACTGAGTTTAACTCACTTAACAAAGTAAAACTGATTACAAACTACATTAACCAATGCACCACTACACTTCAAACTCTGTTGCAACTAGAATTATTCTACATGCCTCACCAACTACCTCTAACTCGAAATCCACTATCTAACTAAATTTATCACTTTCAGTTAACTCATTCAATTCCACATTGAGAATAGATTACAATTTAATGTCCATCTTAATTAAGGGATAATCAAAATAGACATGCACCCAAAAATAGCATTATGGGCCTCACCTTAATCTGGGTGCTTAATGCAACTAGGTTCTTAATGCACTAGGCGTGGGTGTTGAATCATTTCTTGTTGAATCTCTGTTGGGTATGTGTTATATTCTTTCCACGACTAGCCGCACGCGCTGTACGTTGCGTCGAGCGCAGTAGGGGGGTCATGGGGGGGCGGCAGCCTCCCCTGTTGGGGTCCGGGCAGCGCTCTGGCAAAAAAAAAATTGGTGTGCGGACCCACTCATAGGCGGACCCACCCATGTTTTGTGCATGAGTTTGCACATGGTTTTGGGGTACGATGGTTTTCGACCCCTAGTATTTTTGTAGATCTGGTCAAGGGAACTATGGTTATATTCTAATCCAGGGTTAATGGATTGGGATTTATGTATGCTTCGGCATGTATATATATGTGTTGTAACACTAAAAGGAATATAATGAAAAATCAAGCTGGTCATCCCGATTTGGGATCCAGGGGAAAAATCTCTGTGTTTATCTGTTTTATGTTTTATGCTCTCGCTATTGTTTATTTTCTGTTATAATATTCATGTGTAGATAATTTCTATTCAGGGTTAAAACTTACATTTGGTATCAGAGTTGTTTCGACTTCAAGGGGACGCCTTTGCTGCTGAGGGTTTTTTGCTCGAGCCTGAGGTAGACCCTATTCAGTGGGAGATCTATGGGATCGATTCTTGTGGTGAAAGAATATGGCGAGTGGCGGAAATATAGAGATCGAGAAATTTAATGTTCAGAGTTTTAAATTGTGGAAGCTCAAGATGGAGGATCTGCTGGTGGATAAAGATCAGTGGATCACGGTAGATCCGGGTACTAAACCAACGGAAATGTCAGATGAAGACTAAAAGAAACTGGATCAGAAGGCTAAGAGCACAATACGGTTGTGTGTCTCAGATTCAGTATTGTTGAATGTATCTGGGGAAGCTACGGCGAGGAATTTGTGGGAAAAACTTGGGACTTTGTACCAATCTAAGTCTCTAGTGAATATTTTTTTCCTACGAAAAAATTTGTATAACCTGAGGATGAAGGATGGAGACTCGGTGACAGAGCATCTGAATGCCTTCAATACCATGGTAAGTCAGTTGTCATCTGATGATATTAAAATCTTAGATGAAGATAAGTGCATCAGTTTTTTGTGTTCTCTACCAGACTCGTGGGACAGTCTGGTTATTGCAATAGGTAGCAATACAACTACCTTGAATTTTGATGACATTGTCTTAGCCTTGCTGTCGGAGGAAATGAGACGGAGAAATATGGAGGGTCAGAATGGAGATGCCTTATCTATACGAGGAAGGTCCCAAAATAGAAACAAGAATAAGGGTTAGAGTGGGAGATCTAAATCTAGAGGGAGATCTAAATCTCCTGGAAAGTTTGTAAAGGTGTGCTGGAAATGCGGAAAGGAAGGGCACTACAAAACGGTCTGCAGATCTAAAGCTCCTAAGAAAGGAAAGGGATCTGATGATGCTCCTTCTGCAAAGGCAAAAACCACCTCGGATGAAGGTGGGGATGTGTATTTGGCTTCTTCTTCAAATACACATGTATATCATGAGTCATGGTTGATTGACTCAGGTGCATCCTTTCACTTCACTCCCCATAGGGAGTGGTTCTGCGAGTATGAGAAATATGATGGTGATGTCTTCCTAGGGGATAATAGGAAGGCCAAAAGCGTCGGATGAGGAAAGGTAAAGCTAAAGCTACAAGGTGGAAGGATTAGAACACTTCCTGGTGTTCTGCATATTCCTGCATTGGCCAGAAATCTGATTTCTGTAAGCAAGATGGATGATGCAGGTGTAAAAATAGTGTTCGATAAAGATGCCTGCAAGATGGTTCGGGGAGCACTGGTATTAATGCGGGGAGTTCGGACTGGAACTCTGTACAAGCTACAAGGTAGTACTATTATTGATAAGGATGGGTGTAACGATTCTGTGGTTCTGAAAGTGGGCGGCCTAAACTGTCTCTTGGAAAATACCATGCTATGGCATCAAGGCTTGGACATATTGGAGAAGGACGCGAATCTTGCATAGAAATGAGTATCGTAGAGATATGTCTAAATTTCTTTCTACAGTTTGTTGTGAAGACTATTGTGTATATGGGAAGCATAATCGGGTGAGTTTTCTTTCTGTTGCTTAGAGGGCGAACACAATATTAGAGCTTATGCAGAGTGATGTGTTTGGACCTGTGTCGGTTCCATCACTAGGTAACTCAGTGTACTATGTTTCATTCATAGATGAATTCTTAAGGAATACATGGATATATTTCTTGAGGAAGAATTCTGAAGTCTTTGACAGATTTAAAGAATTTAAGGCTCTGGTCGAAAACCAGACAAAGAAGAAAATAAAGGTGCTAAGGAGAGATAATGGTGGAGAGTTTTGCAAGAAGGAATTTGAAGAGTTCTGTAAGAAGTGTGGTATATAATGGCATAAGAATACTCCATGCACACCTCAGAAAAATGGAGTTGTAGAAATAATGAACATAACGCTGATGAAAAAAGAAAGAAGCATGCTCACTGGTATCTCATTAGGACAGGAATTCTGGGTAGAGGCAGTGCAGACTACATGTTACCTGGTTAAGAGATCACCTTCATCGGTGTTGGAGGATAAGACTCCACATGAGGTATGGATTGGTAAGAAACCCTCTCTTTCACATATGAGGGTATTTTGATGTGATGCATATGAACATGTTCGAAAGGAGAAAAGGACCAAGTTGGATAATAAATCTGAAAGGTGCATCTTTATTGGGTATAAGGATGGTTTAAAATGTTACAAGATTTGGAACCCGGAAACAAGGAAGGTTGTGTACAGCCGAGATGTGGTGTTTAGAGAGGTGAAAGATGTTGTTAAACATGAATTCATACAAAAGGAACCTGAGAATATAGAGTTTGAGCTAAAGGAGGATGAATCAGACTCTACAACAGAATAATACTCAGAAGAGGAAGAGCCTCAAACTCCAGCTATGAGAAGATCAACTCGGGAAAGAAGGCAACCAGAAAGGTATAGTCCATATGCTTTATGTTTAGGTTTTGCCTTAACTATAACTGATGATGATCCTAGAACTGTTAGGGAGGCAGTAGATTCAGAGGATGGAAAATTCTGGAAGGAGGCCATGGTTGATGAAATGGCATCCTTGCATAAAAATGAGGCATGGGATCTGGTGGAGTTACCAGCTGGAAGGAAGCCCATCGGGAGAAAATGGGTGTTTAAGAAGAAGATGAATGTAGAAGGCAAGGTGGAGAAATACAAAGCTCGGTTGGTAGCAAAAGATATTCCCAGGTGCCGGGGAATTGATTTTGGTGATATTTTTTTCTCCTATTGCCAAGGTTACTTCTATTAGATTACTTTTATCTGTTGCTGCTACATTTTATTTTGAGATAGAACAGATGGATGTGAAGATAGAATTTCTTCACGGGGATCTAGAAGAGGAGATCTACATGAAGCAACCTGAAGGCTTTATGGTGAAGGGTAAGAAAGAACTGGTATGCAAGTTGAAGAAGTCTATGTATGGGTTAAAACAGTCACCAAGGATGTGGTATCAGAAATTTGATACCTATATACGTGGACTTGGCTTCACTAGAAGAAAGGAGGATCACTGTGTTTATTTTAAATTAATCGGTGACCGTGTTATTTATTTGGTCTTGTATGTGGATGATATGTTGTTGATTGGAAATGACAAAGAAATTATCCAAGATTTGAAGACCCAATTGTTCTCCAAATTCGACATGAAGGAACTTGGTGCTGCAAACTATATTTTGGGCATGGAAATTAAGAGAGATCGGGCAAAGAGGAAGCTCTGGTTAAACCAGAGGAAGTATGTCGAGACTATATTGCAGAGGTTCAATATGCAGGATAGTAAACCGGTGAGTGTTCCTATTCCTATAGGTGCAAAGCTTTCTGCTAAACAGTGTCCCAAGACACAAGAAGAAGAGGAGGATATGTCACGTGTTCCATATGCAAGTGTAGTGGGTAGCCTGATGTATGAAATGGTCTGTACTAGACCAGACATTGCACATGCAGTGGGAGTATTGAGCAGGTTTATGTCAAACCCAGGGAAGGAGCATTGGACAACAGTGAAGCGGGTTTTTAGATATTTACGTGGCACTAGTGATTATGGCTTGTGCTACCAGGGAAGACCAGGATTGGAAAGAATGTTGGACATTCATGGTTTTTTTGATGCAGACTGGGCTGGAGATCTGGACCAAAGAAGATCTACAAGTGGGTATGTGTTTAGCCTATTTGGAGACGCAGTCAGTTGGATGAGTAAAAGACAGTCTGTAGTGGCTCTTTCAACTACAGAGGCAGAATACATAGCAGCCACTCATGCAAGCAAGGAAGCAATTTGGTTGCAGAGATTGTGTTCAAGTATGGGGTTGGTACAGCAAGCTATAAGGATAGACTGTGATAGCAAAAGTGCAATTTTCTTGGCTAAGAACCCTGCTTACCATTCAAAGACAAAGCACATTGATGTTCAATATCACTTTGTTAGAGAGATGGTTGAGGCTAAAAGGGTGTTGCTGGTAAAGGTGGACACTTTGAAGAATGTTGCAGATGCATTGATGAATTCTGTGAGCACTCAGAAGTTCTCTTGGTGTAGAGAAACAATGGGTGTTGAAGAATTGGCCCAATGACTAAGCTCTCCTGTGGCCCCCTGTGGAAAGAAAACAACAAGTGGGAGAATGTTGGGTATGTGTTATATTCTTTCCATGACTAGCCCCACGTGTTGTACGTTGCGTCGGGCGCAGCAGGGGGGTCACAAGGGAGGAGGAAGCCCCCACTGTTGGGGTCCGGGGCAGTGCCCCAGCAAAAAAAAATTTGGTGTGCGGACCCACCCATGTTTTGTGCATGAGTTTGCACATGGTTTTGGGGTACGATGGTTTTCGGCCCCTGGTATTTTGTAGATCCGGTCAAGGGAACTATGGTTATGTTCTAATCCAGGGTTAATGGATTGGGGTTTATGTATGCTTCAACATGTATATATATGTGTTGTAACACTAAAAGGAATATAATGAAAAATCAAGCTGGTCGTCCCGATTTGGGATCCAGGGGAAAAATATCTGTGTTTATTTGTTTCATGTTTTATGCTCTCGCTATTGTTTATTTTCTGTTATAAGATTCGTGTGTAGATAATTTTTGTTTAGGGTTAAAACTTACAATCTCAACACTCCCTCTCGATAAGAAAGGGATTATCCTTCACCTTGATCCTGTCTCTATGGTATTCGAATTTTCTCCTGGTGAACACCTCTGTCAGAATATCTACATCATGATCTTCTATGGGAATGTACTGTAGCAACATGATCCTTCTCTGCACACAATCTCTAAGATGATGGTACCAGATATCTATATGGTTGGACCTATCATGAAACACAGGATTAATCGATAGTTTAATGCAACTCTAATTATCACAATGAATCATTGTCAGATCCATCTAAGAACCAAACAAACGAACCAAGATCCTTCTCATCCAGATAGCCTCACATGCAGCTTGACTTGTTGCCATGTATTCTTCTTCCGCTTAACTTAGTGCCACATATCATTGTTTCCTACTGTACTAGGAAACTGTTGTCAATCCAATGCTAAAGATCCCCCTTGATGTGCTCTTTCTGTTCGATGGACTTCCAACCCAATCTGCATCCGTGAAGCCATGTAGCTTCAATCCATTCGTCCTTCTGTACCATAGACCATACTCTGATGCGCCCCTCAGGTATCTCAACACATGATTCCCCACCTTCTAAAAGAGCTTGGTAGGCTTAATCATAGCTTGACTCAGCTGGTTAACTATGTAGAAAATGTTCGTTCTCATGTTCACTAGATACATTAGCGACCCACTAACTGTCGGTAGACAGTAGCATCCACTACCTATCCAGAAGTAGCATCCTCTTTCCTCTAATATCCTGGAAGAGGAGTATCCATGGGTTTGCAGCTCTCCATGTTAAACTTACCCAATATCTCCATTGCATACTTTCCTTGAGACACAAAAATTTCGCCATCCCGATGCCATATTTCCAATCCAAGGAAATAATGAAGGAGTCCCATGCCTTCATTTCGAACTCCCTTGCAAGATCCTCCTTGCATGAGTGTATCAGTTTCTCATCACCAGTCAAAATTATATCATAAACATAAATAAAAATGATCAATATCTTACCCTCAACCACAATTTGGTACAGGTTTGCAAGTGCTTCACTTTTGATGAAGCCCAATCCGGTGAAATAGTTGTCTATCTGAGTGTACCAAGCACGGGGTTCTTACTTCAGCCCATATAGTGCTCTTTTGAGTCTCCACACATGTGACCCACTGTTGAAGATCTCGAAACCCTTAGTTTTCTCTATGTACACCTCTTCCTCAATGATCCCATTCAGAAATGCAGTTTTCACATCCATCCGATGAATGCGCCAACCCATCTGCGCTGAGAGTGCAAGGATGGATCTTATGGAAGAGTACCTAACAACAAGTGAAAAATTCTCATCATAATATATCCCCTCAATCTATGAGAATTCCCAGGCCAAAAATCTGGACTTGTATTTCTCCACACTCCCATCAGCAACTTGCTTTACCTTGTAGATCCATCTCGATCCAACCACTGATTTGTCGACCGGTCTTGGGACTATCTCCCATGAATTGTTCTTGACAATGGAGTCATACTCTTCCACCATTGCATCAACCCAAGTTGGTTGCTGCACTGCTTCCTGAAAGGAAGATGTTTCAGTCACAATACATTTGCTTATAAGATCCATGTATCCAGTAAATCGGTCAGGAGACTGTCTATGTCTGCGCTGTGAAGTAGGAGCTCCTACATTCTCTGCAGCATCAAGTCTCAATCTATCAGCTTCTGTGGTGTGCCTTCTGCCATTTCTGATTGATGGCTCTGCATGAGTGTTTTCCTCCAATCTATGAACCTCCTCATGTGGATGACCCACATCTTGAGACTCATCCTTGGGAACCAGCAATTCCTCCTCTGCGTGCAAGTCCATCTCCCTATCAAAGGACAACCGCATGGCTTTCTCCTCATCAAATTTGATATCCCGTCGCACAACAGTAATTCTATTGTTTTGAAAATACACACAATAATTATGGGGTGTTTCAGTGTACCCCACAAAAATCCCAACCTCAGTTGTTGGTTCTAGCTTCTTCCTAGCGCCCTTGGTCACATGCACATAAACAGATGAGCCAAAAATCAACTGTGAAACATCATATTTCTTACCAATGAAAGCCTCTTCAGGTGTACTCGTGCTAAGTACTGTATGAGGACAACGATTTTGCACATTTACCATTGTATTACATGCTTTTGCCCACACATGCATCAGTAGGCCTTGATTATATAACATCGCTCATGATGCACCCACAATAGTTTTGTTATTCCCCTCTGCGATCCCATTTTGCTGTGGGTTATGAGGCACTATGAGTTCTCTTTGAATTCCTTCTTTGCTGCAAAAGTTCTTGAATTCATTAGAGATGTATTCTCCACCATTATTTCTCCTAAGAGCCTTCACTTGCTTCCCCGAGTCTTTCTCCACCAGTACCTTAAACTCACAGAACTTAGAGAATGTTTTCTCTTTATTCTACATGAAGAAGATCCAGCACTTACGAGAAAAGTCACTAAAAAATACTACATAGTCCTTATGTTTTTCTGTTGAAGCAACCGAGAAATGACCACACACGTCTTTGTGAACTCTCTCAAGGATCCCCAAAGCTCGGTTTTTCTTCTCATGAAAGGTGGCCTTTACATATTTTCCCATAGCACATCCCTTACATGTGTCTGACTGCGCAAGTGTACCCCTGGGAAGACCAGTATAAATCTACTGGATGACTTTCAAGGCTCCATGGTGAAGATGGCCCAATCATCTGTGCCATAATTTTCCCTCATCCCAGCTCACCACTTGATCTACCTTTCCCATCATTTCTGTGTAGCCATCTACCTCTAGCTTGTAGAGATTTTTAACTCGAATCTCTATCCTCTTGGCTTGACCCATTGTTTTATGTTGCACGAAAGCTTTTCCATCACTAAAAACAACGCGATAGCCTCTATCCTCCAAAATTGCTACGAAGACCAAATTTTTCTTCGGACCTTGTACATGCATCACATATTTTAATTGAAATGGTTTACCTGACTCCCTCTAAAAGGTAATGGTACCAATCTTAGTAGCACTGTATCGTCCGTCGTCGCCCATTTCAATATGCATCTAAATATCTTTCTCCTCCAAGTCACTGAAAAGTTCCTTATCTCTCGTCATGTGAAAGGAAGAGCCACTATCCAAATACCATACAGATCCCAATGCATTGGAAACCATGCATGTGATCAATGAGAAGTCAAGCTACAATTGTGAAGCAAGGGCCTCACCAGCTATAGATCCTCCATCCTTCTTGTTTTTCTTCTTTTGTGGACAGTTAATAGCAAAATTCCCATGCTCGTGACAGTGAAAATAATTCACCTTGGACACGTCCTACTTCTTGCCATTCTTGGACTTAGATATTGAATGGAATTTATTTCCCTTCCCCTTCCTCGCCTTGGTAGCCAAAACACAATCCTCTTCATCCTCATTCTTAGATGAAGATCCCTCTCTGGTGTTCTGTCTGTACTCCTCCTGCACCAAATCCGACCACAGTTGTTCCCAATCTAGCAATTTTTCCCTTCCATTGACAGAGTCTTGATAACTTTGCCAACTCTTGGGAGGTTCTAGGAGATCCAAGCTCACCAAATCATCATCAGCAATAGTTATTCCAACGCTCCCCAGTTCATCCTGACATTCGACAAATTTTGTTAGATATTTTGGAATGGTGTCGCCCTTTTCCATCTTGATCTTCCTGAGTTTATCTTTGAGCGCCAATTTCCTATGGTTGCTACTACTTTGGAATAGATCCATCAAATCCTTCCACATTGCATATGGTGTGGCTTTCCCATGGAGGCTTGAGATAATGTGTTCTTGTACTCCCTCCAACAGGATCCACCTCGCCTTTGCCACTTTCTTTTGCCGTGCATCAAGATTTGTAGGATCGAGTTTAGGAACATCTTTGTCAATGAATTCCTTAAACCCATTGTCTTCGAGTACTGCCTCCATCCTGTCCTTCCAAGAAATGTAGTTCAAGCTGCCCTCGAGTGCATACTCTAACCTCGAGCCATTAAAATCCATTTCGATCTTGAATCAGCTGTAGCACCAATAAAGTTTTTCTGCAAATTCGAATTCTATCCAATCACAAACTCAACTCCTGCTTCACTTCTGCAATTTCTTGTACTTTGATACCATGTAGAAATTATACAACATGCATGTATATCTTGGATTCACCCAATCTAACAATGTACTAAAGTTAAATACTGAATTTCCTCTACAAATATTTTTCAAAATTAATGTTAGAAAATTATATATTACAGAGCAATGCAACACATAAAATATGCGGAAAACAAAAGCACACGAAACACATAAAACCAAAGAGACACAGATATACGTGGTTCACCCAGTTTGGGCTAAATCCACCCCGAACATCCAATCCTTCCTTTCTATTATCCAACAAAATGAAGAGACAAAACCTACAACAGATCCGATGTAATATCCTCTGTTCTCTCTCACTGTCTCCCTATATGTTTCTCGCTCTGAGAATACACATACAATACACAGCCGCAATACAATACACTCATACAAAGAGAGGGGTTGCCTTCTAGTGCAAAAAAAAAACCCTAAACTAAACATAACTTCTACCTTCATATCATCTGCCTAATGAACGGCCCAGATTGACTAGAAATTAGTATACTTTTACAAGGCAATTTTACATCTATTTTTAGCTTCAGGGGCGCTGCCCCCGAAATCCCCCACCAAGGGGGGGCTCCATAAAGTCACAGCCACCCCCCCAGGACCCCCCAGGAAGCTTTTAATTACGGGCGGTGTTTCTGCCCCATTAAGGTACAAGGGTCCAACGCTGTGATACAAAATCAAACAAGATAATCAGGCTCCACACCCAACAATATCCCACTTGGAGACCGATTGTAGCAACTCCACTGCTGCTTCATTTGTTGGACAATGACTCCTATTTGGACCTGGTTGTTTCTCATCTTCATCGTCATCCTTGAATACCAATTGAAACTGAGCATATTCTCAGTTTCTCCCTGGTTACAACTTTTGTTATCATATCTGCAGGATTCTGGCTAGTGTGTATCTTTTCCAGCTTCAACTGTCCATCTTCATGAAATGGCACTTGAGCTGTATGTGTTTAGTCCTGGAATGAAATGTTGAGTTCTTTGCAAGATGAATGGAACTTTGGCTATCACTGTATAACGTTCCCATATCATGCTTCTTACCCAATTCATCCATAAACCTTTGTAACCAAATCATTTCTTTACTAGCCTTTGTAGTAGCAACATACTCTGCTTTTTTTGTTGAAAGTGCAACAACACTTTGGATTTTTGAAACCCAACTGACAGTTGTTCCACCTACAGTAAATACATATCATGTAGTGCTCCTCCTGTTATCTCTGTCACCTACCATATTTCCATCAACATATCCCTATAGAGAAATGTTTGAACCACCAAAGCATAATGCTTGATTTGTGGTACCTCTCAAATATCTGAGAATCCATTTCACTGCCATCCAATGTTCTTTCCATATATTTTTCATGTACCTGCTTACAAATCCCACTCCATGTGCAATATCAAGCCTTGTGCAGACCATTCCATACATTAAGCTTCCAACTGCTGATGCATATGGAACTTTAGACATATAGTCCATTTCTTCTTGGGTCTTGAGGCACATCTCCTTACTAAGTTTGAAATGGCTAGCAAAAGGTGTACTAACTGGTTTTTCATTCTGCATATTAAATCTTTTCAACACCTTTTGTATGTACTCATTCTGAGACAGTGTTAATTTGCAATTTTTTTTGTCTCTACGTATTCTCATACCAAGGATTTGTTTTGCAGCTTCCAAATCCTTCATTGCAAATGAATTTGCCAATTTTCTTTTGAGCACATTTATTTCCTGCATGTTAGACCCTGCAATAAGCATGTCATCTACATACAATAACAATATAATATAGTTGCCATCATTTTGCTTTTTCAGGTAAACACAATGATCAGAGTGACATATAGTATATTAACCTTGTTCAGACATGAACTTGTCAAATTTTAGATACCACTGCCTTGGAGCCTGTTTTAAGCCATACAAGCTCTTCTTTAACCTACATACTAATTTTTATTTCCCTTTGACCTCATATCCTTCTGGTTGCTCCATATAGATCTCTTCCTCCAAATCGCCATGGAGAAATGTTGCCTTTACATCTAACTGTTCAAGATGTAAATCTTTTGCTGCTACAAGACTTAAAATAGTTCTGATTGAAGTCATCTTAACAACGGGAGAAAATATTTCATCAAAATCAATACCTTTCTTCTGTGCAAACCCCTTCACCACAAGTCTAGCTTTGTACCTCTGTTTTCCTCCATCTTCTTCCTTCAGCCTGTAGACCCATTTACTCTGCAATGTAGTTTTACCTGCAGGCAACCCGACTAAGTCGCAAGTCTAGTTATGCATTAAGGAGTCCATCTCTTCTTCCATGGCTAGCTCCCACCTCTTCCTGCTTTCAACCTACATTGCTTCTTCATAACATTCAGGTTCACCAGAATCAGTCAACAATAAATAATATAATGAAGGAGAGTATCGTTCAGGGGGTCTACTAATCCTAGCAGATCTTCTAACACCACTTTCAGGTGTTTGAGGTGCCTGTCGCTGTTGTGGTGGTTATTGTTGTTGTGGCTGTTGATTATTATTATTTTCAGACACCTTTACTTTTTCTGTGATCTCATCAAGAACTGTGTATTCTTTGTTTTCTTTTTCATGTTTCTTTTCCTGCACCTGATTCTTATACAAGACCTTTTCATTGAATATTACATCTCTGCTCCTAATTATTTTGTGATTTTCATTATCATATAAGCGATAGCCAAAATCATTAACACCATATCGAATAAAGGTACATTTCTTTGATTTTGTCTCAAGCTTTGTTCTGTTTTCTTTATTAATATGGACAAAGGCCTCATAGCCAAAAGGCTTTAAAAAAGAGTAGTTTACCTTTTTACCTATCTATGCTTCCTCTGGAATACCACCATCCAAGGAACTTGAAGGCCCACTTTTTATTATATAAACAGTAGTATCTACAACATCTACCCAAAATTTTAAAGGCAATCCTGCATGCAATATCATGCACCTTGCACGCTCCATGATTGCTTTGTTCATCATTTCTGACACAAAATTTTCTTGTGGTGTTCTTGGAACTGTCTTCTCTCTGCAAATTCCATGCTCTGAACAATACCTATCAAACTCTTTGCTACAATATTCACCTCCATTGTCTGATCTGAGACACTTCAACTTCTTTCCTGTCTCAATCTCAACCAAAGCTTTCCATTTCTTGAAAGTATCAAATACATCAGATTTATTCTAAATACAATAAATCCAAGTTTTTCTAGTTGCATAATCAATAAACGTAACATAATAGCGAGAGCCACCGAGAGATGATACCTGAGCAGGTCCCCATACATCTGTATGCACAAGCTCCAATTTTTCGCTCTTCTTTTCTTTCCCAACTCTGAGAAATCTGACTCTCTTCTGTTTTCCATAAATGCAATTCTCACAAAAATCCAAATCAACATTCTTCAAACCTGGCAACAAATTTCTTGAGTGGAGAATCTTCATTCCCTTCTCACTCATGTGTCCGAGCCTATGATGCCATAATGCTGCATCTGCTCCTTTGGAAGTTAAAGCATTAACAAAGTTAGAAATACCATTGCATAAATACAATGTACCAACCTTTTCGCCTTTTTCTATTACCAAGGCTCCTTTGGTGACCTTCCAAGTTTTATCTGTGAAAGTTGTCACACAACCTTCACCGC
This sequence comes from Pinus albicaulis, assembly GCA_034641835.2. NCBI lineage: Eukaryota > Viridiplantae > Streptophyta > Pinopsida > Pinales > Pinaceae > Pinus > Pinus albicaulis. The sequence goes on from CM076576.1 coordinate 880,976,398, forward strand.
CTAACTACCCTGTTGAAATCAGATTTTTCTTTAGATCTGGAACATGCCTTACCTCCTTTAGTAGCCATTGGTTTCCATTCTGATGTTTTACAAGAACTTTACCCATTCCAACAATTTTACAGGGTTTATCATCACCCAAACGAACTTGTCCAAAATCTCCTTGAACATAGTCATGAAAATATTTCTTATCAAGTGTGGGATGGAATGACGCCCCTAAATCTACCACCCAGGAATCAGTAACATTTTCGAAAGAAAGAATCAAAGCATCTTGTAATACATCACCTGTCACTTTTGATTCATGATTGTTTTCTTGTTGTGCGTCTCCTTCTTTTCCCTTCCGAGATCTACAGTCTTTCTTCAGGTGTCCTTTCTTTCCACATTTCCAGCACACTATCCCCGATCTGGGCTTGGATCTGCCTTTCCTTGATTTACTGTGATATCCTGAGCTCTTTCCCCTTTCCATTCTTCTTCCCCTAGACTCTGCACTCAAAGCATTACTCGATGTCTCACCAGAGCTTTTCCATCGCATTTCCTCGCCAAGGATAGCACTGACAACATCATCAAACTTTAAAGTACTAGATCCAGAGACAGAGTTACTAATGGCCATAACTAAACCATTCCAGCTTTCTGGAATTGAGCACAGAAATAAAATAGCCCTAACTTCACCATAAAATTTTACCCCTATAGAACTTAACTGACTGGTAACAATATTAAAATCATTTAAATGGTCTGCAACAGATCCACCTTCCGACATCTTCAAATTAAATAAACGTTTCATAAGAAATACCTTGTTTGAGGCCGAGGATTTTTCATATAATTTCGCCAACACCTTAATAAAACCCTATGTTGTTGTTTCCTTTGAAATATTGAAGGCTACCGACGCCGCGAGGCACAATCGTATTGTTCCGAGTGCCTTTCTATCAAGAATCTCCCATTCTACATCTATCATAGTCGTCGACTTCTTGTTTTTACGCTCAATGGCAAGTACAAATCTTTTTTATACAGATAATCTTCCATTTGCAGCAGGAATTTTGGCCGTTAAATTTCTCGACCCTAAACTTACCATCTTTCACCATTTATCCCACTCAAACCAAGAACCCTTCTTTCCTGCGAGTTTATCAGCCAAATAGACCTTCGGCTTTGATACCAGTTGTTAGAAAATTATATATTACAGAGCAATGCAACATATATAATATGAAGAAAACAAAAGCACACGAAACACATAAAACCAGAGAGACACAGATATAGGTGGTTCACCCATTTTGGGCTACGTCCACCCCAAACAGCTAGTCCTTCTTTTCTATTATCCAGCAAAATGAAGAGATAAAACCTACAGTAGATTCGTTGTAATATCCTCTGTTCTCTCTCACAGTCTCCCTATCTGTTTCTCGCTCTAAGAATACACATACAATACACAGCCGCAATACAATACACTCATACAAAGCGAGGGGTTGCCTTCTAGGGAAAAAAAAACCCTAATCTAAACTTAACCTCTACCGTTAGATCATCTTCCTAATAAACAACCCAGATTGACTAAAAAATTACTATACTTTTACAAGCCAATTTTACATATGTTTTTAGCTTCGGGGGCGCTGCCTCCGAAACCCCCCGCCAAGGGGGGGGGGGGGGCGCTCCATAAAGTCGCAGCCACCCTCCCCTGGACCCCCCCAGGCAGCGTTTAATTACGGGCGGTGTTGCCGGCCCATTAAGGTACAGGGGTCCAACACTGTGATACAAAATCAAACAAGATAATTAGGCTTCACACCCAACAATTAAAAACACAATCGCCAATCACATGAACCTGAAGAAAGACCAATCACACACAACATAGATAATTTATTGGGGAAAGCTTACAGCTAAAAACCCCACTATATTCTATTGTATATTAAACATGGATCATGAAACAATTACATACAAAACTCTTCTCACAAGAGTCCTCCAGTACTCAGCTAATTGTCTCACACAATCATATGCAAAATTGACCAACACATAGCCAATTCTTAGCCTCGAGACAGCCTGCCTTGCTTGCGCAATCCCTAATGGTAAATATCCCTAAAAGATAGGAATTCTTGCCTGCCTTGACTGCACAAGTATTATGGGAACCCCAATCGGTGTTTGGTTGCATGTGTGCAAGCCAATAATCCTACAACTGATAGTCAACTTCCCTTTCACCTAAAACTCAACTGGTTCTCCACTGGATCTGACATGGATGCAACTAATAATAGTAAATCCTCAGTTGCATGTGAGATCACTGATTTTGAATTAATTAATATTTAATTCACTGAATCTCTCACTAGTGTATCTTCAGTTACAACTAGCACAATTGATTTTAACTCACTTAACTAAGTTAAACTGATTACAACCTGCATTAACTAATGCACCACTGCACTTCGAACTCTGTTACAAATATAATTACTCTGCATGCCTCACTAACTACGTCTAACTCAAAATCCACTAGCTAACTGAATTTATCACTTTCAGTTAACTCATTCAAGTACACATTGAGAATATATTATAGTTTAATGTCCATCTTAATTAAGGGATAATCAAAATATACATGCACCCAAAAATAGCACTGTGGGCCCCACCCTAGTGTGGGTGTTTAATGCAACCAGGTGCTTAATGCACTAGGCGTGGGTGTTGAATCTTCTTGTTGAATCTCAACAACCAAATGCCCATACTACCTCCATCTATGTCGAAAGCACCATAAAATCTCATGTGCCACCAACCTTCACTGTCAATTCCTGTTGAGCCTTAGAATTGCCTTCTCTTTTACAAACCTTCACTTCATTTCATCATTATTTTATCACTTCATAAGCCTAAAATCAATGAAGAATGATTAGGATTGCTTAAAGGTTACATGAAATTGATTAACATATTGTATTTTCATGATTTTTGCTATTTTAACAATTTTCTGCAAAATAGCTACAGAATACAGGCATTTTGTAGCTGACCGCGCATTCCGTAGCTGATCCCGCATTCCGCAGCTATTTTACAGTTTGAGTGGGTTACAGGTGTCGTCTCAAAGAAAGGCGCATATGGGAAAATTCCAGACTTCATCCACATCATTCCTTGCTCCCTACAAAGTCTGAGCACAATTATACATGTGGTTATGCACATGGGAAACCAAAACCAAGAGGTAGAGTTCTACCGGGACACAGACTCTACAGCTGTCTGGAGAAAATGTACGCAGCCTTCAATAAGAGTTTTAATTCAAATAGGAATGGGAAAGACAGTAATCCCTGCATTATCTCAAGTTCTGTTATGTAATTTCATTATAAATATGACTTGGGAGACCAAGCAACGCTGGTTAGATTTTGGTTAGATTTTGGCTTTTGCTGCTAACCGTGAATACTCTGTTTTAAGTATTTTTCTCCTTTAATGAAAAAGACATCGTTCTAGTGCAAGAGCTGAGTCAACGTTAATTGGATTTGCAAGATAATTTGGCAGTAGAGGGCCCCTACTGCCCGAGAAGCTCCGTTCAGTTGATTTAGATAAGTAGCCTTAGCTTGATTTCGTTTTCAATTTCCAATTTCAATAGTTTTATCAACTTCATGCTTTTACGCTCATTTACATTACATATTATGGTTAGTCCTGTTCTAAGAATTCTTCCAAAATACCTTTAATGATGAATGGGAATTAACTGTGATATTTTAGGAGTTTAATTGTGTTTTCATTTCCAACTGTGTGTTTTATGTCAATCTACATTAGATATTATAGCCAGACTTGTTTTCTTAAGCTATTCCAAAACAGCACTATGTTAAGCAAGATAAGGCTGTAATATGCAATAGATTAGTTGCACTATGGTTTAATACTCCAGAGGTAGAATGCATGTGGTTCAGATTTGTCTTTTCTTCTCAAGTATGATAATTGCTCTTTAGTTTAATACAGTTCATTGTAGATTAATAGCATCTTAGTTTAGTTTTAACTCATTGCTTTAACACTTCAAGTTTAGTTGTTGTCCATTGTAGCTTACTTTGTCATAGTTGATAAATTCAATCTCACGGGCTTAATTATTTACAAAACTTCTTTTGTTCAAAATTCATACTCATACACAATTATCTGGACAAAAGATAGTATTATTATAAGGTCTGGAGTATTTTGCAGCTTCTTTATCATTTCACAAACAAGCCTCTTTCTCAAAGACTATTTTTGAAAGGAAATCTATAACTTTTGAGATAGGTTTAGTGGTGTTAAATTGAGTTGCAGAACAAAAGTAGAAACTAGTTTAGAGTAGAAACTTTACCTTGTTACAAATATTCTTTTCCACATATTTTCCAACAAATCTTTATTCATGGATGAGATGTTGTACATTGTAAGTTATCTGTTTGATTAGTGATTTAGGAGAAAACTTCATTTACACTTACCTTGTTCATTTCTCAGGTTCATTTCAATTTCATGTTGTGAGTTTACAATAGAGTCATTATCAAGCTTTGTATTTGTTGGTTGCTAGTCATAGTTAGACTCTGTTTTGTTTCAGCATTTTCATTTGTTTACCATCATAGTTTAGGCTTCACTCTGTTTTTACCAATAGTTTCCCTTCATTTATCACTTAGTTCTTTTCCTTTTCAAAATAAAACCATAAAACCAAAAACATCAGAAAACACTAAACACAACGAAGTAGGAATAGGTTACTTAGGCACATATGATGCACTTCACTTCAGCAGTTTACCAACCCTGGTTGACAATTAATGAACTCAATTTAGGAGACTAGGTTGAGCACAAACAATTCCTTCAACCTGCTACATTTGCTCCGCATGTTGATTTTATGTTTCATCAATGACTTCGCTAAAAGTTATAGATGATCCTAACTATGTTTCCATGGCATAAACTGGGAAATTTTGAGGTTTATCTTTGTTGCTAACCATATATTCCATTCTAGACTCTCTATCTAATATTCTTCACTCACCAAAAATAGGAATAGTGGCGTAGGACATGTCCATTTGCATGGTTCCCTTGATTTTGGCTGCCCATGATCTAGATAACAGCATACATAATTTTTGTGGAATATATGCTACAATTATTTCAATCACTACATTTTTAGCAGGGATCTCAGTTAGACCAACAACCACATCTTTCATTAAGCCTATAGACTAAAATATTTTAGAATCAAATGAAAATAAATCCTTGTATGGTTTGGTTATGTCCAACCCCAATATTTCCATGATGAATTTTGGCATTAAATTGTGAGATGCCCCTGAATCTAACATAGCATTGTGTAATTTCATGCCATGAATATTTCAACTCACATAAAAAGGTGGCACTTATTCATTTTTCTCATCTTCCACTCGAGGTCCTAGGAATATAGTAGGGTGATCCTCTTGCACATTTAAAGTATCAGAGGATACATCTTGAGTGTTAAACATTTTCACAATTTGATTCTTGTATTCTGAAATTTTTATTATTTCTCCAAAGGGGACAACAATTTTATTTTTGAAATCTCATTTTCTAGCCTAAAAATTGGTTGAACTTTTTCAATTGCTTTCCCAGGAGCATATTTCTTATGTTCAGCAGCCTTTGGACCATCTGTTTTTTTAGGCTGATTCTTATTGGCACTTACAGAGACATTCCTATTCCTCAAGTTATATTGTTTTTGCATCTCAAAAATGGCATGTTGATATCCTTTCTGGTATTATGATTTTTTTTCAGTTTCATCACTACACCTGTCATTACTAGATTCATCATGCTCTTCCTTTGTTAAAAACATCCCTATTTCATCCTCATCCAAACAATGTATGATGTCTTCTTGAATTTTAAGTTGCATTTCTTCTTCATCTACTAGATTTTGCTGGAAAGGGGGCCTAACTTACTGATGAGGTTGGTTTTTTTTTTCTCTTGGTCTCTGTTGAATCTAAGGTCTTCTAAAATTTGAATTTCTTATCTGTGGTTCTAGTTGTGCAACAGGAGGATTATTTCCAAGTGTTAGTCTATCCATAAGCTTTTCCATGGTTTTCATCATACTGTCAAATTGTACATCTGAAGATATATAATATTGGTCTTCCTCCTTTACTCTTCATTTCCTAGCCTTTGACCTTTTTGATGCAGTAATGTTGACATCGACCTTAACAGCATCATTTTGCATGTCAACTAGAGTGGCAGATTCCCTCTCTCTCAACAAAATGGAAAACTCAATCAAAAGCTCCAGCATAATGCAATTGGGAAGCCCCTAGGGGAGGTTTTATATGAGCATGAATGGATTTATAAACTTTGTTAAACCTCTTTGAAAAATCTTGCACTGATTCATTACTTGCTTTCTTCAAATTATTATATTCAGTCAATGCTTGAACAAGATTCACCTTAATTCCCCATTTCCTTAATAAATTGTCTTCTAATTGATCCAAGTTTTGTATAATTCTTGGGGTTAAGGCTTTAAAACATTTTCTGACTTCACCAATGAAACTTTGTACAAACAATCTCATTTTAACATCCTCATCATCCACCTCCTCCAAGTCTATAAAATCATTAAATTGGTCAACATATTTTTCTATAGTGATTCCCTCCTCAACTCCAATTTTTTTTGTTCTAGTAGAATATCCCTGTGGCAGATCATGAAGTTGGGCATGCAACACAAGAGGGGAATATCTTGCAGGGCCTACAGGAGGAGGAGGAGGAACTTCTTCCATTGAAGAAGTGACAACAGTAGATGTAATAGCAGAAACTAAAACATGGGAGGTAGCTATAAAACTAGTAATGGCAGTAGTAATAGCAAATGTGATTGCGGGAAACTGTGTTACAGGGACCTTCAACTCAGAAATAAAAGAACTCCCTTCAGGTAAAGGGATACCAGCTCTTCTTTTCAACAGAAATTCAAAAGGATCAAGTTGCTTTAATTTTTATAAAAACTCATGTTCCAATGACAATTCTGATGTGACAATTTCCCAAAACCATTCTTTATCTTCTTTGGAAACAACAGATGTGGTGTATACTACTAATTTTGTAGATCTAGGACAAATCTATTAATTGATTTTCATATTTAGATCTAAAAAAAATTTGCTCAAACTTTTCATCAAGATTTATGTCCTCAATACTTTGAACACCTTCAGAGGGTAAAGATGAATATCTTAAGAGATATGGAGTACCTGATTTTGATGAGCTACTATTTCCTCTAAGAATTTTCTCTGGATCGTCAACTATCTTCGGTGGATCTAGATCTGTATTGCTTCTTGTGTAAATATTCTTTGGATCCACCTTTAAGCTGAAGATGTTGGTGGAGTCACTTGTTGGGTATGTGTTATATTCTTTCTTTCCGGGTCCGGGGCAGTGCCCCGAGAAAAAAAAAATTGGACCTTATTTTTCAATGGGCGGACCCGCCCATGGTTTTGTGCATGGGTTTGCACATGGTTTTGGGGCATGATGGTTTTCGTCCCCTGGTATTTTGTAGATCCGGTCAAGGGAACTACGGTTATGTTCTAATCCAGGATTAATGGATTGGGGTTTATGTATGCTTCGGCATGTATATATATGTGTTGTAACACTAAAAGGAATATAATTAAAATCAAGTTGGTCATCTCAATTTGGGATCCAGGGGAAAATCTCTGTGTATATCTATTTTATGTTTTATGCTCTCGTTATTGTTTATTTTCTATTTTTAAGATTCATTTACGGATAATTTCTGTACAGGGTTAAAACCTACATCGCCAAGGTAGAAGTACAACCTCGAAATGTCTAATCTCCTGCTACCTTCAAGAGTTCAGCTACTTTGAAAAGAATCACCCATGGTAATGCAAATTTCGACTCCCGACAGATGCGCAAAAATGTTATCACTTTAGTCAAACAGGTTGGGTTGTATCAACCTATTGCTAAAGGTAACTGTTTCAAACCACTTATACCTAGAAGTTACCCCTTCTAGCATGAGAGGGCTCTCTCAAGAAATAATGGATAATAATCTGAATAAGCTCAATTACAGATGGCTAACTCTGGATCTTTGTATGGTTTTGCAGGTGAAATAAAGTGTGATAATCACCAACATTGCACATGGAGTCAGTTAAAAGAAAACTTTAATCACAGACAAACTTTGTTTTGTGGAAACTGAGGCACTATTGGTTTAACTAATGTGAATTGGAAATTTACATTCAATCACATCAAATTTGAAGGAAGTTGGAGCAACATTATATTGAATTCCAAGTAATCAAACAAGCTATGAAAACTGATAATATAAAACATGAATGCATGGAACAAAACCAAAAATAAATCTTAGATTAAAAACACGGTATTGCTGCAAATATATTAACTAGATAAAAATGTACAAAATGTGGTATTTCTCACATTCTCAATCCCTTACAGAGTCAAACAAATACAAATATATACAGAAACATCTCCATATGCCATTAATTACAAAGTTTGCCACCTAGAGCCAGATTCGATTATCATGCTAAGAGACCTATTCCTTTTTTATTTATAAAATATTTTGATATTTTATGGATTTTCTATTTTGATACAATTTGAATTCAAATAGGATTCTATCAATTTATGAGCCCTCAAAAATTTTGTTGTTGAACCTTATCGAATCAAACCAGATGATCAGTCTAATGAATTTGTTGATGTGCTCCTACCACTTGGATGTGCTGACATGACTGGCTTTGCTTACTTCTATTCCTGGAAAAAAGAAGTTTTTTTTTCTAATTATTTCGATACCCCTGTGACCTGTAACCTGTCTGATTTCCCTATTGTCTAATGACAAATCAAAATTTATAATTCAGAAAAAAAGGATTGACAGTTTCGTAGCGAAATTTGCTAGAAAGATACAAAAACATTCCTCTAGTATTTCTCTGATCTTTTTGTATGTTCTAGAGTCTTCTCTTATGCATTTTAGCTGAATTCATAGTATTATAACTCCTTCATATCAAATTTTCACTTGCATTTTCATCAATTATATGCTACAGCAGTTTCATAGCAAATTTTCAGCTTAACTATGGGGAGTTGCTACGACAGTTTGAATTCTCTAATATTTTGATTTCTTATGAATTTTTCTTCCTTATTATTAATCCTTATAGCATGTCTAACCATGTTTATTATTGAAATTATCATTTTAGCATAATATAGGCAAAAATGTGAGAAATTTACCATACTCAAGAGGTGCTTTCTACTTCAGCTAAAAGTTTAAGATTTCTTTTTGGGAGATCACTTTTGATCAGCTCTACTTGAGTTTCCAATCCTCTAACTTATTTTGGAAACCTATTTTTCTCTGCCTGTAACCATCTGTTCCTTTTGTAATTTTGATTTTAAATCATGTGAAATGGTAGAGTCCTCTTCACCATCCTTTTGGCTTCTTCTGCAACTTCATCATAGAAGTCTAGCTGCTTTGACACCTACTTTTCCAACTCATTACCTTCTAGTTTGGCTCCTATCACTTCTTGTCTAGCCTCTCTCAATTGTTCTTGTAAAACTTCTATCTGGTTTTTTTCTCGCACATGTTATTTTCCTTGTCTTCTCTTTGTTGGCTCTACTTTTTCGAAGGGCACTTCTGATATCTTTTATGTTATTTGTGTTGATCTTGTTATAGGCTTTCTTGGTCTGAAAATGAAACCATGTTCCTCTTCTGTAAACTCATGTTTCTTAGCCCTCTTGTAAATTTTCTAAATTTTGGTCTATGTTACTTGCAAAGGCTGCAAAACTGGACTTTCTTCAAGTTGAATTACTTCTAGAATATCAGCTAATTTACCTTTCCCTTTACTCTAATTTCTAGTCATCCTTTTCCCTGTACTTGTCTTTACTATATGTTCAGTTTATGGTTCTTTCTCTTCCCTAGGTGTTGTTGATTGAGATTTTGGAGTTTTTCTAGAAGGGTTATCAGCATCTAGCTCATAATCACTCAAGAACAACAAATTAAGCCAATATTTGTTTAACTTATTCAACTCTTCTAATACAAGAAATTTGTTGAGACCATGATGAAAGAGAGAAGTATTGTTGGCATTAGATTTGGCCTGGACTTTATCAGCCATCTTCCTCAAACTCCTAAAAAGATAAAAAGGGATGTCCAGAGGTTGGTTACCTGTAAAATATAAGAGCAGTCTGAAGTGATACTAGTAAACCATATTAAACTTAGCTTCACATGTAAAATATTTATGGATGAACATCAAAAATTTGGAAAATTGTTCTTTAAGGCAAATTCTAGAAATGTCAGCAGTCATGTCAATTCCTTTGTATTCATCCTTGAGAAAATCATTACAGTTGAGTGACTGGAACTTCTGAACTTTGTACCACATCTGACCAGAACTAGGAATATTTGTAGCACGCGAAATTGTATTAGGGGGATTGAAAAATTCAACATGCCAAAATTCCTTTTTGTTCCTGTGAAATTCACAGCAAAATCCTTAGCAATCTGCCCATGGAAACCTTGTAACTTCTTGTAGCTTTTAACCTTGCACAGAAATTATCTGCAAACGAATTCTTAAAAAACAAAAAATAAACAATAGCGAGAGCATAAAACATAAAACAAATATACAACGAGATTTTTCCCCTAGATCCCAAATCGGGACTACCAGCTTGATTTTTCATTATATTCCTTTTAGTGTTACAAAATATATATATATATATATATATATATATATATATATATATATATATATATATATATATATATATACATGCCGAAGCATACATAAACCCTAATCCATTAACCCTGGATTAGAACATAACCGTAGTTCCCTTGACCGGATCTACAAAATACCAGGGGCCGAAAACCATCGTACCCCAAAACCATGTGCAAACTCATGCGCAAACCATGGCTAACTCCCACCTAAAATCGGGTCCAAAAAAAAAATTCCCAGGGTGTTGCCCTAGACCTCGTGCAGGGGGCTACCCGCCCCTTGCGAACCCCTGGACAGGGGGGGATGTCGCCCCCCCTGTGACCCCCCTACTGTGCCCGACACAAGCGAAGGGGAGATACTACCCCCCGCTTCATGCCTTCTTCTAGTCGAGAATGAATATAACACAAACCCAACACTTCTGGCAAAAACACAGGCATCCAACGATGGCAAATGACTAACTAAAAACCGGGTATTCATATCGTACCACATAGCCTCCTTTTTATTGTTTCTTATGCGCTATGGCTACAACACATAATAAGCTCCTTCTTGCCACCTGAAATTTTACCTAATGACAACTAGACCTCTCTATCACAGCGAAACCAACTCTAAATGAAAAGAAGAACGATGGACCGTCTTCTTTGCAATGTGAACATTTGGGGATAATGAATAAAAACGTGAACACTGACACATACTTGTGATCCATTGAGAATCTAATCCATGATTTAAAAAACAAATGGACTATTACCAGCAGGGTTTCGTAGCAAAACAGGTGGCAGAAGTGACAGATTTGTTGCGGAAGTTTCAGGAACTTTCGTAGCAAATACTCTGTTTTCATAAGTGGACTTGCTACGAATCCCAACAATAATCATGAACAAGTGAGACCAATGCAAATGATGATTTTGATTTTGATTCATACTCTGGACCCCACTTAGACTCATGTTGACCCTACACACTGACTAGGTGACTAAATTGACATTTTGTATATATATATATATATATATATATATATATATATATATATATTGAAAATTTAACAACCTATCTATTTTGAAAAATTAACTCCAAAATATCTCTAAGTGTTATCAAAGATAATAGTGGCTCCAATGGGGATGTTACTCCCTTGTGGTGCAGCAAAGAGCCAGCAGACCAGGTGCCTTATTCAAACATTAAAAACTGATGAAATCATCTCCAAGTTCTTATGGCCTTCACTTCAGGCTCAAACCTGTTGAAGAGATCATCCACCCCTACAAATTTGAAAATGAAAAATGGAATATGTACAATGATATTTTTCCAACTAACTGAATCAAGAGGAATAATGATTGAGAAACCTGCCATTGGCAGGTCCTCCTTTACATAGTTGACCATCCATCTCTTGCAGTATAAATGTATTATTCCCATGGTAAGTTGAGATCTTATATGGCCCTTTCCAAAGGTTCTCAAACTTTCCATGTTTTCCTTTGTCTTCAATTCAAGCCTCCCACTTCAAAACCACATCATGAATATTGAAATATGCTTCTTTTGTCTTTTTTTCAAATGTATTTTTAACCCTGTTTTAAGATTTTTGATACTTGTTGTAGACTTCATTTATTTTTCCCTACAAAGCAATCAGTTCATTGATCCTCCTTTGAATTGAATTTGGTTCTTCCTCCAATCCTTGCAACAATTTCATCACTAGAACTCCAAGGGAGCTAGGAAACACAGCTTCAGTCCCATAAACCAACTCATAAGGAGAAACCCTATGGGTCTTTTGGTGCAAATTCTGTCAGTCCGTAAGGTAAATTTAAGTTTTAACTACCATGACCTCTTATTTTCCTACAAAAATTTCTTGATAATTCTGACTAGGCTCTTGTTTGATTACTTAGCCAAGCCATTACCTTAAGGGTAATAAGTTGTAGAACGACCAAGGGTGATATTATACTCGTTACAAAAATTCACCATCTTCTTTTATTTAGAATCTTGAGCATTATGAGCGATGATTTTCATTGGAAAACTAAATCTAGATAGAATGTGACTTTCCAGAAATTGTATGATTACTGAATTTGTGGCTTGTCTTGTAGGAATTGCTTCAATCCACTTTGTAAAATAGTCAGTGGCAGTTAGGATCCACCGATTCTAGACTGAAGATACAGGATGTATTTCCCCAATAAAATCCAACCCCCAATTTCCACGAAAATGGTTTTCAAAGGTAATGAGGGGGGATTTCTTTTTCCATCAAAGATCTGACATTCATGACAAGCGGCAATTTTCTTATTTATAAAAGTGGGTCACATAAAATAGTTTTTAAAAAAATGAACTTATTATATTAAGTTTGGAAAGGGGGGGGGGGATTTATTTTTCTTAAAGTAAAACTTCATCATCAACCTTCAACCTATCGCGTGACTACTCGACATCTACTACAACTTTTCTTCAAAGAGACATAACTTCTTCATTCAGAAGCCGTTTTCAGAGCTTTTTTTTAATCTAGCTTAATTTTTTGAGATCTTTCCATTGGAGTGGTTATTTTCAACATTTACAGCTTTATTTTTTTTTAAATTGAAAGTACATGCTCGATTATTCTTAACAAAACCAATTATTTCCAATGGTTATCCTACATGGTAGACTTACTTAGAAGTAAAGGGATTTATAGAATAGCCTCAGGACTAGAATCTAAACCTAATGGTGAAGATAAGCATGCTAAATGGGAAAATAAATAGGATCAAGCATGAGGATTGATAAGAATTTCCATTGCTCAAGATCTTAGATTTCATATCCAAGAAATTGACTCCCCTGATGAAGTTATGAAAAAGCTAAATATTGTTTTTGGCATTCAAAATGAAATCAGAGCCCACTAGCTTGAAAATGAGTTGCTTAATTTGGACCCAAATAATTTCTCCTCTATTGAAGATATTTTTGTCCAAATTCAAGACCCTTAGACTTCTCTTAAAAGTTTGTAAGGTCAAAAAAGAAGATGGTATTATTATATATTCCATTCTTGCTAAGCTAGGCCCCGCATACTCTATATTTGTTTCCACCTTCCATTCCACTATAGAAGCCCTCATTTGTAATATTCCAAATTTTTCCTTCAATAAATTGGAATATTAATTTTGACTATTTTCACTTAGGAGATGAATAATTGGGTGAAGAGGCCCATTCATAATAAAAACATGGATAAAATCCCTCTAGTATGAAAGGGGATCAGCCTTGGAACTAGATTTCACACCCTCATGTGTGAAAGGGGACATTTTTCAAAGAGGCTTGGTTAATTTTGACCAAGTCAAACAGCGCAGGGTATGAGGTGGAAAGCACTACATGGGACAGCGCAGAGATAGAGGAGGGAATATTCCTTTATGGAGAAACCCTAATGGAGTGGGACCTGTTGTCGTTCCTAGAGACAGCCTTGAGTTGTGAAAGACCAGTGCCTAGGACATCTTATATAGCAAGGCGCATATGGTATAATAGGGGAAGCTATCAATAAAAGGCTCTCATGCTAAACAAGAAGGTTAATTTAAATGGGACCAAAACTTACAGAAACTAGATACAGGGAGAACAACACTGCAGAGGCAAGGTGAAAAACTCCAATATAAAAGCATAAGACAATTCAAAGGCAGCTTACTGTAAAGAGGGTCGATTCAAAAATACCTCACAGAAATAGATAATCAGAAGGTGTTTACTGCGTATGAAAGATTAAGAGAATACTAGTTGTCATTGAGATGATATCCAGATACACAATATCACCATGTGATGGGCTTATCAATTTAAGAATCCATACATGACAATAGTGTTTTAAAAATGACCTCCCAAAGAAACTAATATAGCAGAAATATGGTTTGAGTGAATAATGAAACAGAATATCATGCCTGAGCCATATTTAAAGCACTTGACTAATTCGAGCATCGGTATCAACTAGGATAAATCCATACCAAAAATCAGTGAGCCACTCGCATTCCAAAAACATGATACAGGAAAGGTGGATGAAATGAAATGATCTATTAAAATAGCACATATGAGAGAAGTTACAAACTGTGAAATACCAAAGACCAGAATCCTCTTAACAGATGGAACTCCTCCTCACTGAGACCCAACGGGCTCTGAGCCTTCATACAAGATTTCAACAAAAATGTATACAAAAATCCTCTCACTGCATAATTTTCTAATAAATCTGGAACCCTCAATAATCTGTTCTTCGGGGGTTTTATAGAGAAAAAGAAAACTTAGTAAATGAAGTTGATGATGAACATTTAATTTGCTTCATAAAGACAGAATGGCTGAAATGTGCACGCCCATACTGCTTGATGACTCTGTAGTGTTGTATGTACTCTGTGGCCTGCTTTCTGAAATAAATGCACTGGGTGGAAATTTCTTCAGGAACACGGTAGAGAAATAAAAACCTTATGGGCAGTTTGTCCTTTCCTGGAGAGGAAATTCTGTTGAAATAAAACCGTGAGGGTATCATTTTCTATGCATAAACCTTCTGATTGATCTGCAGGGTCTTCGATCTGGTACTCTGCTTTCAAATGTTAGGTCAAGGCTTGAAAATCTTCAATTATGCGCCTTTAACTCTCTGCCTTTCACTGATACTCTCTGTCTTCCATATTAATGTTTCTGATCGCGAAATTTGTGCTTTGAATGACACTGGAGGGTTTGATAGAGTTTAACCCTGCTTCTTTAATGGTGGTCATGTCGTAACAGCTTCCCAAACCCTTACTCCATAATTATAGCCTCTGAAAAATGGTCATTTTCGGTGTTCTCCGCTACTGTAATCAAAACTGTGAATCATGGCAGTTTACCGCTGTTCGTACCCTACAAAATACACAAAATCGTCAAAAAAAACAAATGCATGGGCAAGTGGATGCAACGGGGATAGTGAGGATGGCAGTGCAGCATGGTGAAATGGTGGAATGGTGATGGCGGAAAAACATAGCGGAATGATGGAGAAATGCTCTGGTTGCAGGTTGGCGGAATGCAGAAAATTACACGTAAAACCTTAGAAATCGGCTTTAGAATGGAATATGTATATGGGATGGGCGTGTGATGAACACACGTGGAATAATGACGTTGCGGAGGACACATGTCGATGGCGGGTGGACAAGCAATATGGACCGTCTGATCTCAGGAGGATATCGACGACTAAAAACGTATCGGAGGGCGATGGATGGCGGGCCTGGGGTACAGATATCTTGGGTTAACTTCCACACATCTTCGGAGTGTGATGACCATTGGATGAAGAGCCCCAGATCGGACAGTTGACATGAATATCGCGCTGGGTCAAATTCTGAACGATAACGCGCGATGAGGAGGCGGTTTTGAAACAGTGACGGAGCCACACGTCATACGCTGAGTGAAATCGCTCCGAAATGGAAAATATCGCTTGCCCTCCAAAGGCGGTGCGATGAATACCACCGGTTTTGAATAGTGTTTTTGGGCGTGGGGACCACAAAGGCGGGTGAGATGCGGACCGTTGATTTATGTTTTGATCGGACGGTGAACATGTGAGCTACGGGCGCAGTGCTGATCCACGAAGACCGTTCGATCTGCACAGATCGACGGTTAATACTGTGCCTAATCATTTGGTTAATAAGCGCTCTCTGGGCTAGCGCTTGGTTCTAGTGCCCCGGTCACGTGAAAAAATAGAGGGGCCAGGGCCGAAGGAGCTAGGCCTAATATATTTTCAAATGCAGGTTTTCGGCCTTTCATAATGTAGTTTGGGGGTAAGGAATGGCAACGATAGGCAGAAAAAATATTTTTTAGGAGAAAAAGAGGGGGTTTGAAAGGTTTAAGCGATATTGCTTGTCAAAATTTTAATAGAATGCTGACATGATCAACATTGGCTCCACCTGGGGACAGCACGTTCATCCCTTGGCGTGTCGAGAACTTCGCAGACCACCTGGTAATCTTCTGTGCGAACTCTGCTCTTCAGCACTTCTAATTTCTTTCCATAATTCATCATGATACCCACATTATTGAAACAAGGGTGAAAACAGGAAACTAATATACAGTATAATACACCAGGATATCTATGCCTGAATCAGAACTGGAAGTAGGGTTTAAGGAACTGACCATTTACAGGGGTGTCAAGCAAGTCACCCTATAAATTTTCCAACTTGAAAGTATTGTTACCTCCTTGTTCAACGATTTTGAAAGGACCAAACTAGAGTGGGTCGAATTTACCATGTTTTCCTTTTTCAGCCCTCCGGATATCCCACCTGAGCACTAAATCACCAATCTGCAAATTTTTGTCCTTAGCGTGTTGATCAAAAAGGTACTTTGTCTTCTCTTGATATTCAGTCAGCCTTTGACTTACCCGGTTCCATGTTTCTTCCAATTCCACCAGCTGATTTATTCTCCTGGTCATATCATCAGGCTCTTCTTGACTTTCTTGCATGAATCGGGCTACTGGTAGGGCTAACTGTATAGGGAATACTGCTGCCCTACCATATACTAATTCATATGAGGATTTCCTAGTTGCTCTCTTGCTGGTAATTCTGTTGGCCCACAGAGTGAATTTCAACTGAGAATCCCAATTTTTCTGATTTTCATTTATAGCCTTCTTCAGTGCTCTTACCAGGGTCTTATTGGAAGACTCTGCCAAGCCATTTCCCTGTGGATAATAGGTTGTAGAGTGACTTAGTGTGATGTTATACTGCTGACAGAAGCTCACAAACTTTGCAGACTTGAAGGCCTGGGCATTATCAGTCACTATTCTGGCAGGGCAGCCAAACCTGGATATGATGTTTTCTTCCATGAACTTTATTATCACAGTATTTGTTGCGTTCCTCTCAGGTATGGCTTCCACCCATTTTGTGAAATAATCAGTGGCAGTTAAAATCCACTTATGTTGACCACTTGATGGGGGATGTATTTCGTCCATGTGGACAGGAATCATGGGCAAAGGTGCCAATTTCTGTCTTTCAGCAAATTTCTGACATTTCTCACAAGCTCTAACCTAGGAAAAAACATCTCCAAAGAGCTTAGGCCAATAAAAACCAGCCTTCAGGATTTTGTGAGCAGTGGCCCTCCAGCTGTAATGACCCCCACAGATTCCTTCGTGAAATTCGGCTATAATACTCTCTACCTCATCCTCTGTGAGACACAGGAGTAGGATGCATGAGGGATCTCGCCAGTATAGCCGGCCATTGGCGACTATGTACTTCTATGATTTCAATCTTAGTGTTTTGTATTTAGCTTTATCACAGCTTGGAGGGCGGCTGAGTGTGAGGAGATATTCTACTATCTCTTTGTAACACATACTGGTGAGGTACTTTATATGTGTTCCCGGAGTAGTTATCTTGATTCCCTGTCGCTCTTCTTTCTCCTCAGATTCCTCACTTGCTATTATGGACAAATTTATACCCAAAGCCTGATAATTTGATTCAGATAATATTTTGGCAAGCCCCTGTCCTTTGATCAGCTTGGTAGGGCAGATGTCTAGCTCATACTCCTGTATTTTGGCAATCTACTTCCCCCTTTTTCCTTCATTATCCCCTTGAATAAGAATATCTTTTACAGCAGCTGTAGGCACAAATGCAGTGATATGGGACTGCAGGACATACATGCGGAATGCTTTAAGGGATTTCACTAGGGCGTATGCTTGCTTTTCTAATATATTGTATTTTAATTCTACATCACAGAGCACATGACTGAAGAAGGCAATGGGCTGCTCGTACCCTTCCTCATTTTTCTGCAATAAAACTCCTACTATTGTATGAGGTGATGCAAAAGAAAAGATCATGAAAGGTTTAGCATAATCCGGTCTAGCTAGCACAGGGGCTTCTGCAAAAGCATTTTTTATTCTGGTAAAGGCCTCTCATGATTCCTGGGACCATTTAACTTCATTATCTTTCTTCAGCATGTCAATTATATGTCTAACTATTTCAGCATAGTTAGGAATAAACCTTCTCAGGAAATTAATGCGCCCTAGGAACACTTGCACCTCATTCTTGTTTCTAGGAAGAGAAATACCATTTATAACCTCTACCCTCTTAGGATCTATCTTTACCCCATCTTTAGTGACAATATGTCCCAGAATTTTACCCTCTTCTAATGAAAATAAAGACTTCTAAGGGTTTAGAGAGAGACCATACCTTCTGCATTTCTTAAAGGTTCTACGCAGATGCTCAATGTGCTCAGTATCATTCTTTGAAAATACAGTGATATCATCGAGGTAGACTACCAAAAATTTATCTTGCTCCCCAACGAAAGCAATGTCCATGGCCCTTTGAAAAGTGGCCCCTGCATTGATCAATCCAAAAGGCATCCTAGCATACATAAATGTACCCCATGGTGTAGTGAAGGCAGTCTTATTTTGATCTTCTAGCAGTATAGACACCTGATTATAACCGGAGAATCCATCCATCATTGACATCCTAGAAGCTCCAACCACCTTCTGCAGGATATGATCCATCTTAGGCAGTGGATAATTATCCTTTAAGGATGCTCTATTTAAATTTCGGAAATTTACACACAGCCTTATTTCTCCATTCTTCTTTCGGACAGGGACTAGGTTTGCCACCCATTCAGAGTACCTCAATGGCACAATTATTTTGGCCTTCAACAGCTTTTTAATTTCCTTCTCAATAGAGGGAAGCAGCAGGGGATTTATTTGTCTGAGCTTCTGCTTATGAGGTTTTGCATCTCCCTTTAGTGGAATTTTGTGTTGCATTATACTGATGTCAAAAGTTTTTAGGTCTTGATAAGACCATGCAAACACATCTTTGTAAGACTAAAATAATTTCTGGTATAGCTTTTTATATTCTTCCGCGATCTTCTTGGATAATTTTACAATTTTGGGGTCAGCATCAGTACCAAGATTCAGGTCTTCTACCTGATTTTCTTCTACCACTTTGCCTGGCTGCAGTGGGACATCATTCTTGTCAAATAATCTTTCTATAGGCACCAGCCCTCTAGGTATAATGTTTCCCTTCAATTGCAACACTTTATTACCTACCATTTTTTCCTCCCAATTGCTTTCTGAAGTACCTTCAGTCTCCTCTTCTTTATCAGCATCAATCTCCATATTGGAGAATTCCCCTATTGTTTCCAGGAATCTCTTCATATGTTCTTAATCCTCAAATACCTGCCAGTGCTTGATGTTATCTGGGATTGATGGTCGATAACGTACCTCAATTTCATATCTTAAGAGGGGGTTCTGAGGCGGACGGAATGTACTAGCAGCCACAGCAAGGGAATCAGCCATCCTATTCTATTCTCGGGGCATGAACTGGATATTAAATGCCAATCAAAGATTCTCTACCATATCCCAAAATTCATTACTATAAGCCCTGAGCTGAGGATGTTTGGTTTGACACTGAATCCTGACTTTTCTAACCACCAGTTCTGAATCTCCCAGAACTTTTAAACTTTGTATATTCATGTTCCTGGTTTTCTGCAATCCTAACAGAAGTGTTTCATATTCAGCCACATTATTAGTGGCTTCATATTCTAGCTTAAAATACAATGGGACCCATTTTCCTGTAGGAGAAATCAATAATATTCCAGCTCCATTACCTTCTCTTGAATTTGCTCCATCAAAATGAAGTGTCCAGATTCCTGCTTCATGGCCCTCTGAGGGCTGCTCAGTCTTGATCTGGTAGAAGGATGGTTCATGAGCATAATCTTGATCTTATTCTAGCATCAGACATGAGAAATATCCTTCTTTACTGTAGACTGGTGAATTTACAGAGTTGTCAGCCTTAGTAACCATCTTGACAAATCTAGTTTCCCTGTACAATCTCCTCTCGTGGCCACCAAAAACTGGGATAGTGGCATATGTTAAATCCAACTTAATTGACCCACCAATTTTTGTTCCCCAGGACCTTGACAGTAACATGCCAAAGTGATCTGGGATGTCAGCCACCACAATGTCCATTACCACACTTTTTGCTGGGATTTGGGCCAAATTTACCACCAAATCCTTGATCATCCCCAAGCATTTAACTCTTTTGGAATCAAATGAATAGAGGTCCTTGTATGGACGGGTGATTTGTAATCCTAGTTGTTCCATGACTGACAGGGGTATTAGATTATGGGAAGCTCCAGAATCTAACATACAGTTATGTAATAGCAGGTCATGAATCACTAGAGACACATATAAGGGAGGAGTAGAAGCATCTACTTCCTCAACATGTGGGCCAAATACAACCATGGGTCTTTCTTCTTGAAGGTTGAGACTATCTGGGATGAGTGCTGCTTCTGGAGGGATCATGAAAGAGGTGACTTGGGATTGATATGCAGGTTGCTTCAACAGTTTATTCAAGGGAACTGGGATTTTGACCTTCTCAAGTTCTTTTTGCAGACTGAAAGCAGGAGAGGACTTCTCTATTACAACCTCCTTTGATTCTTTATTTTTAGCTGAGGGTTTGACTTCTTTTAACACAGACTTGGCATTAGGGAGAATGACTACTTTTGAAGAGGAAGGAATTTGATCATTAGACTCCAAAGGTTTGTTTAGAGGCTTCTTACCTTTGTCTGTGACTTTCTGCATTGTTGACTCCGTCTGAGAAAGTGCTTCCTTCTGGGGTAGCTCTTCTTCTTGATCTTGAGTACGAGTCCTCTTTCTAGAAGATCTGAGATCATATCTTCTATTGAACTGTGCTTGCATGAAATCAAAAAATTGCTTACAATAGTGATCAATTTCTGAGTCTTCTGTGTCTCTAGCCTTTTCTTCTTCTTGCAATGAGCACTTGGCTCCATCATTTCTTTGCAAAGGGCATTCTTCTCCATCACTATTTTAGAAAGCAAGATTTTCATCCTCCAGTCCATAAGCAGTGTCTTCAGTAGGATCATCTTCTGGACCTTCCAAGTACAATGGGTGTGGTACCTGATCTTGTTGTTCCTTTAGTTCCCTTGGCAATATTTGCAGGGGTGGTTTCCTATACTGAGGATTGTAACCTCTGTTTGGAGCATTGTGGAAATTCTTGGAGGCTGAATTCTTGGCCTCCAATTCAAGCTTGACCAGTTTACCAGAAAGGTTTTTAATCATTTTGCTCATTTCTTCAATTCTATCATTTGTTGAGTCTCTGTCTTGGTTAGAGGTAGATACCTCCTCTTTGCCCCTTTTTCTAGTATCTTGTTCATATTTTCCCTTTCACTTACCAGTGGAGGCGAAAATTTCCTCCAACTCTAGTGCATCTGTCTGAGCATCATCCAAAGTAGCAGACTTTCTTTCTCTCAAAGAGAAACCAAATTCTGAATCAAAGGCTGCTACAAAAACAACTTTAGCAGCAGTTCGACGAGGCTTCATATCAGCAGGAAGACTCAAATACAATTTGTTAAATCTCTTGATAAATTCTGACACCCCTTCATTATGTCTTTTCTTGAGTGTGTTAAACTCAGTAAGACAATGTCCATGATATTTCTTCTCTCCCCATTTTTTGAGAAAAGTATCTTCCATTATTTCCCAAGTGGTGACAGAACGGTCTCCCAATGTCTTAAACCATTTTCTGGCTTCGCCATCAAGAGATTGCACAAACAGTCTCAAGACTACATCTAAATGTTCCACATTGAAATTCTTGCAAAAGAACAGAAGACCTCAAGATGTTTTTGAGCATCAATCTCATTTTCCCCATTGAATCGGGGTAAAATCTTCAAATAATCCTGTGGCATATCATTCAACACTTCAGGTAATGCCAGGGGGGCATATTTATTTAACAAGAAGCCTGGAACATTGGCCATTGGAGGGGGTGGAGGTAGTGCAATAGTTTGATGAGTAAGAGGAGGAGGAGGAGGTGGAAGTGGAGTATGAATAACAATAGGAATGTAATGAACAGCAGCTTGAGGTGTTGAGGGGAAAAATGGTCTGTTAATAGCAGATACTTCGGCGACTTCCTTGACCTCTTCGACCTCAGGAATAGGGTGAAAATTATCTTTAAATCGGACACCTCCTCGGGGTCAACTATCTAAAGAGTAATCAGTATCTCCCACAATGGAGTCGGGAACTAGCACTTGGGCTACTTGAGAAGAAGAGGATGGAAAGTTTTCTACAGAAAATTCAGGGATTTCAGTATGAACTGATTTTCTTTCCTTCCAATTTCTCCTATGTATGATCTTTTCTGGGTCAGACACTGAAGGTATCTTTGGCTGAGACGTATCTGACCTCAGGTGTGGCTTACGAGGAGCCAGGACTGCAATTGAATTTATCTAATAAACAAATGTGGAGTCGTCGAGGTGAGGGATCTACAACTCTCAACTCTCCATACTCACCTACTTGAAGATTGAATTAGGTTTTGTCGAGGCCCAGGGATTTAAATTTTCTCAACTTCGCTCCCCGACAACGGCGCCAAAAATATGTTGTCGTTCCTAGAGACAGCCTTGAGTTGTGAAAGACCAGTGCCTAGGACATCTTATATAGCAAGGATCATATGGTATAACAGAGGAAGTTATCAATAAAAGGCTCTCATGCTATCTCTTGTAAACAAGAAGGTTAATTTAAATGGGACCAAAACTTACAGAAACTAGATACAGGGAGAGCAACACTGCAGAGGCAAGGTGAAAAACTCCAATATAAAAGCATAAGACAATTCAGAGGCAGCTTACTGTAAAGAGGGCCGATTCAAAAATACCTCACAGAAATAGATAATCAGAAGGTGTTTACTGCGTATGAAATATTAAGAGAATACTAGTTATCATTAAGATGATATCCAGATACACAATATCACCATGTGATGGGCTTATCAATTTAAGAATCCATACATGACAATAGCGTTTTAAAAATAACCTCCCAAAGAAACTAATATAGCAGAAATATGGTTTGAGTGAATAATGAAACAGAATATCATGCCTGAGCCATATTTAAAGCGCTTGACTAATTCGAGCATCGGTATCAACTAGGATAAATCCATACCAAAAATCAGTGAGCCACTCGCATTCCAGAAACATGATACAGGAAAGGTGGATGAAATGAAATGATCTATTAAAATAGCACATATGAGAGAAGTTACAAACTGTGAAATACCAAAGAACATAATCCTCTTAACAGATGGAACTCCTCCTCACTGAGACCCAACGGGCTCTGAGCCTTCATACAAGAGTTCAACAAAAATGTATACAAAAATCCTCTCACTGCATAATTTTCTGATAAATCTGGAACCCTCAATAATTTTTTCTTCGGGGGTTTTATAGAGAAAAAGAAAACTTAGTAAATGAAGTCGATGATGAACATTTAATTTGCTTCATAAAGATAGGATGGCTGAAACGTGCACGCCCATACTACTTGATGACTTTGTAGTGTTGTATGTACTCTGTGGCCTGCTTTCTGAAATAAATGCACTGGGTGGAAATTTCTTCAAGAACACGGTAGAGAAATAAAAACCTTAAGGGAAATCTGTCCTTTCCTGGAGAGGAAATTCTGTTGAAATAAAACCGTGAGGGTATTTTTTTTTGTACATAAACCTTCTGAGTGATCTGCAGGGTCTTCGATCTGGTACTCTGCTTTCAAATGGTTAGGTTAAGGCTTGAAAATATTCAATTATGCGCCTTTAACTCTCTGCCTTTCACTGATACTCTCTGTCTTCCATATTAATGTTTCTGATCGCGAAATCTGCGCTTTGAATGACACTGGAGGGTTTGACAGAGTTTAACCCTGCTTCTTTAATGGCGGTCATGTCGTAACAGCTTCCCACACCCTTACTCCATAATTCTAGCCTCTGAAAAATGGTCATTTCCTGTGTTCTCCGCTACTGTAATCAAAATTGTGAATCATGGCGGTTTACCGCCGTTCGTACCATGCAAAATACACAAAATATTCAAAAAAAACAAATGCACGAGCAAGTGGATGCAGCGTGGATAGTGAGGATGGAAATGCAGCATGGTGAAATGATGAAATGGTGATGGCGAAAAAACACAGCGGAATGACGGAGAAATGCTCTGGTTGCAGGTTGGCGGAATGCAGAAAATTACACGTAAAACCTTAGAAATCGGCTTTAGAATGGAATATGTATATGGGATGGGCGTGTGATGAACACACGTGGAATAATGATGTGGCGGAGGACACTTGTCGATGGCGGGTGGACAAGCAATATGGACCGTCCGATCTCAGGATGAGATCGACGGCTAAAAACGTATCGGAGGGCGATGGACGGCGGGCCCGGGGTACGGATATCTTGGGTTAACTTCCACACATCTTCGGAGTGTGATGACCGTTGGATGAAGAGCCCCAGATCGGACGGTTGACATGAATATCGCGCCAGGTCAAATGCCGAATGATAACGCGCAATGAGGGGGCGGTTTTGAAACAGTGACGGAGCCACACATCATACGCTGAGTGGAATCGCTCCAAAATGGAAAATATCGCCTGTCCTCCAAAGGCGGTGTGATGAATACCACTGGTTTTGAACAGTGTTTTTGGGCGCGGGGACCACAAAGGCAGGTGAGATGCAGACCATTGATTTATGGTTTGATCGGACGGTGAACAGGTGAGCTACGGGCGCAGCGCTGATCCACGAAGACCGTTCGATCTGCACAGATCGACGGTTAATACTGTGCCCGATAATTTGGTTAATAAGCGCTCTCCGGGCTAGCGCTTGGTTCTAGTGCCCCGGTCACGTGAAAAAATAGAGGGGCCAGGGCTGAAGGAGCTAGGCCTGATATATTTTCAAATGCGGGTTTTCGGCCTTTAATAATGTAGTTTGGGGGTAAGGAATGGCAACAATAGGCAGAAAAAAGATTTTTTAGGACAAAAAGAGGGGGTTTGAAAGGTTTAAGCAAAATTGCTTGTCAACATTTTAATAGAATGTTGACATGATCAACAGGACCCATGGAGAGGGAGCTCTCATGTGTTTAAAAGGAGGACAAGGCAATCGTTGTTGCTCATGCTTATGATTATTCATTTCATTGTCTATTTAGACAATTGTGCATTCTCTGCTATTTATCAAGAATTGTCGGGGAATTCCTGTTTAGGATTCCTCCTCCTTTCTTGAGAAGCCGCTTGAAGGAGTTGTACTGATTTGTCTCACATCTAGGCTTGAGGCCAAGCATCCTACTCCAGGACAGTGTTATTGCTGCAGCAGCATAATTCTGTTTTGCAGGGTGTTGCAGTGAGAAGTTACAACACCTCTTCCATTGCTTGTTTTTCAAAGGGAGACTCTTCCTTTCCCTTGGAGGATTATTTTGGAAGCTTTGGAGCTTATTTGTAGATCTTGGCACTTGGCCACTTCATTCCATTCTACCTACAGCACAGTTACCCTCTTAGATTGCGTTATTTTCATAGAGCACTTCCAGTGAGGGGTTGCAGTGTTGATTGGAGGGTGAGATCTCAAGTGTAAGGATCATCCTTCCACTTTGGAGATCCATTGGAGAAGGTCTACTTCATATTTCCCATCATCTTAAGCCTTCTTTATTCAGTCCCATATTTGAGTTGCAGCTGCTGCCCAACAACTCCGACATTTTTTCCATTTTGTGTATTTCAGCCAATCCTTTGAATGATTGATGTATTATTGCTTCTAATGGTTAGATATTTGCTCCCCTATTGTATTTGAGCTATATCTTGCCATATATTTCAGTTATTATGTAATATGGAGCAGTACCTCTCATAAATTGTGTCCTCATAGCCTGGGTTTATGCAGAAATAGCAGTGTTCTTCTATTTTCATGTACATGTCTCGTTGAGGCTTGCATTGCCTTTCTTGAGTGGATGTTGTTGGGAAAAATACTGAGAGGGGGGGGTGAATCAGTATTTACTGCATAATCAAATCTTTTTACTTTTTCATTCATTAAAACCCATACGCTACTTTCCTTCAGTAAACTAGCGTATATACGCGGATCCCCTTTATGAAACTCGCGTATACACAGAGATCTAGATATGTCATTAATTCTTCACTTAAACCATTCCATCATTTATTCTTCAGATATTCAATAAGAAGTAAACATGTGCAGTAAGAACAGAATAAACCATCACACAAAGCATCACACATGAACACCAGGATTTTTAGGTGGAAACCAAAGTCGGGAGAAAACCACCGCTGCAGTTGCTCAGCCTTCAATATTTTATTATAGAGAAAACATCTTACAACATATGTGCTGGCGCAGACTTGACCAGCACGCAGGCACCCACCTGCGCTCGTTTACCAGCCTCACCTGGAAGGGAGCTGTAGAAATTAGCTGAATAAATCACTTATTCAATGAAGATTAACTCGATCATACATCAATTTCGAATTGCATGCATAACACATAACCTTCTTCTACAATTAATTGTCATATGCGGAAATAACAGAAGCAATCTCACATCAAATCAATCACACATTAACTCAGTATGTATGGGGAAAGCCTATAGCTGAAAACCCCGCAGCTATTGTGTATATTATAATGGAGAAATCATGTAACAAAACAAGTACAATACTCCTCACAAGTACTCGGTACTTTCTCATAAAGTCACACACAATCTAGCTTAGTTTTGAACAGGTTACTGGTTCAAAACTCCCCGCCAATTGCCTTGCCTCTATTGCGCAATCATGGGCTGTATATGAAGAGATCCAAGGTTCGAATCCCCTTGGCTTGACTGCGCAATTGTCATGGACAATTCCTCCAAGTGTAATGCAAATCCCATGCAAAACTGATCCTCCAACTGATAGCTTTACTCACCCTTTCATCTACCTCTTCCACTGGTCTCCACTGAACTGATCATGCACTGTAGTGAGCTGAAGTGTTCTTGAGTTGACTAATGAGTTAATATTTATTAAATTAAATATTATTTAATTTACTCCACTCATATCTAGTTGATTAGTTAGTTAACTAATCCCAACTAGTTCAACTAAAACAAACAGAACACAACTCCACTATCTATCCCGTTAACTCCTCCAAAACTTCTGCCACTGAAGTCTAACTGAAGCCAACCATGCAAGATGCCATCAAACCCTAGGAACCACGTGATTCCTTGTGTCAGTTGCATGAGCCACCTCCATGACTCAAACTGAAGTGCGCCAAGAGAGTAAACTGCTGTTTATAGTAAAAATATTATTAAGGGTAAATAATATTTGACTTCCATATTTTTAGGAGATCAGTCTAAAAATAGCCTGGGTCCTAAAAATTAGGGTCTCATCTATTTTTACCGACATGTCGCATACTCCAAGAATCTCCAAGTAGAATTCCCAAATTATGCTCCGTATATCTAAAAATAGACATAGTCTAAAAATAGACTTTGCGCCAGAATTTGCCTGCGGGCCCACTTAGTGAAGGCGACTTCATTTCACTAAGCTCCATCATCTTGCTGCATTTTCAACACTCCCTCTCAGCAAGATATGGATTATCTGCAACCCTATCCTGCCTCTGTGGAATTCGAACTTGCTCCTGGTGAGCGCCTTCGTCAGGATGTCGGCATCCTGATCCTCCGTGGGAACATATGAAAGCATCATGATCCTCCGCTGAACACAATCTCTAATGTGATGGTACCTGATGTCGATATGTTTGGACCTATCATGAAATACTGGATTAGCCGAGAGCTTGATGCAGCTCTGGTTATCACAGTAGATCACTGTAGGCTCCAAATGCAACCTGAACAAACCTGCGAGGATCTTCCTCATCCAAATAGCCTCACATGCAGCCAAGCTTGCTGCCATGTACTCGGCTTCTGCTGAACTGAGTGCCACGGATCTCTGCTTCCTGCTGTACCAGGAAACTGCTGTCGACCCAATGCTGAAAACTCCTCCAGAAGTGCTCTTCCGGTCCGTTGGACTCCCTGCCCAATCTGCATCAGTGAAGACAGAAAGCTTCACTCCATCCTCCTGTCTGTACCATAGACCATATCCCGATGTGCCTCTGATATAGCGCAATACATGCTTGCCTGCCTTCCAAAAGAGCTTGGTAGGCTTAACCATAGCTTGCGAAAGCTGGTTAACTGCATAGCATATATCGGGTCGTGTATTGACCAGATACATAAGCGACCCCACCAACTGTCGATAGACGGTGGCATCCACTACCTCCGCTGAAGTAGCATCCTCCTTCCTCCAACCACCAGGAAGAGGAGTGTCAACAGGCTTGCAGCCTTGCATGTTGAACCTCTCCAAAATCTCCCGGGCATACTTGCCCTGAGAAGCAAACAGTCCTCCGCTGCGCTGCCAAATCTCCAATCCCAGGAAATAATGAAGGATGCCCAAGTCCTTCATCTCAAACTCTCGTGCAAGATCCTCCTTGCATGAAAGTATCAACTGCTCATCGCCAGTCAAAATCAGATCATCTACATACGGTACGATGATCAACAGCTTTCCCTCCACCACAATCTGGTACAGGTTTGGATCCGCCTCACTCTTGGAGAATCCAAGCCCGGTGAAGTAGCTGTCTATCCGAGTGTACCAAGCACGAGGTGCTTGCTTCAGCCCGTGCAGTGCTCTCTTGAGTCGGCACACATGCGACTCACTGCTGAAGATCTCAAAACCTTCAGGCTGCTCTATGTACACCTCTTCCTCAATAACTCCATTGAGGAACGCAGTCTTCACATCCATCTGATGAATGTGCCACCCCATCTGCGCTGAGAGAGCAAGGATCGTCCGTATGGAAGAGTACCTTGCGACAGGTGCAAAGTTCTCCTCATAGTCAATCCCCTCGATCTGTGAAAAGCCACGGGCGACAAATCTCGCCTTGTACTTCTCCACACTCCCGTCAGCCGCCTGCTTCACCTTGTAGATCCATCGCGAACCTACCAGTGATTTCCCAACCGGTCTTGGGACAATCTCCCATGCACTGTTCCTGATGATCGAATCATATTCTTCGATCATGGCATCAACCCATGCGGGTTCCTCCACGGCTTCCTCAAAAGAGGATGGCTCTGTCACAACACATTGACTCACAAGAGCCATGTATCCAGTGTACCGATCCGGTGACTGTCTCTGTCTGCGCTGTGCTGTAGGTGGTCCTACAACCTTCTCTGCATCCCGAGCCAGTCGCTCAGCTTCTCTAGTGCGCATGCGCCCTCTGATGGTTGGCGCTGCCTGGGTGGTTTCTTCCACCTCCTGAACCTCCTCTTGTGGCTGATCCACATCCGGAAGCTCCTCCTTAGGAACTAACAGCTCCTCCTTAGGAACTAACAGCTCCTCATCTGCATGCAAGTGTAGCTCCCTCTCAAGCGAACACTGCATGGCTTTCTCCTCCTGAAATTTTATATCCCGTCACACAACAGTCTTTCGACTGTCTGACAAATATACCCGGTAGTTGTGAGGTGTATCAGTGTACCCCACAAATATTCCAACCTCAGCAGTTGGATCCAGCTTCCTTCTCGCATCCTTCGTCACATGCATGTAGACAGGAGAACCAAAAATCCGCAAATGGGAAATATCAGGCCTCTTGCCAGAATAAGCCTCCTCCGGTGTACTCATGCCAAGAACCTTGTGAGGACAACGGTTCTGCACATACACTGCTGTATTGCATGCCTCAGCCCACAAGTGAAGGGGTAGGCCCTGATCATGCAACATCGCCCGTGCGGCACCCACGATCGTTCTGTTCTTCCGCTCAGCCACCCCGTTCTGCTGTGGGTTATGGGGTGCGATGAGCTCTCTCCGAATCCCTTCTGCGCTGCTGAACTCCTTGAATTCAGCCGAGATGAATTCACCACCGTTATCACTCCTTAGAGCAATCACCTTCTTCCCCGACTCCTTCTCGACCAGTGCTTTAAACTCACAGAACTTGGCGAATGTATCGCTCTTCTTCTGCATGAAGAAGATCCAGCACTTTCGAGAGAAATCATCAACAAAGATCACATAATACTTGTGCTTTGCTGTCGAAGCAACTGAGAAAGGACCACACACGTCTATGTGAACTCTCTCAAGGATCGTCGTGGCGCGACTATCCTTCTCGTGAAGGTGGCTTTCACATACTTCCCCAAGGTACACCCCTTGCACTGATCTGACTGCGCAAGAGTGCCCTTAGGAAGTCCAGTAGAAATCTGCTGCAGAATCTTCAAAGCTCCATGGTGAAGGTGGCCCAATCTCCTGTGCCACAGTTCGCCCTCATCATCCCGACTCACCACTTCTCCCGCCTTGCATGCCATAGCTGCGCAGTCATCTACCTGCAACTGATAAAGGTTCTGAGTTCGAACCCCTATCTTCCGGGTCTCTCCAGTAGTCTTACTGCGCAAGAAGGCTTTTCCTTCGCTGAAGACCACATCATACCCCTTATCCTCCAACATCACTACTGAAATCAGGTTCTTCTTCAATCCAGGTACATGCATGACATCCTTTAATACAAAGGGTTTACCAGACTCCCTCTGAAAGGATACGGTACCGATACCAGTCACACTGTATCTACCATCATCGCCCATCTCGATGTGCACACCCAAATCTTTGTTCTCCGGATCTGAGAACAACTCCCGATCTCCCGTCATATGAAATGACGCACCGCTGTCCAAGAACCACACCGATCCCATCACACTTGAAACCAAGCATGCAATCAGTGAAAAGTCAAGCTCGAATTGTGAAGCCAAAGCTTCTCCATCTGCAGATCTTCCCGCTTGCTTGTTCTTCTTCTTCTTTGGACAATTGGTAGCATAATGTCCGTGATCATGGCAGTGAAAACACTTCACTTTCGCCATATCCTACTTCTTGCCCTTAGCACCAGAATGAGAGGTTTTCTTACCCTTCCCCTTCTTTGCTTTGGACACCAAAGCGCAGTTTTCTTCATCAGCTCCCTTTGATGAAGATCCATCTCGAGTAGTCCTCTTTATCTCCTCCTGCATGAGATCCGCCCAAAGGCGCTCCCATCCCGGCAGCTTCTCCCGACCATTGACACTGTCTTGATATGAGTGCCAAGCCTTCGGAAGACCAAGGAGAGCCAGGTCGACCATGTCCTCTTCATCGACAGTAACCCCCACACTTCCCAGTTCATCTCTGCATTGAGTGAACTTCGTGAGGTATTTGGCGATACTGTCGCCCTTCTCCATCTTGATGTTCCTGAGCTTATCTTTGAGCGCCAGCTTCCTTGGGTCACTCTTACTCTGGAATAGATCCGTCAAAGCTTTCCACATTAAATATGGAGTAGCCTTACCATGAAGGCTGGATACAATATGATCCTTGACGCCCTCCAACGGGATCCTTCGACATTTCGCGATCTTCTTTTGCCATGCATCGACCAAAGCTGCATCAGTGGGCTTTGGGACATCCGCATCTACGAACTCCTTCAGACCATTATCTTCTAACACTGCTTCCATGCGATCCTTCCATGCAACATAATTCGAACTGCCTTCAAGAGCATATTCGAGTCGCAAACCGTTGAAAGAAGACATTTTTCAACACCGGCACCAAGAAAACAAAGCTGCTGCAAAATTCGAATTCCAAACTCCAAGCTCTATCGCTTCTGATCTATACTTGAGAACAAATTATTTCCAAATCAGAGATTGACTGCAAGGGGCTTTTACCAGACCTTTCACTTTCCGAAGAAAGATGAATCCGGAGGCTTCCTGGCCCGTATGCAGACTCTGTCCGAGGAAATAAGTTTGCAATCACCGTAATAGATCTCGACAATTAATCTTGCTCCGATACCATGTATAAATTAGCTGAATAAATCACTTATTCAATGAAGATTAACCCGATCATACATCAATTTCGAATTGCATGCATAACACATAACCTTCTTCTACAATTAATTGTCATATGCGGAAATAACAGAAGCAATCTCACATCAAATGAATCACACATTAACTCAGTATGTATGGGGAAAGCCTATAGCTGAAAACCCCGCAGCTATTGTGTATATTATAATGGAGAAATCATGTAACCAAACAAGTACAATACTCCTCACAAGTACTCAGTACTTTCTCATAAAGTCACACAAAATCTAACTCAGTTTTAGACAGTCTTTGGTTCAAAACTCCTTAATTGCCTTGCCTCTGTGCGCAATCATGGCACGTATATGAAGAGATCAAGGTTCGAATCCCCTTGGCTTATTTGCGCAATTTTTCATGGACAATTCCTCCAAGTGTAATGCAAATCCCATGCAAAGCGATCCTCAGGCGGTAAGCTTTACTCACCCTTTCATCTACCTCTTTCACTGGTCTCCACTGAACTGATCATGCACTGTAGTGAACTGATGTGTTCTTGAGTTGAATAATGAGTTACTAATTAATGAATTAAATATTATTTAATTCACTCCACTCATATCTATTTGATTAGCTAGTTAACTAATCTCAACTAATTCAACTAAAATAAACAGAACACAACTCCACTATCTATCTCATTAACTCCTCCAAAACTTCTGCCACTGAAGTCTAACTGAAGTCAACCATGCAAGATGCCATCAAACCCTAGGAACCACGTGATTCCTTCTGTCAGTTGCATGAGCCACCTCCATGACTCAAACTGAAGTGCTCCAAGAGAGTAAACTGATGTTTATAGTCAAAATATTATTAAGGGTAAATAATATTTGACTTCCATATTTTTAGGAGACACAGTCTAAAAATAGCCTGGGTCCTAAAAATAAGGGTCTCATCTATTTTTACCAACATGTCGCATGAATCTCCAACTGGAATTCCCAAATTATGCTCCGTATGTCTAAAAATAGACATAGTCTAAAAATAGACTTTGCGCCAGAATTTGCCTGCGGGCCCACTTAGTGAAGGCGACTTCATTTCACTAAGCTCCATCATCTTGGTGCATTCTCAACGGAGCCTACGACCCACACGACTCGTTTACCGGCCCTCTCTGGAAGGAGCTACGACCCCCTGCTCTCGTTTACTAGCCTCACACAGGAAGGGATCTACGACCCACAGCTCTCGTTTACCAGCCTCACACGGAAGGGAGCTACAACACATTTGAAGGCTACGGCACCACCTTGGACCACGTTTCATCAATTTTCACACTGGATCCAACCACTTCAATAGAACACAACTTGCAGGCCACGTTTCATCATATTTTCAGACTGGACCCTTTTCAATACTTTTAAGCTCAAACATACATCATCAACGGATACTCACCAATTCAGACAACACAGATCAGATAGCAGTAATACAGCAGAACAGATCAGATGTTCCATACCCCATGCTTCAACAAACACTAGTTTTCATACGCGCTTTCACTTCACTGATGTCACGTATATACGCGCTTCCGTCCACACAAACCAGCGTATACCTCTGTACATATTTTATTACGCATACACGCTTTCACTTCAGCGAAGCCGCGTATATACGTGCTTCCTCTGCGGCGAAGTAGCGTATAGATCTTCAATCATTATAGAGCAGCATACTTCTTCAGATCAGATATTCAGTTTAGATTTACCCTTTTACTTCAGACAGATGTTCGCCTCATCACAGATCTAATCACTCCATAAACAGATCTAGAAAATATAGATACATTTCAGATCTAGATATCCCGCTTCATCATTTCTTCATAAGTGCATCATAGATTCAGATCTATCATCAAACCTTTACCCTTTCATACAGATATACTTCACAGAGAAGTATTCATTCAAACTCAGACATCTTGCACCCACACTCATGATTTGCACAATGAATTTCTTCTCCTTATATAGGTTTACCCTTTTTCAATACCATGAGCCCCTTTTTCAATACCATGAGCCAAAACAATACCATGAGCCCAGCTTCTGGACGGGGTCAATTAGGCGGATCATTACCCAATACAATGGGTCAATACCATGGTGGTTATCCTTGGTTTTGCACTTTTTGAGCGCTTTAGCCCATACGCGACTTGGCACGTTATTTTCCGCGTGCATACGCGACTTGGCACGTTATTTTCCGCGTGCATACGCGACTTCCCTTGGACAAATCCGCGTATACATAGAGACATACTCTTTTTCATCATAGAATTAGCACAAGCTGAAATCCTTGCTTCATTGTCTTAATGCTCCTTTGTCATCATAATGATTTAGTTCATCAGGAACATATTCTCTCAAGCACAACTTCATCAAGTAAGTTGCCATTATCTTCATCAAGGGGGTTGTCTTTCAAGGACAACATTCAGCATCATATTGTCATCAAACATCAGATTTACATCATTTACCAAGTCCATCAAGTCAAGCATAACTTCATTAGGTGGATTGCCATCAAGGACAACACATGTCAACAATCACATGTCTTCATCTTCATTCAGTGGGTTTCCATCAAGGACAACACTCTGCATCATATTTCCAACAATCTCCCCTTTTGGACTTGATGGCAACCATGATGGTGTTTGGTTACCACAACAGATAGATACATTAAGAATACAGTGACACCATGTCACTCTCCCCATTTTTACCATGTCACTCTCTCCATTTTTGCCATGTCACTCTCTCCATTTTTTTGGCATCATTCAAACACCATGTCACTCTCCCCCTTTGACATCAAGGGCAAAGGGCGGATCAAAACCAACACACTGCCTTTTCTCCCTCATACCAGAAGAAGCGTTACGCTGCAGATCGATCATCTTTGAAGTGACCAAGCTCCCCGAGAGTTCTTAGTTCATAGATCTTACCAAAACATATTTGTCAATATTACATGACTCTATGAACTTCCTATCACCAAAAGACTCATACTTACATCAAATATCCAACCAAGTGGATTTACATATGAGACTCAAGTACCCAACCAAGTGGGTTTACACATTTCAATTCAGCTACCCAACCAAGTGGGTTTACAAAATTTGACTCGGCTACCCAACCAAGTGGGTTTACAAAATTGACAAGTCCTTACATGACTGAATATTGCAATTTTACAACATGGGTCTCAACAAGACCTTTTCATCAAACTACAAATATAACTTTTAAGACCAACACCAGAAAGTCCTCAAGGAAGAGAACATATTTTAGAACCATCATAATGCCAACACTGCATTATAGTCAGCAAAGCTAATGCTCCCCCTGAATCTGTCCAACCAAGCAATCTTTCCAAATGACTAAGGCTCCCCCTTAGTTTGTGCATCTTGAAAACTTCCACCAACAAATCATCAAGGCATCTTCATCAAAACATTAGAAACAAAATTAAGAGAACTGGAACACCACCAGAGATACCAAATAATATCAGAGAGTCCAAAAACGGCAACTGCGAAATTTGTCTTTGAAAACTAAACCAACCAAAAATTATGCAGCAATCGGACATACGCGTTTTTCTGTGCATGAACTACAGCGTGCAGTTGGCATTGTGTTTCGGGAAAATTTTAAACCAACGTATCCCAAGCCATCTTCTAAATTTCAACTTGAATCTGAATCTGTGAGAAAAAGACAGTGTTCAGCTTCTTTCTGAGATTTTTGAATGCTTCCCTGGAGTGCGGATAGATAGATCAGTGTAGTTGCGTCTTCAAGCGTCATCCAACGGTTGTATCATAAGCACATTAGTAACCAAGCCTTCAGATTCTTTGCAGCATCAATACAATCTTTCCAAGAGAAATTATCATACCGGAACAGCATCTTCAAATATGTGTCAAGAAATCATCCATGTGGTCCAATATCATCAAGATCTTCAGATTTAACATGAAGTACTTAACATATGTGGCGAAGATATAATACATAGTAACAAACTATGCAGACTATTCTTTATTTAGGAATCATAAGACTTCCAATTCATCCCGTAATAAATTCTGATACTTATCTCAAGTAACCCGGGGGCTCAAAAACTTATCATAATAAACCATGTACCAAGTCATCATTGTTTGAGTATGAGTATCACAAAGACCAAAGAATAAGCAATCATATTGCCAACAATGCAATCATTAGTATTCAACCTGCTACTCCCCCTAAACCAATGCTCTTCCTTGGCTTGCAATCTGAAGCACCTTCAACAGCGAGTCATCAGTAACAATCTCTGCATGATCTGACCTCATCTCTGAATTATAAGACTTTCAATCTCATCATCCAAAAGTAAACAAGACTCATTCATAATCTTCAACACAAGGCATCAAGTATCATATCATCATTATTTAGAACTGAGGAATTAAGCTGATACAGAGTCAATAATACAGTTATTAACAGTCAGACTGATGCTCCCCCTGAGCCTCTGCTCCAGATCTTCAGCTAT